>OX493265.1:26971406-28191060 GCA_950370525.1 Bellardia bayeri
AACCAACTCACGATATGTAGAGAAGAGAAAGAAACTCTAGAACATTGGCCACTATACCAAACATGGAATATTTTAAGAACTCAAATTGGAAATCTGTAAAAAATTTATCTATATCTGTTTTCCTATTTTTGCGTTTTCTTTTAAATCCAAATTTATGATACGGATTCTTATAATTAATTTAATTTTATAAGGATAAATAAATTCTTTTGCTATTAAATAATTCGATTCACACAGTTTGAATATCGGGATGCAAATAGCTATTAAAAATATGTGAAGCACGTCTCTGTTCATTCCTTTAGACTCCTGGTTCATTTATACAAATTCGTATGTGTGGAAAACATCAAAAAGTCCCAAATATAAATTGTATAAATGAGCAAACATAACCACACTTATGCTGCTAATAATATTTGAACTAAATCAAGCACAATGATAACACAACTGAGAGCAAATGCCAGGCTGCAGTAGCAACAGATACTCGTACAGTGATGATGGTCAGTCAGACAGACAGAGAGACAGACAGTCATTGAACACGTTTGTCATTTATACTATCAAAATTTTCTCCACCCCTTGGAATAAATCATCACATACGAATACCAATACAAATGTGAGCAGTATACATATCGCACCCTAAATGCAAAAGGGTCACAACTCAAAATACTAAAATTTTCAGGTGGCTAATTCTCGCATTCGTATGCAAATAAATTTTCTTTCGAACGTTCGAATTTTTTAACATTTGGGATTCCCTTTCGATAGCGAAAAAACTGTTCATCGTGCACAAGCAAAACACTTAACATAAAAACAGACATAACTGCATTTTTCCAGTCAAAGAAGATAGTGATGTAAAAGAAATTTTTGCAGTAGTTAGTCCTGTTTCACACTCATCAGTTCTGACTCGTCAAGTCAAGTATTTTCAATGAGAAGGAAAGATAAAATTATCTTTAGTCCTGTTTCACACTCATCAGTTCTGACTCGTCAAGTCAAGTATTTTCAATGAGAAGGAAAGCGAAAATTATCTTTTATCTTCATCAGTTCTGACTCGTCAAGTCAAGTATTTTCAATGAGAAGGAAAGCGAAATTTATCTTTCATCTTTTTCCTTCTCATTGAAAAATACTTGACTTGACGAGTCAGAACTGTTGAGTGTGAAACAGGACTTAGAGATATGTATAGTACTCTGAATTAATTTATGGAAAAAAGTCAGTTTTGGAAAATTTTGAGTTGTGATCCATTTGTATTTAGGGTGCGATATGTACATCTCCTTACATGCGTTTTTTTTTTAATTCTGACAAACATAAAAAATTTTATGCACAATTTTGACCCCTTTTTTAATAGACATCCATCCTCCCCCTGGCAGCAGATTTTTATGTAATAAATTTTTATCTCGCAACACTTTCTGCAAAGGGCAATTTGTTTAACAATGTGTGTGTGTTGTTTGGTCATTCATAATATTTAATTTAATATTTTTCTGGTTTCCTTTTTATTATTTCTAATTTTTTTTTTTGTCTTCTGTTGTGGTTGACCATAGAGTCTTTCTACCATAATTTAGAATTATTACGTCTCGTATCTTCAATTTATATATGGGGTGGAATTTTTATGTTTGTAGTTAGTAGAGAGTGGATATTCGTTGCTTCCAGCTTATCTCTGTTTAAACTGTATATGTGGTCAGTAAATTGCATTAATGTTTGAATAAAACTCTTTGATAGAAATCTTTATTAAATATTATTAGAAACTACAAATTATTAAAAGTGCTTAAAATATGGATGGACAAGATGTGTAACATTAAAGTGTCCTTAAATGTTTATGTTTCTTATGAAACTAAAATTGCATTTCTATGAAAAGTAAAAAAATAATAAAACAGCTAATAATAAGGTTAGTCAGTATATAACGCTAAACTTTATCACACTTCTATTATGATATAAAACTGATTTATTATCTAATACCGACAACTACAAACCGTAATTTCAGATGATAAAGCCAAATTGGTCCGTTCTCAAAAATCACTGCAGTTCCCTGTTTTTGTGATACTATATTTGCCAATTTTAAACAATGCAAATCCGTTCTGAAGTTGTTATTATTAGCGATACACGATCCTTTATAAGATCTACTTCATTGATTAGATAAAATTTAAAAGAGTTGACTTCAACTTCATCTTATTTACTAGAATCCATCAGCGTTGTCAACTTGGTGCGTTTCGCACCAATTTTGGTGCTTTTTTAAATTTTTGGTGCGAAAAATTTCTTAGTTTGTTCGCGGTGCGTTTTTTTTAAATTTCGGTGCGTTTTTAAATTTTTCCAAATATGTAATGAAATCTTTATTTTTACTAATTTTTATTGCAGTTTTTTAATAATTCATTATCATGAAATCTATTTGATGAAAAAGGACCTCATTAAATGTATTTTAAATTCCAATGTATGATAAATAAATACCTACATGCTGTCAAATTCGTCACATGAAGGTTTTGGCTAAAGGTGAATAGGGCAAAAATCTTTGTTTGAAAATTAAATTAACATTTTAAACATGGAAATAAAAATTCTTGTGTAGCCTGATGGTTTGGTCTACTGAACTGTAGACGAACAACCAGCTTTAGAGTCCCAGTACTAGCAGTACTTACAATAAAATATAAAAATATTTGAAAAATATGTACTGAAATTAGCCCTTTTTACCAATTAGTACTTCAGTTTCGAATAGCATATTGGTAGTAAAATTTTGAGTGGTTAAGTGGTTATTTTATCTTTATTAGTTCGTTTATTAAAAAAAAAAGCTTTTACTATTATTACTTTTACTATTAATCGTTCATCTCTTTTAAAAAAATGAAAAAAAAAAAATAATTTCATATCTAATACAAAGGAATACAAACAAGTTTGTGTATTTTATTTTTTATTTTTGTTAAGTTTTATTTTTTTTCTAAAAACACTGAACTGTTGAAGACTGTTTTATTGTTATATTTATAACACAAAAATAATATATTTTTTATGTGAAATTATTTCAATAAACATTTTAAATAAAAAAGAAATTCTAAACTTGGTGCGTTTTTTTTCAAATGGCGCGTTTTTTCTCCATTTTGGTGCGTTTTGAAATTTCAAAGTTGACAACGCTGCCAAGAATGCATACATTTAGGTGAACGAAAGAAATTCAAAGACTCTTACTTTAATCGAAACTTAAAAGAAATACATTTAAGGTGGATTCACCAATTCCGTCTTAACAAAAAATTTGTTCGAACAATTTTTATACCCTATTGGATATATTGGATTAGTACTGATGTTTGTAACGCCCAGAAATATTGGTCCCATACCCACCTTAAAGTATACCGATCGACTCAGAATCGCTTCCTGAGTCGATTAAACGATGTCCGTCCGTCTGGCTGGGTGGCTGCTGGCCACATATAATATTTATATTCACAGAAATCCTGACATATAATAATATCTTCCATATAGCGCCCATTTCTGAAAAACTGTTTTATACATATGCTGGGTGTAGGGTACTATATGGTCGGGCTTGACCGACTATACTTTCTTGCTTGTTTTTTATATGAAGTTTGAAGTCTCTCTCTTTGTGGAGGAGAAAGTATTTTTTACGAACTTGAATTGGTTTAATTTTTTATTTTTTCTGGACAAAAATGAATTGAGTTGCCAATAGGTTGCATTTTTTTTATACAAATAACAATGCCTTATGTATTTCCATGGCCATCAGCAAAAGCAACCATGGTGCAACTATACAAGGTAAGTGCAAATCGACAACAAATACAACACAAAACAGAAACAACAGGCATTTTGTTTGTGTAAAATAATGCACTACTGTCAAAAATACTTGAAAAAGTATTACTTTTGACATAAGTAAATTGTACAGAAAGGCAGTCAGCTGGGCTACTGCACTCACCTTGTATAATTGCACCATGCACAATACTTTAAAATAATTTAATATTTGTATTTTGACACTTAAAACCCTAAAGCAAAATAAATCAATGGCCGCACTTGTAAAACTAATAGATTTTGTTTACAAATGACAGCTTTGCTGTTTCAGAAAAATCGTTCGAAATGGGTGAATCTCTCTTAGTAAAACAATTTTTCTCCGGAACGTTAAAATCTCACCTCAAATTATATATCCGTTAACGCTACCTTTATCCAATCTTAATTCTCAATTAAATGTAAAAATATAGTTTTACAAATATCTTATTTATTAAATTCGTATTTACTCTACATTTGGATCAATCTAAAAATTACCAACTCAACAGAGCTCTATTTCACAAACAACTTCTCTACATTTCACTTTGCACTGACGTCATCATGTTTTGTAATAAAACGTCTATTATAAAGTTGACAACTCAATGGATGCTCTTGCAACACCATGCATAGCTGCAACTTCATAATATTGGCAACCATTTCAATATTAACTTAGCACTTTGCAAATTACACTTAGCAATTTCAACTTGTCACTTATTAAACTTTAGAATTCTAAGGAACATGAAGTTTTGCAAACTAAACCTAAACTAAGCAAACTAAGTGGACTCTCTTAGCGATTTGCCTAAGAAGGAAGCACTACATTCAGGTAATGGGGTTAAATTACGAACTCAAAAAACTAGTCAAACCGGTAAGGGTAAAAATTCTTGGGAAAAAGCACTCTTACGAGTATGTCAGGGTGTGTGCCAAGAAAGTGAATAAAGAGCTCTAGTCGAGGCACAACGACAGAGAAATGGTGTGATAAATTTTTTAGTTCGCTAAACCAAAGGCACATGGGGTGCTTCTTTGTGTTCATACCAAGGCAGTCTCACAGTTAGTTCATCACTAACATTGTGCTTGCAAGTTTTATTCAGGAACTTTGAAGTAATATAGTGGTCCATAAAACAAGCAGTGTCTGATCTTGATCTGCACTGTAATCTCTGAAAATAAGAGTGTTCTTAACAATATGGAATCGTATCCAATCTATCGAGCTGTAAAACATTTCCATTTTCCCAAAAGGAAAGATACAGAAAGTGAAAAACTAAGAGAGAGTCTCGAAAAGGAAAGATATAGAAAACTGTAGAAATTATCAGTGCAGTACATCCAGGAACTAAAATAATGTTGTACTGCAAGTTTTAGTTCTAACACCTGTTATCTTGTAGTGATAATATCATTGTTTTATGAATTTTGACCCAGCTTATTTAATAATTTTTCAACATAAACCCCCCACTCTCTTAAATATTGTAAAGAATTAGAATATTTGTATATATGTATAAGAAATCTAACCATTAAGACCTTATAAATTCATTCATTCAAACATAAATGTTGAGTTAATGGTCAATTCCTGTAATGAAACAAAATCCCCAGAGTGATATTGTTGTGGTCAAATGAATTAATTGTTAATTTCCTCTGCAATAAAATTCTTGGAATTGTATGTATTTGGCCAAAATAGTAGACATAACAAACACACATCTTAATGGCAGCTAAACGCATTAAAAGATTAACACACTAAGATACATTGACATGTGGGGTAATACGATGGTAAAACATGGCAAAAACATCAACATTAACAACGAAAACGACAACATGAAACAATGAATAGCAAATTATTATGAACAAGTTAAAGTACGAAAATGAAAACAAAATGACTTAATGACCCTCATTATTGGTAACAATGAAAACAACAACAAATAGTAATGAACACAAATAGAAATGTGGTAGGGGCAGGAGAAGGATGAGGCAATAAAAGTAAATAAATGTGACACTAAGTTAAAACAGATATTGGGGGTACCTGGTGTTGGCCGGATGAGAGGATGGGAGATATGTTGGTCTTCATTTTATGTAAATTACCTGAACTGTAACAGGTAAATAGTGTCTGTGTCCTAATTAAAATATCGACCAAAGTAAGAACAAGTTAGAGTTGTGTGCCGAATCTTATAAACTCACCACCAAATCACCTATTATGGGGCCAACTTCATAGAATATTGTACCGTAACTTCTATTTATTTTAGGTTTCTTTTAGTTGAATTTCATCTCAATAACGACATTTCTAAGAATTTTATGCATATTCCTCTTTCTTTCTTTTATGAGTTTTCGGGAATAGTCCTCATAAGGGAACTACCAACTATTACGGACCAATCATCATGAAATTGTGTTTGACGATTTATATGTGTACGCGAATTATTTGTGTTGAATTTCAAAGTAATAATGATATTATTTCAATTAAAGATTTATGCGTATTCAAGTGTATTTTCAAATTAAACTTTATATGGTTACTACGGTCAAATATGGACCGATCATCTTCATACTGAGATGGACGCATATAGACTATTCATGTTGATTTCCAACTACGGTCAAATATGGACCGATTGTTAAAAAATTGAGTATGAATTTTTCTATATTTGTGTCAAATGTAAACTTGCTGCTGATAATGGGGGCTATGTCAAAATATGGTTGCTTTTGTGCCAACTGATAATCAGTGAAGTCGTCTCTTTGGGGAAAGTTAATTTTATAACTTAAAGTAGTGCAAATAATGATCTATTATGTCGTGTTAACCCCAAGTTATGCTGACGAAATATCTATTCTTTTGATCGTTATTTAAAATTTAAATGCTAGCAAAGACTACAGGGTCGCGAATAAGTTTGTAGATACCACCATATTCGACCCTGATATGGCCGAGTGCAACGTCCCTGCTTTTCGTTCAGCAGAGCGACAAGGCGAAACAAAATGTTGTTCGCAAATTTCCAATCTCGAAGACTTTCAGAAGATATGAATACAACCTTCGCAGGTACTGATGGCAAAACAATTTGGCGAATGCGAAGTTGAGTGTCTGTTAACGATTACACCCAATGCCAAGAAAAAAGTTAGAGTCATTCCAATATCCATACCTAAGAAAGACGAGAGTGAGGGGCAATCTAACTGCTCGTCATCAGCATGTATTCCGTAAAATGAAAATCTGACAGGACTTAAACCAGCAGAGGAAGAACGATCTTTGTGTCGCTAAACTTTTCGAAGACTTTCAAGACACAACACACTCATCTAGGATCGCCTATAGTTCATGGAGTTTCGACAATTCCTTCATCTAATGTATTAATGAACTAACTGAGTAGAGTTAGCACAATTCCTTGGCCGGGATTTCGACTCAGAACCCCTGGTACAATTATGTCGTTTAAATAGATTTTATCTGCTTATCTTGCAACTCCTTGGTATATGAAATTTATTGGAGTTAAAGGTAGTCTCGCACAAAATTATAAACCTGATCTAGACAATGTACCAAGTAAGGTAAAGAATGAGTCTTAAGTCTTACGATATACGTCGTACCATATCAGAGCAAGCTCATGAGGAACTCCACTTATACACTGATAAATTAGTTGATAATATGTTAAGGAAAGAAGTAAAGCCTTCCAATAGATTTCAATAGATCAAAACTCTTGATGACCAAATTTAATTTGCCCTCGTCAGCTGGGTTCTATCGTCATGTACTTCTACTATAAGTTGCTCGAAAGTAGTTGCCAAAAGTTGAAAGTAGTTGTTAGACTGCATAGATGGGTTCTGCAATTTCAGTTGACCTGCAAAGTTGTGTTGGGTCCACGATTGCAAGGTTGTATAGTTTATGAACAAAACTTCTTTTGGATCAGAGTCGTTTTATTTCTAAAATGTAGATTCATTTTTGTTGTTATCTAAAAACTTAAGCCCGTCCCAATCTCCGTCGGGTTGGAACCCAACTTTAGATCACATATTCTAAATATCTCAGCTATAGTTGCAGTTCTTTACTTTTCTTTTGCTGGGAAGTTTAGCCGCACTACATATAGTCTACTAGCAGAATTTAAGCGATCGACTGCTGTGAATTTTCTTTATGCCTCCTGAGTGTAAAAGGGTTGAAAGATCATTAAAGATGGGATCGGTAAATTTGTAGTTCAACTACTTGAAAATAAAAATAAGAGAGAAGAAAATATATTGCTCAAGGATTGTATGGATGATTGAGAACTTTTTCGGATGAAGAAAAGTTTTCTTCTTGTATCCCAACTGTTTGCAATATTACCTACAGATTTGTTGGAAGGATTAACAATAGGATCGGAAGGTTTAGATAAATATTTCTCTTCTCCTAAAATGCAAGTAATTACAGGAAATTTCTGTATAGGACGTAAACATAAATAATACTTTAGATTCATGGGTTCTTGAGTTTTATTTAAAACAAAGAACACATACTGATGTTTAATCATAAAGTTGAAGCACATACAAATAAATTCTAGCAATTTCTTGTTTCAAATATAAATCATTTTCCAATCAGTTGTCTCTCTACCCCTTTCTTCCGTGCCAACATAAATTAATAAATCTTCATTCAAAGATGTTTCTTAACCTTTTGGGCTTTTATTAGTTTAATAAATCATAAGAAACAATTTAAACCTCAAAAGTTTTACAATTTAAAATAAAAGAGTACAAAAAAAAACAACCTTAAAACCCCTGTAATCATATCAAATCGTGTGTATGAAAATGTGTTGGAGTTTATTATTATGTTACGAGTAGTTGCTGTATAGGATGAGAGTTGGTAAATACAACCAGCAACATTTTTTAACTCAAGCAAGTGTAAAATTCTATTGTTACTCCTTTAATTTGATGTGATTTCTTTATGGATTTAGAAACAAAAAAATAAAATTTTTACTTTTTTTCCGCACGAAATAAAATTTTGTCACTTGGGTTCTGGGCACCAGCATTAGTGGCAGTTGATGTGAACTTCCTTTAAGTAACAATATTAGAATGAAATTTTTCACACTTTTCATATCTGAATTCAATCACCGACACGTGCCATTGAGGGCATATTATTTTCTTTTTTTTTCCTTCTTCTGGGTTTACTGCAGCAAAATCTCTGCTTAAAAATGTAATAAAAATTTTGTTACAATTTTTTACGCTCAATATGTTTTTAAAACAACTTTGTTAAAGCATTTGTTGTTGCAGCTTGTTATTTATGACAGGAACAACTTTAAAATTGTTTAAATATAAAATTTAAACAATTATTTAAGGGGCAATCGAAGTTTTATTTAATATTACTGTCAAAAAGTTTGTGAAAGGGTGGATATTTAGTGGAGGTCAGTGTTTTAGAATAAGGTTTAAGTTTCAGTAGGTTCATTTCATGCAGTCTAGCTTAAAGCAGTTTAAACCGAGTTTAAAGCGAAGTCTACTTTTTAAAGACAGATCTGAATAAATAGTTATTATATACCTGCATTAAAAAGTTGAGATTTCTTTATACGTCATATTTATAAGGAGTTTTATTTGAGAATTTGAAAGAGACTGTATGTTTCCTTCAGAAAGTTTAATTGCATTTTTAATTCTATTTATTTATTTTGCTGTTTCTCAGGAGTTTAAAGCTTAGTCTCTTTTTTAAAGACGGAGATCAAATAGTTTAACTGTTATGAGAGACATTCTTGAAAATGTTGAGAATTTTATTTATAGAGTTTTATTTGAGAATTTGAAAGAGAATGTATTTTTTCTTCAGAAACTTTAATTGCATTTTTATTTCTATTTATTTCTTTTTCTATAGTCAAGCTAAAAGGAGTTTATCATGAGTTTAAAACAAAGTCTCTTTTTTTAAAGACGGACCTGAATAAATATCGAACGGTATATAGTTTAAGAGTTATGAGCAACATTCCTTGAAATGTAGAGAATTTTTTTTGCGTCATATTTATTAAGAGTTTTATTTGGGAATTTGAAAGAGACTGTATGTTTCATTTAGAAAGTTCGATTGAATTTATAATTCTATTTATTACTTTTTGAATGGTCTAGCTAACGGCAGTTTAAACAGTGTTTAAATCAAAGTCTCTTTTTTAAAGGCAGACCTGGATAAAGATCGAGCGGTATATAGTTTAAGAAATATGCCTCTCAATTTTTTGTACGTCATATTTATAAAGAGTTTTAGTTGGAAATTTGAAAAAGACTGTATGTTTCTTTTAGTAAGCTTGCTTGAATTTTTATTTCTATTTTTCACTTTTTCAATAGTCAAGCTAAAAGGAGTTTATCATGAGTTTAAAACAAAGTCTCATTTTTAAAGACGGACCTGAATAACGATTGAGCATCGTATAGTTTAACAGTTACTAAAGACATTTTTTGAAATGTTGGGAATTTTTGTACGTCATATTTATAAAGAGTTTTATTTGGGAAATTTAATTAAATTTTTAATTCTATTTATTTATTTAGCTGTTTATCAGAAGTTTAAAGCGAAGTCTCTTTTTTAAAGACGGACCTGTATAAAGATGGAGTGTTGTGTAGTTTAACAGTTATGAGAGACATTCTTGAAAATGTTGAGAATTTTATTTATAGAGTTTTATTTGGGAATTTGAAAGAGACTGTATGTTTCTTTTGAAAAGTTTGATTGAATTTATAATTATATTTACATATTTCTTTCTGAATAGTTTGTTTAATATTTATTATTTAACTTAAATATCGATTACAAACAAATCTATATGTATAATTAATGCCAACACCAGCAGTAATAAGGGCATTCAACCTTTAGAAAAATTAAAAAATAACATGAAAATGAAAAAGAAATTAAAACGATCGTATTGAAATCCAATCTCATAATTTTGCACACGTCGCTTTTATTTAAATTTAATTTTAAATTTCGATTTTTTTTTTATTTTAATTTGTCTTTTCTATAACCTGATTAATATGTAGTGGTTATTATTATTGTATTTATTAATGTAAAGAATTTAAATGAATATAAAAACAAAAGCCAATCATTTGAAATCTGCTGATTATTGCAAAAATTATCTGTTTTTTTTTTCTGTTGGTTATTGTTTTTTATTACAATTACCATTTAGCAACAATAGGAATTTTGTTTTATTTATTTTATTCCGTTTAACAAACAGCAAGCTAAAGTATAAACTAAATAATTGTTTTTTTTTGAATACATACATACATACATACATACAGATACTTTCAATTATTTTAATTAAATTATCATATTTGATTTAAAATTATGTACCTACTATATATAATGAATTGTTAATTAAATTGTTTTTATGCTCGAAAAGTGAAACATTTTAATTGAAAATTGCGTACGCAATTCATACGTACGCAATTCATACATAAGTATGTGTGCATTTGAATGAGTATCTGTGAGTTCAAGAGTGCGCTTATGCAATGTATGCGTTGTAGTCCTTCGTACGTATACGCTTTTGTAAATATTAGTTTGCCACCAATGTCCAACCTATGCTGCAGCATAGATGGTAGGGTTATAAAGAGTGATTTTTCAGATTTGATTTAAAAAACAAGCAATGTTTGAAATCTTTATTTGAGTCATTAAAACGATCTATATAATTCAATGATTAAAGCTGATTTCATATAAATGTTGACCGCGGCTATGCCTATTTTGGCATAGTCTCTCCAATATCTTGAATAAATTCTTAAATATTATCTTTCAGCGCGTTAACCGTTGCGGGCTTGTCCCTATAGATATGAGCCTTAACATAGCCCTACAAACAATAATCTAAATTCGTTAAATCGCACGATCTCGGCTGCCACTTGACCGACCCTAAACGTGAAATAAACTGTTCACCAAACTCATCTCTAAATTGGGCCATTGTTTCGCGTTGCTGTGTGTCATGTGGCACTGTCTTGTTGTAATCATCGCACGATAGTGTTCGCCCTTCGTCGTCTTTGAAAATGTACGTTCCAACCGGCCAACCGGCCAACCGCCCATAATCCCCACCAACCATTGCAATTTTTGAAATGCATTGGCAGTTCTTGCAGTGCTTCTGGCTGCCCTTCAAGCCAATTTAGCATGTTTACGTATGCATTCAATCAAAAATGAACTTCGCCCAAACTGACCATAAAATGGAAGAAGTGTACGATGCACTTTCTTAACCTAGCATGAATTTTGGTAATAAAATTCAATTATCTGCAAGCGTCGTTCGTGTGTAAGTTCATTCATGGTTAAATTATAGACCAAACTGAACATGATTAACATGCCGAGCTTGTCAAAAAGAAATTTACTAAATTACCCTTTGTAAATAAATAGACGTTTCCTATTAAAGAGTGACTTGAGTCCATCAGTAATACATAGGTTCCTGTACTAAATTCCAGAAATAGAAACATTTTACATATTATCTTTCCCCCAGTCATTTCAGAGACCCACGCCAAACTTAAAGAAAACCCAAACCAAACTCAAACTAAACAAAACCCAAACTTAAACCCAAACCAAACACAAACCAAATTAAAACCAAAGCCAAACCAAACCCAATCCAAAACCTAACTCAAACCCAACCCAAACCAAACTCAAACCCAAACCAAACTCCAGCTCAAACCCAACCCAAACACAAACCAAATTAAAACCAATGCCAAACCAAACCAAACCCAATCCAAAACCTAACTCAAACCCAAACAAACCCAATCCAAAACCAAACTCAAACCCAACCCAAACCAAACTCAAACTAAACAAAACCCAAACCAAACCAAATTAAAACCAAACCCAATCCAAAACCTAACTCAAACCCAAACAAACCCAATCCAAAACCAAACTCAAACCCAACCCAAACCAAACTCAAACTAAACAAAACCCAAACTCAAACACAAACCAAATTAAAACCAAACCCAAACTCAAAACCAACCCAAACCAAACTCAAGCTCAAACCTAACCCAAACACAAACAAAATTAAAACCAACGCCAAACCAAACCCAATCCAAACTCAAACCCAACCCAAACTAAACAAAACCCAAACCAAACACAAACCAAATTAAAACCAAACCCAATCCAAAACCTAACTCAAACCCAAACAAACCCAATCCAAAACCAAACTCAAACCCAACCCAAACCAAACTCAAACTAAACAAAACCCAAACTCAAACACAAACCAAATTAAAACCAAACCCAAACTAAACAAAACCCAAACCAAACACAAACAAAATTAAAACCAAAGCCAAACCAAACCCAATCCAAACTCAAACCCAACCCAAACCAAACTCAAACTAAACAAAACCCAAACTCAAACCCAAACCAAACACAAACCAAATTAAAACCAAAGCCAAACCAAACCCAATCCAAAATCTAACTCAAACCCAATCCAAAACCTAACTCAAACCCAAACCAAACCCAATCCAAAACCAAACTCAAACCAAACTTAAACTAAACAAAACCCAAACCAAACTCAAACCCAAACCCAAACCAAACACAAACCAAATTAAAACCAAACCCAATCCAAAACCAAACTCAAAACCAACCCAAACCAAACTCAAGCTCAAACCCAACCCAAACAATAACAAAATTAAAACCAAAACCAAACTAAACCTAAACCGATACCTCAACCAAACAGTATATATGTCCATTAGTCTTTTGAAGTCCTTCTTTGATAGTCCAATAAACCCATACATATACGTATTACTGTTTAATTATATTGGAAGCCTATACATATACGAGTATTCTCCTCTTCCTTGATATAAACCATTGTAATGAAGATTAAAACCTTTTGCATGCGGTGATCGTAACCTAAATTCTGTAGCTGATTTCATGCCTCGCTGTCGTCTTGTTACTTGTTTGGCTACATTGATATATATCAATAGATGACTGACAACTCCACCAGGAAGAGTGTACAAGAGGAATTTTAATATTTATCTTACAAAAAAAAAAACTAACATTTTTAGCAAAACAACTCAAAAAACAAACACACTATTTAATATAATATAGTTTTTTTTTTAACACTTTTAAGCTATTGTACGCAGATAAAACGGCGACAAAAACTCAATTTTTCAAAAACAAAATAATTTTGTAACGTTTTTATATAAACTTTGACATTTTCAATTTCACCATGAACAGAGCAAAAAATAATCAGCTGACGCTATGCTGTCACCTGGTATAATTTCACCATGGTTCTAAGTATATACGATTATGTATTTTCTTCAATTACAAACAAATTTTAAATGGAATAATAATTAACAATTGCTGATTTAAATGTCTATCCTTATCATGTCTGTACCTGAAGTTATTTATTATATTTTAAAAAACATTTTGAGGAGACTAATTCTGAGGGAAATGATATGGATGAGGAATTAAATTTATGAATATATTGTAATTAATGACATTTTGTATTGTCTTGATAAATGAGTACCAAAATCGGTTGCATTTCATTTAGATGGATCATTACAAAACAAATTTGTATTCGGTTCAAAAACCAATCAATCAAATTACTGATATAACGTAACAGATTATTAAATTGAACAAACGTTTTTATATGCAAATATGTCTTAATAAATGTTTGTTAAATTTAATATTCGTTTCTGAATAAGGGGGATAATGTTTAAAAATTAGATTTAAGATCGTCTAACTATTTAAACAAATGTTTGGTGCAAACAGTTTGATAGTAATTACGTACTTGGTATTCAAGAATGATAGAAAGAAAGATTACGCCATCCCGAATTCAAAAATTGAGTTTTCTGCGCATATTGACATTAAAACGTTATATCAACATGACAGTGGGACATTTTCTTATTTTTGCCCCTTAATTAATTTTAATAAAATTTATAAGAAAATTGTTTTTAATTATTTATAACGTTATGAAAATTTACAAATATTGAAATAATATATAAAATTTAAATTTTTTAAAGTTTATCTTTTTGTAACTTTATTTTGTTAATTTATCATGTTTTCTCTTTCGGCTATTAATATTTGGATTAATTTACACATTAAGTGATCTCATTCTAACGTACATCCTACATCTAAAAAAGAGTTTTTTCACTTCATGCCATTTCACTTTCTTTTATGTCCTTTGCTTACTCTAAATGTTTTTGCAAGTATTTATTTGCAGCAAGTAATTTGTCGCCATTTAGTTTCATAAGAACTTGATCACAAGACTTTAAAGCTTGATGGCTTACTTAAGCCACCTTCACTTAAGTGATTAACCCATGAGTATGATGAGGTTTAAAGGCAATGCTAGGGTCTTTATTTTTTAATTTATGACATATATAATCGCCAAATTCTCCAGACTATCACAATACAGGTTCTCCAGCTCTTTTTCGTGATTTTCTTTTTGCAGTTCTTCTTGTTCTATTGTTGTAGTAATGGCCTTAAGTATTTTACCTGCACAAATCGGAAGAGAATTAAAGCACTGTGTCATTTACCACTTTTAATTTGAATTTACCTGTTAAAGAATAATGCACATTTTCTAAATCAGGAGTATTATCTACCTCCACCTTTGCATTTGTTATACCCTAGAATATCCGATAAAAGTCTGTATTTAAATTCTTGATGATCGGGTTGGTTTTAATTATAATGTTGCTCTGCCACTTAACCCTTAACCCGTAATAATTAAATAAAGAACTGCACAAAATATACGTATGCACAACTTACCAATTTCATATTTTAAATTTCTCTCAAGATCGTCCTGTTTAAAATGTAAAGAGCAAATTCTCTCCCTATGTATCTTGATGTAGTTCGGCTGAAAGCAAAAATTTTATCCAAAGCTTATATTGCTTTTTGGAAAAGAATAAAAGGACACGGCTAAAGTAAGATTTATTAAAAACAAGCACAACATTGTTAACACAATTGCTTACTTGATTTTTTACCATCGTTTTACATACATTTGCCCACTGCGGCCTTCATGTTAACGATTTACTTTAAATTTTTACTGCCGTATTTATAAAAAATTAAAGTAGACTTCAAGTGTACTTTAAGAAAATTTTGTATGAACATTTTGTCTTAAAGCACACTTCAAGCCTACTTTATTTTTTATAAAGACGGCAGTTAATCTGTACAATACACTTCACACACGGTTTTTATAAAACTTATTATTCTTTTTGCACTATATTTTATAAATTTTTCCAAAAAATTCTTTATCATTAACGAAATCCAATAAATAAATTTTTAGAGAACTGTCAAAGTAGTTTTAAATGCAGGATTGCCAAGTCTCCCATTACATATAGCATTTTTCGGGGAAAATTAGCAATTAAACTAGAATGTATTGACTTCTCAGGCTTTCTAATATGTTTTTTATGAAGATACATACATTTAAAAGCGTATTCATAAAGCACAGCAGCGAACGCCAAAGCGCATTCATTGGGACTTAAATGTTCTAACTCATGGCCGATCTTCGATTTTTCGATGGTTGATAGCACGTTTAAAATTAAAACAAGTAAAAAAGTATAGTCGGTCAAGCTCGACCCTACACCTAGTATATGTATAAAGCAGTTTTTCATAAATGGTTATATGGAAGATAAACTCTATTATGTATGTTGAACTTTACCTCGATATAAATACTTTTAAAAGATTTATGAAGGTTAAATTGAATTACGGAGAGGGTCTTATATGGGAGTTTCCACTAATTATGGACTGACCATTATAAAATTAAGTGTCATCATTTCTGTATATTTGAAACTAATTTGTGTTGAATTTTATTTTGATACCAACATTTTTAAAAGATGGTTGGTTGTTAAAGTGATTTTCGGAAATAAGCCTTATATGGGAGCTATGACTAATTATGGACCGATGATCATAAAATTCTACCATATTATATGTATATATACGAAACATGTCTATATTCAATATTATTTGGATACCAAAATTTTTAAAAAATTTATGCTCTTTAAAGTGATTTTCGAAAGTGGGCGTTATATGGGAGCTACGACGAATTATGGACCGATCATTATAAAATTGTACCGTATTATTTGTATACATATGAACTATATTTGTCTTCAATATGATTTGGATACCAAAATTTTTGAGAAAGTTATGCTATTTAAAGTGATTTTCGGAAGTGGGCCTTATATGGGAGCTATGAGTAATTATGGACCGATCTTTACAACATTTTTAGATGTGATTTATCTCTATTTACTACTCATTTGTGGTGAAATTTGTTTGGATACTTGCATATTTCAAACATTTATGATCGGTAAACCCCTATTTCGGGAAGACATTTGTATGGGGGCCAGGTGAAATAATAGACCGATTTTCACCAGTTTCAATCCCATCCGTTCTTGGGCCGCAAAAAATTTCACGTACCAAATTTTATCGAAATATCTTCAAAATCGCGACCTGTAATCTGCGCACAAGCTTTACATGGACAGCCAGCCAGCCAGCCAGACGGACATCGTTAAATCGACTCAGAAAGTGATTCTGAGTCGATCGGTATACTTTAAGGTGGGTGTTGGACCAATATTTCTTTGCGTTACAAACATCAGCACAAATCCAATATACCCTCCCCACTATGGTGGTGTAGGGTATAAACACACCCTTAAAAGGGTTAAAGAACTTCATCTAAGGGGAAATCATGGGCATGGCGTAATCTGTTTTTCTATCATTCTTGCATAGTATTGCACAGAACCCAATTCAAATTATGATATACCGATGGTTTACTCCCATGTGAACAGCTCTGATATGGTGATGAACGTAAATTCCATAATTTTGCGATAATAAATCTAATGACTACTGCAAAATATTTGACTATGCGATAAGGAAGACTCTGTTAGTAACGATCATTCGCGTTGAGAAAATTTCAGGATATATAACGACACCACTTTTGGTTCAAGTGATTCGAAAGTTCCATGACAATTGTCCTGTAAGACAATTTCATAATGAATTAACTATACTCCCTCACTTTTCCTAAAGATTGGCCACTCGTACTTTAATTAATACACTAGTAAATGGATGTTTTCCAATACTCATGCATACCAAACAGTATTCTTCATTATCATACTCATTTCCTTAAACAAACGACAAACAAACAAACATCCAGCCACTTTCTGCAAACGGAAAAATATAGACAAACTTATTAATTATTGCAAAAATATTCCTCCTCCAAAATGTGGTTTTGTTAAAACTGGTATGTTCCGCATATCATACTCGTACATACATATGTATGTGAGGCATATGAAGGGTTGGTACTACGATGAGGCATTTGAGTGCATGAGATCAAATTCATATTCATAAGCGAGAGTTGTGTGATTGAGTACGAAATGGACCATTTAAGGAATAATACGGGAAGTACTATTTAGAAAATTTGAAACAAATTTCTATTCTTTAATGAATTGTCGTGTGTAGTGCAATAGAAATAGGTCTCGGACTTCAACATTATTGAACACATGGGGAAACTTTTCCATCAGATTAAATTAGCGATTTTTGTTGAAATCTGCCACATTAAGAAATCGTCAAAAAGACACATTTTGAGTTTGGACCCATGATAGACTAAACATGATAATATCAGCATCAATCTTAATTTTGAAATAAAATAATCCAAACTCTCTTTATGCCTCCTTGATAAGCGTCTCAAAATGTACCCAATTTTTAAACCCCTTACCCCCCTATTGTAGCTCCATTTCCTTGATTATTAAATTTTTGTAAACATTTCATTTATTATTGCACAAAACCATGGCAAAAGTTGGCTTCACATTGATGCTTTCGTTTTTTGTGTGTGTTCATATACATTTTTAGTGCCTTTCCAAAAATCAAAAGCGTAAAATCGAAAATGTTTTTGTTAGTTTCCTTATTTTGTTGTCTTAACGGAGAAAATTGCTTAATTTCCTTATAACTTCCATTATCCTTGTACGTATTGTTTTACTCATGTTATTGTTGTTTAAGTCCTCATACTACAGTGTTTTTTCATTGTTGTTGTTGCTGTTGTTGTGTTTGTGGCAATTACCACGCATATCAATTCATTTATGCTGCAGGAATGTACTCGTATGTATGTATGTATGTGTCATGGTAACTGTGTTTAAATGGTAGCAAGTCTTCATAATTTATGCGTATCCAATGAATGCGTATCGTTAAATGTTCAATCTCCGCTATACGGGTACAAATGTGGTTGGTCGTAGATGGTGTGTCGTGTACTCCTATCATACTCGTATCTTTATATCTTCATCTCTTTATTGTCATTAAATTAACTGTCTATTTTCTGGTGTGGCATGTATGTATGACTTGTTTTAATTTTTTTGTGGCATGGTATGGGGTGTTATTGTTCTAATTTTTGGTCATAATTCATGACAATATATTTTTTTTGCTTTGATTTCTTAGAATTTAACTTAAGTTTTCATGAAGTTTTGAGCCAATTAGTTTAAAAGGCCAGCATAATTTTGATGATAAGCTAAACCATTGTCAAATATTTTAAACATTTATTGCCCAAAGAACTTTCCTTCATGCATTCTAGTTCAAGTTATTCTGGTACAGTCACACTTGGCAAATATTTGCCGAAAAAGACGTCAGCACAAAATAAAATATATTTGAACTCGTTAATTTATTTCAAAAAAATCTTCGTTTATTTAAGGCAAGACACAACAAATATTTAATTTTATTTGCTGCTGTTCGATCTTGCAAAACATTTGTAAGAGTAAACAACATCAAACAAATTTGTGCTAAAACAAGCGGTTACGCTTTTTTGAGTAAATATTTGCCAAGTGTGACCGTACCTTTAGTTATTAGTACACTGAAATAACCATAGATACGTATATATATATCTAAATTAAGAAATGTGAAATGCATCCTGATAGTTTTCTTGGATATTGACAAAGTTTTAAATTGCGACCTTAACCATGGTTAGGCTACGATAAATTCTTCTAAAATTTGAATTACTTGAATACAAAAACCAAACAAATATTTAATTTCGAATACTTTAATACAAACACAAGGTCGGTTCGGAAACTTCTTAGCCAAGAACAGAAAGCACGGCATAAACAGAAAATGTTAAGTGTTGTAGAAACTTCCACATGTTCAATTTCTTTTCGATCTGGCAACTCCTTCACAGATGTTCAAAAACGACGCATCTGCGATTTGTTTACAATGGAAAAATTAGAAATTCGTGGCGTCATTAAATGTTTACATAAAAAAGTTTTATCGGAACAAGGAATTCAAAATGATATGGTGTATGTGTTAGGCGCAAGGGCTCCTTCATATGCAACAGTAAAAAATTGACTTGCTGAAATTAAACGTGGTCGTACCAGCATTGAGGATGAACCACGTAGTGGACGTCCAAAAACAGCAACAACAACAACACCAGAAATTGTAGGCAAAGTGCATGATATGGTATTAAATGATCGACGAATAAAAGTGCGTGAAATAGCTAATCTCAAATGATTGAGTCCATTTAATTTTGCATGAAGAACTACAGATAAAAAAAGCTTTCTGCAAGATGGATGCCGCATTTATTAACAGTCGACCAAAAACGCATAAGAATGAAAATTTCTCAAGCTTATTTAAACAGTTGCAAGAAAAATAAAATGAATTTTATGAGTCGTTTCAAAACTTTTGATGAGACATGGATCTTTTGTCCAGAGACAAAAGAACAATACAAGCAATAGACTGAAGCTGGCGGAACAATGCAATCGGCTGGTAAGGTTATGGCAACGGTTTTTTTTTTAGGACTTCGAAGGTATTTTGTTGATTGACCATCTGCAAAAGGGTGAAACAATAAATTTAGAGTACTATTGCAATATTTTGGATCAATTAAATATAAAAATTCAAGAAAAACGTCCTGGCTTACAACACAAAAAAAGTAATTTTTCATCAAGACAGGCACCAGCGCACAAATGTGTTTTAACCATGGCTAAAATCAACGAACCTTATTCTCCTGATTTAGCTCCTAGTGACTGTTACCTGCTTCCAAATCTAAAAATATTCTAGCTGGCAAGCGTTTTACCTCAAATGAAAATTCAATTACAGTTGTAAACCACAACATATTTTGAAGGCCTTGAGGAAAACTATTTTAATCAAGGGATAGAATTGCTAGATAAGCGATGGAAACTAAGTGTATTGAAGTTTCAGGAGATTATATTAAAATATAAAAATGTTTTTGAAAAACTAACTATTCTCCTTCTGTTTCCGAAGTTTCCGAACCGCCCTCGTACTTGAATTCCAAAAATATTTCTAATATTAGTTCAAACTAATTAAGCGCTTGACCTTATTCGTGCTAAACAAAAGGCTGGCCAATATTTAAAGCTTCGTTTTTCTTAACAACTTTGAATGTAACAAGGGATTTAACATTAAACACCTTTTCTAAAAAAAAGCACGAAAAAAAAGAAACTCCAACAATAAAACACCCAACCCATCCCACAATTCCATAAAATAGATTTAGACGTGTTTGGCATTCAGAGCAATTGTCACAATTAAATGTAACAACACCACACATATATAAATACATATACATATATATATTTATATGAATAAAGGTGTGTGTGTGTGTGTGAATAAATTTAGAAAAAAGCAACTAAAGAATAGACAACAATAAAAAAACATATATACAAAAGTAAAAGAAGCCCAATCAAAATAATAAAAAAAAGAATCGTAATGGGGACAATGGACGTGAACTACGAGTAAAATAAACTTAACTTAACTGGACTGACTGGTCTAGAGTCAGTGTGTGTGTGTGTGATGATTATTGATTAGATGGATAAAATTCTAAAAAAAAAATCAAACACATTCTTACTCACCCACCCACAACTCAATAATATTTGTGCAAAAACAATTGCATGCACTTCGTATAATTCGCTTGGAAGTGTGAATGACAAAAGGTTCACACAAAATTTGGAATAAACGTAAAGCAGATAAAAAGAAAAAATAAATAAAATATGTACATGTAAATCTATGTATAGACGGTTGTCAAATGTTGTCAGATCTAGCAATGTACTGACATTGAAAAATTGTTGGCAAAAGGTAAATTGTCAGTTCAGTTCAGACGACTATAAGAAAACCTTACAATTTCATTGGCACACAATTGTGACACAATGAATTTATCTGTCAACCGAAATTGTCAGTTCACACAGTTGTCAGATTGTTGTATGGCAAAGATTGTCAAATTCGTTGTGAGGCATTGTATGTGCGTTTAATAATTTGAAATATTGTCATGGAACATAAAACAGCAATTGAAACAATTTGACAAAATAACGAAAAAAAGCCGCAAAATTTGGGTGAAGGATTGTGTTTCTCAAATCATCATTAGTTTTAGTACAGACAACAACCATACCTTCATGCGACGACTTTATAATATTTATCATGCATTCGTGTTTAAAATACAGTTAATAAGGAATTATTAAAAAACTTCATTGTTTTACATTTCTGGGTTTAACACTACAACTCATCATATGTTAACCCAGTATTTGTTGAGTTGACAGCCATAGACCGAGTGAAATCGAGTCTTTCCAGTATGTAAAATCTGTCATAGACTTTTCTGTCACAACCTTTGATGTCCTAGTGTGAATGTTGTGTTTCCAAGACAGTTTATTGCCAAGAATGATACGACGTATCGGTGCTGTCCTAAAGTGTCATTTCAAACCCGTTCAATCTTAAATTTTCTTGAAAATAACAAAAATTTTGTTTTATTTGAACTTATGCTTGGTTTTCACTATGCCATTTTTGTTGTCAAATTGTGTATGAAAACGGGTTGTTATATGGCGTCATCTATGTTTGCAATCGTGGATGACGCCATATGACAACCCGATTTCATACAATTGCCAACAATTTGGATAATTTGACAACAAAAATGTCATAGTGAAAACGCGGCTTTATACTCAGTCCATTGTTGATGGTTTATCGACTTTTCGTATTGAGTGTCGCTTTCCACATAGTAAGTTAATAACCAGATTTCACCTGAACCGCTTGAACGTCTTTATGTTTTTTTTTTCATGTGGTTAAGACACCAATCGAATTTGTTACGTATTTAATGAAACGTAACAAAATGTGATGACGACAAGTGACCTGGACATACAAGACACTGCGTGCATAAATAACCCAAAAACCAAAAACAAATACGTCTCCATACTGTTACATACAAGTATGTACATACTTACACACATGTGAGGAAAGACAGTCACTTGAGGCATTTGCTGAACTAAAAAAAGAAACGAAACGAAACGAAATCTCACCCTCTCCCAGTGGTCATCAAATACACTCCAGCTACATACTAATATAATGAACCAAATGATTGTACCCTTCCATAAAAAATCAAATAAGGAAGAATGAATAAATGACTTGAACATTTGAACACTGAAAAGATAATAAAGACGCTACACGTAGCTCGTTGATTGTGATTACCACTGTCCACATACACAAACAATGTTGCAACATAAACACATGTATCGATGATGTGGATGATGATGATGATAGTGACAATGATGATGAGTCTGAATACTTATTCTCGGTAGTACAACGTACTTACTTTTTTTTACTCAAAGTACAGGTAGGGGGTTGTTTTTTTCCAACCTTTTGTCTTCACCACTCTTCAAAAACATTGTCCTTATTCTCATCATCTTTATTATTATCGACATCTTTTTAGCCATTGTCACTATAATCGTATCTGTGCCTGTCTGTCTGTCTGTCCGTCCACCCATCCTTCGTTTGTTAAGTGTGGAGTGGAGTGTGTTAAACATTTCGTGCCTTTAGCTTTGTTTCCTTTAATTTAATCACACATAAATACTTTTTATGAGTCGCTGTGAGCTACTTTGTCAATCTGTTGTAAAGTACTTTTCTATTCGCATACTCGAGGGGAAACAATATTTAAGTACTCGTCGACCGTTTCTTTTTTATGCAGACAGTCTGCCTATTTCTCTGTAATAAAATGTTCACATTTGTAATACTGCCAATACTTATGGTGTTATTGGTATTTATTAAAAATATGAAGATTCATAGGTAATATTCTAAAACATTGAGGAATGTTCAAATCCCTACACAGGGTCTAAAAAATTCTTGGTTTTGAATATTTATTATTACTAGTTTCATTACCCAGCAGTGCCCGCGGTTTGTAGTAAATAATAGTTACAGATGCATAGAAGACTGCAGATTTCCACTTTAGTGCTCAATTAATATATACAATAGTTTCGGATCTTTGCAGAACGAAATATATAAACAAGGAGCTGAAAGAGGGAATCCCTGTAAAAATGCGAAAAAGAGGTTTTTTGGAGTGATTTAAATGGAGATAAAGTGGTGAATGAAGTGATAGCGGCCAAAACTATAATAGAACAGACAAGCTAAGTAAACACTGTGAGAGTGATCATAGAACAATGGCTAGAGTCAAGATAATTTGAAAAAGATTTTGACTTTAGTTGAACTGAGTTAGGGCCCAACTATAATATGCATAAATAAGCAAGCTTAAGCAAATTGCAAAAGTTAATGAAAAGGCTGTCAAATGCATAAGCAATTCAAAGCTTAAAGCAGAATTATTGTTTTCTTTATGTTCCGTTCCGTTCCGAATCAGCTGACTTGATTCTGTTAAATAGAAAATGTGTAAAAGTCGTTAGTTGTTTTGTTACTTGCCGTGCCGTTGCGGACGAACCTGTTGAAAACAAAAATTTGTTAAGTATGTAATTGTAAGTGACAGCACAAAACAGCTGACAGCACAACAAAAAACTTTTTGGTTTATTACAAAAATTTGCAATTTCTTTGAATTTAATTAAGTTTTTGTATAAAAGTTATGTAAATATAAAAAACAAGTTAGAAAAGTATATTCGGCTTTGCCGAATCTTAAATACCCTCCACCTAAACGTACTAAGAAATAGAAAAACTACACTGGTTATAGGACTAGAATATTCTTATTCTGTATTTTTTATTCAGATTTAGTGCAAATTTTATTAGTATTTGATATATTGTTTGAAAGACAATTTTACGACCAACATAATTTATGTGAAATATTTTGAAATTTTATCTAATTTCCACCATTTATAATTGATGTAATTACCGATTCTTACTGTAACTTACAGAGTTTGTTTGATTTTCATAATAATCTAGAGTGTAATTTAACAATTTATAAAATTAAAAGAACATTTTGCCATATTTACAACAAGTTAAGAAACAGGGTATAAAAATGGATAAGATATAAAATGTGGCTTTCTTGTTTGAATTTGATTTCAATAACATTATTTACAGAAGATTTATGAGTGGCATAGTAGAAGTGGACCAATTATGGACTGAATCCAGTATCCGCTAATGTGATTTCTTCGTATTTTAGGCTTATTTCGGTTGAATTTTATCTCAATAATGTTATTTACAAGAGTTGTTACGCTCAGAAGTGAACTTAATTCGGGATCTATTATTAACTGACAGCTACAAAATAAAGTAGCATAATTGCCGTGTAACCGATGGATTTCTGGATTAAAATTTCTGATCCATTTAAAGTTGGTTCGATATCGATATTTATTAGATATTTTTGTCGGTTTATTTGGTTTTTGGAAATGGTTCTTATATGGCAGCTATGACAAATTATGGGCCGATCTTCTTAAATTTTGGAGCAGTGATTTCCATGCATGCGTCGAATTTCAACATAATATCGGTATATTTAAGATATATATTAGTATTAACGTGGATTTCGAGAGTGGACCATATATGGGGGACATAGTCAAATATGGACCGATATTCTCAAAATCCAGCAGTTTGATATAGGCATATATGTAAATGATTCGTGTAAAATTTTGGATCAGTACCGTTATTTATAAGAAATTTATGAGTATTAAAGTGATTTTCGGAAGAGGACTTTATATGGGGCATAGGGTTAAAAATAGACCAAAATTCACAAAATTTTGTGGGATGATTTTTGTATATATGTAAATGATATGTGCAACGTTTTTAGTCGGTACCGATATTTATAGAATATATATAGGGATAAATGTCTTTTTCAGATGTGGTCCTTGTATGGGAACTATGACCAATTCTGGGCCGACCACCATACAATTTATTACAACAATTTATTTGTCTATAAAGATTATTTATGTCAAATTTTGGCCGTTGAACATTATTTATTTTGGAAATGGACTTTATATGGGGTCTATGGTCAAACATGGACCGAACTAAAAAAAAAATTCGGTTTGCGATTTATTTTTGCATAAAACTTATTTTTGCTGAATTTTGTCTTGATATTCCAATTTTATAGGAATTTATATTTCGGGAAGATTTTTGTATGGGGGCTATGAGAAATCATGGACCTATTCTTACTATTTTCCGCACACTTTCTTCTTTTATCATACAAACAACGTATACAAAGTATCATGGTATTATCTGCAATATATTTCAAAATATTGCAATAAAATGGACAAAAAATATCAAATTTTTATAGAGGTTGTCTCACATATTGATCCATAACACCAAAGTTTCTGGAAATTTTGTTTAGTTAAGTTGTATAGTTTAGACGTTTAGACGGGCATGGCTAGATCGACTTAGAATTTCATAAGGATGTTGGGTCTCAGATGAATATTAAAAAAGTTTCACACGGAATGACAAACGTAATATACCCTCATTTACCACTCTTGGTGGTGGAGGATATAATAAACGATGGATGACGAAAAACTCATTACTTTAGTCGAAAGAAAGCTATGATTTGTATTTTTTGATTTAGTTTCGCGGTATGTGTTGTCGGTTTACCTAAAACAGCTGATACGTTTATACGGAAAAACAAACTACAAAAATTTAACAACAGAACGACACGGAACAGAACAGCAACAGAAAGTAAAGACTAATGAAACCTTTAGCAGTTTTTACTGTTTGTAAATTTTCAATAAAATGAAACATTGCTATGTTGCTCCAGCGGAATTCAATATGGTCACCTAGTCGTTTCAAACTATAATGACTAAATTTACTTCCTCAATATTATCATTTGAATATTCTAATACAAATAGTGTCAGTTTAGAACAGTTTTAGTACAAGTTTATGCAAACTAAGCGAATTGAAATCGATGACGAATTTCAAATAATATTTTCTAAAAAAACAATGTATACAATTATTGTGTAACTCCTCCAGTCATAACATTTGAATCATATCAGAAATTATTCCCATACGTTTTAAATAAAAAATATATTACTTTAGTCATAATACAGAAATTGGTGTGAATATTTTGAAACATTTTAAAAACATACTAGTTATGACGCATTTTATATACCCTTCATACCCCAGCTACTTATTTTTCTGGTTTTCAATACCAATATTTTATCTTATATAGTGATACAAGATTTGGGTTTATCAGATATTTGGCGGATTTATAAAGTTTATGTTTGTATCAACATCTCACTATAAAATAATATAAAATATAATGACCAACTTTTATATGTATGTACGAGTATATACATACTTACCATGAGTGGTGAAGGGTGTAATAATTAAGACCTTCATTGTTTATATTTCACAAATTCTTAGAAAACAAATAAACAACTACAATAAATATTTTTTATGAATCCAAATACAATTTGCATTTAGTGCTGAGAATTTCTAAACATAAGTTTATTTATTTTTTGATCTTTGTTTTTTTTTTATATAAAAGAGTATAAAGTATTTTGGATACAGCCATAAAAGCCCACTTGAAAATACTTTGTAGCCAAATTATGCAGTATGTATTTATAAAGCAGGAAGTGTAGAGTTTCTCAATTGTAGTTATTTTTATCAACCACAACGTCAATAGCTGAGAATACAATTTTGTAGCTAAATTTGTATTAAATTTAGAGTTATAATTCTGATTAAGACTTAACGAGGGCCATGTGAAAAGGTCACGAAAAATTGATTTTGTTATTACAGAGTATGAAAGTAGGTTCATACCTATGAAATGGGTTGGCAAAGAAAATTGTCAAAATATAAAAATAACTAGGAATAACTATGTATGAATTAAGTTTTATAAGTGTTATAGTGATACTCGGAAGTGAATTTCATTGGGAAGCTATAGCTAATTCTGGACTGATAGCTACAAACTCCCGTAGTATGATTTTTGTGTTGATATCAATGATCTCTCTAAGGCCCTTATTTTGTAAATCACTTGGGAAGAGGAAAAAGTCAGCGGGGGCCAAGTCCGCTAAATACGGTGGTTGAGGCTTGATAACGGTTTTGTTTTTGGCCAAAAACTCACGCACAAGCATCGATGTGTGAGCTGGTGCGTTATCATGGTGCAAAATCCGTAATTGGGGTTTTCCACATTCTGTGCGCATAAGTTCAAAGTAGTATTCTTTACTGACCGTGGCATGAATTTAGGATGCACCACGCCATTGCAGTCGAAGAAAACAGTGAGCAAAACCTTTACATTTGATCGAACCTGACGTGCCTTTTTCGGTCTTCTTGCCTCTTTTGGACGTTTCCATTGGGATGATTGGGCTTTAGTGTCAATGTCATAGCCATACACCCATGAATCGTCACCAGTTATGACCTTTTTGAGGAAATCTGAATCGTCGTTTACGATGTTCAACGACATTGTTTTTTGTTCAAAATTTTGCAATTTTGGAACAATCTTCGCTGCCGCACGTTTCATGCCTAAAACATCCGTGAAAATTGCTTGGCATGAGCCGAACGATATGCCAACATCATCAGCAACCACTCTGATAGTGATTCGACGAATATCCAAAATCATTTTTCATTGCTCGGGCGACCAGGACGAGCATCGTCATCGTCTCGGCCATCCTTAAACCGGTTATACCACAATTGAACTTGTGTTCAATTGACACCGCAGTCAACATTTCAAATGTCCTTGCGCATTTAATTTCATTTTTTACACACAACTTAATACAGTTTCTTTGATCCATTTTTTTTTTCGAATAGTAAAAAATCGAACAGCACACCAAAACACGACTAAACTTTTTATCTAAGGCTTATTTTGTAAATCACTTGGCACATATTTGCCGAAAAAGACGTCAGCACTAAATAAAATATATTTCAACTCATTAATTTATTTAAAAAAGCTTCGTTTATTTAGGACAAGACACAACAAATATTTAATTTTATTTGATGCTGTTTGATCTTGCAAAACATTTGTAAGAGTAAACAACGTTAAACAAATTTGTGCTAAAACAAGTGGTTACGCTTTTTTTGAGTGAATATTTGCAAATGTTTTTTTTTTTTGCTTCGAAAATATCGAATTTTGTGCCAATAAATATGCGGAAATTTTATAAAGTTTATGGTGAATGTGATCCATCGGTTTTAGCATGTGAGAAGTAGCGGTTTTGCGGTTCAGAAGTGGTGATTTTGACACGAAATACAAAGATAGCCCATGCCACTTTTTGAAAACCAAGAATTGGAGGAATTACTCCATGTAGATTGTTGCCAAACTCAACATTGGGAGCTACTCGAGCGGCAATTTCGAAATCTTTACGAGCAACAGGATTCACAAAAAAAAAAAGGAAAATCAGGTACTATATGAATTGAAGCTAAGAGTAATTAACAGACGATTTTGTACGCCCGAAATGCTGATTAAACCCTATAAAAGAAAATAATTTTTGCACCAAATCATTACTTGCAATGAAAAATGGATCCATTACGATAAAACGAAGGCAAAGAGATCGTATGTGAAGCCCAGCCAAACAAATCGACATCAAAGCTAAATATCCATGGCGTTAAGTTAATGATTTGTATTTGGTGAGACCAAAAGATTCCTATCTATTATAAGTTACTGAAATCACACCAGACCTTCACAGAGAACTTGTATGGGTCGTTTAAAGCGCCTCACCCATCTTATAGTCCAGACCTATCCACGTCCGACTACTATTTGTTTCGATTGATGCAGAACGCTTCACTTTAGAACAGGGTATTAGAAATTGTATTTATTCCTTCCTCTCCTCGAAAGATGATCAGTTCCTTAGGCCCAAAAGCCATAATTGATGGGGAAAGGTCATAACTAACAATGGCTAATACAATTGGAAATTTCGGAAATACACTTAGAAATCGTGTAGTCTAGTCTTTACCTTAAAACTTACATTTTATGCTATAAGATCAACAGCTGTTCATTTAAACTGTTTAAGTTTAAAACACAAAGCAGTTCTTTAAATATTACGCATAATATTTGATATTATGGAGCAATATTGTGCCAATAATGGTTAAACATAAACTAGAACATAACTTTAAGAATAAAAGGAAATCATTTTATTACATTTGCTGGCCATTAAATTATCGGCGCATACAAAGTAAAAGGAGGAAAAAAGAGTGATTTAATTTATTATGACAATCGTTAAAATACTGACTGAATAGACCAAACGGATGCCCCAAACGAAGTCATAAAACAGGGATGACCAAAGCCAATGTTAGCATGGTCAACTGCAGTCAAAACTAAACGGATTCAAATAAATTTAACGATATTAAATACATACAAATATATGCACACGAGTATATTATACTTAAATAAATAAAGTTTAAGAGGGACAGAGAGAGAGAGAGAGAGAGACAGAGAGATGGATGAGCGTTGTATTCAAAACCCCTGCAAAAGAAATTTTTATTATGTGTATTGGTCATTACGGAAATTATGTTAAGCGCCAATGTGTTTTTGCTTTTCTTTTTATTTTCTCTGTTAAATTTCTTAAAAAAGTTTCACAAAAAAATAAGAAAGAAAAGAAACTGTAATAAAAAACAACAGAAGATTCATATCAAGCCATCAATAAATGGCTCATAAGATACATTACAAATGGAAAATACGGAAGCAATCGCCTTTGGGATGATTTGAATTGTTGTGCACGGGAGTGTAAGTAAAGTATTTTCGGTTTTTTAACAAAAATAACTTACTTGTGTCAGTTATGGACATTCATTCCTTCAGTTGTTCATTGTTGTCCATCAATAAAAAACACACATTCGATTGATACAAACATAAGATATGATTATTTTAGTTTAGTATTTTTTTTTTTTGCAAAAACCAACTCCCCTTCTCTTGAGTGAATGTTTTTTTTTTTTTTTTGTTGTAGCAATAAGTCTACTGGGTATAAAGATTTGTTTGTAGTTTTTTTTGTAGGATTGTAAAACAGGGTGTTTTAATTACATATTGAGGTTTTATTAATTACTAGCTAAACCCGGTGCGCTTCGCTACCCGTATCGTAATGAAATAAAAAGTTTAGAGTTAAATAAATATAATTATTAAAAACATTTTATTCGAAGTTTTTACTTCAAGTTAAGTTAAAGTTAAAAATTATTTAATACTCACAAGAGGAAAAATTCTCATTTAATATAAATATAATTATTAAGTTATTAAAACCTACAGTTTTCGTTTTAAATTAAATCTGATTACATTATCTAATTATGATTTACAATATACAAACAAACAAACACACATTCACTTTTATATATAGATAAGGGTTTCAAATGTATACAAATTTTAACATTTACTTAATATTGTTGCTAGTCAGCAGCATTAATATTAATATTGATAGCTGATATAGCTTTCCCTATATATAATTTGACATCATATCTGTGGGAGGTGCCACGCCCACTATTGATAGTCCGCCCCTTCTTGTCCTAAATATTAATATTGATGGTAGAATAACCGTACCATATATCTTATTGTATATCATATATTTGATTTTTTTTTAAATTATTATCATCATATGGGAGGTGCCACGCCCCCTGTTGCTACTACTCCCATTTTTTCCGCAAATATTTAAACTAACAATGAATTTAAGTACTATAGCTATTATAGTTTCCTAAGTATTTGATTTTTAAATTAAACTTTGTATGGGAGGTACCACGCCCATTTAAAATTTCAAAAATAAAAGTAGCCCATAGCTCCTTCCAGACATACAGAAATATACTGTGAAAATTTCAAGCAAAGCGGTTCAGCCGTCTATAGATCCCAAACTAATAATAATAAACATACAAACATACATACATACATACACACAATCATTTTTATATATATAGATACCCTACACCACCAAAGTGAGAAGTAAGTGCTGTTGTTTTTAAGGCCCTTAAATATTAGTCCAACACCCATCTTTAAGTAGTCCTTCACTTCCTGAGTCGTGAAACTTATTTTTGCTCCATACTTAAAATCGTTATAATTTGTACGCCCATTCCACAAAGTTATATAGTCATATACTCCGTGTAGGTCTCTCTCGCTCGGTTCAGCCGTATATAAAGTAAAAGGTATATAAGATTTGTCATAGAACATAGTGAAATCCTTAATTTAAATATTTTTCTATTTTATCCAAAATAACATATAGTTTTGTAACACCCTGTTCTCTAAATACCCAAATCTATAAACCATATAATGGTTTTGTGCTAATCTACTTATCACTGGTCAAATTGTTGTCTTGTTTTTTTTTTTTTTTTTCTTTATTTTATGGCAATTTTTTGTTCATTCTTTTATGTTGCTTTCTTCCGTTTATAATAAACAAATAAAATTGAATTGGAAGTTAAATTGTCATTGTACTGTTAATAATTTGTGTGTGTTGTTGTCCTTGAAAATAACCGGCAAAGGGAGTAGAATTATATATTCAAAATTGATTAAAGTTTTAAAAAGTTTGAAAAACCTTTTGTGAAATTTACTAAATTCAATTAAATTTTTTTATGAAATAAGGATTTCAATTAAAAACAAGTTAGAGTGTGATATTCGGCTGTTAGGAGACTTAATTTGGGAGTTATGGACTGAATGCTACAAAATTCAGTAGCATAATTGCCGTATAATCGATATCACTATGATTTCTGGATTACAATTTCTGTTTTGTATAAAATATTGATTCGATATATATATATATTAGACATTATAATGGGTTAACTTGTTTTACGGAAGTAATACGTATATGTGAGCAATTATTATAATAGTGATTTTCGAAAGAGCGCTTCATATGGTGAATAGGGTCAAATATGTACCGAAATTGACAAATGTCTGTAGAATGATTCTTGTGTATATGTAAATGATCTGTGTATAGTTTTGAGTCGATACCGATATTTTTCTATTTATTATAAGATATATATAAAGATGTGGTCTTTATATGGTAGCAATGACCAATTATGGACCGATCATCAAAAAATTTAGTACAACATTATCTATAAGAATAATTTGTGTCGAATTTTAACCTGATAACTATTTTTGTACCTGCTTTATACATATTAAAGTGAATTTTGGAAGTGGACTTTATATGGGATCTATAGTTACACATGGACCGAACAAAACAAAATTTCGTTTTCCAATTTATTTTTACATGACACTTATTTTTGCCGAGTTTTGTATTTATATTATAATTTTATAGGCATTTATTTATCATTAAGCCATATTTCGGCAAGATATTTGCATGGTGGCTATAAGAAATCATGGACCGATTCTTATTTTTTTCCTAATACTTTCTTTTTTTATCGTAAGAATAACGTGTACAAAATTTCCTTGCAATATCTGCAAAATATTTAAAAAAAATTGCAAGAAAAATATTTAAAAATATCAATTTTTTATGGAGGTTGTCTGACATTTTGGTCCGTAACTCTGGTTCTACTTACCCGATTTTGCTGATTTTCAATACCAAACTGCTTAGGAGAATTAGAAACGGTTTTTTGTAAACCCTGTTGATTTTGGTAGTGTTTTTTGGGCGTGCGAGTGTTTTACAGAGACAGACGGACAATCGACTGAGAATTCCATAAGGATCAATAATATATAGATATACTTTGTTTGGTCTCAGATGAATATTTGTCAGTGTTACACACGGAATGACAAACTTATATACACATATACCCTCATTCACCACTTATGGTGGTGGAGGGTTTAACAAAGAAGTCACAGTTAAATAAAAGTAGATTTTCAAAACAAAGTTTGTGTTAAAAGTTTTCAAAACTGTTCCAGAATTACTATACGAATTTTCATAACTTGTTAAAATACCTACATATCTTCTATATATATAAAAATTAAATAGTCCATGTGTAATGGCATCACTTGAGAACGGCTGGAGCGATTTGGCTGATTTTTTTTATTCGATTCGAAATTCTCAGGAGATGGTTGTAAAGAAAAAAAATTCAAAAATTCCGGATAAAACTCCGAAATTTTAAGTTTTTAATATATTGCCTCCTTTTCACTTCTCATTTTTCTTAATACATCTTTGGAGAAACTTGAAGAACTGGCACCAAAGCCCCCTTTTCACTTCTCATTTTTTAAGTATGAGACAATTTTATGAAAACTCAAAGAACTTAATTTTACTGCCTCATTTTCACTTCTCATTTTTCTTAATAAGAGACATTTTTTTTAAGAAACTTGAAGAACTGACCCCAAAGCCTCCTTTTCATTCTATATGAAATACAAATCATTGGTAAATACCGAGCGAAGCCGGGGTGGTCATCTAATATAAAAATAATAAATAAACAATATAAAAAATGTTGAACCAAATTCAATTTTCTGAGTTAAAATAATTATAAAAATTAATAGATGAAAATAATTATTTGTTTATTATATTGTGTTGTGTAATTATTTTCATAACTTTATTTAAATGCCTCTCATATTTTCAACTCTTCTAATAAACAATAACATAAATAAATCATTCATGAATATTCTAATAAAAATGTTAACATAAACAAACATTATAAATAAAAACGGATATTTAAATTGTTTCTTTTAATTCCCTAAACATTTACCGCTAAATTCTTGTTAAAAGACACACTGTTCAAAACGATTTTTATTAAGAAGAGTGTTTGTAAACAAAATATTGAAAAAGAAAAATTCGATAAACTAAATAAACATAAATAATATACAAACATATTTATTGAATTATTATGAGACATTATGACAAGCGTCATTGATTGTGGTCAATTCAAAACCTAAACATTGTATACATTATGAATCCATTACAAAAAAAAAAACAAGTAAGAAATTATAGTCCATTAAGCTCGACCATATAATACCCTATACCCAGTATATGTGTAAAACAGTATTTCTGAAATTTGTGCTATGTGCGAGCAATGACCTATTACGGAACCGATCAAACAAAAATTTTGTGTCATGACTTTGTTTGTGTTAAATTTTATTTCTTTATAAACACTTTCAAAAGATTTATTCATGTCAAATCGATTTTCAAACGGAGCTATATGTGAGCTTTAACTAATTATGGCCCGATCGGCATAAAATTAGACTTAGTGATTTTTGTATACCTATATATTGAACATATTTAATTTTATTTGTATACCATAATTTTTAAGAGAGTTATACTCTTTAAAATGAATTTCGAAAGTGGGCATGGTTAATTATGGATCGATCTGCACAAAAATATTAGATGTAATTAGTTTTCATGTACAATTTATTTGTGGCAAAACTTGTTTGGATGCGTGCATAAATTAGACATTTATAACCGATTAACCCTTATTTCGGGAGGATATTTGTATGGGGGCCAGGCGAAATAATGCACCGATTTAAACCAAGTTCAATCCCAACTGTCCTTGAGCCGAAAAATATCATATACCAAATTTTATCGAAATATCTTCAAAACTACGACTTGTACTTTGCGCACAAAGTTTACATGGCCAATCAGCCAGCCAGACGGACATCGTTAAATCGTCTCAACAAGTGATTCTGAGTCGATCGGTATACTTTAAGATGTGTGTTATGGGCCTTACAAACATCAGCACAAATCCAATATACCCTCTCTATTATGGTGGTGTAGGGTATTAAAATAAATATCACCCCAGCATATAGACTCAAGCCTGCCAGATTATGAAGACTGATTTTCCCATGATCGGTGAATTGCCTAAGGTTTGGGTAACACATCGTAATTGACGATTTTATTTTACCATGAGATAATGATACCAAACAACAGCAGTATTATGGTAGAATCGTTTAAATCATTATATCATGTTGTAAAACGTTGCTAATTACGTTTCTTCAACTGGTTGAGTCCTTTAAATCGTTGAACAAAGTGAAGTAGAGTTGATTGAAAAGTTGAAACTGTGAGTACGTAACCTGTGCTTAGAAGTAACATGTTCTCTGAGTGATCCAAAGCCATTAATCTACATATATGTACCTATGTATATCCCCATCTCTGTAAGTCAGAATGGCTCTTGTTTTCCTACTCATAATTTTCGACTGCTGTAGCCAATTGTCAGCCTCTAGCACATATCGCTGTGTGCTTATTTTGTACTTATTTAGGTTCTATGTCTTGGAAAGCTTGTAGCCGAGTGATGCCGAAGTTTGAATGACTCATCCGATAATATCCCAGAAGTAACTTTTACATCAGCAGCACGTTGTGTTTCTTGTTGTCATTCGGCAGGGTCTATGTAGGGCCACAAGTTATTTGATTTCCGACACTTTATTACTAGCGACTTCTTTAAGCGGTAGACTGCATTCATTCACTTATCTTGTGTTGATGATTGGATGCCATCCTAGAAGGAACTTTTTTATGAGTATTATATTGTGTTTCTTGACCGATGCATGTGTAGGCAACACATAAAGATTATGTCCGAGATTATTTCATAACATCCTTTGACGGCCTTTAATGTTTCGTTTCCACAGGAAAAGTTGAAGCAGCATAATTGACCACTGTAGTTTTTTTTAGTTTTGGTCCCGCATACACCGTGTCCTTCCAAACTTATGGCCAGGGTCCACCCCGTACACCTTCAACTGTCAACCAACCATACTTCACTTCACACAATGGATTTATGGGCCAACCCAGTAAAAGTAGCTCAATTTCTTGGTCTGGACCTCACTGCAGAACCCACTGATTGAAACTAATTAAGTCAAGCTGTTACAACAACAACAAAAACAACAACCACTGATCGATCATCGGTGTAGTCTTCACTATTGCTCTTCCCTAGTACCTCCTATGGCCAAATTTAGATTTGAATGCGAAAAATTGTTGTAAAAAAATTTTGTATACTTCAACTATGTTCTACTTATCCAAAAATTTAAAATAAATCTCATTCTACTGCCAATAAAGTATCGAACAATGAAAAACATTTGGTAAACTTGAAGTGCTTCAGTCATGTTATAAACCTTTCAAAATAAGTCGAGCTGGCTTAAAAGTTTATAGGTGGACTGCATCGAAGATGATTTAGAACGCTACTAAGAATTAGTTTATCTTGCTTTTAAACCTACATATCCAAGCAAATAATCCACTAGTTTCTTGGTTTGCACTGAAAGAAATATTTAATGAATAATGGAAGTTTAAGTATTTGTTTGTTTATTGGCTTTCTTTGATGTGTCTAGCTCTCATCTAGAAACAGAAATGTTCAATATTTGAACAATTTGCTCATCAATGGGAAAACTGCACCAAACTTATTTTCATCTAATCTTGATCAATAATGAATATGAGTGCAATACTTTATAGGTGTTCGTTTGATATTGATAAAATGACATCCTGGATGTCATTTCTATAGTGTAAAAAATCTATCTGAATTTGTCGATGAAGAAGTTCCAACATAATACTTGGAACGAATAGGCGAATGACATGACATCAGAAATTGTATGACTTACCTCTCTTTTTGGTCACTTACTACCTTCTGTTCTTTTAATGAAGATGTCTCACGTTCATTATCAATGACATATTTGCTTTTATTTGGCTACATGAAATGCTGTTCGTATTAGATTAACTACTGTAATTACAGTGGGTGGCCAAATTATTAGTTACACCATAGTTTTTCTTATTAATTAAGATTCAACCGCTTTTAATACGTATATAAATCTGTTTCTTGTACCAGATGTTTTCGTATTTTAATTCTGGTAATACTGTTAAATATTTTGTGCAGTGTGAACAATGATTGGTAACATTAGAGTGCAGTTGTAGATCATTCTGCTCTGAAGTGTGAAATATGCAATTTTGAAGTTATACAAACAAAATCTTATAGAGGCATTGATTAAAGTCTGGCATCACGATGAAGAACTAAAAAAATGTTCAAAAATGCATTCAGAGCATGCCAAAAAGGGTGCAAGCTGTAATTGATGCCAAAGAAGGTTCTACGAGATATTAAGATTTTTTTTCAAAAAATTTCTTTTCCTCAAATATATGTTTTTAAAACAAAAGAATTTATTTTTAATTGAAATAGAAACACTTAATTTACCTAAAAGAACAAATAAAATGATAAATTTTCACTATTTTAAAATGTTATACGGCTTCAAACTAAACAATTTTGCATGTGTACTTAATAATTTGACCACCCACTGTAGATGATGCATTTATTTAATTAAGATAACTTGAAAATGTTTAAAACTAGTTTAGCAATATTCCTGTTGTACATCATCGTTATATAACTATTGAAGACCTTGTGTATTTACTGTAGTTCAAGTTTGATTTTCAATATTTTATTATTTTAAATTTTCTGTTATTTATTCTCTCCTTTTTGGTCCACATTTTGAATTATCTGACAAATCTATCATTTGTACTATTCTTTTATCAAATGGTATATAATAATAATTTTTGTTGGAATAAGAGAATCTTAGCACCGAAATTGAAAAAAAAATTAATTCGCCGAAACTATTTTTCAAGCTTTCAGACAGAATCCTTAAAGCTTAACCGCAAATCGAATGTAAATATCTTTTTTTTGGTTCAAAGGTAGTTGGGGGGCTACTGAAAAATAAACTTTAAAATAGAAACTTAGTAAACATTCAGAAATAAATCGAGCCTATTTTGAAGTTAACTGGACTAAGGAGAAGAAGAAGATGTTAAAGCGAAGTAATGAAAAAGCTAATGTGGAAATAAAAATTCCTTGATATTATTTTTTGTTCACATTTTGAATTTATCTCGTGTGGACAGCTCTTGTCAATGCTACTCGTATGTTATTATTCAAAGAACGTTGTCAAAACATTTGATCGCACAGCTAGTATGTTTGCCAACAAATGTAATATACACACAAAAAGACCACCATTTTAAAAAATTAAAAAAAATATCAATGTGAACATCGACACGTTTTCTCCACACAGAAGAACAAATTTAAATTTGTGTCCGTAATACTGCGCGCGTTTTGTCCTTGTATGAAGACATGGTATAAATTGTATATAAAAGATAATTAACAGATTTTTTCTTTTTTGGATTTTGTGTTCTCAATAAATTGCCAGGGTATGACACATCAATGCAAGTAGGCGCCTAGTCGACCTATAATATCATATAGGAAGCTGGAACGCTTAAATCTATAAATTAATATTCGGAGTAATAACTGTACTCCACTAGTTCCAGTGTAGAGTTGTAAATGGTACAGCGCCAGTAACAATTCGAGTTTTTATGGTCTCCACCTGGGTTATGGAGATGTAAAGTAACGCAACACCGTAATGTATGAATCTGTAAGAAATACATTTTTACGTCATTGCACTACATTACGTTACAGTCGGCTAACTGAGGCTTAAGTCTGGTTGGACAATCAGGCACGTTTTCGTTTTCTTACCTTCCACAATTTTGCGTCTCGCTATGGCGCATCTAACTTTGTATAACGGTTCCTGCTCTACGTCGTTTACACCAACCGCATGTCTTAAAATTTGTATAAACCCAGGTGGGAAGCATAAAAACTCGAATTGTTACTGGCGCTGTACCATTTACAACTCTACACTGGAACTAGTGGAGTACAATTATTACTCCGAATATTAATTTAAAGATTTAAACGGTCGACTAGGCACCTACTTGCATTGATGTGTCATACCCTGCCAATTTATTGAGAACTCAAAATCCAAAAAAGAAAAAATCTGTTGATTATCTTTTATATACAATTTATACCATGTCTTCATACAAGGCAACTGACCTGCTGAAATTCCACATCTGGCATCACCAGTTACATCGCAAAGTACAGTGGCTACAAATATAATGTCTACAAGACGACATCATACATAGTACTCGTACATACATACTCGTAAATTTTAAAGTGGCTGTTACACGATACATGCGATAGAGATGGAAATAAACAATAAAATCTCTTGGTAAAATAAATAAACATTCAACCATTTAATTCATTACTCTGGTGGTCGTACTTTGTATTTGTTTATTATTATACACTTTGATTGTTGGGTGGGTGGCCAAATTAATCTTCTGTTGAGACTTTTTGTCATAAACCGACATAAAACACCAGTAGTCGTACAATTTATAGTTGTTGATTTTTTTGTAAAATGTTTATTGTCTTAAAAAGATTTAAACATTGCAACTGCATTTGAATGATTTACAAAGTTTATTTGTGTTATAAATTTTAATTAATTTTAAAGGAATGTTTTTAAGTAAGAAACAAATACATATGTACATACACACATATTTTTCAGATATTGGTTTTGCGAAGAAACTGTTTGTATTGTATCAAAATAGAATAAAGCAAAGAATATACATACATACATGTGTATGTATATGAAAATCGATGAAATCTTTATTTTATTGGAATGAGTAAAGTTTGATTATTATAAATGGGTCAGATATCCACCACGACCACGACATATGTCGATTAATCGATTAATCGAAATTTTCAATCATACATATAAGAAAGAAACCACCATAAATTCAAACGAAATTCCGATTTGATATTGACTTCCCCCTCTTGATGGCTTAACAACAAACCTCATTTAATTGTCAAAGGATTGTGGAAGATTGAATTATTCACTTGCAAGTAGACCAGAAAATCGGGTGTAATATTAACTTGCAGAGGATTTATGATAAAGCTTCCCAGAATCCACTTGAGAAATCTCCAAGCGTTCATTACTGGACATCGTTTTTTAGGTGAACATGTTCGGGTGAAATGTTAACTTGCAGAGGATTTGTGATAAAGCTTCCCAGAATCCACTTGAGAAATCTCTTAACGTTCATTACTGGACACCGGCTTTTAGGTGAACATGTTCGGGTGAAATATTAACTTGCAGAGGATTTGTGATAAAGCTTCCCAGAATCCACTTGAGAAATCTCTTAACGTTCATTACTGGACACCGGCTTTTAGGTGAACATGTTCGGGTGAAATATTAACTTGCAGAGGATTTGTGATAAAGCTGCCCAGAATCCACTTGAGAAATCTCTTAGCGTTCATTACTGGACACCGGCTTTTAGGTGAACATGTTCGGGTGAAATATTAACTTGCAGAGGATTTGTGATAAAGCTGCCCAGAATCCACTTGAGAAATCTCTTAGCGTTCATTACTGGACACCGGCTTTTAGGTGAACATGTTCGGGTGAAATATTAACTTCCAGAGGATTTGTGATAAAGCTGCCCAGAATCCACTTGAGAAATCTCTTAGCGTTCATTACTGGACACCGGCTTTTAGGTGAACATGTTCGGGTGAAATATTAACTTGCAGAGGATTTGTGATAAAGCTGCCCAGAATCCACTTGAGAAATCTCTTAGCGTTCATTACTGGACACCGGCTTTTAGGTGAACATGTTCGGGTGAAATATTAACTTGCAGAGGATTTGTGATAAAGCTGCCCAGAATCCACTTGAGAAATCTCTTAACGTTCATTACTGGACACCGGCTTTTAGGTGAACATGTTCAAAGGCTGAGAATCTCTTACAACTACATACTTTTATAGAAGCTGTAATGAAATTGAAGAAGAACTAAAACAACAGCATGGCAGGAGAATAACAGCGGACAGGAAAAAAATATGTACAGTGGCTCACATTGAAAGTCAGGCAAACTGTTTATAAAATATTAAACCCTATTTAAGAAAAGGGAGCTTAGAATTTTTTAAATTTTTATTCAAAATTAAATAATTAATTTATTATTAAATACAAAAACAAATAAATATGGTTTTCTACCATTAATATAACAGAAACTAAAACAAAATAATAAAAAAAACCTTGATAGTTTGATCACACTGAAAGTCGGTCATAGGTCATTAAATTCAATAAGACTAGAGCCCCGATTTACGTCGTCAATAGGGACCGGGGAAATGCGATGCAAATCGAAACGACGCTATTCGACGCTATTTTTCTAAACAAATGTACTAACTTTTTGTTGAATGGATCCAAAATTTAAAAACTTAGCAAGCAAAATCATATTTTTATTAAAAAACGTCTGTCTTATGGTACGTTTGATTATATTTATTTCAACAGGCCTTTGTAATTATTATAAAGAAATACAGTCCATTCCGCTTAAAGGCCAAAAGAAAATCTACCCAGTGCGAAGATTACCAAATGATTATACAGGTTAAAGCAAGACAATGACCCGAAGCACTCTAGTCGCTTGTTTCGTAACTACCTAAGCCACCATGATGTGCAAGTTTTGGATTGACCGTCACAATCTCTCGGTCTAAAACCCATAGCAAGCCTATGGGAGATTTTAGATCGGAAAATTAAGAAGAAAAATTATTCAAATTTGACGGAATTAGAAAAAATTTTAAATTCAGAATGGAAAAAAAACCCCCACACACCGTCGTGTCCCTTGTGGATTCTATGCCCTCCAGACTGCAAGCGGTAATAGAAAATAAAGGCTACCAAGTATTAGTTTAAGTATATTTTTAACCACCATTTTGTAAGAATTTACATTTAATTTAAATAAAGTTATTTAATAACATAGCGTTGCATTTTTTTTTTGCTCGCAAAAAACTTGTACTTATTTTACAAAATGTTAAAATAAAAATAAGTGGATAGTTAGAAAAATTTTGATATTGTAAAAGTGTTTCATAATTGTCTTGAAACAATCCAACACTGACAAAAACATGTGTTCAAACGATTGTTAGATGTCTGACAATATTTTTGTCTTACAATGTACTGAAAATGTTTTTTCTTACAACGTTGGAAGACATTTTCTGAAAATTTTTTGGACAACGTTGTAAGATCTGAAAACCGTCTGTTTAAAGCTTTATACGAAGCTGAACATAATACACTCGCCAGGGTGAGGAGCAAAAAAAAAAAAAAACGGTTGGGGATCCAATATGTAGAATTCTTGGTCGGCAAATATTTATTGATAAATCCTGTCTATTCGAAGGAGATTTAGATAAGACCCTCAGCTTTATTTAAATAACAGGATGATTGACGTTTAATGGTGGCGGTGAAACATACGATAAATGGTGTGATCGACACAAGGTATTGCAACGGGTCCAACGAGTGGTAATAAAATATATAATGAAACCGCAAATCAAACAACTGAGAATCCCTTGCAACAAGATTTGTAGAAGCTTTAATGACCGGAAGAAGAGAAGACAAATTAACATTTCCTACGTCACGAACCAGCATTTGTTGACCTGTAAAGTACAGACGTGCAAGTGCAAGCTTAACTTTATGAAAATTTACCTAATCAGATTGTTTAAATAAATAGCTCAGCACAGCTGTGATCATAGGTTTTTTAAAAAAGTAAATATCAAATGCAAAACAATCCGTTTTAGTGATTTTTAGAAATTCACAAACTTTTTACATTTTCATTCATTTTATTTATTATTTTCTCTTCTTAAATCTAAACAAATACACCAACATAGATTGCATGAGTGTAGCTTGTAAATTTAAATTAAAATAGTTTATATACATTCTTACATATAAATACATACATACAGTGGTTTTTAGTAATAACTATTATTTATTTAATTAGATGTTGTTATATTAATTAAACAATATAGGATTGATTACATTGACGATTGTAGGTTTTCGTTGTTTAATTCAATTTGTTTTTGTCAAGCCTTAAATATTTAAGCTCATTATTTTAGTATTTTAACAAAATTTACAAATTTCTTTAAAGAAGATTTTTTTATCTTAAAATTTCAATAGGGTCAGCATAGCAGCCTGTTTAAATAATAAGAACTGAAATTTATATATAATTTTTAATTAATAGATATAAAGTTAAACTTAACACAACCATAATGATGTACGAAAATGATAAATATAAAATAAACATTTGAAAGAGAATTTATAAAAGCGAAAATTCGAAAGACTTTCACAGCAGTGGTTGGCATTCATGGCCAACAGGGGCGGAATGTGATCAGTTATTTACTTGCAAACAACATGAATCTCAACGAAGTTTACACAAAAATACTTAAATAAGTAATAAAGAATATATGTATATATATTTTCATGTTCTCTTAATGCCGACCACTGTTTTACATGCAAAAAATTAAAATAATATGTATGTAAGTACATTTATTGTATCACTGTAAATTGTCTTTCAAATGACTTTAAAACAAAAAAAATGTATAACAAACTTAATTAGTTCTTTAAATTTAAATGAGGTTGCTGTAGCTTAATTGATTAGCGCGTTTGATCATTAAGCATGAGTTGGTATTTGTGGCTTGGGTTCGATTCCCAGCCGCTGCCACTCAAAACAACATTATAGCGCCCTCCTTTGGCTATAAAATCAGGCTTTGATCAATGCGCCTACTCATCACCAGAGGCGCTGCAATACTGTACTACTAATAAACATAAAGCGCAATTACAGTGTTGTCATATGAAAAGCTTTTTTCTACTTTCACCACCTATTCTTCTCCTATCTATCTCCTTCCAAAGAAAGTAACACAATTAATTAAATAATATATAGGCATATTAATTGCCTGAGTGTTACTTCTCTTTAAAAAAAAAAAAATTAGCATACACGTCATTTGTTGTTTAACTAACAAATGATTAAAATTTATTATTATTTTTTGTTTTGTATATTTATAGTTTTTATTATTAATAATATTACATGGCCTTTTATGATTATGATTAAATATTTATTATTATTAATATTATTTTTTCTTCATTTAATAATTCAATTATGCTTGTGTTTCTAAAACTAATCAACAATTAAGCGTGTTTTATTTTATTACTTATTTATATGTTAATTGTCATTTAATACATTGTATACCGGGAGGTTAAGAAATCAAACACATTTGTTTTCAATCTACTCGTATGCGATAGTGTAATTTAATTTATTATGGGTCTTTATAAAATCTTAGATTTAAAGGGAAGTATGTTTGTATATAAATTTAGTTTCATTTTCGTTAAACTACTGTTCAACAGGCCATCGAAAACGTTATGCAATCTTAATCCCACTATTTGAGGAGCCATCGTTGAGCTCAAGAACAAAATGGCGGCTGAGTTACGAACGCTCATTTGTTCCTGCTTTTCTGAGTGTGGGTCATAGTTTTCTTTGTAATTTTTTAAAGTGTTGTTTTTTTTTATCTGTGTGAAGAAATGAATGTTTTGAAAACATTGTCCTCAGAAGACAAATTCAGACAAGAAATTGTTCGTCGATTGAATGAATCGATGACTTCTTATAGGAGAAAAACTTCAATAAGTCCCAATTTATATGCAGCAATTCTTTAAGCTAAGCTGATTACCTTTTAGACATCTGGGTGAGGGGAAGATAAGACGAGTACGCATTTGATTGTACTTGCAATTCGTTTTACTCTCACCTTAAATAACTTCGTATAAATCTTAAATTGTTTCGCTCAATTCTATTAATCAGTTGATACATGTTCATTGTACTGTGGTACTACTGTTATCAGTAGTGAATGGTGAATCGACTTTGATTATGGTCGTTAATCGATTATTGCCTTCAAATATCGATTATTTTGTGGTCGATTTGACACTACCAATTTTATACTGAAATCGACTTTTGGTGTCGATTAATCGAAAAATCAACTTGTAAAACTAACAGCGCGGATTTTTTGAAAGTCGGTGTGCAAAAAAATTAAATTAAAATTTACAGGCATGTGATGGAAATCGAAAACGAAGACGAATGATTTTAGAAGTCAAATTGTTAAGCAAATTGTGTATAACAGTATTTTCTATACATAAAACTATTATACACACAATTTTATATTGAAACAGAAATTTGATTGTTTAAACTAAAAATTATCTGAAAGTATTAAATAAATCACAGTGAATATGACCATTTCAGTGTTTTTGCGGCTAAAATTAGTTCATTTTATTTCTATAAAATATTGTGTATAACAGTATTTTCTGTAGAAAAACTTGAATAGAAAAGTATTTTGACTTGAGGTTAAGACTAATTTTTTTAACCAAGATTTTATCTATCATTTCACTTGCTGTTGGATTCGCTTGAGTGCTTTACTAGCAAAAATCGGTAAACTGAATATTTCCTAAATATTTTACAGAATTTTGCTGAAACAAATACATAATTCAAAATTAAACATTTTTTAACTTGAATCATAAATTTTTCGTTTTAATTCCTTCCTAATTTATGTGTTTATGATACAAATTCACTTATATAAATGTAAATTTAAAGACAAATGAAATAAATTGTTTTAAATCTAATTAAATATACATTTAAATACATTTTTAGTTCTTTCATTTATTTAACTATACATATAATTCTTAAAACTATTAGTATACTTCAGTTTTTTGTTTTACACTTTTACAAATTGCAAAAGAAAAATTGAACAGAATTAAAACGTTAAGCTGTGTACAGACGGTTGTCAGATCTTACAACGTTGTTCAGAAAATGTCTAACAACCGTGTGAACTTGTCTTCCAACGTTGTAAGAAAAGGCATTGATAATTTAACTTTTGCTAACAATTTTTCAATGTCAGTATATTGCTAGCACATTGCTAGTTCTGACAACATTGTATGATATAGTATATATATCATGAAAACCGCCAATTAGAAATATACTTTACATATGTACATACCTACATATATCATTTAAACCATCATTTTGAAATATTATGATTCTTTTCATAATAACCAGCAAAAACTTTACTTACATTCTTAATTTAAATGACTTCCAGAATTCATTATTTCGTAGCTTTATTCGCCATTTTTTTTGGCGTTAAGAATTACTTTATATATGTTTTAAAAAGGTCATAATCATACATTCCAAAAAATGTACTTCAAATAAATAGGTTTGGAGGTCAAATAAATAGGTTTTAGTCCGCTTTCGCACGTTTCAATTCTGACCCTTCAAGGCAAGTATTTTTGGGTGAGAAGGGAAAAGAGAATAAATGGGGTGCATACTTTTTTCTTACTTAATTGTAAGTAAAGTTTTTTCTGGGTATTTTCAAAATATAGTATTTAAAATAATTGTTTTAATTTTGTTCAATGTTTTTAAGCATATTCATTTTTGAAAATTATTGCCCACATTTTAATTGAAAACTATTTCTACAAGCCATTTCCTGAATTGCAGATGAACTTTGTTTATCTTAACTGGAAATTAATAGATTAAACAGAGAATTAAAGTACATTACACATTATTTGAGTTCATGTTTCATTACAATAACAATACACCAGCCGATTTTCGATTGCGAAAATCCTTTTCTCAAACATTTCTGAGACAAAACATTTGACAATGACTGACGAAGGCGGCAGGATAATGAGCTGGGGCTCATTGGGACTTACCCCGAAAAACTCTTTCTTTTCATTGATATAATTAAACACATATATCGAGTTTTTGTTTTTTTTTTTTTGTGATGTATGGGTGTTTTTTGTAGATGCATAGAACTTTAACTTGGCAACACTTTTTTTAACTGGCTTCCATTTTGCCAGCTTCAAGTGATTTATGTCCCAATTTACACGAAACAATTTTTGTAGAAAATATTGATAGAATTTTTTTTATTAAAATTTCTTCGGTGTTCACACAGCACAGTATAGTTGCTTAAATCAGTCGTATTTTTATTTGAGGGTATACACATATTTGTAGTTATACACATGCATACATATGTAATACGAATAAGAGAGTACAACGAATTGAAAGTACAATCAAGTGTGTATTCGTCTTATCTTCCTTAAGAATTGCTTCGTGTAAATTGGTACTATGTTAAGTTTGATTTGGCAATCAAACATGAATAAACTTAGGCCGAGTTTTCTCTATGTCATTTTTGTTGTCAAATTGTCCAAATTGTTGGCAATTGTATGAAAACGGGTTGTCATATGGCGTCATTTATGTTTGCAATTTTTTTTTAAATTCACATGAAATTTACTTTATTTGAAAGATAATCTTCTGACATTATAATTTAAATATGACTTCTGGCATATGTCCGTCACGGCTAACTCGGACGTAGTCTAGATCCATTTTTGATTATTTTTCCAACATTTGTTTGACAATAACGCGGCGAATTTTGTCCTCCTAGTGGTCAATCGTTTCGGGCTTATCGACATAGACCAGCGACTTTAAACATAACTCACTTGACAGCTGACAAAATGGCTGCCAGTTCAAAAAAAGTATTGCCAACTAAAAGTTCCATACATCTAAGAAAACACCATATACTCGTATTTAGAATAATGACAAGGACAATAAAACATCAATATTTTTTATCCATATCACCATTTCCAAGTAGTTACCAAGGGTAGTGCTTGATTAAAATGCAGATTTTCGAAAGTTTAAAATTATTGAAAGGACAGCAATTTACATAAATTTATACAAAAGCTTTCAAGTCTGTGGTAAGTAAAAGACACTCTCTTATACAAGGTACATGGCTTGAAAGGACGTGTTTGAGATCCCGTCTATTTAAACCTTTTCGAGAAGAAATTTAAACATTAAAGCATTGGTTTGAAGATTGTTTGTGAAAACAACTTTCACAATGAGAAAATGCCGAAATTTTTCAATTATTGGAGATTTCATTTATTAAACTAAGGAACTATACATACACTTTTTTCATGTTTAAGGATTTGTGGGGATATATTTTAGTGCCGTTACGAAACAACGACGAACGTTGGCTGGCTACTCAGCCTAGACGCATCGAGAATTTTTTGCAAAACTTCTTTAATCATTTAATCTCGATATTAGGAAACATTTGAAAATTTAATAAATCTTTGCTTGAGATAGTTGATTTTTGTAAACATACTGTAACAATTATGAAAAGCGCATTATTAAATAGAGTTTCAAGTATTAGAGTAATTTCAAAATTGACTTTATCAAAAAAAAAAAAAAACCGTAACCCAAATAATAGGAAAATACCGCAATATCGGTATTACATTTTAACTATATTTGGCATATGTATGTAGTCAACGTTGAAAATCTGTAATACACTTACATACATACATACATAATTCTGTTTTTACACGGTTTTAAAATAAACAAATTTAAAATTTTTTTTACACGATTTTATTCCATTTAGCTTGATTCAAAATCTTTTGGGCTTAATTTTTTTTTTGTTTAAATTTAATATGTTCATATCACACATTAAAGGCGAATTCCCTTTTCGTGGATACAAGCAAATTTACTGGTCAGAACAATTGTAAATATGTAGCACAAATTTGGGGGAATCTCCTTTTAGTGCATACAATCAAAAGAACTTTTTCATACTTTTTTGCAATTACTTTTACCCGGCATTTACACATGCAAGTGCAAGTTCGAAAAACTCAATACACTCACATTTTTTCACTTGCAGAGCTACTCAAGTTTTTCGAATAAGTTTTCGTATATAATACGTACACAGCACTCGCATGCAAGTACTTGCATGTGTAAAGGTAGGGTTAAGCTTAGAGTAAGTAGCATGTCCTTTTTTCTTTAATGCTTGTGTAAAAATATTGTATACATATGTACATATGTATGTACAGTATATATTTAATATTATAAACCTAAATAATTGTTCTTAAAAAATGCTTTTTTTATACCCTTCACCTTCATGAGAAGGGTATAGCCATGTCTGTTGAAATCAATTTTCTGAAGTCCCCAGATATCTTCGGGATCCAAATCTTCAATAATTCTGTCATACATGCTTCCGAGAAGTTTGCTATTTAAAATCAGTAAAATCCGTCCATAAATAACGGAGATATGAGCAAAAATCAGAGACAAACTCTGTAATTTTCATCAAAAAAACTAATAAACTCATCAATAGATGGCGTTGATCACACAAAGTGTATTAATATTATTACGACCAAATACATCAACAGATGGCGTGTTTAACATCAAAGTGTTTGAAAGCTTTAAGTGTCTTCTTAAACCGTAATATAAGTCTGTAAAAAGACAGTGTGTTCATTTTTAATTGTTTTCTTTGTACGCTTAAATAAATAAAGACTCGTTATATTTTCTTCAAACTACTTGACGCTTTTATTTTGCAATTAAAAAGAATCCGGTTTATTTAAAGGAAATAAACCACCGTTTTTAAAAGGTTAAAAAACGTAACAATATAATATATATGTATGTATGTATGTATATAATATAATTATGCATCCACAACAAAGGTGCAGGGTATATAAGATTCGGCATAGCCGAATATATCACTCTTGCTTGTTTTTAACTAATTTCAATAGGTTTTAGACATAATGTCTTTTCTTACACGGAGTTTTTTACATGGAATTTAATGGAACCAATTACCGTGTAAAAATAGAATTGGGTGTAGTTCATAATATCATTAAGTTACTGGACTATACATATGTATTTTATTTGTCATTGCTAAAATTAGATCCTACATAGATAAACAACTACAGTGGGTGGCCAAATTATTAGTTACACTAGTTTTTCTTATTAATTAAGATTCAACCGTTTTTAATACGTATATAAATTTGTTTTTTGTACCAGATGTTTTCGTATTTTAATTCTGGTAATACTGTTAAATATTTTGTGCAGTGTCAACAATGATTGGTAACATCAGAGTGCAGTTGTAGATCATTCTGCTCTGAAGTGTGAAATATGCAATTTTGAGCTTATACTGTTATACAAACAAAATCTTATAGAGGCATTGATTAAAGTCTGGCATCACGATGAAGAACTAAAAGAAAATGCATTCAGAGCATGCCAAAAAGGGTGCAAGCTGTAATTGATGCCAAAGGAGGTTCTACGAAATATTAAGATTTTTTTTCAAAAAATTTGTTTTCCTCAAATATATGTTTTTAAAACAAAAGAATTTAAATTTTCACTATTTTAAAATGTTATACGGCTTCAAACTAAACAATTTTGCATGTGTAACTAATAATTTGGCCACCCACTGTAGATACAAAAGTGCATATTGTCAAAAACCTTAAGAGAAAGGTTTTGAATTTAGTTTGAAATGTTGTTTTCATGTCCTTTGCATGCCTTTGTCTCTAGTATTTAATTGTCAAGCCTATCGTCAGTTATGTATGACTTATGGCCGAATTCTCAGTCATTAGTTAACCATTGGTAAACTAAAATACTAACTATTGTTTAACTATTACTTGTTATTCTTATGGCAAATTAAGCATTGCGAATAAAGAATCATTAGTTAAGCCTTTGTTATTAGCTAACTAAAGACTGTGAATTCGGCCATTAATGGTGCATTTTCGCAATTAAGATGTTTAACAAAATTTGTAGGGCTTAAGGTAAAGAATATGTATGTATGTTAAACTCAATTTAGTTTCAAGTCTGTGTACTCAGCAATTGGCTTTTGTTTAGTTTTTTTAGTTCTTACTTTAGTAAATATTTTCTAACAAAATTTTACTTAATTTTTAAATTAACTTAGTTTATTGTCAATAGTTATATTAAATAAAAAACCATAACATAACATAATTAAACATAATTTAAATGCAATTAGGAACAACTAAAAGTTAATAAAGTAAATAACTTAAACAATATAGAAAAGAGTTTGGTATTTGAAAGTAGCACTATACAAGAATTTCTAAAATACTTTTTATAAAATTACCCTAATAAAAATTACAACTCTTGCCAATATTTACATTAATGTTGCAATGTTACAACATAATTTAGACTCTTCCAATGATTAGGTAGCCTTTCAATAGAATAATAATAAAAAAAATACAACCCAATCGGAATATTCCAAATAAGAAGGAGTGCTTCATTAAAAATATAACCATCAAATAGTTCAATAAAATAGGAGTGAATACATTTTAATGCAAATAAATTTGATGTCAAATTTTAATTAATTATAATTATACCAGTGATAGGCACTTTTAGCCATCAGAGTCATAACATGATCCTATAAGTTAATACAAATATTCAATAAGAAACAATAATTACAACCAATAGCAGCACCCTATTTCACAAAACAACTTATCAACTTTTTACTTTACAGTTATGCAATTTTTTGTCAATTAGCAAAACTTCCTTAGAACTAAAAAATTTTTGAAATTGATAAGTGTAATTTGCAAAGTTTTTGCAATTTGTATATTCTCTTTGCAATTTCTGTTGCACGTAAGTTATTTTGTGCAAAGTGCAAAGTTTATATTGAAAAGAGTAATATGCAAAGATTTTGCAAATAATTATGCTGTTTTGTTTCACACAAATTGTAATTTCTATTTTTGCAAAGTAAATTTTGATAAGTTTGTTAAAAATTTGTAAGGTAAACAATCGCTTTACAAATGCATATTGTTAGAACTAGTTTATCTTTTAAAATGTCAAGACGTCTGTTTTTGTTAGTGCCATAGTGCAGACGCGACTATAAGAAAATATTATACTGAGCGAGTTAATTTTCCGGGACTACAAAACGGTAATTTTAAAGAGTGCTTTCGTTTAAATTAAATCCAAGTTGATTTCATTTTAAATACCTATATATATAATATAGAAATTAGAGCACAATACACAACGCAATACACTGTGCTTGCATTGGGTAGAAAATGGTTTAAACTTATTTATACCAGTTTTATACGCATTTAAGTGAATTTTGGAAGCGGCCTTTATATGGGGTCTATGGTCAAACATGGACCGAACTAAAAAAATCCGTTTTGCAATTTCTTTTTACATGAAACTTATTTTTGCCAAATTTTGTATTAATATTTGCATTTTATAGGCATTTATGTATCATTGATTCATATTTCGGGAAGATATTTGTATTGGGGCTAACAGAAATCATGTACCTATTCTTACTATGTTCCTCACACTTTTTTCTTTTATCATTAAAATAACGTGTAGAAAATTTCATGGCAATATCTGCAATATATTTAAAAAAAATTGCAAAAAAATCGATAAAAATATCAAATTTTTATGGAGGTTGTCTGACATTTTGGTCCGTAACTCTGGTTCTACTACCGATTTTGCTGATTTTCAATACCAAACTGTCTAAGAAAATGCAAAACAGTTTTCTGGAAATTCTTTGAAGTTAAGTTGTGTATTTTGAACGTGAGAGTGTTTTACACGGAAAGACAGACGGTCAGACAGACGGAGATTTGGTGGGACAACCCTGTGCTAAATGTCAATAATATATAAGCAGTTTTAAGGGTACAATTCGTCAGTAGTCAATAGTTAATCAGTATAATTTTGGTATTAAAATCTCCAGCTTTTCGTCTTGCCAAGCCATCAATTTGTTCAATTGTCGAACATTTTTTTCCGCACATGTATTTGTCGGGTGTGGACAAATCTCGTGGATGTTATGTTCTTGATCGAGCTGTGTTATCGCACAACTATGTCTGCCATGAAATAACACTTTCACACATGAAAGACTGCCATTTTAGAAAACTGTGAACATAAACATCAATATGTTTCCCCCACAAAGAGACACATGAACAAATTTGTGTCCGTAATTCTGACGACATTATGTTTTTTTTTCAACAAAACGAACAAAACTTGTCAAGGGTTGCGTGAGAAGTAATAACTTTTTAAAAGAGGTCAAAAAAGGGCAACGAAAAATGTTCTAATCATATATTACAAGCAATTTTATACTTTAGTTTGAATCCAACCCAACAATAGACCTTTTTGTGATTAACTACATAATACATTGATGCAATCTTAATGTACGAGTATAATCTCCCAAAAGTCTGTGATTAGCAGCAAGTTTTAATATTCAAATTAAAAATACAATGTTGCATTATCAATTAATTGTTCTTTTAATAGGTTTATATTTATATATAAATTGAAACACATGTCTCACATACATATATTTCAGATTAGTGACGGTGAACGGACGCTCATGCATTACGAAAGCATTGAAGAGCGGTTGTACTTTCAATAACAAGAGTTGCTTGGATGTCAGGGTCTCGATTAGAATTTAAAAATCAAATACATATATACACACCTTTTCTATATTCATATTGCACCATTTCCATGTCGTTTCTTATTCTAATTAATTTGAATTTACTTTTGTGCTGAACTGTTTTGAAGAGTTTTTAGATAAAATTTCAAGACGAATTTTATATTAATAAATATTGAGTTTATAGTCATATTATTTCAATAAATAAAAGCTAATTAAAGAAATTAAATAAAAGTCCATAAAATGTAATATTATTTCTCTGTAAATAAAGACTAAGACTAAGGCCAGGTAAACATTAACTAGGAAAAGGTTACCCGAATTGTAACTACGAAAAGGAATGTAAAAATACGCTGAATATGGGAGTAATCATTTTAAAAATAAATTCTATTAGCCAATGGGCAATGGTGTAAAAGAAATTTCTTCCAAAAAAACTTATTAGATTAGAAATCATTAAACTAATGCTAAAAAAGATAGAAATCTATTACAAAGTAGCTAAATTACAGGCCGATAAAAATATTACCGATAAGCCCAGGTCAAATTAACTAGAAATCAACGCCACTGTATTAATAGGTCAACAACATTTCTCAAGGTAATTGCATAAATAAATATACAAAACTAAACTAAAGCAGCAACTAACACCCTGAAAAACGAGAGAAAAGAAATGAAAAAAAAAAATAAAACAAAACAAAACAATTAAAGAAAAAGTCTTGAAATAAATAATTAATGGCTGGAAAAAAAGAATTGCAATGAAAAATTGAGAATTACAATGAGATCAAGGTAAGTTTTGTAACAAACTTTCCGTAAATAAAATATCTGAGAAAAAGTGTAAAAAATTAAATGAAAATACAAGTTTTATGACTTAAAATAGGTTTAAATTATGAAACAAGTAATTTGAATAGAATATTTTAGTCTAAACCAGTGTTTCTCAAACTCAATTCTATGTTTCCAGACAAATGTTTAAAATGTCTACGAAACTGATTATGTAGGGTGTTTTTTTTATGTATAGGACTTTAAGTTGTCAGCACTTTTTTTAACTGGCAGCCATTTTGTCAGCTGTCAAGTAATTTATTAGTAATTTAGTCGCTAGTCTACGTCGATAAGCCCGAAACGATTGACCACTTGGAGGACAAAATTCGCCGCTTTATTGGAAAAGTCATCAAAATTGTACCTAAACCACGTCCGAGTTAGCCGTGACGGACATATGTCAGAAGTCATATTTAAATTATAATGCCAGCAGATTTTCTTTCGAATAAAGTAAATTTCATGTCAATTTAAAGAAAAAAAATCATCTTTGTTGTATTTTATTCAATTTCAAAGTTTTATTCATCTAAAAAATACACAGAACCATGATTTTCAAAATAAATTTGCACAATTTGGAAGTGTTGCTTAGGCGCTGAAATTTCAAACCAAAGTAAACATAAATCACTTGATAGCTGACAAAATGGCCGCCAGTTAAAAAAGTATGGCCAACTTAAAGAACAACTATTTGCAAAGTTTGTACCAATATGTACCAAGTGTATGAAAAATAAGCCTGTCTTGTCGATCCAAATGTCATGCGAAATCAAAGGTTAGAAATAATTAATACTTTAATAAAATGTTCAAAATCAAATTGTATTTTATCTTTTAACGATTGCATTATTGAATTCATTACGCACATATTAGTTTCTGGGTTTAATTCTTAAGTACTTCAAACATATTCGAATTCTTTCAATTGAGAATTCATTCTCGAAAGAATTAATTCCTTTTGGAATAATTTACATTTCCTTTAATTCAAATATATTATAAAATATTCTTAAAAAAATCTATTAAAAAATTTGCCACTAGAGAATGTTTTCCAATTCATTTTGTAAATGACTAAAAATAAAATAATTATATAAATAAACTGGATTATCACTTCGAATAATGATTCGATTAATTGCACCTTTTCTGACAAATAATTTTAAAATGGCTATTTTCGAATAACGAATAATTCGATTAATTTTATGAAGAATAATCGAATAACAAGCATAAATATTATTGTGATAATTTAACGTTTTATTTTAAATTTTTTAAAAGTTTGTAATTGAAAATAGTAAAAATTTACACCATTCCGTTTGAATTTTAATAAATTTAATTATTATTGTCTATGATTAAAACTTTTTTTAAGATGACATTATTGAATATTGAAAGTCTAAAAATCGTTTAACAATTTTTAATATAAACAAAAGTTAAAAAAGTTTTTCAATCTCTACAAATGAGTCCTCTCACAGCTTATTATATATACAATGCATACATATGTACAGTGCACTCGCGGTAACATGAACACCGTCTAACGTGAACAAGCTTTTGTTTACGTTGACTACTCTGTAACGTGAACAAAATCAGAAAGCTCTATAACGTGAACAATTTTGTTGTTGTTGAAAAATCTAAATGTTTGGAGTTAGAAGAAAAGGCAAACATTTTAGATATGTAGTTTGCAGAAAGGAACAAGTGTGACTAGTTTAGAAAACAGTATAATGTCGCTAAGTCAACAATATGCAGCATTAAAAAGAAAAAAGAAGCAATTTCAAAATGTGTAAACCTTATATCCAGGGACTGGGAAAAAGAAAACCTTAAAATCATCAGAATTTTCAGTTATGGAAAAAACTCTTTACCGTTGGTTCATCGGAATGCGTGAAAGAATTGGCCTGTAAGTGGGCTAATGCCCAAATAAAAAGCTAAGGAATTACATTCCCAACTTAAAAAAAACGATGGCGGGTTCAATGCTAGTGACGGATGGCTTCAGCGATTTAAGAAGAGGTACGGAGTTAGACTTCTTAAAGAAACAGGATAAAAACTCTCATCGCAGCCTGAATTGGTGGATCCATTTAAGCTACAAATGATACAAAAAATTTAATAAATGGAGTTATGCAATGACCAACTCTATAATACTGATGAGTCTGATTTATTTTCCTATGTAATTTTATTTCAATGGATATTTTCTCGTGATCTCTATTTGTTGTGTAATGAATTTTAATTAATAATTTTATTTTTATATTTTCATAATGCAAATTATAATAAAAGAATTTCACGTTCAAGCGTGTAAAAACACATATATTTTTTTTATGACATTCGCTAACGTGAACAATTTCGCTAACATGAACTGCCTTGGTTTTAATTAGTTCACGTTACCGCGAGTGCACTGTACCTATAAATAAATGTACTGAAATAAAGAAATATTTAATGTTTAGAAAAAAAAATAGGGAACGAGTTTGGAAATTATAAATTCCACATATGGTGGCGATTGTCAAAAATTGTTGTTGTCAAAATAGAAATTATGAATTAAATTGCCCCATGATTGATAGCATTGAAATATTAAATATAGGCCCCATGATTGATAGCATTGAAATATTAAATATAGGCCCCATGATTGATAACATTGAAATATAAAATATAGGCAGAACGTTTTGGAAACATCATGATACATATTATTGAAACATATTAATGTGTATGTACATCTAATTGGAGTTACAAGAAAACACAATAAATAACGGGCTAGAAAGCATAATGGACCACTTTGGTTTTATTGAACCAGTGTCATCCTTCAAACCTAATCTAAAGTGATATTGAGGATAGCATTGAAGTAGACTAGGAACATAATTTTAATAATTTATATAAAGTTACGGTCACACTTGGCAAATATTTGCTGAAAAAGACGTAACCACTAAATAAAATATATTTGAACTGGTTTATTTATTTAAACAAACTTTATTTAGGACAAGACACAACAAACATTTAGTTTTATTTTATTTGATGCTGGTTGATCTTGCAAAACTCTTGCAAGAGTAAACAACGTCAAGCGAGTTTGTGCAAAAACAAGTGGTTGCGATTTTTTGAGTAAATATTTGTCAAGTGTGTCCATACGATTTGATGAAGGAAAAGAATTTTCATGTTATCATAAAATGACAAAAAAATCTAATGGCAATTCTGTAAATGAACCAAGGAAACATTAAAAACGTGACAATTTTGAAACAAAATTCACTAACTGTTCCATGTGTGAAAATACTCGATCGGTCTAAAAATGGAGATTTATACACCTAATTCTGTTTTTACATGGTTTTTACATGGTAATTAGTGAAAAACAAGGATTTTTTAGGAACAGGAACAGGTTTATAATATTTAAATAAATATTTATAAAATGTAAAGTAAAGTAAAAAAAATTATGGCAAGTTCATTTGGTTGTATGCCTAAAAAGGAATTATCCTTAAATGGTGCTATTTACAATTGCTCTGACCATTAAATTTGCTTGTATCCACAAAAAGGTAATTCCCCTAAATATGTATGTGATATGAACATATTTCGCAAAAATTAATTTAACCAAAATATTTGTAAATAATAATAAAGAATACACACACATTTTAAACGTACGTAAATTTCGTTTAACTCACAACATTTAAAAAGGAAATATGATAATTCTCGAATTCTATTTCTCAAAAAAAAAAAAAAAAAAAAAAAAAAAAAACGGTGAGTTAAATACATCATGGACAATGAAAATTCCTGATGACGCCCTTGGCAGGGTAGAAAATTTATTCCAGTTGTTACAATAGTATTCTTTGAAATTATTTGAAAATTTGAACTATTAGCCTGAAAGACTAAAACTTTTCTCTTCAAAATATTTTAATCTCAAAAGATGTTCAATCGTGCTAAATGGAATAAAATCGTGTGAAAAATGTAAAATTTGTTTATTTTCAAACCGTGTAAGAACAGAATTAGGTGTTCTTTTTTTCAAAAATATTTTTTATATACAATTCTTTGTATTGTTGGCAACATAAAAAATATTGTCTGTCAGTTTAAAAATGTCAGGGCCAAAATGTTCCAATTCTTTAAAAACCCTGAAAAATACTGTGAATTTTGGGAAAATATTAAATGCAAATGCTGTTAAGGGTTAATTTAGATTTTTGCGCTATTATGAAAGTTTTAGACCTTAACATACATTTTGCTCAAGTTTCACAAAAGTCGACTCAAAAATTGAAAAGATTTCGCGATCCTTCCATTAGAAAGTCCAAAGAAAGCAAAATTTTAATTTTGACCTTCACGATTTACGGTTAGTGTTGTCCGTTTTGAGTAAAACTTTCGGAAAGTATTTTACAGTAACTGGACTGTATATGTATCTTATTAAAACGCTTATTTCGTCAACATTTCTATTCTTCTACACTAAAATGCAAAGCTGATTATTGAATGGCAAATTTTTTGCAAAACCTGAAACAAATGCATATTTTCCCCTTGTAAATGCACCACCAAACGTTAAAGCCGATGTGGCGCCAGTTTCCTATCACCCTAATATTTTTTTCAAAACTTGTTTGTGTACAATCCATAGAACAATTCTAGGGGTGGGGAAGCCTGTAGCTTCAATGTCCATATTATACTATTTGAAATTATTCTTTAGTCCACGAAAAAAAAAACTTTCAGTTGCTCAATAACAATTAATTGTTTTTAATTGCATAATAATATTTTATTTTAAATTAAATTAATTAATAGTTAATAATAATAATAATAATAAAAAATAACTTAGAACATAAATTATGTATGTTTATGAAAATAAAAAAAGAAAACAAATAGAACAGAACAGAACAGAACAAAATAAAACATTAAAATTATGAATGAATTTCATTAGAATTCTAATTTTTAAAACTTAAAGCTGTCAGTATACTTATGCAACTTAACTCAGTTTACCGCCGCCGTAACAGCTGCTGCCGCCGTTGGCTGGGAAGGCTGAAGCTGCTGTTGCTGGTGCAGTGGTGCAGCATGATGCGGCACAGCATGAGGATGATGTTGCGCCAAATGTTGCTGGTAACGCGAGGATGCTGATGCCGAAGAAGATGAAGATGACCACTGATGGGCCGGATGATGATGGTGGTGCGAATGCGAAGAATGGTGCGGATGATGATGGTGATGACTGGCGGCTGCTGCTAATTGACGTCAGAGATAGAATTCCGGAGAACTTTGATTTTCTGTATTCAGTTGGTGAGCGGATGCGCCACCGCCGCCGGCAGCACCACCATTTAGGGTTATAACGCTAGAGGGTGTCGCCGTGACAGGACCGTTTTGTGAAGAGGAACTACCACCGCGTAAACGTTGTTTCAGTTGATCGCGCTCCTGGCAAACGCGCGTGTATTCCAGTTTTAAACGATGGAGATCTTGATTCAATTGACGATTGGTTTTCTCCAGTTCATGGCGCTGTAGCAGTCTTTTCGAGCGACAGTTCTGGGCATAACCGCGATTCTTGAGAGTGCGTCTCTTTTGTTTCAGTCGCACAACCTCTTCGCGTGGACAACCATGCAGACGCTTATTCAGTTCCCTTACCGTTAGAGTGGTCAGGAGATCGTCGTCTATGCAATCGTCTAAGCCCAGATTACTTGATGTGGAATATTGACCAGAACAGGTGCGCGGGGAATTTGTGGAAGATCTTGTTGAGCTGACAGAGTGTGGCCGATTGTTGGGATGATTACTGACATGATTGCCATTGGAGTGTGTTACGGAGGAGTTATTATTGACCTGGCCATTTGTTATGATGCCATTGTGATACGGTGAGGAGTGCATATTGATGGGAGTCAAATGTTCTATTGTCTGGAAATGATGATGATGGTGCGTTTGTATCAGATGGTTATGATGATTAGCCGCTGCCACAGATTGCATGTATTCTCTATGTCTTTCCCATTCCTCGTCTTGCGTGGAACCCGCCAAAGGCCTCAGGTCTAAAGGTTGGGGATCTGATCTCATAGAATTCGGCAGCCACATCATTTCTTGTGTCAACCCGGCACTGGGCGGTGGAGGTCGATGGTGTGTAGCATAATGGGAACTAGGAATCCCAGCATACACCTGAGCACAGGTACTGCCGGTGGGCGAGCCTATAACGGGGGGAGTTTCTGGTGGTGTAGAGGGCACTCCGCCGGGTACTGAAGTATTTACCAATATCGCCTGACCGGCCATGGGTCCATGAGTGTAGATTTCGGGTGGAGGTGATAGTGGCTGCAGTCTTCTTTCGTCCATGTGTGACCAGTTGGGCGGGAAAGATCTCAATTTTATGAGCGGCTCAACCGCAGTTTCGTCTTCATCTGCGCGCACGGGCGTAGTTTCGGTGGTCCAGATTATTTTTGACGCCGCTATAGGACTGTGATCTTCACGTTTAACACCAACGGCCGAGGTGCCATCCTCCAAATGTTCTAGTACAAATTCCTGTACATACTGATCAGCGAGGTTCGGATCCTCCATTTTCATTGAAGGATAATTAAGGTGGGTAATGGTAGCCAGCGATTTAAAATAGATTAAACTCGTTTAGAAATTGTTACTGAATTTTCTTAACGAATTTCGCTTTTGAAACACTTTCACATCAAAATTTTTAATATAGATTGTAGGTAGCACTTGTTCTAAAATTGATTTTTATTTAAATTTTTAAGTAAAATAATTGTTTTCATTACTTAATTTTAAAGAAAATATGTATGTGTATTTAAATTTTAGTTAAGTATTTCGACTGCTTTGGAATTTTTTTGCTTCAGTATTATTTTGAAAAACACTTTTATTATTTTGAAAACACAGCGTTTTCTTGGCTTAAATATGTTTGTAGTTATTTACAATATGTTGTTGTTGTGACCGATAAATAATTTTATTTCCGAGTGTTAGAATTTGTAGGTTTTATTACAGTTATTTTTATCGCAACCGTCTTTAAAGAGTTGGCGGTAACGACTAACGATATTTTTTCAATTTAAAAATGGGTGTCCGTCTGTCTGCTTGAGAATGGCCGAGTCAAGCACTTTTTCCCAGGTATATATTGGTCATATCGCTGAGCTTCGCGTTTTATCGTTTTTAATTTACAACGTGTGTTTTGTTCTTGTAGTCGTCGTTTAGTATTTTTTTTCATACAATTTTCTATTTCGTTCGTTTTGTTTCACAACCGTTTTTTTTTGACACGCGTCGTTGTCAGTTCTTATTGGAATTGAATTCTTTGGCAGTCTAGCAGTCTGCTATGTTGCTGGTTTTTTTTTCTTTTTGAACACAAAACACTCTTACATGCACACATACATACTTTTACACACTGATACACGACTACAAGTGCAGGAATATTTGAGCATATCCCAACATCCGCTTTGTGAATTTCTTAGAAGCAACAGTGGGTCAGTCACCACCCTTCTGTAGCTAAAAACCGGTGTTTTGCTAACGATGCTCTCCTTAAGTTTGCTTGAGAGTTTGTTTCGGTATGTTTTGTTTTTATTTTTTTTTTAAGCTTTGGCAAAGGGTGAAATTGATTCTCTTTGCCGTTTACAGAGAGAGTCGTTTGTTGAAATTCAAAAAGCTTTTAGGTTAAATGGCACAGTGGCAAGAATATTTAAAAAATTGTAAAGTGAATAAATTCTGTTATGAACACCCAGCTTATATTCATCATAATATGTTTTGATTACAATCATAAATCGTATCATAATATGTTTCTCTTAGATTATATTTACCACAACTATGTTTCATTTTTTCTCTGCGTGTAATCATTATGCTTTAGTTTTTGGATTTAGCCTTAAAATTATCTGAAATAACAATTTTCAATGCAGCAATATTTTGAAATTGTACCTGATGACTCGTGGTAGTACCACGGTACCAACTGAGTCTAAAATGTATCAAAAAAAGTACAATTGTACCATATTTACCAACCCTGGGGTCCTGTCATAAGTCAATAGACCTCCAAGTGCGTTCTCAATTCCTCAAGTAAGTATGCTGTGCATTGTATTGTAGGTTATACAATAGCTACTGTTCATGCATTCACATGTTCTGCTTGCTCATATGAAGGATCTTTCTGGCATTTGGAAAATTATGTAATAATTTGAATAACTCCAGTAATGATATTTCAAGAGAACCTAGTGTATTTGGTGTTTTCATATAATTTATATCATATACAGTTCATAAGGAGGCATTTTTGCAACGAGCACCATGGTCGTTAACGAACAATAGTCTTATAAGTAGCTCTTTGGAATCTTTCAAAAGTGTGGTCGATGTTTTTATTGGTGACAGTTGCAGTTGTACTTTCATATTATAATTATGTTGGGATCGATTTAATCTCAGAGGGTTAGTAACTCTTTACCTGAAACTTAATCAAAATCAACCCTAACCCTAAGTTATACAAAACAAAATTTAGAACAATAAATTATTTCTGAAATTTGTAATTCGAAGTAGTGCGAATAAAACATTTTTTATTATTTATTTCATATTTGTTATGATTTCAATAATTTCATTGCCACTGTGCATCAAAAATTCTATCTCTCAGAGGGTTAGTAACTCTTTACCTGAAACTTAATCAAAATCAACCCTAACCCTAAGTTATACAAAACAAAATTTAGAACAATAAATTATTTCTGAAATTTGTAATTCGAAGTAGTGCGAATAAAACATTTTTTATTATTTATTTCATATTTGTTATGATTTCAATAATTTCATTGCCACTGTGCATCAAAAATTCTATCTCTTCTTTAAAAAGAATATTTCAGAAAAGCTTTTATCTCAAATTCCTTTAAAAGTCTCTTTTTACACACACACACACACACACACTTACTTAAAAATTCAGGCATTCATGTTTATTCCCAAACACGTCACATTAGAATCCCGTACAGAGAGAGAGAGAGAGAAAGAGCGAGTATGTTTTATTACATACATGGCCATACGTAGTTTGTGTAGTGGTAGTTTAACGGTATATACGAGTGCATACATACAATGTAATTCGTACTTTCTAGTTGTTGTTGTTGTTGTTATAATTGTCAAAGCAATTCAAGCAGTTAAATGTAGAAGAGGGCGTTTATTTTGAATTGCCGGCTATAAAATGTATGAAATGAATTCGTGTGCCTGTAGAGATTTATAATTTGTAACAGCTCCGCCCATTTGTTGTTGGTTTTTTATTATGGTTGTTGTATTTATTACCGCAATACACAGACATTTATACATACATACATCCCCACAAAATTTATGCTAAAGCTAAAGAACTTATACAATCTTATACAACGATAAGTTGGAATCAAAGCCCGAATTCCCATTGACTTCTTTAACATAGTGTTGTCTATCTCTGTGTGTGTGTGTGTGTTTGTTTTCGTTTTTGTTAACTTGCAGTAGTAGTTGAAAATCCCTTTAACATCCCTCTTTTTATATGGGGAAAAGGCTTAAAATTTCATTTGTGTTAAATTGTACATCATATTCCGTTCACTTTAATTCCTCTATTGTTTGGCTTTCTGAGTTGAGCTCAAGTATGCGGGGTATTTTTTTCTGAACTATTTTTTGGTTGGACATTTTTATGCGCAAAATCTATTGGAATTCTCATAAAAAAACATTTGGTTTTATCTTATTACAAAAAAAAAACACACGTTTGTAATGGGTGCCTATTTTCCCTATTCAGTCGGTTTTATATATTTTTGTTCTTGTTGAAATGTGGTTCATATTGCTAGTGGAAATATCAGTCAGTTTATGTATGACAATGATAAATTTGATGGACTTGATAAATTAATTTCATATTTATATATAAATTATGCATTGTATAAATAATTACAGTTTTGTTTTTTGATGGTGCAGTATATAATACATACGAGTATAAAGTTTGTTTGATTAACTTGTTGTGTTGAGAATATTATTGTGGAATTTAGTAGTTTTGGCGGAGGTGTTTAAGAAATATAGTTAACTTATTGTTATTAGCCACATTCAAAACACATAATAAATATATTAGAAAATATAATTAAAAGTCTTAAATATAAAATTTTACTAAATCCCAACAAACAGTGGTGGTCATATTATTAACTAAAACGTTCATTAGAACAGTAACTAATTCAATTTATTCAAACTTTTTGTCACTACTTAATCTTAAACCACTATTTAATTCTATTTGCGTCCCTTAAAACGGGATCCTATATCCCTGAAAGTAAAAAAACCAAGGAAAATCGTTAATATAGTTGGACAAATAATTAAAACATTCACTACTGTTTTATTATTCCCTATAATTTTCCAATTTTCGTTAAATAAATATAAATTTACCTTAACTATTTTGTCGGATACCCCTTGTTTTTTTTTATCGCATGAAGAAATCTATTTGTTATACTTTTGAGCAAATGTCTGCAAAGTGAAATCGGTATATCTATTCAGGCCGCCGCAATGTTTGCTCACAATTCATCTACATTTTGCCGTTTTTCCCTTCCAAGCTTTTATTAACTTTGTTCTACAAGTTCTTAATTAGATTGAAATTAGGCGACTGTTAAGATTAATTTTTGAATAATTTCTGGCTACTGGCCCAATGCCGTGCCAGGAAAACGTCGTGTTTAATTGTTTTTATAGTATGCTTTGGCTGATGCTGCTGATTAATCGGACGCAATACATACCGTTTTCCATCAGTTTCCCAGCGGCAAAACTTTGATTTATCGCTCGTACGTTTTTCCAAAAACATCTTGTTTTTATATATATTATATTTTATATTCTTTTTTGTTGCGCGCTGCAGCAACGAAGAGCAACTTCATTAAGCCTTCGTCCTTTTGTTTTAGATGAAACTGTAATCAAGAATTAAGAGCATAAAACAGAAAATTATTGAGCAAAAGTACCGTTAAAATTGCAAAAAAAAAAAAAAAAAAAAAAAAAAAACTTTAACAATTTTAAATTAGGTGAGATTGGAATTACACCAATACCTCACATTGCTTTGGGGTAACGTTTCAAAAATACACGAAACGACCCAAAGTGAATTAAGATTTTCTTTAGCAAACCATGTAAAGATCGAGGAGAGGTTCTAGGGTTACGAAAATACTAACTCGACGGCTTTCTCTCACAAAAAATTGGTCCAATGTTTGCTGAACAGCATTTTTTCAAACGTAAAATAAATTTCCTTTTAGCAATTGTCTGTATTACGACCACTAGCATTATCCTTGGATAATGCTTGTCTTTTTATGTCATCAAATATTTTTTTGTCATTTTACTTAAAGGTATTCTTTGCTCAACTTGATTTTCAATCCCAATAAAAAACAAGGACTTATATGGTCATCACTGTGCATTTCACTGACAATTTAGTATTAAATATCAACTAAATCAAGAAACTAATGATATCGTTTATTATATTCCAATATTATATAAAAGATGAATTTAAAACTTTGTTTTAAGAAGAAAAAAACATAATTAATAAACTACTAACACTTTGCATTTACTTGAAGTGTCATTCCTTAGAAGTCCGTTTATTCAACATCCGCCAAACACTATTTGTATTTTTATATTAAGTCGCCGCCGGTATAAAATCCCATCACATTGATGTACGCAAGATTTCAATTAAATAGAAAACAAACATTTTATATTTAGATTGTTATATCTTTATTGAACCATAAAGTGCCAAGATTACCGCTAAAGCTATATCATCAGATATTACAATGTTGTCCAAAAAATGTTCAGAAAATGTCTAATAACCGTGTGAACTTAAAATTTTTGTCTTCCAACGTTATAAGAAAAAGTATTTTCAGTCATTGCAAGACAAAAATATTGCCAGACATCTAACAATCGTGTAAACACAAATTTTTGTCATTGTGATTGTTTTAAGACAATTGTCAAACACTATTCATTGTCATATGTGCAAAGTTTATGCATCTGCCAATGGCAGCATTGACATGAAATTATTTTTAAATGAAACTCTGTATAAATGTACATAAATACACAAACAATTGTGCATTAATAACATTTTGCAAAAACAATTTCGGTTGACAGATAAATTCATTGTGTGATAATTGTGTGCCAATGAAATTGTTAGTTTTCTTACAGTCGTCTGAACTGACAATTTACCTTTTGATAACAATTTTTCAATGTCAGTACATTGCTAGCACATTGCTAGATCTGACAACATTGTTAGATTTGACAACCGTCTATACATAGTTTAAGCTGTCGTTTCCCTTTCAGGTTGACTACCATTACTGACATTAACTGATATAACCGTTACTGATAAAATATCGTTACCGAACTAATAGAAAATACATGTTTTCCGTAAATAGGTTTATTGTTGTATAGAAGTTAAAATTTAAAACAATTTAGATTTTAAATTTGAATTCCGAAATATCCGTTAACATTACAATACAGTTACTAACATAATTAAAGTAAGCAGTTAATTAAGTTGTTCATAAGATTAAATTACCGTTATAATTTAAATTAGATTTACTGTTCAGTATTTCGAATCCGTAACAAACCTTGTAAATTACACAGTTTATGGTTGTGTATGTACATATACGTGTATGTATGTACATTAGGGTGGCCCTAAAATAAAGTTGCGGATGTTCCCGGCTAATATGAAAATTTGATTCATTTTAAGACTACGTTTCTCAATTTTTTTGTCCTGGGATTAATATTTGGGGAGCTGGATCAAAGGATTAAAAGGTCCCTTTTAGAGGTTCTTTGATTTTTTTTCACATTTCTTCCAAAGGAACTATATGTAAATTTGGTATCATAGGTCTTTGAGAGGCGCATTCAATGGATTATCAAAAATTAAAAAAAAAATTTAATTCAAAAATTTTGAAAATTTCAGACAAAATTTTATTTTTTTTTATTTTTTCATAGAATTTACCCAAATGATTTTTCCGGTAATTTGACAACGCAAATAATAAAAAATTGAGCGTTGCGTTTTACAAAATACACAATTTCAAACAGTTGTATTAACAACGTAAGAATCAGCTCTTACAACGTAAGCAAGCGCTTGCTTGAACGCAATGATTTGCAAATTGTAATTTAACGCAACGATTAGAAAATTGTGGCGTTGCGTTTTACAAAATTAGGACTTTAAGAAAGCGCAGTCCTTAATAAAAGAGATATTCATACATATGTATGTATGTAAACCTAATTCTGTCTTTACACGGTAAACAGATTTTACACTTTTTTACACGAATTTGATTTAATATTATAAAACTGAATAGTTATTCTTAAAAAAATCTTGTTGTTTACTAATTTCAATAGGTTTTAGAGATATAAAACCAATCACATATTTTGCATACGAATGTCTTTTTTACACGGTTTTTTTACGCAAAGTTTCCCGGAACCAATTACCGTGTAAAAACAGATTTAGGTGTATATAAATTCTTTATTATAACTGGAACGTGCATAAAATTCTGAATATCGTTATTAAGATGAAATTCAAACAAAATAAACCTAAAATATGTAAATAGAAATTACATTACAATATTTTATGACATCTCCTCATATTAAATGGTTTTGTGGTAGGTATATAAGATTCGGTACAGATGCCTTTAACTTATTTTAACTTAAGCCTCAGTTAGCCGACTGTAACGGAATGAAGTGTAATGACGTAAATATGTAAGGAAATTCTATTTCTTACAGATTCATACATTACGGTGTTGCGTTACTTTACATCTCCATAACCATTTGCATTACTTTACACATAACAATATCCATCAGCTGTTTCTTAGATACTGTTGCAGTTACATTCCATTACAGTCGGCTAACTGAGCCTTTAGAATCATTTGTCAGTACGCAAACCAACTGACACCTTTTTTAAGAGTTATAGTGTTTTGCTAAATGGATAGTACATAGTATAACTTGTCTAAACTTGATATTATAAGTATTACATTTTCTTCGTTTTAAAGTTTAAAAAAATAACATATTTATTTAAAAATAATTTAAAGGAGCTTAAAATAGTCATGCATTCAATCACAGTTTGCAATTAGAAATTTGGTTGAAATGTTTGGTTGTGTGGTATCACCGTTATGTCATCTGTCAACATTTCCCATAAATTAAAGACTGTAAACAATTTAATAAACAAAAAACCTTAAAGCTAAAAACCTCTTGCAAACTACTCTCCTCCCCTTGCAAAAGGCGTTTGTAAACAAACCACAATACATTTGCAAATCAAATCAAATGTAATGAATGAATGAATGAGTAAAAACAAAACCAGATAAAAAGAAAGAAACCTCAAATACTTTACAATAACAACATGAAATACCATGAAATACCACCTACAAAGAAACCCACATAAAGGAACAAATGGAGCATAAATACACACACACATACACACACAATACAATCAATTTTGATAGTGTTCTACAAATGAAGGTACTACAATCAAACATACACTTGTTAGTAAAACATGGATGTATATCCGTACATACATATATTTGTACATAGAAAACATAATTCGATTGTGTTCAATTTAATTTTTACAAGCTTCAATTGAGCCGTATTAAACGAAAACACACAAACAAAAAAAAAATAAATAAATACGAGGGCGGTTTGGAAACTTCTTAGCCTATAACAGGAAGCGCGTTATAAATAGAAAAAACTTAAATGTTTTGGAAACTTCCATCTCTGCAATAAACACATGTTAAATTTCTTTTCGATCTGGCAATTCCTTCATATAGAAACAGGTGTTCAAAAGAGACGCATTCGCGATTTGTTCACAATGTAAAAATCAGAAATTCGTGGTGTCATTAAATATTTAAATAAAAAATGTGTATCGGGACAAGAAATTTATTATTATACATATATGAATGTGTTAGGTGAAAGTGCTCCTTCATATGCAACAGTAAAAAATTGGGTTACTGAATTTAAACGTAGTCGTACCAGCATTGAGGATGAACCACGTAGTGGACGTCGAAAAACAGCAACAACAACAGGAATTGTAGCCAAAGTGCATGATATGGTATTAAATGATCGACGAATAAAAGTGCGCGAAATAGCTAAACTCAAATGATTGAGTCCATTTAATTTTGCATGAAGAACTACAGATGAAAAAGCTTTCTGCAAGATGGATGCCGCATTTATTAACAGTCGACCAAAGCTTATTTGGATAGTTGTAAGAAAAATAAAATGAGTTTTCATAACTTTTGATCGGACATGGATATGCTACTATACTTCAAAAACAAAAGAACAATCCAAGCAATGGACTGCAGCTGGAGTAAGTGCCCCAAAGAAGGCAAAAACATTTCTATCGGCTGGCAAGGTTATGGCAACGGTTTGTTTGGGACTTCAAAGGTATTTTATTGATTGACTATCTGCAAAAGGGTGAAACAATAAATTCAGAGTACTACTGCAAAATTTTGGATCAAATAAATGTGAAAATTCGACAAAAACGTCCTGGCTTACAACCCAAAAAATGTAATTTTTCAGCAAGACAACGCACCAGCGCACAAGAGTGTTTTAACAATGACTAAAATCAACGAATTAAAGTACGAGTTGTTTGACCACCTTACTTATTCTCCTGGTTTAGCTCCCAGTGACTTTTACTTGTTCCCAAACCTAAAAAATTCCTAGCTGGCAAGTGTTTTACCTCAAATGAAGATGCAATTACAGTTGTAAACCATTATTTTGAAGGCCTTGAGGAGAACTATTTTAATCAAGGGATATAAGTGCTAGGCTAAGAAGTTTCTGAACCGCCCTCGTACATAAATACACATGTTCATATCTATATGGGCATAATTATGCTAAGGGGATGAATATGTTGGTACAATTTAGTATAAATAAAACTTGAAAAGTACAATCGCTTTAGCTCTCATAGAGGGAAACAAGTTAATCTCTATAAAATCGGGAATAGGCGGAAAAGAGAAATGCCAATGAAATTTGATTAACATTTCTCGTGCATGGAGAAGCAATTACAGTCGAAAATTCATTATAAAAAAGGTGGATCTTGAAAAAGCTACATTTTATTAAATTCATTATATTTTCTGAGACCCGCTATTAAGAAGTTGATTGATGAAATTGCTGCATATGCACTTCTGAATTTATTGAGAAGCCTTCTCATGCTAAAGTTGCTATATGGGAAGCAATGTGGTCGGCAGGGGTTACTGGCATATTTTCGGCTGGAAATGCAATTACACTGAGTAAAATGTTAACAAATAAAATTTGGCCTATTATTGATGACATGGATATCACTGACATTTGGTCAGTCAATGGATAATGGAATCATTACAAACCAAATTCTAAAAATTCTAAATTTTCTTAAAAAATTGAAAATGGAGTTTTGAAACGGTCGTTGAAAAAATAATAATTTTTTACCATACTAGATAATAGATTAAAAACTCATTTACAAATAAATACGTACATATGTATGTATTTAAAGTAAAAATATGATTTTATCCGAATATTTCTCAAAATCTGTTGATTGTTTTTACATTTCTTATTCGAGTGGTATGAAACACTTTAATAGCCTGGGGAATACTTAATAACTTTAAAATTTGTTAACCGATATTTATCTTTTATATCTTATTAGAATGCACATTTCTATTCTTCTACACTAAAATGCAAAACTGATTATTGAATGGTAAAATTTTTGCAAAAACTGAAAAAAATTCATATTTCCCCTTCTAAATGCATCTTCAAACTTCAGAGCCGATGCAGTGCCAGTTAATGTTATCCTATCATTCTAATATTTTTCAGATGGTGTTTCTACAATCCATGAAACAATTCTAGGTGCCTGTATATTGATTTTTTTTTTCGTTCATACAATCTTGAAGTACTGTAATGCTAATGGATGCTGGAAATCCGGAACTCCTTACAATCAATGTCGGAAATAGAAAATATGCAAGAATGTCAAAGGAAAGGCATTCCTGATTTGGAAATGTATGACTATTTCTAGGCAAATAGAACAGTTACAGTCGCAGTTATCTGGTTGGGGAAATAAAAGAAACAGTTTTTTCATCTATTCTGTAAATGTTTATTCATTTATTCTTTTTACAAATACAAATATTTCAACATGCATATACTGAGTGATCTATCTGAGAAATTGATGTAAGAATATATCTGAATTGAGTGGTATTTTCAAAATGAAATCAAATAAATTCAATGTAACCAGCGATCAACAATGTAGTCAACCAACCAACCAAACACATACATATGTATATGTCTGGAAGAAATACAATTTTAGTTATGGATCTGTGCTATAATTCAATGAGATTGTGGTCAAGCAGCACTTAATAATATATTAACACACAATTGATTTAATTATCACATGCCTGCAGTGTTGTCAACTAGGTGCGTTTCGCACCTTTTTTGGTGCTTTTTTTAAATTTTTTGTGCGAAAAATTCCTTAATTGGTGCGCGGTGCGCTTTTTCTTAATTCCGGTGCGTTTTTTATTTTTTCGGTAAATGTGATGAAATCTTAATTTTAAAAAATTTTTAATTGCAAACGATGTATTGTATTTTAAATACAAATGTATGATAAATAAATATTATATACTACAAAATTCGTCACATGAAGGTTATTGTTTAATTTGTAAAAGAACAACCAGGTTTAGAGTCCCAGTGAAGCTCTAACAAATTTTATTGAAAAATAAATTCAAATAGAAGTATGTACTTAAAATAGAAAACAAAAATAATTAAAAAAAAGTACCAAGTACCAAAAGTATGAAGAAATAAATGTATGTAAAATAAATATTTAATAATGTATGATAACTATATTTATTTACCAATTAGTACTCCAGTACCGAATAGCATATTATTTGTTAAATTTTGAGTGGTAAAATAGTTATTAGCTCGTTTATTTAAAAAAGGCCTTTAATATTATTACTTTTACTATTAATCGTTGATCTCTTTTTACAAAATGTTATATAGAATTTATGAAATTAAAAAAATGTAATATTAATTCAATAAACATTTTCAATAAAAAAGAAATTCTAAAATTGGTGCGTTTTTTCTCTCCATTTTGGTACATTTTGAAATTTCACCGTTGACAACAAGGCACTCGTAATGTAAATCACTTGCGTTCAACGCATCACCAAAAATATGAAATTTTGTAAATCACTGCGTCATTGCGTTTAGCGAATGCAGAAATATTACGCTGTTACACTACTGTCAAATCATTGCGTTGGTAATATTGCCATTGTAAATGTTGATACTGAAATTTAAAATAAAAATTTACATAAAGTTACACTTATTTTGCACTGGCAATGCTACAAACCTATCAGCTGTTCAATAAGAAAATATTTGAAATTGTGAAGAAAAAAGCTTTTAAAGCAAATAACTATAAATACAAAGATACTAAGGGGTATAAAAAAATGTTCGCACTTATGGATACGTCTTCTTCTTCGGATGATGAAAAAACCCCAATTGCACTCTACTATCAACATCATGAATTTAACGAATAATGAATAAGTAAAATAACACTGTGGAGATTTACAATATTTTTATATTTATATTTTTTATATTTTGATAAAAAAAAATTAGGCATTCCACGAGCCACATCTGGATGCTTTTCCATTTCAGCTATCAACAATTCAAACTGAGCTTCTAAAGTGGCTTCTTTTTTCGCCCTAAGACAAATTTTAATTGTCTTTTATACTAAATGAATATGTTTGTATATATTTACTTACGAATACATTGTATTAATTAAGTTCCTATAAAATATTAAATCAATTGAATAATTTTGTTTTTATACCCTATACCACCATAGTCGTGGTATAGGCCCACTTCCGAAAATCACTTTAAAGAGTATAACTCTCTCAAAAACCCTCCAAATAATATTTAACACAATATTTAACATATGTATACAAACAGTACGGTACAATTTTATTGTGATCGGTTCATAATCAGTCGCAGCTCTTATAAATGGCCCACTTCCGAAAGTCACTTTAACGATCATTAATTTCTTAAGAATGTTGGTTAGAGTAAAATTCGACACAAATAATATACAGAAATGATGACACCTAATTTTATAATGGTCGGTCCATAATTAGTCGAAACTCCCATATAAGACCCTCCCCATAATCAACTTTAACCTCCATAAATCTTTTAAAAGTATTTATATCGAGCTAAAGTTCAACATACACTATATTTATATTCACAGAAATCATGACACTAAATTTTTGAATGATCGGTCCATAATAGGTCATATCTTCCATATAGCGCACATTTCTGAAAAACTGTTTTATACATATACTGAGTGTGGGGTATTATATGGTCGGGCTTGACCGACTATACTTTCTTACTTGTTTAATAATATTTTAATTCAACTGTGTACGTATTATATACGAAAATTTATTCGAGAAACTCGACTAGCTCTGCAAGTGAAAAAAATGTGAGTGTATTAGTAAATAATGTGAGTGTATTGAGTTTTTCGAACTGTTACTTGCATGTGTAAACCCCGGGTTAAAACTAACGTCAAGAAAATGGAGGCGTTAAATATGACAATGCAAGTGATAAAAAAAATCAGCGTTGCGTTTTACGAACTACACAACTTTCATGAAAGCCGTAATTTAACGCAACGCTTAGAAAATTGTGGCGTTGCGTTTTATAAAATTAGGGCTTAAATTTTTAAACAATCTTATGTGCATACATATAAACAAACTATTGTACATAAGTTTGAAAAAGTACCACTTTTAATTTACATTGGTATTTATCATCTCTTATGTAAATTATTATAAGAATGTATGTATGTACTCGTATGTGCTATTGGAAATACACAATTTTTATGTGGCGTCTAGCCTTAAGATTTTTTTTACTGTTATCTTTCATTCATATGTGCTCCATTCCTTTATTTTTTCCATAAAAGCCTTTATAAAGTGTCCTTTATTTAAAAAAATCTTAACATTAGACATGTTTTTTCTCTCATGTTTCACATACATACCTTCTTTAGTAACTGCTTTCCAAAACCACCTACAACAATCTTGTAACACCCGTATATTGTTTGCAATCAATACTCAGCTCTACTCACTCTATTCCAACTTTAAATACAAAATTTAGGCAGTCTTCGTTTCTTGTTGTTACATTTAACAAGTATTTGCTAAAATTTTGTCAAAAACAAAACAGAAAAAAGAGTCTACAAATCTTGTTGGGGCCACGACTACAAATTATATATGTGCACGTAGTATTTACTCGTATTTTATTTGACAGTTTCCCAATTTCTATTTTTATATCGAGTACAAAAATCTTGGAATATTTACATACATATGTATGTATGTATTTATGTTTGTGTCGATTTTCGTCATTGTGTTGGTTTCTTATACATATATTTACGTACACTTTTTGTTTGAAGTATATTGAACTATCGTATAAAAGTATAAACGGATTTTCCGACACATATTTATGTATGTATCAGTAAGAGAATTAACCAATCTTTGATTTTGAGATATGTTTTGATCCAATCTATTTAGGTAGAACCCTGAGATAACTGAAGTATGCAGTCACCGTTGATCCTTTTGTTTAAGAAAACAAAGCGAAGAAGTGGTAAATGTCTTCATCCTCATTATGACTACTTCTCCGGGTCGGCAAACAGTTGGTGCCTTGGTACTACAACTAGTCTTTGGTACATTTTAAAAATATTGCTGCATCAGAAATTCCACATGATATATATAAATAAACATATGATTAGTTAATCAGATTTTCAAAAACTTAAAATAAAAAATCTTGTAATTTTTGAAATTAAATCGGTGGATGCACCGATGAACTGTATACAACTATATTTTTTTTTTCGCAAATAAGACAAACTTTATAAATATGTATGTTGTAGATAATCGTCATAATAAATAAATAAATGACTAAATATATATTTATTTAAAAAACAAGTAAGAAAGTATAGTCGATCAAGCCCGACCATATAATACTCTACACCCAGTATATTTATAAAACAATTTTTCAAAAATGGGCCCTATATGGGAGATATAACCTATTGTGAAGCGATCATCCAAAAATTTAGTGTCATGATGTCTGTGAATATAAGTAGTATATGTGTTAAACTTTATCTCTATATAAATACTTTTAAAAGATTTATGCAGGTTAAAGTGAATTACGGAGAGGGTCTTATATGGAAGCTACGACTAATTATGGACCGATCTTTTCAAAATTTGTAGCTGTGATTTAGCTTCATTTATTACTCATTTGTGGTGAAATTTGTTTGTATACATACTTTTATAATTCAAACATTTATGATCGTTAAACTTCTATTTCGGAAGAACATTTGTATGGGAGCCACGTGAAATAATGGACCGATTTCCACCAGTTTCAATCCCATCCATACTTGGGCCAAAAAAAATATCACGTACCAAATTTTATCGAAATATCTTCAAAATTGCGACCTGTACTCTGTGCATAAGCTTTACATGGACAGCCAGCTAGCCAGACGGACGGACATCGTTAAATCGACTCAGAAAGTGATTCTGAGTCGATCGGTGTACTTTAAGGTGGGTATTGGACCAATATTTCTGGGCGTTACAAACATCAGCACAAATCCAATATACCCTTAGATTAGATTTATAAATTTTACTTCGCAATGTGAACTCCTTTTCTTTTCATGTATGTACAAGGTGGCGCAAAAGTAAACTTCCGATGTTTTTTGGCTGTAATTAAAAAAAAAATTAAAAACTTTGATTCTTTGATTTCGGCAAAGCGCCAAAACGGGAGATTAGGCGCCCGGGAAATGTATCCTTCATCATATCGGTTGTGGCACGTGCAGTGTGTGCCGTTGCACCGTCCTGTTGGAACCACATGTTTTCCAATCCCAATTCACCAAGTTGCGGCAAAAAGAACTCGTTGATCATTGCTCTGTAGCGCTCACCATTCACAGTAACCGTTCGGCCCGCAACGTCTGCGAAGAAAAACGATCCGATGACTCCTCCAACGAAAACAGCACACCATACAGTGACTTTGAGCGGGTGTAATGGCTCTTCGTGGGTTACACGCGGATTTTCAGTGCCCCAGAAGCGTAAATTTTGCTTATTTACGTACCGGCCAGGAAATCTGCGACGAAATTCACGTTGTGCCAAAGTCACCGACCGATTATTGGTCAAATAAATAGTCAGCAATATTCCGCGTTCTGGAGCAGTGTAGCGTAACATTGTTTATTAACGTGTATATCGCATGTGTTTACTACACAAATGTCAAAACAGAACTGACATTAGGGGCCAATCGCAAAATTTATTGCATTTTCTGATAGGAGGATTACTTTTGCACCACCTTGTATATAATAATGAATTTTCGTTTTTTATAACCTACACCACCATAGTGGGGAGGGTATATATACTTTCTTACTTGCTTCTTTATGTAATTGAACTGGTTCGACAAAAATATCCACAGCGTGCTTGTTACTAATTTCAAAAATTTAACTTTCAACTAATAGTTAAACAAATTCGAACTTTGTTTTAATATACATATTTCGTTTTTTTTTTAGTTAAAAGTGTAGTTACCACTTTTTGGTTATTAACATTATAGTTGCTATGTTTTGAAATGTATTAATAAAATCTACGTTTTTCGGCATATGAGAGTAAAATTTTAAAGAAAGATGTATTCTGGTTAAAGATATAATAATCAATCAAAAAATCGATTTTGAATTTTTTGTAGTTACGGCCTTTTGGATTTTAGGTGATGATATGTACACGTCCATATAGAGGAATTTAAAAACTAAATTCTTAAACATTCAAGGACGCAAAAGTCATTTGTATTCGTTTCATTTAAGACGAGTCTGAATAGGGAGCATTAGTTGGTGGTTTATAAATACATATATAAACACATACATACATATATATGTATTGTATTGTATGTATGGATTTTGATTTCTATACATATAACACTAAATACAAATACAATATGTAAGTATATACGAGTACATACATATACTACACATATGTATGTATATAATCTGTCTGTGTGTATTTGTTATTATTAGTAAATCTCTTAGTATTTGTATAGTATGTATTTCCAAATCTCTTGTCATTTCCATCAAATATTTGTATCTAGATGTTCTACTTAAGTTTTTATAGTTTTTGTAGTCAAAACATTCGTTATGGTTGTTTTATTTTGGTTTCTTATAAATTGATATAGTAACAATAACAACAACAACAACAACATTAGCAACTATAATAATAACAACAATAAAAATAAAATATAAGAAATTCCCTCGACACTACTCATGAGGTCAGTCAGATATTTGTGGTTTCTTCATTTACTATTTATTCATTCATTTATTTATTTATTCGATAATTGTTATTGTTGTTATTATTGGTTTTTGTTTTTGATTTCGTTGCTGTTGTTGTTATTATGCTTGTTTATATTCTAGTTTAATTTGATCTGAATTTTGTTGAATATTTATTCCAATTCATTTACGTTTCTCATCAAATTACATCAACTTAATTCTTAAATCTGGTTTCTTCCTTCGTTTCGTATCAGTTTTAGAGAATTCGAAATTATAGAAAATATGTGGTAGGAAATCGTTGGAAAATAATTTTTGTCTTTGATATTAAAGGTACGGTCACACTTGGCAAATATTTGCCGAAAAAGACGTAACCACTAAATAAAATATATAAACCACGTTTATTTAATTAAAAAAAAAAACATCGTTTATTTAGGACAAGACACAGCATATATTTAATTTTATTTCATTTGATGCTGTTTGATTTTGCAAAACTCTTGTAAGAGTAAACAACCTCAAACAAATTTGTGCAAAAATAAGTGGTTACGCTTTTTTTGAGTAAATATTTGCCAAGTGTTAAAAAAACGATTTATTATATATGTATGTATGCATTCTAAAAGTACAAATTAAAAACAAAACAAGTAAAAAAGTATAGTCGGTTAAGCCCGACCATATAATACCCTACACCCAGTATGTGTAGAGTTTTTCAGAAAATTTAGTGTCATGATGTCTTTGAATATAAATATTATGTATGTTAAATTTTATCTCGATATAAATACTTTTAAAAGATTTATGGAGGTTAAACTGAATTACGGAGAGGGTCTTATATGGGAGTTTCGACTAATTATGGACCGACCATTATAAAATTAGGTGTCATTATTTCTGCATATAAGAAACTTATTTGTGTCGAATTTTATTTGATTAGCAACATTTTTAAGAAATTTATAACCGTTAAAGAGATTTTCGGAAGTGGCCCTTATATGGGAGCTACGACTAATTATGGACCGCTCACAATATAATTGTACCGTATTATTTGTATATATATGAAATATGTTTGTGTTAAATATTATTTGGATATGGGAGCTACGACTAATTATGGACCGATCTTTACAAAATTTTTAGATGTGATTTAGCTCCATTTAGTACTCATTTGTGCTGAAATTTGTTTGTATACTTGCATAATTCAAACATTTATGATCGTTAAACTCCAATTTCGGGGGGACATTTGTATGGAGGCCGGGGGAAATAATGAACCGATTTCCGCCAGTTTCAATTCCGTCCATCCTTGGGCCAAAAAAATATCACTTACCAAATTTTATTGCAATATCTTCAAAATTGCGACCTGTGCTCTGCGCACAAGCTTTACATGGACAGCCAGCCAGACGGACGGACGGACGGAAAGTGATTTTGAGCCGATCGGTTGGACCAATATTTCTGGGCGTTACAAATATCAGCACAAATCCAATATACCCTCCCCACTATGGTGGTGTAGGGTATAATAACAAGTAACATTTTATATTCGGCTGTGCCGAATCTTATATACCCACTACCAAATCACCTAATTTGGAACGAACGTCATAAAACATTGTACCATAATTTCTATTTATTTTAGGTTTATTTGAGTAGAATTTTATCCCAACAACGATATTTATAAGAATTTTATGGGTATTCCAGTTATAATCAAGAATTTACACTTTATATTTTTAAAGCGTGTAGCATAAAACGATTTACTTTAAAATTAAGTACCAAAAAGGCCTAGAAAACTGATTTTGGCTTTTTGGAACGTTAAAATTGTCACCTTTGTATACTCTGTGATTATTCTCATAAGTGGCAACTTTTACAAAAGTCAATTGTATAATTTTTACATATTTTTAACTGATCTATGGAAAATTCCGGTTCGATCCATCCATTCATGTTTATGTAGGTTAATGAGTTTTCGCGAGTAGTACTCATAACGGTACTATGACCTATTACGGGCCAATCATCATGAAATTCTGTACAACGATTTATATCTACATGCGAATTACTTTTATGGAATTTCAACGTTATAATGATTTTTATTTATTTATTTAACAGAAAAAATTAAAATTGATTTTCAATTAAAATATTCGTATATTTAATTAAACATTTAATTGAAAGTGGACCGATGACGGAATTTGTAGTATCAATTAAAATATTTTATAAAAATTTAATTAAAAGTAGTTTTAATTTAAATTATTTTATTATTATTATTTTTATTTAAATTATACAACACAATAGTTGTATTTTATTTTTTTTTTAGCCTTTTACTGTTTTAATGTTATTTTGATTTTTTTTTCTTCGTTGACGTTTGGCTTGCATTTGACACTTATTTACTGGAAATATTCCAATAAGAACTGTTTTCGCATTCAAGTACAGAAATGCTTTATTCTCACAAATCGAGAAACGATGGAATTTCTTGTTTCACACTTTATGTGCGATAGTTTACAATGCGAGAAATACAGAAACGAGCTACAGAATACAGAAGACTTTTTGGCTGTACGACCATTATTTCGATGTGTTACAAACGGAATGCCAAACGTAATATACCCTAAATCTTTTTGGTGGTGGGTATAAAAAAAAAAATGTCTTTGCCTAATTTTTTGGCCAGTTATTCCTGCAAGTGTGGTCTGGGGACTGCGGAAGATGATCTAAAGTTTTTGGACAATGATCACTCTTTCACAATTTTGGAGCAACATATGCTTTTGCCCTATTTTTAATTGTTCTGCATTATTTGTTAACATAATCTTATTTTTTCATTGTAGATTATATAAATATAAGATGCCGCCATACAACCGCAGACCATTATTGAACAGCCGCCTAGTTTTACCACCTTGGTAACATATTTCGTTCGTGGTTCGCCATATTTTGAGAAAGTTATTGATTCCAATTATCTCAAGCTTACTTTCGTCGTTAAAAAGAATATTATTCCTAAAAAATTGTGTCTCGTTTACATATTTTTTTCTTTTTGTGAAATTTAAACGTTTGGTTTGGTTGTTCTTTGATCTTCGTATGTGGGAGTCGACCAAGTAGTCCATTTTGATGCAAATATCTTTTAAGTGTTTTCGCGCGTTTAGGTTTTTCAAAAGTTTTCGTAGCGTTTTTAGCTATTTTTATAGCACTAGATTGTCTTGTGTTTGGTATACTTGTCTATAATTTTTATACTCTACACCACCATAATATTTATATCGTTTAACATACTATACTTTCCGACTGTTTATCCTTAATAATTTTTAAGGAACGTTTACACTATTAACTTTTAATTTGTTAACACTATTAACAATTGTGCAAACTTTTAAGTTATTGACTGGATTTAAATAATATTCGTAATAAAAAATACAGAACCGGTGGCTTTGTTATTTAACACAAGAATGATTTTATTTAATATTCCAAACTTAATAATTGTTTAAGAACTTTAAAGCTATTAATCAGTGTTGCCATTTTAGCACTTTCAGTGCTAGATTTAGCATTTTGTTACTCGAAAATACATTGAAATTTTTAGAAATTATGCTAAATGCTTTTTAGCATAATGTGCTTGAAAAAAAACAATTTTTATTTTGCTACTCCAAAAAATACTTTTGGAGAAATAAAAAATAACTTTTATTAATATTTCAACTATATTTCTTTCGGTGTGGTAAGTAAATGAACACGGACATTTTTGAATTAATTAATGTAATCTATTAAAACAAGTCAACAATTGTTATGAATAAAATTAGAAAAAACTATAATTTATATTTGTAACATTTGAAATAAAAATTGTATTGTTACATTGAAAAAATTTAGCACTTATTCTTTCTTCTGTAGAACATTTTAGCACTTAGTTTTTCAAGTTTTAGCAAATTTTGAAATTCATTTTCTGGCAACACTGGTATTAATTAATTTTTTTAAATTAATTTTTTAAGTAATTCAAAATTTAAACTAATTTCTAATAATGAATAAACACCGACTATACTTTCTTAATTGTTTTTATTATGCAGTGATGCCTTCCAACGTTTATACTGATTTCACACAGGGATTTATTTCTTCTGTGTAAGTCTCTTAATTGATATTTGTCTTCCCATTGCAAATTTTTCACTTCTAAACGTCACAACTTAATCTCTATTTATTTGGTTTCGTTTTATTGAATTCAATTCTACTTAAATAACTATATGAATAATATACTATTCTTTTATAATATAATTAATATTAAAAACCTTTAATAACATGTTGTGTTGACTTTATTTTGACGCACACAGTATGTATGCAACATTTTAAAGACCTTTCTTACAAATTTATACAGTATTATATGTAGGTAGCGCGTAAGCGACCTTAAAATCTTGTTTATAAAATGAAGACAAGCCTTTTTGTAGATTTACACTTAAAATCCGAAAAACATTATTCAAATTATGTCAATAAAAATCAAAACACAAAATACAACAAATGAAAACTTTGAAAACACAAGAGAGATTCGTTAAATTATAATAAACTACAACATATGCAGCATTAAATCATTTAAAACAAAAATACAACTGATTTTCTTGACAGAAACAAAAATAACAGACTTTCTTTGCAGTTGTTTTTGCTGCTGCAAATTCACTCCCTAAAGAACTTACTTCAGTCTAGTGAAACTTATTAAACTGACCCTTATTAAAAAATTTCACTCATACTCTAACAAAAGAATATAAAAAAAACAACAAAAAACTTACGTTCTTTTTTTTCATGCAAACAAAACTAGAAGAAAAGTCCATAAATATTTTTGCAATAAATTTTTTAATCTTGTCTTCTTAATCGCCAAATGGCGTTTTTTATTACGATCAAAAACATTTAGAAACCCTCTGTTCCCCCTCCTAACAACCAACACTGAAAGGCAATCAGAATCAATTTTTATTGTCAATATCTGTTGGAGAATTACAGCCAAAAGATATATGGTTTGTCTGTACATATGTGTTGGTATGACCAACCGGAAGCTGAAATGGCCAGTTATGTATGTATGACAGAGTGTACTCGTACATGTGGAATATTTTTATATTTTAGTCGTCATATGGAACAGTTTAGTGGCCCACAAAAGTATGGCATAAAAAACACAAAACAATAATGTGTCATACATACTCGTATGTACTCGTATGTGTGTGTGTGTATTTTATATTTCCGTTCCAATCCAACGCCATACGTTTCTTAAGTCTACTTGTAGAGAATGTTTGTATGTTTCTTTGTTTTTTATATTCTTCTAAAAAAAAGGGGGCGATTACAACAATTCAATAAAAAAAATTTGTTACGGTCTAAAAAACTTTTTTCTTTTTAAGACTTGTGTGCATTTCCTTTCTGACCAGACAATAAGTTGTACTTCAAACAAATACGAAAATTTATGCTCTCCAAACTATAATGCCAATTATTTGAATCAATATTGATTAGCGGGGGGAACATTATGTTAAATATTTTAGGAATATTCAAATTGTTGCTTTAAGACAGGAGCATATTTAAGTTGGGTTGGTTTGTTTACGTTGTTGGCTGCAAGCATTCAAGTGAAATCTTTTGATTCCGTTTTGAAAACGACCACACCATCGTTGAATAAATGATAGGACTAGATCCTTTCCAGGTACCCGATGAAATCGCATCATCTAATATATGATTTCTCCGCTAGGTTGTTTAGTATATGGTTGTTGAAATATTCGAGTGTAGAGTTTTGAAAAGCCGGACATTCACAGAGAATATGAAACACTCTTTCCTCTTTCTCCCGGTCCTGGCAACTGCGGCAGTGATTGTTAAAGGGAAGTTCGAGTCTGCTTGCATGCTTACCAGTCGTTCGGTGACGGTTTTTGTATCAAACTGTTCGATTACTCGTAATCTTTATAATACTTTTAGTTAAATTAACAAGCATTTCAAGATATATGATCTATTTCTGACTTTTATCACATCTATAGAAATTTTACGTGATATTTAAGGAGTATCGAAAGTTGTTATAAGTCGTACACATAAAATTATTTCGGTTTCTTTAACATTTCAACAAGGAAATGTGTTAAGCACTTACTCAGTTCCGTCATTGAAATTCGGAAATCTTACTTCGAAAGAATCTGAAGCACTTGCTGCATGGAGGAAGCATATCATGTTTCCAATAAAATTATTAGTTGCATATATTGATCTGTTCGCATGTACTCGTATAGATTAGAGACTAACCAGAGTTACTATAAAGGGAAATGCCTTTCTAGAGCTTTTTGTAATAATTACTCTCAAATACCCATATTATTCTGTATTCTTTCTTGAAGCACATAGCAAAAATATCTCCAAGGAAATATATTTTAAATGTATATGAAAATCGAATCAGAAACCAGTGACAATTATATAACAGTGTCGTCTTCCGTGCTAGAACCAACCCGCCATAAAGGATCTAAATGCAAACCATTGAAAACAATGTTCTGCTCTGTAAAGATAGAATTATAAATACTTGTGTGGTTTTCAACAAATAATGTGGCTATGTTCTAGTTTGAAAAGGATTTAGATTTCAAACTACACCAACTAACTATACCAGGCTTAATGCACTATCTCTAAGGATCCACTATATTTGTTCTAAGCGAACGGCAATTTAAACACGGCCACATTAAAGGAATGGAATGTCTGTTGTTGTAGGAATGTCTGTAAATAACCTTCCTTGATATTAAGACTGAAATGTTGCCGGTTTAAAAGTATAAATCACTTTACAATATTTAATCTAGGGTTTCTGCATGATGGTGATGTTCAATGAATGGAGATACTGCAACATAATGAGATGCGGCACGATCACTATGAGACTGGAAGACTTCGATACTGACCTCAGTTATGTCAAAACACCTCTTGTTTTCATAGCTCCAAGTAGAAATGCATACGAAATCCTGCTACCTCGTATTATATTGGGTCTCTATGAATGCAGTTTAACCCTGCTACTACGTTTAGGGTCTTTTGATTGTTCCAAAATTGGTAACTTTTGAGCAAAAACAACGCCGCTCAGGAGCTGTTGAACATCCTCAACGACGGTCCAGATTTCCTCAAAATGTTCATAATTGGCGACGAATCATGGGTGTACAGCTATGACATTGACACTAAAGCCCAATCATCCCAATGGAAACGTCCAGAAGAGTAAAGATCGAAAAAAGCACGTCAAGTTCAGTCAATTGTGAAGGTTTTGCTCACTGTTTTCTTCGACTGCAATGGTGTGGTGCATCATGAATTCTTGCCACAAGGTCGTACGGTCAATAAGGAATACTACTTTGAAGTTATGCGCCGTTTGCGCGAAGCAATTCTTCAGAAACGTACAGAATTGTGAAAAAAAACCCAATAATGGATGTTGCACCATGATAACGCACCAGCTCACACATCGATGCTTGGGCGTGAGTTTTTGGCCAAAAACAAAACCGATATCATGCCTCAACCACCGCATTCACCGGACTTGGCCCCAGCTAACTTTTTCCTCTTTCCAAAATTGAGGACACCGATGAAAGGAAAGCGTTTTGCTACGATTGAGGAGATAAAAGAAAAATCGAAACAGGAGCTGTTAGTGATACCAAAAAGCGCGTTTCAGAACTGTTTCGAGGATTGGAGAAAACGCTGGCATATCTGAGGGGGATTATTTTGAAGGGGACAAGATAGTTATTGATGCATAAATAAATACATTTTGAAAAAATTGAAAATAACGGTTATTTTTTAATCAGACCTCGTATCTTATCGATTCTAGAATCCTTTTAACGGTTGGTCAATGAGATTTTTAACCGGGCCACCATTAAACCAGTTGGATAGTTTATGTAGTTTAACATTTCGGAGAAGGTTTGTGTCAAAATAACTGGGTTCTATAAAAATCTATAGGATATTATTCCACAGAACAGGTTCTATAAATAATTGTAAAATCATTTCTTTCAAAGTTGCTATTATGGATTCTGTAGATGTTTTAATTATACTCGTTCTTAAACCCAAGAATTAAGATCAAGTTTCACAATATTTGGAGCATCTTGGAGTAATTTAATATGTTTGGAATTTTTGGAATTTTTGCTTTATACATATTAACCTAAATAAATACTAAATATTGTTTATTGGCAACCCTATATAATCAACTTCCCAAGAAAAACATTCAATATGTTTTTATCTTACTTTTTTTTTTGTTTTGTATTTTTCGAACTGAAGAAATATTTACGAGTTGTTGGCATCTGCAATGATCTTAACTTTATGCAGTTAAATTATTGTTTGTTACGCACCCAATTTAACATAATTTGGAATTTAAACAACAATATAACGACAAATGTTATACCGTAGTGGTCTCCGTCTCTATCTCTGTTATCCGCAAGCAGACTAATGTGGGAGACACCTACTAAATTACATGTCGCACTGATTTTTTTGTTTTCATAAAGTGCTGTTTTTTGTTTTGCATAGAGAAACAATAAAATCAATATGTTCCTATATACATACGGCTGACCATATTAAATACAGACAACACTCATCTCTGCTTGAATGTGATATTTACAAACCATAACAAATCGTTTGTTTTGTTGGTCAAACTTATAAACTTATTTTTTTTTTCTTTTTTTTTCTTTTTGAAAACCTTTTTTTTATTTAAGGATATTAAGGCTGATTATATTGTTTTCGTAATCTTTAATAACTAGAATTTGTTTTTTATTTATTTCTCAAATGGCATGAAATCTCTTTCCCAGTATAATTTCCTTTTAAAGTGGTAGTGTGTTGATAATTTTAATTTCCTTTGCAAGGACAGTGTACAAACTCAAATTGAATTCAATTTAAGGGTGTTTATTAAATTTTTTGGGGTGACTTTGGTTTGGTTTCACTTTCACAGTGTTCTGTTTGAGTTTTTCTGTTTTGTTGCCTTTTTAAATCTGTAATTACATTTTGACCTGTCAAATGTCATTTGAAAGTTACTGGTTTATTTAAGCTTTATTTGTTGTCCTACCCGCCCACAAAAGTGTTAGTTTACAGATAAAGTTAATTTACATTTAATTGGTCTCTAAACAGTTCTTGGAATATTTTGTTGGCTTTTTAAATTTAATGAGGAGATTTTCTAAATGACAACGGAGTGTGAACGGAACAGTATTTAGATTGTATAAGGATATGGTGGCATGAACTTGTTGCTAGTTATGCAAAATAAATTATTAAAACTGTTTAAATGTAGAATGCATACTTAAATTGCAGGGAAACAAGTCTTCTGCGTAGGATTTTGTTATCTTATAAAGCTTAAAAAACACAGAAAATTCAAATTTATTTTTTAATCATTTGAAAGAATATTCTTGGTCACTTAGTTTTTGAAGATTATGTATATCAAATGTTGGCCGTTGCAATGTCGCACATGGTCTATCCGTTGAGTCCAATTTTCAATGACTCGTTCGAGCATTTCGACTGGTAACTGGCGAATGACACGCGTGATATTTTCCTCCAAGGCCTGAATAGAAGCGGGTTTGTCCGTAAGACAAAAGTCTAACGGTGTGATATCGCACGATCTTGGTAGCCCAGAACGTGAAATTATGTGCTCACCGTTCTCTCAATAAATCCATTCAATGTCGCTTGGGAAGGTAGAGTGGCTTCAGTTGTTGCACAAGCTGTAATTTGTACACTTTCATTTTATGATCTCGACGTAAAATGCACCAAGTCGTTACATACGTCAGTCCGAGTTACTATGAACGGCACCAAATCGACTCTCCACGGTCTTCGTGTACACTCTCAGCTACGGCCGTTATATTTTCTACACAGCGTGCTGGACGTGGTCTATTCGGTCGAATATTATCCAATAATGAATGCTGGGTTTCAAAATGGGTGATGGTGTTGCGAATAGTACGCTCAGTAGACCGATTATGTTGACCAAAAGTTGAGTGAAATGCACGAAGCGCATTTCTCACGTAATAAGTTAGAACGATTTGTAAACATTGTTTAGGCGTAAGTCTTTCCATTATGAAATTCCAAACAATACTAAACTGAAATAAAATGATGCTATTAAAAAAATATATCTCTACTTGAATCACCCTTTATGTATTTAGAAATATTGTGGAAGATGGACTACTACTACTGGAAATGAAGCCTAGATTCTGATAATGCAAAATTTTCCGCTGGACATGAATAGCAGCTAATCTTTAGCGAATTTCGGACTTGATTCGGCCTGCCTGTCTGGTCACTTGATCAGAGACAGTATCCTTTCTTTCCTTTCTTTCCTTTAGCTTTATAGGAAGACTTCTTAGTGTCATTATTTCTATATTCAGTAATTTCAGTAGGATGGTCTCTGATTACAGGCATCAAGGACTGTATGGCCTCTATATGACTGCAGTAAGTCTGCGACTACGACGCTGTGATTACTGAACTAAATCTAGTTCTTATTAAACTCTGAAGAAGTTATCTCAATCAGAATGACTAATCCGGTCTGCCTGGCATAGTTAATTGATCAGAGACTATATCCATGAGTGTCCCTTTTAAATATTGAGGAGACCTAATAATGAGAAATCGGAGAGCCTTTGTTATGGCTCTGCAAAGACATCATGTTAACCAATCGATATTTAGCTTGATAGGGACACTTTTTATTTGTTATTATCTCTACTTTCGCCACTCTTTGAAGCCATGCCTTTAATTATTTGTTCCATGATGATTAAAATTGTCGTGTATGGGGATGATGAGGGAATGGATTGGATTCATGTCTGAGGCTGGAGTTTGTGATGTTTTCTGCATTCCGCAATTTTAAAAGAATGCTTTACTACTAGCTAAAATACTTATACGAGTATATAAAAATAGCCTAAAAATTCAGAAAAAGATCTCGGCCATAAAGATATGTAGCACATTTTTTGAGGTACTGCAGCATAGAATATCTGTACCGATTATAAATCCATGAATAATTCTCTTTCTTTGCTATCACAAAACATGGGGACATCCGGAGGAATGCTATAGTCTACAAAACAATAAAATTTACTGGTTAGTTTTGCTTTTATGTTGTAAGTTGTCTATATAAGCGAGAGCTTTATGAGACACTCCAGCCAAGATGGTATATTCTGATATAGGCATAGAAAATTATATGGCTTCTACATGACTGCAGTAAATGCGATACTGTACGATACGCATTGAAATTTGTTTAAAAAGGGACTGAATCTACCCTTTAATAAACTCTGAAGTATTTACCTAAATGGGAAGTACTATTTCATAGGAACACCCTGATCTCTTTGGGAAAAAGATCACGTCACTATACTGTCCTCTCCTGTATGGCCTAATGGATATATCGTGGACGGCTATTCGAAAGTTGGATACATTCATTCATGCATGAAGTAGATTTGACATTGAACAGAACTCGGGCTTGAACAGAGTAATGAGTGAGACTGCAAAATATGATCCTTCTCGGGTATCACAAAGGGACCTTGGATCCTTTGTAAATGTTCAGATTTTCTTAACTACCTATGAAACCATAAAAGTTTGCCCCATTTTCTAGTATGTTGAGATAATTCCATGTACGAAATGTATGACATCTTCATATCCCAATGTTTTAGAAATATTTATTTTACATTGTTCCTCTTAAAATGTAAAACTATTTCCTAAGATAAACACTCTTCTGGAGATCATGAAAATGACCTTATCACTAAATTTACAAGTCTTTATAAACTGTCGTCTATTATTTGTTCATTATCATCAACATGTTTAACAACATGCCCTCAACAGAAAGAAGGCGTTTGTAGATGTCAACATGTCATCGTCATGTCATGCCAGTTCTACATTTCATCATTATTAAAGTGTGAGTTTTTCCTAAACCTACCCTTGTTTGTAAGACACTAACGTTCCCTGAGCACCTGACTATTGTTTGCCAAAACACTTAAAAAACAATCTTCAAAAACAGCCAGAGAGTATGGTGAATAGAACAAGAAAGAATGGGTAAGATTGACATAAATCGTGGTTTATCACAAATAATTTGTTGTAAATCGCTAAAACATACAAGAACAAACAGAAAAAAAATGACAAATCGATTTTTTGTTCGTATTCCCTGTAAAAATAACTGATGTGATGGATGAATGTTTGGATGTACATTAATTCATCATGCTGGTTGGTACAACATGATTTGTACAAATACTTGTGAGAACGACACTGCTACACAAGTTTTGTCGCATCCTTGCACATCATGGTGCACACTGACAAGTGTGTAAGAGAGTGAGTGAGCCAGTGTTTAAAGGAATGATATCATTTTTGAATCACAGAGTTCCCATTATGAGTACAAGAATCATAGATTGTAGAAATGTTAATGTCACTTAATTTATAGAACTAACAAAATCAATTTGTATAGACCTTAGGTATGTTTTTAGATAACGATCTAATTCAAATTTATAAACTACTACTATAACAAGTTAGAGTGCAATATTCGCGGTCAAAATTTGCATGAAATCATCTTATAATAAAGATATCATAAATTTCTCTAAATTTTATGTTTTTTTTTTTATCAAATCCAAAAGCTCTTAAAAAATCACTCTTTACAATCATAATCGTTTAATTAAGTCCAACGAAAATACTCTTTCTCCCTGGAGTCCTTCAATCGTGTAATTTTAAGTTTTTTCATTCTCCCATGTTTGTTATTTATCGCTGCAGGGCGGCCATTAAGGGACTCCCAAATATAAAGAAATTTAGTACCACCAATAAATAACTAATTACGAGCACAAAAATCAACAAGACGTCCGCCATTGTCGTTTCTCGAGTTTCCAAAACTTTCAATTGAAGGTTACTATTATCAGTACCCAACATCGCGTTGAAGTCGCCCAGAAATAACTGAAGTTGATTCTAGATTTCGTTATTCACATTGGCCTCATCGGCCTCCGTTGGAGCGTAACATTCTAAAACAGTTATTTTACGATATTTACAATTAAATTATCAGACGCGCCGTTATTGGTTTACTCTCCAATAGTGCTGCCTTTGCCAATGGAGATAGCAAGAAGCCAACTTCGTTCTTGCGATACACCTCGTTGCCACATTGCAAAAATCGATAGAGGATAGTTCTTTCGAGCCACTTTAAAGTCATCGTACTTCGTTTAGACCAACAATATTAATTCCGTAACGTACCATCTTCTTGCTAACTTGCTCAATTCTTGATGATTCAGAAAGAGTTCTAACATTTCTTAAAGATTTTTTTGATGCCAAAGGCCGTTTGATAGTTAAAGATGAGTGGTTATTTAGCCCAAAGTATTACCAGGGGACACTTGGTCTAAAACCGAAAATGTGAGTTGCATCTTTAAAGCAGATTTTACAGTTTTAAAGACGATATTTAATATTTTAGTTATAGAGGAGTTTTAATTCAAACGATTATTCGTTTTTAAATATTCGAATAATATTTTATTCGCTACAAAATTATATATAATTAATTTATTTTTATATCCTACACCACCTAGTGGAATGTGCTGATTTGTGCTGATGTTTAAAACGCCAACACCCACCTTAAAGTATACCGATCGACTCAGAATCACTTTCTGAGTCAATTTAACGATGTTCGTCCGTCTGGCTGGCTGCCCATGCAAAGCTTGTGCGGCCCACTTCCGAAAATCACTTTAAAGAGCATAACTCTCTCAAAAATGTTGGTATCCAAATAATATTGAACCCAAATATATTTCATATGTATGCGAATAATACGGTACAATTTTATTATGATCGGTCCATAATTAGTCGTAGCTCTCATGTAAGGCCCACTATAGAAATTCACTTTAACGATTATAAATTTCTTAGAAATGTTGGTATCCAAATAAAATTCAACACAAATAAGTTTCATATATACAGAAATGATGACACCTAATTTTATAATGGTCGGTCCATAATTAGCCAAAACTCCCATATAAGATCCTCTACGTAATTCACTTTAACCTCCATAAATCTTTTAAAAGTATAGCGCCCATTGCTGGAAAACTGTTTTATACATATTGTGGGTGTAGGGTATTATATGGTCGGGCTTGACCGACTATACTCTCTTACTTGTTATTGCTTAATTTTGTTGATTATTCGTTAGCAATTATTCGAATAAGTTTTTTATTCGTTGTTAACGTTGAATTTTGTGTTAATATTTTTCGTTTTAATTATGTATGTTTTGTGGTTTTAATACCGACATTTTATTTAACTAACATTTTCAAAATTTAATTCTTTTAAAGTTCTGATTTAAACAAGAGCGCTCGCCTCTGTCTGCCTCTGAGTCTGTGTAAGAATGTTCGACAAGTGTCATTTTAATGTTTTTTTTTTTTTTTGTAGTTTCTCAGTTCATTTTTTGTCATTTACAAATCCATACTTGTTGTTGATATTGTGTTCATGCAATATACTCGTACCTTGTATTCATGCTGTTCTTTAGCTACTCCATTGGAAGAGTGTGCAAATGTATGTAAGGACGAATGGGATAGATGAAAGAATTGAAGAGCAAAGACAACAAAACACAACTTGTCTAGTTTAATCAAAGGTTTAAGTATTTCGAATATATTATTAGACAACATTTTTTTTTGTTTTATTTTCAATTGTTGTAATATTAAAGACTCCAAATGCAATGTTTAAATATTTATTGCTCTTTTTCCTGGTTGCATTTATTTTAAATGATTCAAAGAGAAGCATAAATTAACTAAAATTTATTGTAAGCCATGATAATTTCAAGATACGACTATAAAAGACCAGGGGGTGTGTACTTCGATTCGCATAAGAAAATCATTCGAATTTGTATACTTCTTACATTGTATTTCGAAATCTTTTTAATTGCCTTCAAACTAAGCATTTCACTTTTTCAAAACTCCATTATCAGCACCTTTTAAAGCTAAATACATATTTAACTCTTTAAAAAAACTTTAAACCGTTTCCTTCATCGACATGCGAAATATTTATTTGTAAACAAATATTTACTTTGTACTTTGCGAAGTAAATACGAAAAAGTGAGCAAAATTGTTATTTTCTTTCCATCTAGTAATTTAAACAATCAGAAAAGCACTCAATTTTATTAAACATAAATTCCAATATTGAAGGGTTAAAGGTGGTTTCGTTGTTTATTTAAGCCCAATTAAAATACAAATCGTGTTTAACAACTAAAAACACACACACACACACACAGAAAAAAAAAAACAACAACAATAACGTGAAAGAAAAACAATAAAAAAGGGATCAAAATTTACAAGGAGGAAATGAAAAATATCTATATGTAAATTATCATATACGTACATACGTACATGGCAACATACCCACATAAATATTTATGGAATATGTTTGTATGTGTGTGCATAAGGCCTTGTTTACATATATTGAGATTACTAGAATACAACCCAATAAACAGTAGAGCAACAATTCAACAGATTTTGAAACTTTATTCTTATCATACGAGGGCGATTCGAAAACTTCTTAGCTTAGCACAGTAAGAGAATAGTTAGTTTTTCAAAAAATTTTTATTTTTCAATATAATCTCCTGAAACTGCAATACACTTAGTCAAAAGCCTATCTAGCAATTCTATCCCTTGATTAAAATAGTTCTCCTCAAGGCCTTCAAAATAGTGGTGTACAACTGTAATTGCATCTTCATTTGAGGTAAAACGCTTGTCAGCTTTTTAGTAAAAGTCACTGGGAGCTAAACCAGCAGAATAAGGTGGGTGGTCAAGTAACTCGTACTTTAATTCGTTGATTTTAGCCATTGTTAAAACACTCTTCTGCGCTAGTGCGTGTCTTGATGAAAAATATTTTTTTTTGTTTTGCAAGCCAGAACGTTTGTCTCGAATTTTAACATTTAATTGATCCAAAATGTTGCAATAGTACTCTGAATTTATTGTTTTATCCTTTTGCAAATAGTCAATCAATAAATAACTTTGAAGTCCCCCAAAAACCGTTGCCATAACCTTAGATTAAATTTCAGAAAAGATCTTGATGAAAAAATTTGTTCTAGAATTTACTTAGTGCTTTTCCACAACTGGTTAGGAGGATAAAAATTTCAAACATTTATTAATTAAGAAATAATTTCAATAATATTAGCGATTGTGGTAAATATGTACATTTGCCTTTTCGGCATATTGTGCGCTCTTATAAAACTGTTCTTCAACATGTACTTAAGCCTGTATAGTTGGCTACATTAAAAAATAGTCCGCCCGATATACTTTTCCAAATGATTCTCAAGTTTACATTTCTAAGATATTCCAAGTATGAAAATGAAAATGTTCATTTCTACTTTGATTAAATGCAGGACATTGACTGGTAATGTTGTAGCATTTCATCCTGCTCTTCCTCGCTCTTATTGTTGGATATATCCAAACAATCTAGATGATTGTTTAGCCCTGAAAGTATTGGTCTATCTAGGTTCAGAATCTCCATTGCATTCTCAATGTTTGAGTTTCCCCATATAATCTCGTAGAGTTCTGGCAGTTTCTGAACTTCTTAAACTTTAATAAGGGTTTGAAATTCTCCACAGTGATGACATACATACATGCTTGAATAGTTTGATAGCAGTTTTGTTTCCGATAATGTTTTAATGGTCTGGATGGAACCCATAATACCTCAAGATATTCGGAATTTTGTCTCATTCTTATATTATCAAACGTTTCAAGAGTTAACACTGTTGTTTACTAGGACTTTGATAACCGCTTAACAAATTTTAGTTTTGTTATCAAACCTCTTCAAACCACGAACTGACTACAAGATTTTTATATTTTTCTAACTTGAACTGATTGATTTCCAAAGTAAAATTAATCATTGGGTTACGCTTGCAGCAGCAATAAAAGTTTTCATTAAACTCTCTAGCAAAATTCAAATAATAATGAATGTGATGCGATGCGATGCTCATTTATGGTTACGACGAAAGACAAAGAAGTAAAAAAAGAATACAAGAATTATCTAACAAACAAATAAATGAACGCTAATAGACAATGATAAAGATTCTCCTTCCTGCTGTTGTGGAGGAGAGTTCGACGAGATGGGGGTGGAAATGTAAAAGATTAAAACCAACACATTACCGCCAACTTAAACAAATGCTGGCAAATAAATATTAGATGGATGAAATATGCATTAGAAAATGCTAGAATTGTTTATAATACTTACTTACTATACTTACAATACGCACATAAATAAGCAAACTTAAACGATTGTTAACAATATTCAAATGCTGATAATCAGAGATTAAAAGGAAAGAAAAAAAAATTAAAAAAAAAACTGTCACCCTCTTCTCTCTGGCATCAAAACCAAATCCGTTATTTACGTTATATTTCTTGCATTATTTTGTTTACATTGAAATGTTATCGATTACAATTGATTGTCATCGTCAATGTGTGGCAAATATTTACTCAATCTCTCACATTGATACGCAGCTAAGATGCGAAATTAGTGAAACGACCTCAATTGATGCGGATTATTATGATTGCATTTCAATTGATTTTTAAAATCCCGCATTTCAACGTCGTCAACATTGTCATCAATCAATGAATACAGGGAAGATGATGGAAAATAAAAAGTACTTACGAGTAGATTTGTTGGATTTAGTATGTTCCTGCATGTGTATATGTTGTATTCATGTAGCTATTTGCGTAAGTAAGTATGTTTGACAAATTATTGAGATTTGTTTATCCTGTTTAATGAAACTGAATTTTTATATTAATTTCTAAATGTATGTATGTATTATACAAAGTTCATAGTTTACTGAAGAAGATTTTTTTGTGCAGGAATTGATGTTAATTTCGTGTATCATGGAAACATTAACACTTTGTAAACATTCCTGGATTAACTTATCAGTGCTAGATACAAATCTCGTATGATAGACGTTCCGAAAGGAATACAGTTTATGATGGAATGTAGATAGCAGCTTTTTCACTTTTCCCCTAGTCTTAAAATAACATAGGACACTCCACTCTGCTACATTAAATAGAGGCATATTAGTTTTGTTGTTACTTCATAATTTCATACGGCAAAGGGTTAGAATTTATTACATTTTATGATGGAGTAGCTCGTCTGAAAATGAACTCTACTCTTCTAGATGAAACAGATGCCAAATGCCTGATTCTAATTGAAGTAGCAGTATCTCCCCGATAAACCTGCAGAAAAAGAACTTTTTTTCGTAACCATTAGAAATGAGTTTAGCTTGCTCTTTTATTGGACTGCTCTGTGTTTAATTTTTGTTGATTTTCTCAGCTGAACACCAAAAGTTTTCTTACTTACTTTCACTAACTTCCACGACCACCTCAGCTGTATCTTTATTAACATAGTATTGTTATATTTGCATCATTATTTAAGTTTAAAAAGAGGTTCCCTACTTTTTTTAAAGAAAAAACACAGAAAATTCAAATTTAATAGGGAATGATCATTTGAAAGAACATTCTTTGGCATTTAGTTTTTGAAGATTATGTCTATTAAATGTTGGTCGTTGCTACGTTGCAAATGGTCTATCCGTTGAGTCCAATTTTCAATGACTCGTTCGAGCATTTTGACTGGTAACTGGCGAATGATACGCTTGATAGTTTCCTCCAAGGCCTGAATCGAAACGGGTTTATCCGCATAAAGTTTAGACCCACAAACCACACCAAACCGTTGGATGAAGTGGTAGTGCTTGAATCTCTTCAGGTTTCTCTTTGTCCCAAATGCTGCAATTTTGTTTGTTTATAAACTCATTTAGCCAGAAATGGACCTCATCGCTGAACAAAATTTGCCTCGAAAACGTCGGATCTTCTTGGAACTTTTCAAGAGCCCATAGAGTGGAGCGATGTCGCTTGGGAAGGTCGAGCGGCTTCAGTTGTTGCACAAGCTGTATTTTGTACGCGTAAGATCTCGTCAAGTCGTTCCAGACGTCAGGCCGAGTTACTGTGAACGGCGCCAAATCGACTCTCCCGGGTCTTCGTGTACACTCTCAGCTACGATCGCTATATTTTCTTCACAGCGTGCTGGACGTGATCTATTCGGTCGAATATTATTCAATAATGAATGCTGCGTTTCAAAATGGGTGATGGTGTTGCGAATAGTACGCTCAGTAGGCCGCTTATGTTGACCTAAAGTTGAGTGAAGTGCACGAAACGCATGCCTCACAGAACGTGAATTTTCGTAATAAAGTTGAATGATTTGTAAACATTGCTCAGGCGTAAGTCTTTCCATTATGAAATGCCAAACAATACTAACCAAAAATAAAACGACAGCATGACACGATTAACTCGTGATCTGTCAAAAAAAAGTATTTCTACTTGAATCACCCAGTAATACGATTTTTTGAAAAAGTAAACAAACCTAAAGAAATAAACATCTGGATATTTATTCAAAAATCTGTATTGAATTGCAAAATAAACCACATTATCTTCACACGCTGCTCCTTTTGCATGTTTGTTAATTAGCAATACCTAAATACAGTCGTACTTTAGCTCTGGGTGGAGAAATTAGGAAGATGGATTGATGAAGCAGGTAGCTGCGGATCTACAAAACATCACAGAAGACCATTTCATGACAAACAGTTAAAAATGTTGATCTTTTTACATTTCCAATTCCAAAAGAATTCATCTTGCGATCTAACAATTATATACATACATTTACATACATTTACATATATATAGTCAGTCGCAATAAGTAGCCAAATTAAATAAAATAAGTTATATAAAAAATGTATCGTCGGCAAGTTAACTCATCCGATCTGAGTATATTAAAAACTTTGGTATAAACTCCAGATCCATGTCATGGACAGATCTCTTAAGTACCATTTAATTTGTTACTCACTAGATCAACATCCAAAGACCTACAGTTTGCAATGAATTCAATTTTGACAATTTTTTGGAACCGAAAATAATCCGCCATTCTACCTAATCCTCCTACCCTAATGCAACCAGGAAGCTGGCATTGATAATATTTGAAATTTTAAAAATATTAAAACGAATTACACGAATTACATTGAAACTGGCTTTAAGAGACTGAAAACTTTGTTAAATAATTCGTGTATTCCTTTGTTGATTCTAAAGTTAAATGAAAATTATGTTAAATAATATTAGCGATTATTGTCGTTTATTTGAGTGACAAGCAAAATCAAGACTTGCCGTAGAAGTACTCGAAGAAGTACAATAAGAAGCTCAGTAAAAATTTAAACATATCGTTTTATTTTGATAATATACTACGAGTACAAACCCAGGCTAACAGCATCCTATTTGTTAATGATTAACAGCTTCTAAAATGCTAAGAAATCTTAAAACATCCCTTAAGCGAAGGAGATAAATTCCTATGAATGATTTTGAAGTTAACGGGGCCCTAGCCAATGTGGTATCTTGGGGATTTGAAAATGCAAAGTATCAATCCAGTATGCGTTCCCGGACCCTGTGAAGCTTGCGAATATTAAACCAATAATACAGATTAAGAATGATCTCAACAGAAATAAAACAGAGAAGATCATTAAATTGATAAACTATCTGTCAGGAGACTAGTCTAGTACGAGTAATATTACCAGAACCAGAAGTTTATAATTTGACCAGAATGTTGCACCTTATTTCCATCCAATGAAGGAATTTTTTCGGTCTTAATCATGAATGATAGCGGTCAGTGACATGTTACTCTTCTTAATCATAATACACCACGCTACCATCCTGCTCAGCGTAACCGCAACAACAGCAGCAATAACAACCCTTTTAACCGCAACATTCACCATAGCCACTCACAACCACGATTATATTTCGAAGACCTGAAGTGATATCTATATTGCAGTTCAACTAGAATGGCTTCCAGGCAAAATAACTAACCTAACAAAAAGACAAAAATACATTGTGATCGATACATTCCAGGACAAAAAAAAAAACTAACGTTTTTTTACATGGTTCGAACAAAATAAAATCGAACAAGTTTTTTATTTACGTTTGGAAACAAACATTTGACCAAATTAGCCTGAAGGAAACTCCTTAAAAATTATAAAAATAGCTTTAAATTGCGGTCAGATCAGGAAAACGACCTAGAGCTATATTACGTTTTTCAGTAGGCTGCAGTCTCTTATGACTAAGTATGTCATCATAAAAATCATCTTAGTTTGAACATCATACAGTTGCAGTCTCTTCCGAGAGATGAAAGAATCTACGTATGTATATATAAGCAAGGAGGACATACATATTGCTGTTTAAGGTAGCTTTAAAAGATTTAATACTGCGGTCAGAGGATACCGCATGAATCCTTGAAAAATGCCCAATTGCAGACAAATAAAGCTACCTGACGAACGACAACACATCTAAAGCATTAAACACATTCGCAACAGCAGGCTACACGACTACAAGAGTGCAAATGCCGCTGGGTACTTATGCTGCCCTATAGCCAGCTACTTAATTATTTTGAAAACGACAGCTACATAGTCAGCAGCTGATCCCGAAATCAAATGTTTAAATAAAAAATAAATTTGTTCTTCGAATTTTTTAAATAACATAATGGCTGAAGAGAATTGTGTTGATTTTATAGAAGCTATTACTGAAATACAACAAAAAAAATAAATAAAAACAAAGAAAATAATAAAACTTAAACAATAAAACACTTACAAACTTTAATCAAACAAAACAATGAAAATATGTATAAACAGCTGTTGACGCAATTCATTTACTTATAAGTAGTTATTTCAAAGGTGCCATTTATTGTATTTTATTTAAAGTAGCGTTTTTTCATGGAACAGGTTCCTTAAAAATAAAAAAAAATAAAAAAATCCCTTAAAGACTAAAGAAACTTTTAAATTTTCTTTTTGTCGTTCACATAGTATAATAATAAATATTTCTAAGCACTAATTTCCTTTAAATATTTTGTTATATGATCAACACTGTTTATGTTTTGTCCCCAACAAAAATAGAAATTAAGCTATGTAAAGACGGTCGTCAAATATTACAACGTTGTCAGATCTAGCAATGTGCTAGGAATGTACTGATATTGAAAAATTGTTAGCAAAAGGTAAATTGTCAATTCAGACGACTGTAAGAAAACTAACAATTTCATTGGCACACAATTGTCACACAATGAATTTATCTGTCAACCGAAATTGTTTTCCCAAAATGTTATTAATACACACTTGTTTGTGTATTTATGTACATATATACAGAGTTGCACTTAGAAGTAATTTCTATGCCAATACTGTCATAGGCAGATTAATAAACTTTGCACATATGACAATGAAAAGTGTTTGACAATTGTCTAAAAACAATGACAAAAATTTGTGTTTACACGATTGTAAGATGTCTGACAATATTTTTGTCTTACAATGTACTGAAAATGCTTTTTCTTACAACGTTGAAAGACAAACATTTTAAGTTCACACAGTTGTTCTGAGCATTTTTCGGACAACGTTGTAATTTGACAGCGACGAAAAAATCAGCATAAACAACAACCTGCAGTCATGTTGCCTGCTGTCGTCAAAATAATCATTCACATATAAACGTGTGTATTTTATTTTTGACATATTGTGGTCGGTAGCCTACTGTCTCGAATGTGTTTAATGCTTAACTAGTCCTAACAAATCTAAGTTCACAGATTTTTAGAGAGTGTAATGTGAGGTAAATATGTATGTAAATATGGGTGTGTTGCTGGGTTATTATAATTCTTCCTAGGCAGTGAATAGAGGTAATAGAGTCTATTGCTACTACGTATTTCTTTAGTAAGAAATGTTAATTTTGTTGTTTTATTTATTTAAATTAAATACATATACAAAATAATTAACTAAAAAAAATTGTTTAGCTGTGTTTTTGTTAATGTTCATTTTAAAAAATTAATGCTTATATAATTATATGGGATACAATTAACTGGATAGTAAATTTATCAGGTAAGAATAAATTGAAAATGTTTTACATACGTACATAAATACATAGCTGTCAATTGTAACAGCTGTATTTGCTTCATTATTATTGTGCAAAATTTACATAGCGAATTGGCACCAACTAATTCGTCGTTCGTCCCAGTTGTGTTTCTGGCATATAGCGGCAATAAGTATGGATCGAATATTTGTTCAACCTAACCTAAATGAATAACTACGGGTAAACAAATTTAACATACATTTTTCAGATAAGCATGTTTCATGAAAATTTTGTTTTATAAATTTGAAATTGATTTTTATTTAGTTTTTGATTGTGGCATCAATTTCATTGTGAACTATTTTTATAATGGTTTATGTTTTAAATTAACAGACTAAGAATATGCAAAATATATACATATTCAAATATTCAATCACTATTAAGTTACTGTTAATTTATTTCAATTCAATCCTAAAAATATTCTATATTTTTTATATATTCATTTATTTTTACTCTTTGCAGATTTCATTTAATCAGTAAATGTATGTACGATACATAAACAAATCCATAAGTAACAATATACAGTCGACTCTTGATAATTTGAAATTCGTTACTTTGAATCTTGCGATAATTTGAACTATTTTCCAGGTCCCTTGAAAAATATTTAATAAATTGAAAAAAAACTTTGTAATTTGGTCCCCTCGGTAATTTGAATTTATTTGAATGGCATATTAATCGCCGACACGCTATATAATTTGCATTATTTTAATGTGCTGTGTTTTATGCAAGATATACAATAAATAAACCAATGATTTATTTTAGTTTATATGCGCTGCTTTATAGAAATGACATCTTGCCCGACAGCGTTCTATAATTTGAAGTTTAGTTTTTTTACACTCTATAATTTGAATTCGTAATGTGATTTTGTTTCTGTTTTTAAAACAAAAATTAAAATCGTTTGCTTTTAGCATACAATTTTAATTAAACTCTTGTTAATTAGAATTTTTTTCTATCTCCTCTTGTTAATTTGAACTCTTGTTAATATGAAATCTCGATTATTTGAACTTGCTCTGGTCCCTTGAATTTCAAATTATCAAGAGTCGACTGTATCGAATAGAATTTATAATTTTTATACCCTCCACCACCATAAGTGGCGAATGAGGGTATATATAAGTTTGTCATTCCATGTGTAACACTGAGAAATGTTCATCTGAAAAGCATATATGTTCTTGGTTCTTCTAAGTCGATTGAGCCAAGTCCGTCTGTCTGTCTGTCTCTGTAAAACACGTCCAAACGACACAACCGAAATCAACAAAGTTTCCAAAAAAACATTTATAGTTCCCCTAAGCAGATTGGTATTGAAAATCAACAAAATCGGTATAGTAGAACAAGATGTTATGGATCAAAATGTAAGACAACCTTCATAAAAATTTTAAATTTTTAAATATTTTTCTTTCAATTTTTCAAATATATTGCACATATTCCCACGAAATTTTGTATACGTTGCTTTTATGATAAGAGAACAAAGTGTAAGGAAAATAGCAAGAATTGGTCCATGATTTCTTCTAGTCCCAATACAAAAAACTTCCCGAAATATTGCTCAATTATACATTAATGCCTATAAAACTGGAATATCAATAGAAAATTCAGCAGGAATAAATTTCATGCAAAACGAAATTTTTTTTTTACTTTGGTCCATGTTTCACTACAGACCCTATATAAAGTCCACTTCCGAAAATTCACTTAAATACGTATAAAACTGGTAGAAATAATGTTAAACCGTTAAAATGTGCTACAAATAATCCTTATAGGTAAATAAATTGTTGTGCTAAATTTTATGGTAGTCGGCCTATAATTGGTCATAGCTCTCATACAAGGACCACATCCGAAAAAACCATTTTTCTTTATATATATGGTATGAATGTCGGTACCGACAATTACATATATACAAAAATCATCCCACAAAATTTTGTGAAGTTTGGTCAATTTTTAACCGTATCCCCCATATAAATCCCTCTTTCGAAAATCACTTTAAAGCTAGATTTACACGATTGAAATTTTCTTCAAAATTGCTCTTCAAAATGCTTCAAACTCGTGTAAACAGCAAAAATTCTTCAAAATTTATTTATTTAATAGTTATTAATAGTTGTTAAATAAATAAATTTAGAAGAAATTTTGCTGTTTACACGAGTTTGAAGCATTTTGAAGAAAATTTCAATTGTGTAAATCTAGCTTAATACTCATAAATCTCTTATAAATAAGGGTAACAATCCAAAATTTTACACGGATCATTTACATACATGCCTAAATGAAACTGCTGGATTTTGAGAATATTGGTCTATATTTGACTATACCCCCCATATAAGGTCCACTTCCGAAATCCACGTTAATACTAATATATATCTTAAATATACATGAAAATAACTGTTCCAAAATTTAAGAAGATCGGCCAATAATTTGCCATAGCTGCCATATAAGAACCATTCCCGAAAAACAAAAAAACCCACAAAAATGTCTAATAAATATCCATATCAAACCAACTTTTATATAGATCAGTATTTTTAAAAATAAATAACGTTATTGAGATGAAATACAATTAAAATGCATAGAAATCACATTAGTGGATACTGAATTTAAAAGCTATAAGTCCATAACTGGTCCACTTCTACTATGCCACCCATAAATCTTTTGTAAATAATATTATTGAAATCAAATTCAACTTGTTGTGAATATGGAAAAATGTTCTTTTAATTTCATAAATTGTTAAGTTACACTCAAGATTATTATGAATATCAGCAGACTGTGTAAATTATAGAAATTATAAATGGTCAAAATTAGATAAAATTTCAAAATATTTAACATAAATTATGTTGGTCGTAAAATTGTCTTTCAAACAATAGAATATCAAATACTAATAAAATTTGCACTAAGACTGAATAGAAAACACAGAATAAGGATATACTTCCTATAACCAATGTAGTTTTTCTATTTCGAATTATGTTTCGGTGGAGGGTATTAAAGATTCGGCACAGCGAATATAGCATTCCAATTTGTTTAATAATATTAAGTAATTCTAATACATATTTATTTCGAACAATTCGTTCCAATAAATAATGTCCATCGATTAATTAATGGTCGACAAATTGTTACATTTAAACAAAAACGAAATTGTAATGGAATATCAATGTATGAATTCGTATAAAAGAAATGCTTCTTTAATTTATTAACAAACAAAAACTACAAATGCTACGTTTGTAAAACAAATTGGTGGAAAAGAAAACAATGTCGCCAAATTGGACGAACCCCCAAATAAAAAGGGACAATAAATGAAACATTATATTGTAAAGTTATTTATCTTTGACCAACTAGGACACAGGCACACACACACACACACACACACTTGAAACATTGAAATGTAAAGAAAAGAATTGATTCTTAGACAAATGAAGTTTTATTTTAGAAAAACATTTTTACTAATCTGGAGGCCGAAATCTGGCAAATAAATAATGTGGCCTCAAAGTAAACACACTGGCACACATGTTACTACAAATAGAGACAACAGGCAGACATGGGATACTATTCTCAAACAGAAAATACAATGTGCAGCAGTAGTTCTTAAACTTTAGCTGTTTGATGGAAATGCACAATTTGATGCAAATATTTAAATCTGCAATGTCTGCTTAAATCTTTGATATTATTTTTCATATTTTAAGTTTCAATTAAAAGTATTTTTAATAAAAATGTTTGGGAATCCCTGCTTAGCTAAAGAAACTTTAAACGAGCATATAAGGGTTAGTTTCTGGACCGTTTAAACAAGTCCATATATTTAGTTTACAAAATAAGGAACATTGTAAGTAACACAACATCCTTTCAATAAATAAAATATTGTTTTGACATTACAAATGCTGTTTGTTTGTTTCTTTGTTTGTTTGTTTTCTCTCATATCCATTTGTTTGTTTCCGCACCCCTTGACTGGTTGTACAATATGTGTTGACTTGTCTTGTGTTCTTTTTCATTCCCCTAAATCAAGGTGTGAAGAAGTCAAATGACATTCTTCTGGTCTAATAAAACACCCTTTTTTCTGTTGCCAGACCAAAATTAAAGCTCTTTGTTATTGTTGTTTGTTATAAGAACACATACATACATACATACATCTGAGGATATATGAAGTTTATTTTGATATATTAAAGCCATTAATCACAAGTTATCGTTAACAATTGCGTTGATCTGATCATTGAATAATATTTTATAACATAAAATAGTTGTGTCTTTATTGTGAGATGACTGTTTGTGTATTTACGAGTATTTGGTGTCTAAATGGGAAACACGGTTCATAGAAGTTTATTTAGTAATCATGACCATTTAGTAAATGAGCATTTCAAGCAACTCCCCTGATGAAGATGTCTTTATTTAAGAAAAGTGAGTAGAATGTTGGCGTTTAAAACAATATAAACTAATAAGGGTTTTATTATTTGATATTAAGACAATGAAGAAGGTAGAAATTTTGAATACATTCAAATGATTTGAGATTTTAGTTGAAAATAAAAAATAAATTTTAAAATTTTTTTCAAAAATGTATATTTTATATCACGTTACTGAAAGAAAATCATTTAAATTTAATTTAAAATTTTCCAAAATTACAAAATAATTAAAAAGTATTAGCTGTTATCTACATATTGGATTAAATGGATTTAAATCATTACAAGTAATTAATATTAAAAATTATATATACAGAAATTTTAAAATTTTTTTTATATTTAATTATACTTTTGTATTTGCCATATGAATAATCTGGATTAATTAGGCCCTAAGGGCTTACAATCTGAATGAAATATAAATAAATAAATAAAATCCTGCAACTCCTATACTCTGAAAATATCAAATTTAGTTAGTATACAAAGTGTAGTGTACCTTATTAGTGTCCACTGCTTATCAAATAACTACTCTAAAACCTTTACCACCTTTACCTCTCGGATGGAAAGCTTATGGCAATTGAATAATTACTATTAGGAATTTTACAATATTATGCCGCAATAGAAACATCCAAAACGTCAGAAAAGGAATCTTTCAATTATGTCTTTAACAGTATTCTGTCAACGTATAATGCTACATTTACACGATTGAAATATTCTTCAAAATTGCTCTTCATGCTTCAAACTCGTGTAAACAGCAAAAATTCTTCAAAATTTATTTATTTAATAGTTATAATTAGTTATTAAATAAATAGTTATAATTAGTTATTAAATAAATTAATTTTGAAGAAATTTTGCTGTTTACACGAGTTTGAAGCATTTTGAAGAGCAATTTTGAAGAAAATTTCAATCGTGTAAATCTAGCTTAAGAGTATGTATTTAAATGCGCTAGCAAAGGTCTCATTGTAAATCGTTGTATTCCGATGTCAGATTTTGACTGCAAACAACATGTTATTTTTTTTTTTGCTTTAGTGTTTGTAATGTCAAAAACAACTGACTATTATAAAAAAATTATTAAAAATAATTTAACATACAAATTACAAATATAATGGTAATGAAATAAAATTAAATGTGAATTTTTAGTGGAATACCATGGAAAGAATGATGTTATGAGGAATTATTGTCTTATGTATCAGTGTTTAGAATTGAAGTTTTCCGACGCTATTAATTTCAATCTTGATATTATTCAGGCTGAGATTAGTAGTAATTTGAAAACATATGTAAATGCAGTTGCGTTTTAATATCAACTTAAGATTTTTGGAATTGTATAGCAGTTATTTTCTTCTTTATAGAATGTTGAATTTAATTTTAATCAATTATGCCCACGACTTAAAAGATGGATGAATCCGAATCATGGAAACCTTTTGTGGCCAGTGAGCTACGTTGCGATATTATCTATTCCGCAATAAGCAATTGATACTTGGTATATACAAGTCCCATTCTCTTTGGTCATCTCAACATAACTTCGCAATGCCTCATTAATTGAGCGATATACTCTTTCGCTGGCATTTGATTGCGGACTGTAGAAAGCAGTTAAAATATGATCAATTCCGTTTTCCTTTAAAAAAAATCTTCAAAATCTTTGTTCTTGAATTGGGAGCAAAAAATGTCCGTCCGTAAATAATCTATTATTTGTTTAGAAACAAACTTTTCCAAAGACTTTAAAAACTTAAATTTAGAAAAATGTTCTAAAACTATTAGTATACCAAAGTGTCCAGATTTTGTCCTGGGCAAGGGTCCAATTAGATCTATGTACAAACGTTGGAAAGATGTTTCACTCGTTACCATCTTACCCAATGGTGGTCTTAATATCATTGCGGAATAGTATACACCAATCTTTAGGTAGAACACCTTACCAGATAGTTTTCGGACTGAATATGCTTGCTCATGAAAAAGACCATTTATTATTATGTAAATTGGGAATTTAAGCGAGACTTTCTTCTGTTTACTGCATTTCAAAAATTGATTTGAAAGATGCCTTTTGGCAAATAAAACTTAAGAAAAGCTCAAGACCAAAGACAGCTTTTACAGTCCCTAATCGCCCATTGTACCAGTTTAAAAGAATGCCATTTGCACTATGCAATGCACCGCAAACGTTGTGCAGACTTATGGACATTGTGGGTGTAACTATACAGAAGCACAGCTGACTGACTTTGACAATTTACTTATGTGCTTTTTCAACTGTTTTTGACAGTAGTACATTATTTTACACAAACAAAATGCCTGTTGTTTCTGTATTGTGTTCTATTTGTTGCCGATTTGCACTCACCTTGTATAATTACACCATGATACGTATTTACAGACTTTTACAAAACTTGAATTTAAAAATTTCGTTAAAATTAAAATTGTATTCTAAATTTATTTGCGTAAAGATTTCTTTACACTAAAAATGGGTAAGTAACATTAAGAAACATCTCCAAAATACATACGACTCAATATTTTAACATCTTTAGAACTCAACATACTCAAGAAATACAATATTGAGGACATAGAAAATCCTTTGCCAGAAGAGGCCTTCGAGTTACTGCCCTGCCAAAAGAAATTCAAATTGAAACCCGAAGATGAAATAAGTTTGGATAGCATATTCTCGGCTTTATTAGATCACATTGAACCTACGCAAAGACACTTAAGAAAACTTAAATTTGAGGTGCCAGCCAAGGACTTGCTAAATGAAAAACAGGCCCTTATATTCACAGAGAAATTGTATATATCGAAATTAAAAGACAACGCTTGCAAGTTAAATGAGGAATCGAAAATATTTCTGGAAAGTGAGTTGGAGGAACTGGGGGAATTTAAATTGAGAGTGGAAGAAAGTTATGACGGGTATGTGGTCTTTGGTAAAAGCAAAATGCTAAAGGGTAGAGGCAAATATGGCAGTGGTCATTGGGTCAGAGGGAAATATGATGACAAATTGAATTTGATATGCGAGAAAAGAAGTGAATATGATTTTGTGGATAATGCTAGAATAGTAAGTTTATAATTAAAGAAACATTTTGCATATAATGTACGTTTGTTGCAGGAAAAAACCTTAGATGCCCGCATAATTGAGGACAAATTAATAGCAAAACGTGAGACAAAAATTAATAATGACAATCAACATTTCAAGGCGGTTATTAATATTAAGGATAGCGATGCTGTTTTTATCTTAGATGGCGGTGTCTTACTACTTATGCGTTATTTAATAATCAATAATTTTCGTGGTGATTTTCATTATTTTTCCATGAATCTAATTGGTAAACTGGGGAAAACTTTTGAGTAATGAAAACTAATCATAAAATGTTATATTTATAGGAAAAATCATACGCTGTCAACTGACCATACGTGAGGAACGTAAACAGATCAAAATGTTTCATCGTTGCTTTAAGAATGCTGTACATGTCATTAATACCCAGTATTTCAACGATTACCCCCAAGAAGTTTCGGAAACATTTTACACTGTCAATGGCAAAATGATTCTACATTATTGGCATAATTTCAATTATCTTATACATGAAACCAAGGGCTTTATAGCCAAACAAGAACCAATTGTACCCAAATTAGAGTTAATGTGGCGCAGTCAAAATCAGTTATTGGATCAATATCGTTTGAAAAAGAAACTAACCTATGAAAATGCTATGGAATATTTTGAAAAACATCCGGAGCTGTCGGATTTCTTGCATGACTATGTTTTGAATGTTTTAAAATACAAACCACACAATATATTGGAGTTTTCGGTGAAGTTCTTTCAAAAATTCAAGAAACCTTTACAAAGGGTTTAAATTGTTGTTTGCAGTGTTAGCAACACTTGTGCGTTTCCTACGAAGCCCTTTTTGAAAACTTGGCAACCATTTATGTTTTGTTGACACTGTCAAAATAACTTTTTCTACATTCGTTGTGTTGCAAAAGCGGAAATACTAGATTTTATTTAGATTTCGATTAAAATTTTCAATTTGTTACTGCATTTTTATGGTATATTTTCTTAAATTAAATTTGTTTTGCTATAAATAATAATTAAATAGCTAAAATGTCTTCGTATAATCCTAATGAAATGGTAAGTTGAAAGTATATATACATATGTATGTACATGGGTATTTAAAAATATTAACAAATAGTGCTTTAATATTTTATGGGGCAAGATATTTAATCCAAGATTTTAATATGTCTTCTTAATTTTCCGCGTTCAAGATTTTATTGAAAAATATTCTGAGGAAAATGTGTGTCAACGGTTTTAAACGAAATAGTCTCATGATTGTAAAAAGACGTTATGTCACTTGTGCAATTGTGACAAAAAGTCAACAATTTGTTAATGAAAAACTTTGTCCGGACAAATATTTTGTTTGGGTGAATCCGCCTTTAGTGATATTGGAGTAAAAATTACACTGTATTGACGTGGAATTAATACACGAAAATGACAACACACTTCAACTTAATTTTAGGTTAAAACTATACTTGTTCAAAGCCAAGGTATTATGCTACTGCTGGGTTAATCCATAAATCCATTGAAATAAGTGAAGTAGGGTTGGCTGGACAGGTTAAAATGCAACCTGAACATTCTTTAAAAAAAAAAAAAAAAAAAAAAAAAAGAGAGGTAACACTCAGGCAATTTATATGCCTATATATAAATGCGTTACTTTCTTTGGAAAGGGGATAGATTGAAGAAGTAAAGGTAGTGAAAGTAGAAGAAAGTTTTATATCACAACTCTGCAATTGCGCATAATGTTTGTTTTAGTGCAGCATTGCAGCGCCTCTGGTGGTGAGTAGGCGCATTATTTTTAAAGCTTGATTTTATAGCCTTTATTTAATTATTTTACTTCGGTGGCGTTTGAATGCTATACCACCGAAGGAGGGTGCTGTGATAAATATTAGTTATGATGGATAGAAAGAAAACTAATAATTATCAAAAACTGATGTTGTTTGAGTGGCAGCGGCTGGGAATCGAACTTGGGCTAAAAATTAACCAATTAAGCTACAGCACCCTCTATATTTTGCGCGGCGAATTTTTCTCCGTGTATGCTATGGCCGACTACGACGTCACTTAAATACGTATTCCGATCCAGTGAATCCTGCATATAGCTCTGTACGAGAGCGGTTCGGAAACTTCTTAGCCTAGCATTTAAAGAGAACAATTAGTTTTTTAAAAACATTTTTTTTTCAATATTATCTTCTGAAACTTCAATATACTTAGTCCAATAGTTTTCCTTAAGGCCTTCAAAATAGTGGTTTGCAACTGTAATTGCATATTTATTTGTGGTAAAACGCTTACCAGCTAGGAATTTTTTAGATTTGGGAACAGGAAAAAGTCACTGGGATCTAAATCAAGAGAATAAGGTGGGTGGTCAAGCAACTCGTACTCTAATTTGTTGATTTTAGCCATTGTTAAAACACTCTTGTGCGCTGGTGCATTGTTCTGATGTCTCGTATGTATGTTTAGAACTGTTTTGTCAACATAATGTTGTGGTCCAAGAATGGGACAATCTTCGTTTTCTCGAGTAGGTGGTTTCCGAGATTAAGGCATGATTTTGCCAGCTTTGACAATTTATTCACTGGGTATCTCTGACCGACCAATATTCCACAAGAGTATTTTATCCATTACCTTGTTTCTACTTCGAAATTTGGATTAGGATGTCAAAGATTATCATTTTTCGAATGCGCATTCGATAGCTTGGGTAACGATGTTATTCTATGATAAACTAAACATAGAAATTTCATTAATTTGAATTTTCTCATATAATTTTTAACACCAGTCCTAAATAAAACTATTCCTTGAAAAAAAAAACTGAATAGAAGTAAATTTATTTTGATTATACTGATGTTTAACGAACTCAATCTTTTACCGAACTCTAATGGATTATTTATTATTTTATTTTCAGAAAGAAATTGCTCCAGCTGAGGGAGGAGATTTTGAAATTCCCCACAAGCAGGATCCTAAACAAGAAAATATTGCGGTAAGTTTATTTAAAATTTTAAACATTAAATTTACAAATCTGTAAACTCCCCTAAAAGTAATCCCCTGAAAAGAAGCTTGACAGCTGACAGTCTACTTTATGCAGACTATCAGATTGCAAATTGCCTCTCGTTACGGAAACATGCAACTGTAATCTCGCTAGACTTCGAACGAGCTTTTGACAAAATAGGGCTTCATCCAATACTGAATCAGCTTGCCGAGTGGGACCTAATATAATTAGCTATGTTTAGAATTTCATGAGTAAGAGAAGAATAATTGTCCGAATAGAAAATTGCTATTCGAAATCTTTTCCCCTACACAATGGGTTCGCCGTTATCTGTCATTCTTTTCGTAATCGCCTACAACAAACTATGTTCGGTCATATTACTACATAAGGAAGTTGACTTTTGTGCCGATGACTTTAATTTAATAATAAGAAGTGACAGCAGAAAAAGTTCTGTGCTGAACTTGGACGAACTCTTTAAAGATATAGGCGAATGGTGTGATGGATCTGGTGCCACACTATCTTCTACAAAGTGTAAATATCTTCACGTTTATAGATTAAAGGACTGCAATGTTAGGATAACAAGCATCTAACATAGCAATAACTCGAGTTGACGTACTAAGGATACTAGGAATTATGATAAATAAGATCTACAGGTAGAATGATCATATATACTATCTTACTTATTTACTGACTCAACGACTTAACATTGTAAAATGCTTGTCCAGTTCCCGATTTAATTGTAACTCAGTCTTTCTAAGATTAATTACGGTCTAACCGTTTTTGCATATGCACCTAAATCCCAAATTAGGAAACCTGAATGCCTAATGAACTCGGCAATGAGAAATGCTTTGGGCGCATTTCGATCTACACCAATCACAAATATGCTTCTTGAAACAAATGTTAAACCCCTTTATACTCAGAGGCAAATTTCAATAACGAAACTTTTTCGAATCTTTTTGTATAAAACAAATTGGAAAAACGATCTAAGAAAATACCCAAGATGCTATCGATCATTTACAGAATCATACAAAACTGCAATAAACTGGACATACCTTTGCAAAATAGTACTCTTAAATAGAAACAACTAACACCATGACCTTTTCAATCAACATCAATTAATATTACTTTACATGAGCGATCTAAATCTGATATAAACTGATCACAATACAAAATTATGTTTGCGATGATTAAAGATGAATTAAGAGATTACAAATTCCTATTTACTGATGGATCGAAAACTGACAACTCGAGGACCTATATTGTTACAACAGAGAATAGTATAATTAAAGTATCGAATATTCCAACCCAAAGCTCCATATTTTCGGAAGAACTTATAGCTATTCATGAAGCAATATTACATGTACAGGGAAAAAGAGGAAAATTTCCAGACTTAAAACTGGTCTGGGTACCTGGTCACAATGGTATATAGGGAAATGAATATGCAGAATTTTTAGCAAACAATGTTGCTAAACATCCCTTGTGTTCCACACAAAATATTTACCGTAAAGATCTGATAGAATATAGAAATAATATTTTCAACTTAACTTCATCATGGTATAGAAGAATCAACAGTGAACATAAAACAATTTATGATTTCAGTCATAACAGTCAAAGGAATGCTAAAAAATATATATGGAATATTTCATTTCCAATACAACCTTCCCACTTTCTTTGTGATTTTCCAAAAACTCGTAATTCCCGGATAAGTATTTTTCAAAACTCAGATCCTTTATAACCACTGTCTCAATCTTTCTTTGAAAATATAGAGCTACTAACTAAATTTCTAAAAAAAGTCAAATCTTTATAATGTAATATAGAACCTACTTTCTAACTCTAATATTATAACTACACCTAAATTATTTTAAGCATATTAAGCTGAAGGCCTATGTTGCTATTGCTCACAATAAAATAATTTATTCTATAATTTGCAATTATATGATAAATCTGTATAAATGAAAAATAAAATCCCCTGAAAACTTGTTTGTATTCTATTAGATTTGCAGCTAATGCGAAATAAGCAAATTACTAAATAACTTATTCTTTCTCTTTTTATGTATTTAGATGGCTCTAGATCCCCATGCCGATGACTTCAATAATCCGCCTTGCTATTTGCCACAACCAGAAGATCAATTGCCCAAAAGGGATAATTTACATCCAATGGGCCCTATAGGACCCTGGGCTACCGGTAAAGTTGATTGGAGTCCTATGGCGGGTTTGACTGGCACAAGACCTGTAGTTGATCGTTATTCTATAACAAGATTCAGTCCCAATGAGTGGAGAGCCAAAAACCTAGAGACCGTAAAAAACACAAATCAAATTTTTGATAGAGCCACAAAGTAAGTTTTCAAATAAATAATTAAGTAGAAATAAAACTCAAAGATCTTTCCTTGTATAATAATACAGAAATCAATATAATTGCAAAACCTCCTTGATGCGTATCAACTCCTTACTGGAGAAGACACAAACGGAGACCACCGAGAATATGTGCCAACGAGCTCAACTGATTGGTAAATGGAAGAATACTTTGGAGGCAGCCATAACAGCCATGCAGAATGAAATAAGTACTTTAGAAGAGGAGAGAGTAAGACTTAAGAAATCTCTAGTTATATTGGGTGTACCTGAATCGATAGCCAAGGAATGCATAGATAAGCGTTGTGGCAGGCCGGACACTGAATTAGTAAGGGATGTACCGGAAGAAGAGTTAATTAATGAATTGGCTTTAATAGCGGAAATACGTCAGCAACTAAAGAAAACTTTAGAAGACTTTGAACAGCAGCAAGTAGAAAATCGTACTGCACGACAACGTTTGGAATATGATTGGAGTGATAAAAAGGAAGCCTATGAAATAGATGCTGTAAATGTGGGTCTTAATAATCGCTCCACCACGATAATGTTTAGACCAGGCGCAGTGCGACAACCAGCAGAGTAAGTTTTCTTATTTTAAGTAAACTAACATTAATTGTAACACTAAAAAAAAATTAAGGCAAGCCTCAGAGCAGTATTGGGAGCATTTCAGCAAAGAGACTCTGGAGGAGTGTGAAATCTGTCGTCAAAAGTCTGTTAAATTAAGGCAGACCCTAAATGCCATCTTAATGAATGCTGCTCGTGATATACGAGGTCAAGCGGATGTGGTGGAAAAAGCCTTTGTAGCGCGCATTAATTGCACTCAAGAAAATCTGCAACGTTTTGAAAATGATCTAAGACAGGTTATAAATTATAACTAAATTGCTGTTTTGTTTTAACAATATCTTCTCCTCCTAACAGTGTCTGCAAAAACTGGCCGATACTGAGACTCGCATTGACAAGCTGCATCGGGCCATACGTAATTTTGATGCCGGCATGAAAGTGGCTCAAACCCGCATGGATAATCGCAGCTTTCGCCCGAATGTGGAAAATTGCCGTGATTCTGCGCAGCAGAATCTTATCGATGAAGTGGTCACCATACAAAGTGGTGTCAGCGTCATGCTGCAAGAACTGGACGAGGCCGAAAATGTTAAAAATCAACTCATGCAAAATCGCAGCACCTTGGAACGTGAAATAATGTTGAAACGCCGCACTTTATGGTTGGATCGCGAACGCTGTATGCTTTTGCGATCTCACTATCCGTCTGCAAGTGCTTTGAGTGGTTTTGCCAGTGTTTGAATAAAATCCAAAGGGAATACTAGAAATATATTTAGTTTGTCTTTTAGAAAAAAATGGCATAATTTGTATTTTATTTTAAAGAAATATCATCTTAATTATCTAACAATGAAAAAAAAACGTAAATCAGTTCTATAGTCAATTAGCGTATTACTGGTTTTTTCTTTAGTTTGGCTCATCGAAAACATAGCCCAGCTGTTCTAGATCCTTTTGCATGTCCTTGTGTTTGGTGAGACCCTCGAACCACAAATCACTAGGATAATCCTCATGAATGCCACCATATCTGTAAAGAAAAAGAGGGATTTTGTTAATGAAAATGAATTAGTAACATCGTTTGCAAAGCATTTTAAATTGTCTTGTTAAAAAACATTCAATTTGAAAATCACTTCCTTCCTAATATTGGAGAGCAGATATGTACGTATTTCAATTGAAATGGAATGTCTACTAATTTTTACTGTATAGTTTCTTTTAATGGAAACTATTTAAATATTTAGATGGATCTACACCCCATGATGATGACTTCAATAATCCATCTTGCTATTTATTGAAAAACATTTTAATTCACAAATCACTACATATTATTGGGCACTAAAGCCGTATTTCAAAATAAGATAGAATGTTTCCGAATCTTAACTGGATATTTTACAGTGTGCTCAGATTACACCAAAACTGGTAACAAAATTGCCCTACTTACCTCTTTGGTAAATATTCCGGATTAATGTGTTTATGCAGGGACGACATATCCGAACCATGTATAAATAAACCTTCCCTCATTGAAGCATCTAAAAAGGGTTTAAATATATTAAAAGCCGTATTGAAAACCCAATTTTGGTTGACTATATGCAAAGCAGAGGTACGTATGGGCATTGAAGTCTGAAACCATAAAATGTATAAAATTATTATTTAATAATACATACATACATATTTATTTATTACTAAAAGTACGGTCACACATGGCAAATATTTACTTAAAAAAGCGTAACCACTTGTTTTAGCACAAATTTGTTTGACGTTGTTTACTCTTACAAGAGTTTTGCAAGATCAAATAGCATCAAATAAAATAAAACTAAATATTTGTTGTGTCCTGTCCTAAATATACAAAGTTTTTTCTTAATAAATAAACGAGTTGAAATTTAGTGGTTTTATTTAGTGGTTACATCTATTTCGGCAAATATTTGCCAAGTCTGACCGTACCTTAAGAAATACCTACCACCATTATGGCAATCATTTTCTGAGCTACACTCGGACTCAAATGTAGCACATGATTCAAGGTGAAATCTTTTAAATCGAAAATACCCACACCTCCGACAACTTGGCCAATGGGTTCCATGGAACCCAACTCTAAAAGACACACCGAAGCTCTAAATATATCATCAATATTGACTTCACTAGTTTTCCACTGGCCAAAGCGATAGATTAAGATGCGATGGCCCTTTTGATCTCTATACGGTGTAACGGTTAAAATATTGGCTTCACCTATAAATTTCAATTCTGCGGGACGTACTTTTTCATAATATGATTTGTTTTGTTGCCGGAACTTGTAATAATGACATAACTGTAAAGAAATTAGGCTACAATTTAAAGAATTTTAAGTTTGTAAATTATGTATGTATTATAGTTACCAATTTATAACTGGCTTCAATTTTCCAATAGCGCGCCCTGAGAAATTTAATTAAGTACTCATCGTCGGTTCGATGTGGCTGGCAGCGATCATGTTCTTGTATATAATTACGAAATTCGGCAATCATTTGAGTTTTAGTCAGTTCACATTCACCATTATCTATGGCCACTTTTTTAATGTCCTCTGGCAATTCGGCATCTAAATGAAGGTTATATTCTATGGAGGGCATTTCGTAAACTGGAAATAAAAAAGACAATTTTTTTAAATAAAATTAACACTTAATTACATAGAAATAAAATAAAGGTCCAATAATGACTTTTGCTAGGACATTTTAAAATAAAGGAAACATTAATTTACAATAATTTAAGAAAATCAACTACGAGGTTTTGCTCCAGCCTATTAAAATAGTAACCCCGTCTTTATAAGTACGCATATGTCTCGTGTGGACAATTCTAATTAGTGTTATGTGATTGTTTGAACAGTATTGCCGGAACTACATATATCGGACATATAAAACTATGAACGTCGATACGTTTTCCCTACACAGAATAACATGAACAAATTTGTTTCCGTAAGTCTACCGACATTTTGTTATTATCAGAGCTTTTTTTTTATTAATAACACAGAAACGCATTGAATTATCCTAATAAAAATTAATAGTGATATACAGCGAACAATATATATTTTCTAGATAAATTTGAACATGTATTTGATCTAATTATGTTCGTCCATACGTCCTGCTGTAAACTTCACCATTGACCTCGGCATTCTTTATAATTATTCAAATTGACAAACATTTTCAATAGAGAAATTTTTAAACTAGTCCTATGTATAATTTTTTTTTCAGGCAATTAATATGCCTACATATATAATTGCGTTACTCTCTTTGGAAAGGGGATAGATTGAAGAAGTAATGGTGGTGAAAGTAGAAGAAAGTTTTATATCACAACTCTGCAATTGCGCATTATGTTTGTTTTTAGTGCAGAATTGCAGCGCCTCTGGTGGTGAGTAGGCGCATTATTTTTAAAGCTTGATTTTATAGCCTTTTATTTAATTATTTTACTTCGGTGGCGTTTGAATGCTATACCACAGAAGGAGGGAGCTGTGATAAATATTAGTTATGATGAATAGAATAATTATTATCAGAAACTGATGTTGTTTGAGAGGCAGCGGCTGGGAACCGAACCTGGGCTACAAATACCAATTCATGCTTAATGATCAAATGCGCTAACCAATTAAGTTACAGCACCCTAAATTATAAAGCGATGATAAGACACTTAATCTATAGTACATATGTATCTGATCTGCCATAACCATGCAATCTTATTAAAATCGAACTTAGAAATTGTAGATTTAGTATCGTTTTTTTTTTCTTGTGCAAAAATTAAATATGTCTTTAAATGTTATTGCAATAGATCAAATATTTCAAGTTGTTTAGCAGTTCAATTTAACAAGATTTTAAGTAACAATTAGATGTTCTGTCAAATACAACTGAAAACCACAATGTGTAAAAATGTCAGCAAGGTAATCCAGTTTGAAAATAGCTTTAAATTTTTACAAACAGCCAGCACTAACAGCGAATAGCAAGCACATAAGCATGACATTGACATTGACATTGATTGTTATAATGTAGCTCTGTTATCTTAACATCTACAATATTATATTTAAGTATTTGTTGTTTAAATAATACTAAATTTAAATACATTGGGAATCTCCAACGAAACGTCGGAAAAATAAATTATGAAATAATCTTTTATTTGCATAGAATACATGACCTTAATAAGCCCGATTTAGAAATTTCTAAACAAATCAATAATAGAATAAGGAAAAGGTCGATAAAAATCTTAAATATACATTAAACAGTTCATTTGAAATAAAAATTATATTATATAACTTTTCTCAAGGTTGCCAATTTAAAGCCTTTCGCTAAAGATTGCAAATATCATTGGGCGATGCCGGAACCTATACTTAACTGGGCACGTTAAGGAACACTTTACTACACATATTAAGTGTGCGGTTAATTTAAGCCTTAAGTTCTATTTTTTGTATGAAATGATTTCTTAAACTCACCTAAAATAAAATTTTGTTTTTTGGGAAAAAAACAGTATATATACTGTGAGCGTCAAAATAACGTCAACACTACATATGATTAAAAGAAAATCTTAGTTATATTATTACATAATTATTTAAGTAGAATTGAATTCACAAAAAAAGAAACAGAAGATTTATTATAAAAATTTTTACGCGTCAAAATAAAGTAATCAGTGACCTTATACAAAAAAACCTCTGTCATTTCAAATGTTTGCCACTACTTTCTTTTAATTTTTCTTTGTTTGAAAGTATAACGGTAATGTGTTGTTCAAAAAAGATGCAAGTTTCACAATTTATCATTCAAAAAAGATTAAGTTGTGATTGAGAAGAGAAAATATAAATCCCTGAGTGAAATAGGTAAAATCGTTGGAAGGCACTGTACAATAAAAAAATATAGAGAAATATACCAAACACAATATCGTAAAAAATTAGCCGATCAAATAAACGAATTGTTTTCTTAACAACATTTTGAAAATTAATTGTTTTAAATTTAAAACACGTCACGGCTTTAAATTTCTGGAAATTTTGACAAGCAGTATGTGTAAAAAATTTTTAAGCAAAACTTGAACGTATGACAGCAGAGTTAGTCCGCTTTCACACTCTTCAATTCTGACTCGTCTAGGCAAGTATTTTTGGATGAGAAAGGAAAAGAAAATAAAAGTCGTACAGATTTGACGGTACTAGTCAATATTCTTCTTTCTTTTTTTTCATGCATGTTGATTTGCATTAAAAAGCACGAAAATTGAATTGACGTGTGTGAATGAAATGGCAAGTTCAAAAGAGAACTGAACAAAAACTGGTCAGCTAAAACTGAAGAGTGCGAAACAAGACTTACAAAAAACTAAAGCAAGCCCGCTTTCACACGTTGCAATCCCGATTCTTCAAGGCAAGTATTTTTGAGTAAGAAGGGAAAAGAGAATAAACTCCATACTTAGCGGTACTAGTCAATTGTCTGATTTCCTTTTCTTACCTTATTTTATTTTCTCTGTCTTATTCTACGCAAAGTTGTTGTAAAGAGCACGACAATTTTAAATACGCGTCTGAACGAAATGGCAGGTTCAAAACTTCCGGAAAACCTTTAAGCGCGCATACGATTAGAATCTATTTGCATCAAAATGGTCTTCATGGTAGAATGTCACGTAAGAAGCCCTCTATATCAAAAAAATATACATAAACGAGCCTTAAACTTTTTGGAATGATATTCTTTTCACTTATAAAAGTAAGTTTGAGATAATTGGAGTCAAAAACTAAACAAAAGTATGTCTAAACAAGAACGAAGTCTTTAGTAATAAATATGTTACCAAGACGATAAAACATGACGGTCTGGGGTTGTATGACGGCATCAACGTTCGATAGTCTAACAATCTCGACATTTTAAAAAACAATGTAGCCCCTAGTATAGAGAATTTAGAACGAGTACAGAACAGGATTATCCAATAGGACAATGAACCTAAGTATCGTAAGTAAGTATTGGCCAAAATCTTTAGATCATCCTCCGCAGTCCCCAGGCCACAATCCAATTTAACACCTGTAGGAATATCTGGACAAAAAAAATTAGACAAAGAAATAGTACTTGCAAGAAACAAAATTGTCAGCTGTGACAAAGGCAAAAGGACTACAAACAAAATAGTAAATACAATGTCTGACATAATTTTAATAATTTGAGGCGAAAAATCTGGTACTTTTCCGTTAAAATTTAATCATTTTTAACGTTCCTTATATTTGTAGGTTTTGGTAAGTTAATGTTAATGAATTATGCAATATATTTTGTTTTAAATTTGTTCTTGTAATATACATACATACATATGTATATAATAAAACATTTTGTTTTACTTTTGGTTACCCTGCTAATGTAGTTAATAAATATAAAACATTTGAATTCTCTTGTTATCACAGAACTTAATATTAAAAAAAGGTCAAGGGTATATGAAAATAAACTAAATTAAGTTTAAAACGTGACACATAAAGATTAGAATTTGTAATATATGTCTAATTAATACAAACAAATTTCGTTCAGCTAATGTACATATGTAGATGTATGTACAGTGGGAAGCAAAATTGTCCGGATGTTTTGCATTAAGGAATGTGCTTTTGAATGCGCTTAAGCGACCTATGCCAATAGTATTCTTTTCCATCAGACTGATATTGGTTGATTTTCGTTTCGTCGCTCCAAATAACTCGTTTTCAATCAGCTACTGTCCAATTTTTGTGGGTTTTACAGAAATGAAGGCGTTTCTATCTAATTCTATCGGAAAGTGCTGGTTTTTTCTTTTTCACACTGGCTACTAAACCAATTGTATTTAATGCGCGTCTAACCGTCCAGGAACTGACATCTTTACCAATACTTTTTGCAGCATTTTTCGGGGTCTTGATGTTCTCATTATGTAGCAATCATCAATCTGCCGGGCATCACCATCAGATAGCAGTCTTGGTCGACCCCCTTGGTTATTATTGCAAGCTACATTACGCCGTTTTTTAATAGCATTTACCGTGGATTCAATTAAATTGAATTTTTCAGCAATTTTACGACATTAATATTTATTTATCAACAAATTTATTACATTGTTTTCAATATCAGTTGGCGTTGTTCTCATTTTTAAAGATCTTTTAATTTTTTATTTAAAAATCAAGTTAATCGCTTCACAGGTCAAACAATAATGCACGAACAGAGCAATAAAAGCTTGTTAACGAGATCGCAACAAACAAAAACAAGTAAGAAAGTATAGTCGGTCAAGCCCGACCATATAATACCCTACACCCAGTATATGTATAAAACAGTTTTTTAGAAATGTGCGTTATATGGGATATATAACCTATTGTGGACCGATCATCCAGAAATTTAGTGTCATGATGTCTGTGAATATAAATATGTTAAACGTTATCTCGATAGAAATACTTTTAAAAGATTTATGGAGCTTAAAGTGAATTACGGAGGTGGTCTTATGTGGGAATTTTGACTAATTATGGACCGACCATTATAAAATTAGGTGTCATTATTTCTGTATATAAGAAACTTATTTGTGTCAAATTTTATTTGGATACCAACATTTTTGACAGAGTTATACTCTTTATGAATCACTTCAAACATTTATGATTGGTAAACCCCAATTACGGGAGTACATTTGTATGGGGGCCAGGTGAAATAATGGACCGATTTCCACCATCTTCAATCCCTTCATTGGGTCGAAAAATATTATGTACCAAATTTTATCGAAATATCTTAAAATTGCGACCTGTACTCTGCGCACAAGCTTTACATGGACAGCCAACCAGCCAGCCAGCCAGACGGACGGACAGACAGACGGACATAGTTAAATCGACTCAGAAAGTGATTCTCAGAAAGTGATTCTGAGTCGATCGGTATACTTTAAGGTGGGTGTTGGACCAATATTTCTGGGTGTTACAAACATCAGCACAAATTAAATATATCATCCTCAACGGGCCAAATATCTTGTACTGTGCAAAAGTTTCCGCATAGTGATTTTTTTTTAAGAAATTTATGTGAGTTTTTGTGCTTTCTAATTTAGAATAAGGTTTAATTAAATAAAAAAAATACATATATTTGTATTATTTTCATTACCTTACTTCCTTAATGCAAAACATCCGGACAGTTTTGCTTCCCACTGTATGTTTGTAATGTTAAATATGCAAGTATAATAATTTCAATATTTGCTTTTATTCAAGTAAGTATAATTTAAAAAATAGTTTCTTTTTACCGATATCCATAATTTATTCGTATTATTTCGGCCGCTAATATTTATTTGTATTTAGGAGAGTATGATCATGGGGATTATGTTTCTCAAGGTAATAATTTGTTGAATGCAAATAAAAAGATAAAAATATTTCTTTATATTTACACAAATTTAAACAGTTTTTTCTTACAGTTGTTTTTTATTTATTTATTAATTTATTAAATAATAATTCGTAAACACTTATTTAATAGAAAATGTTTTATTATTTATGTAGATGGCGGTATTTATAACACTCTGTTTAGCATTGAAAGCTCTACTAATCGCAGGGGAATTTGTTTTGATTCTAGTTCAGCATTATAGAAATCATAATCTACAAATTAAAAAATGTATTATTATTCTATGAAATATTTGAACGCAATCAAGTTAATTAATAGTTGTGGGCAAAACTCCCTTCGATCAATTTTATGATAATAGGTCCATAATTAGTCAAGGGTTCCAAAGTTTCGGTTTTGACCAACCAGCAATTTATTCACTATGCAAACAATTTTCTGTCTGCAAATGAATTAGTGACATGTGGACAACTCTAGTAGATGTTATATTCTTATTCGAATATTTGTTCGTACAGCAATGTCTGTCTGCCATCAAAAATAATTTTCACACAAATAATCAGCCATGTCACAGAGCTTAAGTCCGTTCGGAAGTGGAATTAATCCCGTATTTTGCATCTAAAAACGAAACGAAAGTAAAACGAAAATTTTTTTTCGGAATAAAAGTACTTTTCATTATAAGTTATTTAATTATTAATTTAATTTAAAATGATTTCATTCCGAAAAAATGTTTCGTTATACTTTTTCTAAAGAAGTCAAATACGGAAATAATTACACTTCCGAACGGAATTAAACTCTATGACATGGCTGAATATAATGAATTTGATCATCAACGTGTTTTCCCCACATAGAAGATCATGAACAAATTTGTATGTGTAATTTGCCGAACCCAAAAATTCATGAGTAGTATTGAAACCCCCATTGTTTCAGAAGTTCTTGTATATTTGGATTACTTATTAATAATTCTTTCATAAATGTTATTAACAAATAACTAACACTTTAAAGTATTAATATTTTGAGTGTTACCAAATGTAACCAAACTAAAAACAAATGTTTATTGTTTCTCAAACATGATCAATGATCATGTAGCGATATTTTGTAAATATGTATTTGCATTTATAATAAATACGAGTATATAATAATAAATCATGGTGCCGCACTATTAATTCTTTTATTTCATTGACATTATAAACAATTGAAACTTCTTAAATGTTTGCAGAAATTCATGAATAATGAAAATTGTTTATTATTAAAATATAATTCTTTATTGTTTTGTCAATCACTGTATGTGCATTTGTATTGTATTTAGAATAGGATTTAGATTTATTTAATTTTATTCATACTCTTGTTTTGCATTTGATAACTATAATAAATATTCAAACATTTATGGCTAAAAAACACAAATAAATTTTTATTATTTTAAAAGTATTTTGTGCTGATGAGCTTGTTGCAATCAGGTTATTAATTATTTTAGTGAATCGATTAATGTTTTTCGCATTTGGAAAGGTTGTTTTAAATTTCTGATACAATTCTCTATTTGAACTGGCAAACTTTTTTGTTAGTGTCGTTGTCAAAATTTAAATTACAGCTGTTGCCAATTAAAGCAAATACTTTCTGTCTTTCGCTATTTTCTAAAAACTTTTATTTTTAAATGTGTTCAATGCCACCCTATGACGCTACTCTACTATCAGCCCAATCATGAATAAAAAATCCGCGGGAGTTTTTTCCCTTTTTATTTTTTCAACATTGAATTTGAATAGGAAAAATAGGGAAAAGGGAAAAAAACTCCCGCGGAATTTTTATTCATGATTGTGCTGTATATGTTTTATTAATTTGTTGCAGTTCGTTGGTTTTCTTTCCAGAATACAACTACCAAAAAAAAAAAACTATGGACAGTAATTTAGCACAAAATTAAAATTTTATTCTTATAAAAGAAACAAAATCCTAATATTTTGTAATTGCGTACCAAGCATTTTGGATTTAATTCTACAAATCGGTCAAATTCTTGGGTCTTTCTGCCATTATATTATGTTAATCCACATCATTCCAAAGATTCTCAATTGGACTTAGATCCGGAGATTTGGAGATTGGGCATATGCTAGACTTGAATCTAAAAACCAATAGTTTTTAATTGCTCTAAATATGCAACATCTAATTGCAAATAAACTGCTGACTAACAATAATTCAAGCCAATCGATTAGTAATCGCCTCATACTTACCGCTGCTTATATTTCTCCAATACATCAGCCAACGTGTGACTTAATTTGGGTTTAAGACTGAGCCTGCGTAAAAAACCTAAGTTCCTTAAAGCTTTTATTGGACATATTTTTTTATTGTTTTTTTTTTTTGAGAATTTGTTTGATTGATAAAATCATCTGTTGTTAATTTTGTATCTTGCAACAAGTAGTGCAAAATAAATTGAAAAGATCATTCACAGTTGGTAGCATATATTTGCAATTGCGCTAACTTCACTAACCGGGTTATTATCATGCTGGAAAATGTATTGGACTGCATATTGCATATTCTCAAAGTAATACGGTTCCATTACATTTTCCAAAACGTTTTTATATTGATGCTGATTCATTAATACCTGAACTCGTGCAATTTGACAAGAAAAGGCACCCCAGACCATAAAAGAACCGCCACCGTGTTTCACTGTTTTAACAGAGTATGTACCTAGAGTCTAAGATGTCTAACATACGATTTTCCAAAAGATTAGAACTAGTTAAACTTAGAAAACTGCAACCGCTTTTTTGTGCAATGCACCCACAAAGTCCTGACTCATTTAAGTGTCTTCTTATTGTCCGTGTAGATATTTCTGCGCTTATTTGCTGTCCAATTTCTTTATTTCGCGCGAAAATAAAAATGGATTTACTGGCTCTACAAATAACTCTATCTTTTGTTAAAGTGGTTTCCTAGCTGGGGTTGCAAACTCCTTTGTATTTTGTACAAGTGAATTGCACTAAATAATATTTTTTTTTTTTTTGAGCAAGGAAACTTTTGTGCAATAGCCCACATTGGTAACACTGCACAATTAACAGTCTCATTTCTGGAGTACATGACTTGTTTTTGCCCATTTCGAAAATTAAACCGTATCAAAATTATTACAAGTTAGTCTATTGTATACTCAATTTGTCACTAATATTTAGAAAAGTTGAAAAAAAAATTCGCGTTTCTAATTACGTGGCCAGCAAAAAAAAAATGTGAAAATAATATTTTTTTAATTTAACTTTTAAATTTGAACAACAATGTTGATTGTTTACTCATTGAATAACGTTAAAAACAGCTACACAGCGATCTTATTATATCGAAGCATCGTTTCTAATTATATGTCCCCCACTGTATGTATTTGCAATCTCAAATGCACAAGATTGTGAATTGCGCTAGTGTGTTTGGGATCGTTGCTGTGCATAAAACTCCACCTAAGTGGCATATAGTCGTCAGCATATACAATAATTTTTATAAAAGTATATTTTGATAAACATGCTGATCCATTCGTGCATCTACCTTATGTATAGGACCAACACCATGCCCAGAAAGTCTAACCAACGTACTTTATGGTCTTAGAAGTATACTTACGATCGTGCTGCTTCTGCTGCAGGATGCCAAACGTATCTTTTTCCATCAAATGTGAAGCTACAAAATTTTGATTCATCGCTCCAGATTTTTTAGATGCTCATGGGCAAACGAAATCCAGGACTGGTAGTTCTAATTAATTTCTAAAAACTAACAAAATTTACTTTCACGTTCTAAATTATTGTCCCGCTCAAATTGCCTATTGATTATAATTAACAACAAATAGAAGAAAGTATTACAAAGGAAAATAACGAAACGTACTGATCACACCATTGGGTACACCAATCGACAAAAATTTTAGTTAATCACTATAATCATATAAGAGAAAATTCTTTTGAAAACAGCATATGTATATAAAGTGCGCTAACATGAATGCACCACTGTAGGTATTTAAAATAACATCATTCATTATGTTCCAACAATTCCTTGTTCCTTGAATTTGTCTCGTGTGGACAAATCTTGTCGATGTTATGTTCCATTGTGAGAACGTTTGTTCGCAAAAATATCTCTGACATTTTCACTCAAAAAGCCAGACATTTGTAAAAATTACAAATAAAACTATGAGACATTAACAACGACATGTTGCTCGCTCACAGAAGACCGTGAAAAAAATTGTGTCTGACTTGCCAAGTCTTGGAGTTTTAAGACTAAATTTATTAGAATGTTTTATGGCTATAGTCTGTTATATTGACATTAATTGTTTAACTGTACGAGTATATATGTATGTATGTATGTATGTATATACATAGTGCAATTAGTAAGCATTTAATATAATAATAAAAGATAAGATATGTACATATGTATGTGTATATAGAGAATACAATTACAAATAATTATTTAAATAATTTGTTAACTACTGCTATTATTTATCAATTGTTACAATAATTAAACATTTAAGGGTTCATTTACCCATATTTATCTTCAGTCATTTCAATATTAATTGAATTTAATTGATTAATTTAGTGTTAATATTTAGAATTCAAAAAGGCAATAACACTTGCTCTGTTAATATAATACACGAGAATTGTTGTTTTAAAACTATTATCTTTATCAATTAGCTGTTTACACTTACATATATATTTTAAGCAAATATTTGTGTGACGCTTTTTAAATAGAATAAAAATTTTGAAATTAGTTTAAACAAAAGTTCTTAATCATTGTTTATTTTGACATTACAATGTTAAACAGAATGTGATGAAAATGGGAAATTTCTAACCAATTTTGACTTTGCACTTTACTTTGGTCTATTAGATAAGCGAACACTTTAACCCATACAACGAGAAAGTGTTTCAATTTAAAATCATTGACATTTACTCAAATAATTGCTTACTTTTTTAATTATAAACAACGAGTAAGTTCATAATACCTGCTCAAATTAGTAGTCTTTCAAGGTATAATTCTTAATTTATCACATTTGCATATGGCCCTTGGACTCTAGTACATAAATAGATTGTTAATGTTTTGCCAGCTACCAGATTTGCAAAGCGATTTACCCTTATAAGTTTAATAATTTGATTGATATTTAAGTGTAATTAAAATGTCTTAGTAAGATCTGTTTAAGTGATGTAAAGGAAACAATGTATTTAGTTTATTTATACATATCTACCTGTATAAATTATTAATTGAGAGTTTTAATTTGTTTAATAATTTGTAGCATTTCATTGTTTTAAAAGTGTGTCTATAAAAATATCGTTAGTTTAATATTTTAAAACACCTGTTTATAATTTTAGTATTAGGTAGTTAATCAATCAATTCCAGACATTGAAATTAGTTTAGAATGCAAAAAACTCTAAAATTTCAATATATATTTGTAAAATATACTTTATGCAGTTTAAACTAATGCTTTTACTATTCCGTTTGGAAGGCAGCTAAAAATATTAAAACACCGGTAGAGGGTCAAAGTCCATGACGAAAATCTGATGGCACCTGGGCACGAAGTTCAATGGATAAGGCCTGGATATTCGCAGAGCATTTAAGTAATGTATTTCAATCAAACAGCCCCCATGATCGAATTTGAACTACAAGAACCACTTATTAGTTCATTATATTCTGGAATTATCACATTCAGTCCTGAAGAAACAAACTTAATTTTATCTTTAATCTATTACGAAAGATTCGTTGTCGTAAAAAAGAAAACGACACTCATAATAAGGCTGATTATTTAATGCGATCTTAAAACTTGGCGTTTGTAGACGTCTTTAAAAGTTTAAAGTCAACAACACACATTATTAAAAGAGCAGCTTAATTATATATTAATATCAATAATAATAATACATATATATATTAGATTTTATATTGCATTTATATACTCATATAGTTATTTAAGTATAATTTAATTCACAAAAAAAGTAGTGGCAATTCTTTTAATTATTCTTTGTTTGAAAGTATAACGGAAAGTATACGTGTCGTTCAAAATAATTTCAAGTTTCATAATTTATCATTAACAGAGATTAACTGAGAAAACGTAAATCCCTGTGCGAAATAGCTAAAATCGTTGTAAGGCGTCACTGTACAATAAATAAAAATACTATAGACAAGTATACCAAACACAATATTGCTTGGTGCAAAACGACCAACGCGTCTTACAAAACCTGAAATAAGAGCTATACAGGCATGTTCTGCAATCACGGTGATTTTAAATCACGAACGATTTTGAAATCACGGGAAGAATATTTTGGTGTTCTGAAAATCACGAGATTTTTAATTTTTTTTCAATAATTTTTGTGCACAGAACACCTTTTCAGTGATTTCAAATCACTTTACGAAAAAGTGATTTTCAGAACATGCCTGATAGTAAAGGTACACATGGCAAATATTTGGCGAAAAGACGTAACCACAAAGTGAAATATATTCAAATTCTTTTATTTAATTTAGAAACTTGTTTTATTTAAGAAAATTTAGTTGTATTTATTTGATGCTGTTTGATCTTACAAAACATTTGTAATATCAAATAGCGACAAACAATGAGTAAATATTTGACACCTTAAGAGAAGTAAGAGCAAACTCAACATCTAGTGTTCTAAAAATAGCTGAAAATGTTACGAAAACTTCTGGAAACCTTCAGGGACGAATACGATTAGAAGATCTTTGCATCGAAATGGTCTACATGCTAGAATACCACGTAAGAAGCCCTTTATATCAAAAAACAACCAAACGTTTGAATTTCGCAAACAAATATACAAACGAGCCTCAAACTTTTTGGAATTATATTATTTTCACCTGTAAAAGTAAGTTTAAGATATTTGGAGTCAAAGACCGCCCAAAAATATGGCGGAGCAAGAACGAAGCCTTTAGTAAACATGTTACCATGGCGGCGGATCATTAATCTACAATGAAAAACGAAGATTATGTCCACATTTTAAAAAACCAATGTAGCCCCTAGTGTAGAGAAATTACAACTAGCAGAGAACGGGATTTTCCAATACGACAATGATCCTAAGCATACCTTCTAAATTGTGATAGAGTGATTGCTCAATCATTATCCAAAAACTTTAGATAATGCAAAAGCAAAAGGACTACAAACAAAATATTAAGTACAATGTCTAACATAATTTGAATATACCTGTTTGCTTTATTTAGACGTAAATTAAAAATTAATAATTTTTTATGTTCTTTGTTATTGTAATTTTTCTTAATGATTTATATTGTTTTAAATAAAAGAGTTTGCTTAAGTTACTGTTAATCATTTTTGCATGCCATTGCACTCTTTCACAATTTTTGCAATAGAATTTGTTTTATGTAAGTGTGTACTAAGTGTAATATTAGGTGTTAACTTTATATTGACGCTCACAATATGTTGGTTTATATATATATGTGGGTTGAAATAAACTTTCCGGTCTATAAAAGGTTAAGATATGATCAAGAAACCATGGATAATATGTTCTGACTATAGACAATATTGCAATTCACAATCTTATGCAAATGGTATTGCAAATGCAACGATGCAATTGCAATGATGCAATACCATTTGCACAAGATTGTGAATTGAGCTAATATGTATTTATATCAAGTGAAAGGTATTTCAAAGCGAGTAAATTTTTTCACAAAATTTTTTTATTTCACCTTAACTTTTTCCAACAAAAAACTTCTTAATAATTGCAACTCGAATTTAGTTAATTTCAAAGACATTTTTAATATTAAATAAATCAATTTTATTGACATTTCAACGCCATTTGACAATATTTATTTAATTATCCAATGCTCACTGAAGGTTATAACAATAAACGAGCATTAACTTGTTTGTTTAAAAAATAATTAGTTAGTTATTGAATAATTTATAATAGTTATTAATTGCTGGACACTTTTTCTTAATAGACATACTCAAAGAAAATTTTATTAAATTATTTACCTTTATTGTAATGAAATTTTCTGAGTTAAAACTGATGTTTTGTACACTTTTTTAACTATTTATTTCGCAAAAAATATTTAAATTATTAAGTAAAGTTTAAAACTGACAATAAATATTGAAATGTGTTTATTTTGCTGCGTCTTGTTTTTTTTCTTCAATTAAAAACTCGCACCCTAAAACAACAATCAACAAGTGTGACTTGACTTTGTTAAAACAAAGATCAACTTAAACTGACTACATGCAATATTCTGTAATTCGATTTTTATTAAAAATAAAATGTTCTAAACCCAGAACAGAAAAACATACAACAGCTAAACACAAACCAAAGTCAGATGCTGGAGACGAGTTGGGAGATTAAAACGGACTTGAAGTCGAAACAAAAACATTTATTCATTCATTCATGAAACATCGTGATAAAGTCACTGCAGTGTGTGTGAGCGAAAGAGAGCGTTAGTTGGAAAGGAGAGCAAGTTGTATGCAGTTCAGTGATGGCAAACATGGTACAATTGTACTTTATTGATACATTTTAGACACAGTTGTTACCGTGGAACTACCACGAGTCATGTGGTACAATTTTAAAATACTCTTGCATCAAAATTTGGTATTTCAGATGACATAGATAAATATATCATTTACGTTACTATTTGTGTAATAGTGCAAGCAAAAGAAATTTTGCTTGCTTGCACTATCATGAACATTTTGAAACTGATATCAATTTGATCTTTAAATACGCATCTTTTGCTTGCACTATCATGAGCATTTTGAAACTGATATCAATTTGATCTTTAAATACGTATCCATAAGATTATTATTACGACAAGAAATTTTGGGTTGAATTATCGAACACGAGATATTTGACATATTAAATTACATTAAATGATTTTAAAGCTGAATTCAAAAAAAAACCTTAAAATGTAGTTAATCAGGGTTTCAAAATCGTTAGAAGTTAATCGAAGAATGTACATATATATATATATATATATATATATATATGTACATGCATATATACATACGAGTATATATACATATTTATTTAAAAAAGTTAACTTTTCGCAAATAACTCGATACTTCATAAATAAGAATATTTTAGATAATCGCGACAATTAACGTAAATAATATTCTTAAAGATTCAGAAGTAGCCGTCTAACTATATATTTAAAAAAATAAAGACAGATCCCAAATGAAGATAATTTACAGGAAACATTTAATTACGAAACGAGATCTGTTTCTTTATCTTTCTGAGAAGAAGGCGTTTACTTTTATTTGATTCAGATACATTAAAATAAAATTGTTAGAGTATGCTTTGGTAACTTTCTTCCTGGAACACTAGTTGCATATCGTGAATAAACGTTTTATATGGTATAATTTTCCAAAAGAGACCAGTTTTATAGCAGTTATAATATCACCAGAAGTTAGATAATGATAATTTGAAGAAGTCTAACATCGTATTCTATAACCCTGCCTTTACACATGCAAGTACTTGCATGCAAGTGCTGTGTACGTATTATATACGAAAACTTATTCGAAAAACTCGACTAGCTCTGCAAGTGAAAAAATGTGAGTGTATTAGTAAAAAATGTGAGTGTATTGAGTTTTTCGAACTTGCACTTGCATGTGTAAATGCCGGGTAAGATAGAACGAATTTTCGATAAAGTAAGTTTGTGATAATCTTTTATGATTATTTAACAAATATTAAAAATGGTACCATGGAGATATGAAAAGTACATATTATTTATGTAGTTGATACAAAATCTAAAAACCCATTTTTCATCACTGATGCAGTTTATAATTATTGATATTATTTTGTTTTTGGTCTATGAAAACTGCATTCATTTAACAAAAAGACAGTGGGGTGAAGTAGTCACATTTGAGAAAATAAACCAAATCTTTCTTAGGGACTGGTCAGAACTTTCAATAGGACATGTTACTTTGTATACAAATATTAAAAAATTTTATGTTAATTTTTTTAAATAATTTGCAAAATTTTCCTTTTGCCCCACTGTCAAATACTCAAGACAAGTCTTAAAACGCCGCTTTAACAGCAAAAAATTATTGTCTACTTTTTTTTAAATGCAGTAGCGAGTGAATGATCTTAATCGATGTATTCAGTTTCTATAAACATTGAAAATAAGTTTTGTTTTTGGTACATCAACTGAATCATCTCTAGAGTCTACATATACCTAAAATAAACTAAACGTTGATAAGGTTGTAATGGAAATTTTTGATATATAAATACCCCTACACTATACATTTCTATTTGTATGTATGTAGTATATGCTTGTAGTTTTAGTGGACTGGGACTTGATAAATAATCAAACAAAATTATTGAACAGCTGATAGGTTTGTAGCATTGCCAATGCAAAGCAAGTGTAGCATTATGTAAATTTTTATTCTAAATTTCCGTATCAACATTTACAATGGCAACATTAACCACGCAATGATTTTGCAGTATTTGGCAGTAATATTAGGGCCTTAAATTCGTACAACTAGACAAAACGCTATAAACCGTGAAACAGTATGACTGTGGTGAAACAGCTGTCAAATGGTGAAATGACAAAAATTGACATTTCTTTAGCACAAAAATGGGAAATTTTAGCTCTCCTATGAAAATAATTATACGGTGCTTTTCTGATGAGGAACCATTCTCAACCACTATTTTTTTTTTGTAAAACAAGCTCGGAAACGCCTCCACCATGGATTCTCAGCGATACTTAACCATACACCAACAACCGATTTTCGAAAAGATACCACAAGAACACGCCGCTGTCCAAACAATTCAGATGTTGCATGAGCAATTTTTCCTTCCCATAATTTGTGGACCGCCCCGTTCTTGTCATGTTAGGCCTCCATATCTATTTGCAAAATCGAATTTACGTGAAGAAAGATGAAATTCGGCGTTGCATAAGCGAAGCGTTTTAGAAACTTTAAACGAAACTTTGTTAATGTTGTGAAAAGAGTCGACGAACTCAAATTTGCCCAACTCAGTTGTAATTCATGAAGTCAACATTTTTCTTCTTTAGGGAACAGAATCAAATTTGAATTTAGGACTGAATTTGTTCATACTATTTTATATTTAGTAAATAAGAACACGAGTATACTATTTGGAGTTTACACGATACATCGGAATTCCTCAGATAGTTAAAGAAAGACATCAGGGATAAAATAAATGTCACCACGGAAGGTGATAATATTTAAATGAACTATCTCATGACCAGCATAGAGTTATAACGCGTGTTGTATCTGTAGCTTTCTTCTCCAATGGCTCAGATAACTCTTATATTATATATGCCTGTTTTATAACGCAATTTTTACAGTTTGACTATACAATGTAATATCTCTAATTTATATCTACTTTTTTGATATAAATCTAACTCCTCTAGATACTGCATAAATTTCGGCTTAAAGCACGCTTTCTGATTCCATTAGTCTGATCCTATTTAGTATCCAACTTTTCCTGGAACACTTCACTGACATTTCCTTAATTTTTTTCTTATTTGTATGATCGCAATTAATTCATTGTCTCAAATGATTTGAGATGCAGCCCTAAAGTCATAATAATAAAATTTGTTATGTAGCGATGCTTGAGAAATTTTTGAGTACTCAAAATTTAATCCTTCATGTGTAAATGAAGCGGTTCCATTCCCAAAATCCAACATATTTTTCAGTAAATATTAATACGTTCGGTAAAGCATGAATACTGATCCAAGCGATATATGTTTCAATTAAGAGCAATTCGTAGCTCTTACTACAATTTAAGCTTAATTCAATAAATAATAATTCAAAATTATGTCAGCAAATTATTCTATAAAATCATTCACAACAAAACAAATTCTTTAGCTTCAGTCTTTATTTGAAAAGAACTCATTTATCGTTGAATTAATTCATTTAACCATTTAAAAATAAAAGAACTCATTGATTGTAAGAAAAAAACTCAGAAAGGGTAAGAAAATGACACAGAACTAGTCACTCTATTGAGTTCTTGGGGATAGAGCGGTTTAAATTCCTTACACTATATAAAACAGGCTATAAAATATTAAAAAAAAAATGTCAATTCAAGTACAAAGTCATCAAAACATAATATCCACCAAGTCTATGAGGTAGGGTATCAAGTAGTAATAAATTAAAAAATTATGTAGCGAAAGAAAGATTAAGAGTAAGAGTAAGTAAGAGTTTATATTCGGCTGTGTCGAATCTTAAATACCCACCATCAAATACCAGTAATGTGTTCTATGAATATTTGAAACTAATTTTTGTTACATTTTTTATCGATAACGATTTAATTTGTCAGAACCCTTATATAGATAGGATCTATTACATGTTATTGGACGTTTGCCATAAAATATTTTACTTTATTTGAGTCTTAAACTAGATTTAATAACTATTAATAACTATATAAATGTTGAAGAATTTTTGCTGTTTACACGAGTTTGAAGCATTTTGAAGAGCAATTTTGAAGAAAATTTCAATCGTGTAAATCTAGCTTTGTGGTGAATTTCAAGAAAGATATATTTTAGAGTTTTTTTTTGGTATTTTAGTTATTCTGGGAATTGGACCTGTGAGCTTTGATAAAAGCAAACAGTATAATTTTAACAATTCTGTGTAAAATTGCAGTTCGATATGAATAGGTTAAAGGTTAATGAGTTTTTCGAAAGTCGTCCTCATAAGAGAGCTATCTATGACTTATTGTTAACCGTTTAGCATGACATTATGCAGGACGATTTATATGTATAAGATGTGAATAATTTGTGTTGAATTTCAACTTGGTACTGATGTTTATAAGAGATTTATGCGGCCTACGGTCAAATATGGCCCGATCAACATGAAAATTGGTACGACGATTTATATGGATTATTTGTTTTGAATTTTGATGTGTTGGTAATTTTTAAAAGAGATTTATGCGCATTCATGTAAGTGATTTTCGGAACTGGACTTTATATGGAGGCTGGGGTGAACTATGGACCGATTATCATAAAATTTGGTTTGACGATTTATATGTACATATATTTATGTGCAATTAAGTGATTTTCGGAAGTGGAATTTGTACTCGTATGAGGCTATGTCAAAATATGGACCGTTGCAAACAAAATATCGATTTGAGATTTCTTGTTGCATGAAACCTATTTTCGCTGAATTTTGTATGGATACTGTTTTTCTATAACAGAACTTGTCCTTCTATAATTGGTACTCCGACCAATATTTCGATGTGTTACAAGCGGAATGACAAACTTAATATACCCCCCCTTTTTCTTTTTGGTGATGGGTATAAAAACGATTTTGCAGAAAACGCATTTATTCTCTCTCTCTCACCTTACCTAAAAATAAAACATTCTCTTACAAAGTGATAAGTAAACAAAATTTTTAATACATATAAGTTTTTACACAAGATAAAGTGGAAATTAAAAAAAAATGTTTTTGATCTACGGCAGTCTTGAAATAAATGAATGAGCGATATGTACATAAAGTACATGTAAATTTCTACAAACTTATTAATGTGACAGCATGTACAGATTCATATCTGTAGTCCCAGTTTTAAGAGAAATATTCTCTCTAACTGACCAGTGCATTAACCACTCAGTCTGACATCTCATTACGCCTGCACTTATTGTTCGTAGAACATTGTGAACACTATTTATTACTAACAATAAGAACGAGTAATGTTGATAATTTGTCTTAATGACGTCATATCAAAAGGTCAATTTAGACATGTATATACATATGTAAATGTGAATTATAATGCAGACACGTAAATACATTTATACGAATAATAATTGTTATTAGTCATTTTCGATATGTTATTGTGCATTCGTAGATATGCACGATATGTAGCAATAAAATAGTCTACAGTTTAAAGTACACGTTTGATTTAACCAGTTTTACTCTGACAAGTGGTAAGCTATGTATGGAGACGGTTGTCAGATCATACAATGTTGTCAGATTGAAAAATTGTTAGCAAAAGGTACATTGTCAATGCTTTTTCTTACAACGTTGCAAGACAAAAATTTTAAGTTCACACGGTTGTTAGACAATTTCTGAACATTTTTCGGACAACGTTGTAAGATCTGACAAGAGTCTATACAAAGCTTTATTGTTCTAAAATTGGAGCTGGTGTTTAGATTATTGTTTACAAATTTTGTTTGCACTTTGATAGTCCGTTAATACACTGTAAAGAATAATTTGAAATGAAAAGGACTTTCAGTGCAGATAATTTTCAGAGCCATAGAAGGAGTCAGTCTGCATACCAATGTAAAATTTTAGAAAATTCTTATAAGTTTTTTTTTGAACCATGAAAGAAGCTTGTTCAATATTTCTCATAGGTTTCATGGATCACGTATAGATTCATCATCAAAATTACAATTTATATTAACCGGGTTGGGACTATAATTAACTACCTATGTATATTGGTATTAAGATGAAAATCGCCATCCAAGTTTTACGAATATCTGCCCATGTTTATTCATAACAAAAGGAATAATTCAATATGAGAAAATAAATAATACACGCACATTTCTCTCAGTGTTTGCTTGCATTGTCTAGTCGTATTAAAACAATTCATTTCCTTGTTCATTTCAATAATTATGCACTTTTCGTAGCGTTATTTTCCATTCAATATTCCTTTATTCTGGAAACTGGATTTGATTTGCAGTTATTTTTCCCTATTTTTTAAAATTAAGTGTTGTTGTTTTTATCGTTGATCATAAAGCCGGTTCAGTAAATTCATTATTTTAACCAAGGTCAGTTTTTATGTGGTTAACACTTATCGTTGTTTGTTTTTTTTGCACTTTGTTGCTGGTATGGAAAGCATGTCATCACATCATCGTCATCATGATGATGATCATAAAGCAACATGAACTATCAACAAAAGTTCATTAACCGAAAACAATAATTAATTTTCAGAATGGTTGTTGCGGGTTTGTTCTTATAAATAAATGTATGTACATATGTATGTATGTATTTTTGATAGCAGAATAATATAAAAATTTAATTGTTAGTTTGTTCTATGAATGAGATGTTTAATAATTTTAGCATTAAAAATGAATTTAAAAGAACATTAAAGCAGCTCAGAAAAAGAATCACCTGTTCATTGGCTGAAGAACCATAAGATACACGTTTCGAATAAAACCAATTATGTTTTATAGTGTTATGGTCTAATTCATAAAAAATTAAAGTAGACTTCAAATGTACTTTAAGAAAATTTTGTATGAAAATTTTGTAAAAGCACACTTCAAACCTATTTTATTTTTTTGAATACGGCAGTTAATGTATAGAACATTTCAAACTTGTTCATTTATTCTATAACTCCAAATAAAATATACCTTTCAAGAAGTTCCTTGTTGCAGTTTCCTTAACACTCTAATAAAACACGAAATAGAAGTAGGAAACGCAACTGCATTCAACAATTGTCCAATGACCCCAGTTAAGGATGACATGCATTTAAGTATTGTAACATACCCTGCGACTTTCTATTACTTTACATATCCGGCTTTAGGCAAGCACTATTGGTGGATTAAAAAAAATGCATTTACAGTTGCTGGAAGCCCACGCTACTGATGTGCTGTAATGACATTTGGTTAAGACAACTCTCAAAACCATGTATCAAAGTATATCCATAGAGAAAATGGACGACAGATTCAAGGCAAGTTTTTACAAATAAGGACGTAGAACACCATTTAGTATTGCGTAAACAAAGCGATAAAGTTTAATCCTAGACAGAATAATAAACAGAGAATAAATCGTCGTAACATCAAACTTAACAAACTTGAGCGTCAATCGAAAGTAGGCTACACTTTGGAGAATTTACAGTATACATTAACTTAATTGATATTGTTACGAAATTACACCTAATTCTGTTTTTACATGGTAATTGGTTTCAGAAAACTTCGTGTAAAAAGACATTGATCATTCAAAATAGGTGATTGGTTCCTTATCTCTAAAACCTATTGAAATTGGTGAAAAACAGGGATTTTTTTAAGAACAACTATTCATGTTTAAAATCACATATACATACATATGTAGGTACAATGTGTTTTAACACAAGTATAGGTAGTTACTAAAGGAAAGAGATGTGCACTCTAAGCTCAAATATAATGTAAAAAATATATGAGAAGTTCATTTGATTGTATACACTAAAATGGAATTCCCCTAAATTTGTGCTATTTACAATTGCTTTGACCAGTAAATTTGCTTGCATCCACAAAATGGGAATTCCCTTAAATTTGTGATATGAACATAGTAGGTATATATTTCGCAAAAATTAAATTTAACCAAAAAAATTTAAGCTCAAAAGATTTTGCATCGTGCTAAATGGAATAAAATCATGCAAAAAATTTAAAATTTGTTTATTTTCAAACCGTGTAAAAACAGAATTAGGTGTATATGCTAATTTAAATTTAACGGTTAGTAACGACTGATACCAACAGACAATTTGATTATCAACATTTGCATTAGTAGAAGTTTCTATTAGTATTGCTTTCAATTCCAATAATAATTATATTTTAAAATTATGTATTTTAATGTATTTTAAAATTATCCATTTAAGAACCGTGTAAATCGTTTTATTTTTTCACACCTGTCAAAACGGAAACATACAACAGGGTGCTACAAATCTATAAAAAATCTAATATACCAAACAACTGTTAGTTAAACTAATCACTACAGCTGGATGTGTTTACAATTTTTGTTGTTATTGTAGTTGATCGGCATGAAGAATAGAACTATTTTCAACCGCAAGCCAACAACTTTTTTTATGTTACGCACGTGTTTACTATGTGCACAATAAAAACAAACAAAATAAGTAAACAACACAAAGACAAAAATATAGCAAAGTTTCTCTTATTACCAACAAGTCAGTTTTTAACGAATTTTAAAATTTTAAAGAACCACGGACAGAGAATCCACTCAGGAACCTAATTTTGTAGTGCCCACGTTATAAATGAGGTTTCAAATTTAACCTAAAATATCAAGTTTCATATGAATGTTTCCAGTTATTTTAGCGGTTTTTGAATTTTGAAAACGGATTTCAATAGCCTGTAACTAGGGCTATTGAAATTCAAAACTGTCAATTTCGAAAAATTAGGCGTTTATAGGGTATTCCATATTAAAGTAAAAAAAATTAAAAAAGGTTGTTGCTCTGTAAAACTTTCAAATTGAGCGGTTTACGTATTTTGAAAGTGGATTTCAATAGCCCCACATCTAGGGCTATTAAAATCCAGGAATGTTACTTTCGAGAAATTAGCCGATCCTTGTGATATTTTGGGTTAAATTTGAAACCTCATTTTTTTTTTAAATACTAAAATTTATAACGTGTGACCCACAAAATTAGGTTCCTGAGTGGATTCTCTGTCCGTGGTTCTCTAAAATTTTAAAATTCGTTAAAAATTGACTTGTTGGTAATAAGCGAAACTTTGCTATATTTTTCTAATTTTTTGTTTACATTTTTTGTTGTGGTTTTACATGCACGTGTATTTTTTTATAAGATTCCAACAACAACATAATACATGCACGTGGCATATGAAAAAAATGTTGCTGTTGCGGTTGATTTGCACACTGTTTATTTCTTCACATACGCATTGTTGTTGTACGAATTACTTTATTTGCGGCTGTTTTGTTTTGCTAACATATTTGCAATCTTTTCATTATTGAATTTACCTGTTTACTACATTTTATATAAACAAAATAGATCAAAATACTACTAAACGACAATTAAAAATTGTGCGTATAATTAAATTAAAGACAATCAATTAAGAAGTGATTCCAACATATTAAACCTAAAGGAGAAGAAAAGCTTTAACAGGAACATAACAGAACTATTCAACTTTTAGAGAGTAAAAGGGGTGAAAGTTGTTTTTGGTCCATAGAAGTGTTTATTTATAGCTATATATATGTAGCTGTTATTGAGATTTTATTTAAAAATAAAAACACCTATACACCAACAGATAGTCAGACAGACAGACGTCATCACCTGAATACACACAACACAAACAGCTGTGGCACTTTAGTAGTTGTTTTATTTATTTCTGTTGACAGTACAATTTTTTGTTTTCATTAGTTTTGCATATTTAAGCTCTATAGGGTGAACTTTAATGAGTTGAATAAAAGTGAAATTTTTATCTTTTCTTGACTTTTATTATTTTTCTGCAACTGTTGTATCTGCTTTATTGTTTATTTTTCTTTCTTAATAAAGCAAAGTTTTGTTTTCTTCATCATGTGCACCAAGTGGTAGAAACCAAAACAGCAGTAATAATAAAACCGCAAAAAAAATAGAAAAGAAACAAGTAAATTTTCTCAAAAAATAATACTATTGCATAAAAACGAATCAAATCGGAGCAATTAGAAAGTATAGGAATTTAAAGGAAATAAAAGAAAATCTTATTGGAATATGGAATGTGCAGAAGCAGTAGAAAATTATGCCACCAATACCATGTATAAAAAACAGAAAATAAGTGATGATAGTGGTGTATCTGAAATAGATGATCCGATTAATGATTCAAACGAGGAGGAAGAAAAGGCAAAAAATATTAATACGGAGGAATTAGAAGAAGAATCCTTGTGGTGGGCCATACCGGATTTAGTTTTGCTGAAAATTCTCTCTTTTCTCAACATTAAAGATGTGGCCAGTGTGACGGCAACCTGTCGTCGGTGGTACGAGTTGGCTAACGATGACTTAATGTGGAAACATCGTTTTCAGGAACATTTTCGCACAGACACTGCCATACCTTTGAAGCCTGGTTTGTATTAACTACATACATACATATATAGTTTTTCTGTCTTGCGCTAATACATATATGTATGTATGTATATCAAGGTTAATACATTTTTGGTTCACAATTCTCAACAGGTGCTTCTTGTTGGAAAAATGAATATGTTCGTCTGACCTCCCGCATACCCTTTGTTCAGTCCCAGTGTCTAAATGGCCACGCTCATCAAGTTCTGCATGTTTGTTTTTCGCATAATGGTGAAATGTTTGCTACTTGTTCCAAGGATGGTTATGTTATTGTGAGTATAACTTAAAGGAATAATTTATTTTATTTATGTAAACAGGAAATGTGTACATTAAAATATATACAACAAATGATTTCAAAGACAACAAAGTGCAAAACTAGGACCTTTTGAAACGTGAACGTACATAAACAAATTTAAAATACATTTATTTGAAAAGTTTCTATGAATATATTTTCAAATAATGTTCTATTCGTGTTTCTGAGTCAGGCCCTTAGTGTTTCAAAGGTATCGCATTTTGTAGATACATACATACATATATACATACATACATACATTCATATTGTAACAAAAATAATAATGTAAATGTAATTGAACTTAGGAATTAAAGAAAGATTTTAATAGGGCTTATTACGACCATGGTAAACTCCATTTTTCATTTACCCTCGGTTCTGATGGAATTTACAAAAAAAAATCAATAAGTTACTTATTAGAACTGTATATAGAAATATTTATAACTACATACCTTAAAACTAAAATATAAAACGTATCAATGATTCGATTGAGTACCATGTTACTTACATATCTTGTGTTATACTAATGTAGGTACACCTAATTCTAATTTTACATGGTCTTTGTTTTACACGGTTTTGATTTAACACGGTTAGAAAATAAACAAATTTTAAATTTTTTTAAACGATTTACTTCATTTGACAAGATTCAAAATCTTTTGGACTTAATTTTTTTTTTTTTTTGTTAAATTTAATTTTTGCGAAATATGTTCATATCACAAATTTGTGGATACAAGCAAATTTATTGGTCAGAGCAATTGTAAATAGCACAAATTTAGAGGAATTCCTTTTTCGTGCATACAATCAAATGAACTTGTCATACATTTTTTACATTACTTTTAAGCTTAGAGTACATATCTTTTTTTTCTTTAACGACTATGCTTGTGTAAAAACACATTGTACCTGATTAGTTTCTTTTTAAAAATCCTAGTTTTTCTCTAATTTCAATAGATTTTAGAGATAAGGAATCAATCACCTATTTTGCATACGCCCAATGTCTTTTTTACACGTTTTTTTCACGAAGTTTCCTGGAACCAATTGCCGTGTAAAATCAGAATTAGGTGTAATTACTTATTTTCTAATATACATATTTAGAAATGTTAATAGTGACATAGTTTGTTATTATAATAATATATAAGATACTTAATTGCATTCCAATAACTGAATGATTTACTTCCTAAATCAGTTTTATATTTAACCTTCAGGGTCAAATTATTGAAAAGCATTATATGAATGTATGTATAAAGCTAAATAATTAATTTAAATTATTTAACTTGATTACGTTGGCTCCGATCGTAAACAAAATATTAAAAAATGCATTTGTATATATATTATGGTTAAATTATTGTATTTATTTTATATGTAGTATGTATGTACATATTACTACAACGTAGAAATTAAATTTTTGAATTATTGTTTTCTTTATAATAACACATGCATTTGGATTTCTGTTTGTTCATCAATTGACATGTTACGACCTTAAGTACATTAAACTTTATAAGGATAAAATTTTTTTTTCTTCAAACATTTTTTTATTATAGATTTGGAATTCCGGTCATCCATGTAGCGAAAAATATTCACATAATATGAAACAATTCAGTTGGAAATATACACAATACTCACAATTTAATCAAAGCGATACATTGCTCTTAGTATCCGGAGTACATTTTGGTTCACCGCACAGTACATCCGGAGAAATAGCTGTATTCACAGTCGGTGATAAAGGTTAGATTTTTCAATTAAAAGAAACTACAGTGACTGAATGAATACATATATACATACATATTCCATTCAATAGATGGTTCCCACTTGCGTTGTCGTGTCTTAAATCGGCCTTATGACATATTTGGTACCTGGTTTAGTGATCAGTATTTAATATCGGGTGATTTACACTGGTTGGCTCATTTGGTAAGCACTTCGGTATTATGGCTAAATAAAGCTAATCAGGAAGTGGATTCCGAACATGTGCCCATTATGAATCAATTGTATAAGTTTTACAATCGTAATGCCAGTTCGGTGAGAGCTATAATGATGGCCAAATGTCCCTGGTTGAATGAGTCAAACGATCCACTGGCTGAACAGAATCTCGTTAATGAAGCTAAAGATGAGGTATTATTATTTCTTTTTTTAATAGAATTAAAGCTATTTTATATACAAATTATGTGAATTCTAAAGAATCAAGATGTAGAAATGGGCCAAGATTCTCTACAAAACGATACAGTTGGAAATCCTCTATCACACATGGCCACTCTGGGACATTCTCCCAGTACATCTAGCCCTAACTCTTTGGAAGACTCCTTACCTTCCACTTCTTCGAGTCGTTCTACCCTACAAAACGATGATATTTCCATACATTTCGCTGAAGAATATAGACGTTTATTCCATGGAGATGTTAGTCCCGATGATTCCGGCAATGAAGAAGAAGAAGATGACAACATGGAGGCGGCTGAGGAATATGATGATATGGAGAATTCTATACCAAAATATTTAATATTTTCTACTGGCTCCAAAACCTATACACCACATCAGATTGGTATTAAACGTATAAAGCATGTTACTTTTCCCAAAAAACTTGATCCAGGACCTTCGCTTAAAGAAAGGATTGCTGCCAAAAAGGCGGAAAAGAAGGTAAGTAAGGTAAAATGAAGAAATGTATAAATATTTGCTATATCTTAACTATAACCACTAGAATCAATTAAGAGATCCCGATCCTGATTGGTGGAATTATGAAGCTGTGGCCGATCGTTTTGATAAAGTAGACAAGGTCATTGATTTACATGGTCATATTATAGGCATGGCTTTAAGTCCAGATCACAGGTTGTTTCTAATTTTTATTTTGTTTTTATTTTTTAATAAAATTTCCTTTTTAGATACCTTTATGTCAATACCCGTCCTTGGCCAGAAAACTATATCATATCAAATGCTTTGGAGCCGCCACCAATTGCCCAGGAAATTGATATTCATGTCATTGATCTCATGACACTTAAGCGGGTGGGCAATATGTTGCGTGCCCACAAGGCCTATACACCCAGCACAGAGTGTTTCTTTATATTCCTAGATGTTTGTGATGACTATGTGGCCAGGTAAGGGACGAAGGGGCGTTAATCAAACAAATTCCGACAATTTTATTATCGAATCAAAGTTATCTTTTACAACTAGTTTGGAAATATATAGTTATTTTGGTTTTTATTTTAGTGGTGCCGAAGATATGCATGCTTACTTATGGGATCGTTACTATGGCGTTTCCTTGGCTAAATACAAACACGTCGATGTGGTAAATAGTGTATCTTTTAATCCAAAAGATTCGGAAATGTTAGTTACTACTAGTGATGATTTTACTATTAAGGTCAGTTTGGCATTAAATGGGTGATTAAATCGACTTATACTTATTATTCCTTTTACAGATTTGGCGATCACGTACTAAAGCTAAAGAACTTAAAATTGATACTACAAATAATAACGAGGCATTTGATTTAAAGCTTAATACTTCTACATAACTTAACATTGACAGAAATCTAAGAACTTAACCAATATGTGGCAATATTAAAAAAATCAAATAACAAAATATACTTAAATATGAATTAGTTCATAGTAGAATCCAAGTAGTTTGTAGACAAACAAAAAATCTTTAAAAAACAAACTGTAGAACAGTTATATGTATTTGTTAAATGTTGAAAAATTATAATATTGAGATTAAAAAAGGACACTTTGAAACCCATTGAGATTAAAACTAAATTTTAAAATACTTTTTAAGTAAACGATAATAGTTAAAGACGTCTTTATTAGAAAATGTTTTATGTTTCAGAAACTTGAAAATTATGCCTGTTACTAAAACAAATATTTCTTCCCAATTTTTTTTTTCTAATATATTTTGTAAAACCTTTTTTATGTTAAACAATTAGCTATGTATAACTTGTTATTAAATATATATCTATTTTGCTAATAAATTACAAAAAAAAGACAATTATGTATTTCAAATGTAAATTAAAATTTTTGTTTATTTTTACTGTTGAAAACTGCAAGAAAGGCTAAGAAATATGTAAATGTAAGTATGTATACAAAAAAAATTTGGTAAACTTATTCATTGACATTATTATATTGTTAAATTTTATTTAACGTTTAATGAGGATTTGTATTACATTACAATCACATACTTATTTTTTTAAATACATTAATAACGAATCAAAATATAATTAATACTAATACATATAATTAATCATTAGATTGTGCATTATCTTTGTGTTCATCATGCGGACAGGGTTCGTTGCCGTCATGATTATGCTGGCCATCATGATTACGATTCCTACGTCTTTTTTCCGGATGTCCAAAACAATGTTCACATTCCTCGTCATCTTCGGAAGAACTTTCACCAAAAGCTACAGGTTTTTTATATATACAGCAACCTAGCAATTAAATAATTGATTTTATAAAATATTTATTATTATTTGCATTGATAAAACACTTACATTTGGATTTCTTTTTTCCCATATGTTCATTATCGACCGTACCTTCATCCCACACCACTTTTTTGTCACTTTTGGGTTTCTTCAAACGTAGCCTCAAAACCGGTTGAGACTAGTGAAAGAAATAATGAAAAGAATTGCGCTTTATTTAATGAAAATATAATTAAAGAAAAAGATAAGACTCAAAAATATTAGTAGGTATAATTAGAATCTATATGCAGTAAAGCACCCTGCAGAGTATCAATATCGCTCTTTCATAAAAGAAATGAAAACAATTTACTAGCTTTTCTAAAAAACCCATGTTATCTTCTTATTTTTCTTACCGCCGTATCTAGAACGTCCTCATGATTAATGACTTCAGTTTGAGACCCGGTCATGGACTCCGCTGCCAAAGCTACTGCATCCATGATATATTTCAATTTGGCAAACTACTTTTCTAGTACAACAAAGTTAATGGTTTTTTTTAATTAGTTTCTATAAACAACAAATTTGTCTACGAAACCAAACAAATTTTTAATTTTTTGTACAGTGAAGCGAAAAATGTATCTATTTCAACAACAGTGTTTTATTTAATAATAACCAAACAGCTGTGATTACAAGGTGTTTCTTTCTCACACAAAAGTATGTAAACAAAAAACAGAGTTGCCGAAATCTTATGAGTAGCAGATACACTGCAAAAAATGTACTTTTATTTGTACATATATAAAATTACTAGTTAAAGCGACCTCACTATAAAAAATAATAAATGTAATTCTCTCCAGTAGGGATATTTTTAAAAAGCCAGCAAAAACTCTGCAATGATTTTCAGTTACTGTAGGACTAATTCACACCAACAGCATTACCTAAAAGTTGCTTAGTAATCTGGTACTCAATTACTTGTTTACGTAATTTATAACAATAATCATTCAACATTTCTATTCAAATATTCAAATCTAATCCAAATTGATTTCAAATATTTTTTCTTCGTAAAATTTGTTTATTTTAATTCTTAGGTAATAATGAAGAACAATGTTTTAAATGCAATTTGTAATAGTTTTAATAGTAATAACATTTTATAAAGAACATGATATTGACTAATTTAACTCAATATTTTTAAGCGAACGTCGTAATAACTAATTTAACTTTATAGTTTTAAGCGTTTGCAGTAAGAATTTGGTTACAAGCATTTACATACATATATCCAAATGCTTAATACAAACTATTTCAACAACATTGTGTTAATATAGTGAGTTAAAATATTAATAAGAAGTCAGGAGTAATTATATTAGAATTTTAACTTAATTTGTAACGTTAGTTCCAATTTACACAAAACAATTCTTTAAACTACATATGTTGATTACTTTTCATACATCAGGGTGAGGGGAAGATAAGACGAGTACACACTTGATTGTGCTTTCACTTCGTTTTACTCTCTTATTGGTATTACATAAGTGTATACAAATGTGTGTATACTCTCAAATAAAATTACGAACGATTTAAGCAATAAGAATTGTGCTGTGTGAAGACCGAAGAAATATCAAGGAACAAATTGTATTAATATTTTCAATAATAATTGTATATTGGGACTTAGTTTTTCAAAGATTTTCATCTCCTTTAACATAAATATAAGAAATGTGTACCACTAGAAAATTTATGTTAGAGATAAGCAAACAGATATTTTCATTCGTTACAAATTTAGAAAAACGTCCAACTTACATGAAAACATGGTAATACAAATTTTTCGAATCCTCCAGGTAGCCTACGGATACAGTATCAATATATTTTACACAGTCGGTATAAAAAACCTATGACTTCCTCAATTTTATACACAAAATATGTTTAAATGGATTATTTAAAATATATTTGTGCAAATATCCCTTTCAGACCGTGATGCATCGGTTGTGTGGGTGGGTTTCGGTTTCAATATTTTTGCTTCTGTTTACTCAAATTGAAATAGACTGGCATGCATCGATTGTGCTGATTATTTTTTATATTTGCTTCTCACATTTCTCTTCTGTTTAATTTACCGTTACTTGAATTATTGCGAATTTCTTCAGTCACATTTCAGTTTTAGCAAAATGAGCCGTGGTTGTAAGTAAGTGTCTTTAATTACAAAAGTATTAATCGTTTACAAATAATAAAGTGCACATATTTAACAAAAAAATTATAAATTTTAATATTTCAAACTAATTGAAATCGTTTTATGCAATAAAAATATGTTTTAGTTAAAAATATTAATGAAAATCGACTATGCATCTCAGTCGCGTGCGTGTCCTGAAAATCTTTCAAGGATAAAAAAATGATAAAACCTACTCATTGATTATATTTTCATACGCTGTAGAGATCACATATTCCAATAATTATAAAAAAAATTCCAGGTAGATTTGAGTCAGATCTGAAAGAGATATTTATGTTTAGTTTTTTTACTCACCATAAAAAATATTGACTTTGTCATTACATTTGTAATACACCGAAATATTGTCCGTAGACATAAACAATTTTAAGACCCGATAAAGCCTTGTTGAAAGGCTGAATTAAATTTTCCACACATATAAGTTTTTGAGTAAATCACTTAAATACGCATAAAACCAATCATATCGACATTGATAACAAATTTAATACAAATTTGTTTCAAGTATGCATAAATATTACTATTGGATTATGTGACTATCGAACCATAACTGCTCCTCACATCCAGAAAACATTAAACTCGAATATTCTGTTATGCCTGTTGAAGACCCTGAGGATTAATGACTTAAAGAAATATTTGGTATTGAAATGGCATAAATAGGTTTAACCAAAAATTTTGGACAAAATGTCATTTAAAACAATAAGTAAGTTTTTAAAAATTTTATTTAAATCTAAATGTTAGTTTATCTATGTAGAAAATATCAAAGCGAATCCATAGTATATTATTCTAATATAAGCAAACTGAGCAACAAAGAGTTGTTTTGTATCTCTTTAAACACGCTGCCTTATATTATGAAATAACGGTCATAGTATGACACACATTACTGTTATCGAAATTAATAAACTTTCAACTGTTAAGTATATTTTAGAGCACACTTGTAATTTTCAGTATCATACATAAGAATAGTACTTTTGATAATGACTGCACATTTTTACAACAGTGTCATTTCTACCAGACGATGGCAGGAGCAATTGTGCGATTAAATATTTTAATAAAACCGCAAATTGGTAAGAATTTTTATAAAATTCTTTAAAAATTATATTGCTAACATGTCAATTACCTAAAACTTGATAGAATGATGTATAAATCATAAAAATCGATTGAGATTACAGTGCGAAAAATTGATTTTTAAGCTTGTACAAATTATGTAATTTTTTCGTCTTGCGCTAGCAACAACACGAACTTTAAGAAAAACAGAAAAATTTTCATATTTTGTATAATAGACGGGAAAAAATTACGTTTTAGTTTTTGAATTATAATTTCATCACATTGTTAATATAATATATGCAATTATGATATTAATTGATTTTTTTATATTTTTTCAGCGTGCATTTTGCCCATTGCGGCGCAACGTCGTTTGCAAAGCACGCAGGCACCACCACCCGGAACACCACCGCCACAAACTAAAACCAAATTTGGCAACTTAGCCGATCAAGATCGTGTCTTTACCAATTTGTATGGTCGTCATGATTGGCGTTTGAAGGGTGCCTTGAAACGTGGTGATTATTACAAGACCAAGGAAATCTTATTGAAGGGTTCCGATTGGATTATTAATGAAATCAAGACATCTGGTCTTCGTGGCCGTGGTGGTGCTGGTTTCCCCAGCGGCATGAAATGGTCTTTCATGAACAAACCCTCAGATGGCCGTCCAAAATACTTGGTGGTCAATGCTGATGAAGGTATGTTAGTTGTTTGGGAAATTGAAGAAAAGTGAGGTTATTGTTATAAATTGGTTTCTATATATTTCTAAAGGCGAACCTGGTACCTGCAAAGATCGTGATATTATGCGTCATGATCCCCATAAGTTGGTTGAAGGTTGTTTGATTGCCGGTCGTGCCATGGGAGCTCAAGCTGCCTACATTTACATTCGTGGTGAATTTTACAATGAAGCATCCAACATGCAATTGGCTATTGCTGAAGCTTACCAAGCCGGTTTAATTGGTAAAAATGCCTGCGGTTCTGGCTACGATTTTGATGTATTTATGCATCGTGGTGCTGGTGCCTATATCTGTGGTGAAGAGACCGCTTTGATTGAATCCCTCGAAGGCAAACAAGGCAAACCACGTCTAAAGCCTCCATTCCCTGCTGATGTTGGTCTATTCGGTTGCCCCACAACAGTGACCAATGTTGAAACTGTAGCCGTATCTCCCACCATTTGCCGTCGCGGTGGTGCTTGGTTCGCCAGTTTCGGTCGCACTCGTAATTCCGGCACTAAACTTTTTAACATTTCCGGTCATGTCAATAATCCTTGCACTGTCGAGGAAGAAATGTCCATTTCCTTGAAGGAACTTATCGAACGTCATGCTGGCGGTATTCGTGGTGGTTGGGACAATCTTTTAGGTGTTATTCCCGGTGGTTCTTCCACTCCCATCATCCCTAAAAAGGTTTGTGACGATGTGATAATGGACTTTGATGGTCTTATTGCTGCTCAAACATCTTTGGGTACGGCTGCCATTATTGTTATGGACAAGTCAACAGATGTTATTAAGGCTATTGCTCGTTTAATTTCCTTCTATAAACATGAAAGTTGTGGTCAGTGCACACCTTGCCGTGAGGGTATTGGATGGATGAACAAGATTATGGGCAGGTAAGTTATAAAGTGTATTTTGATGAACGCAAGAGAAGGGGAAAGAATTTCCGTAAAATTTTAGGAAGTTATTTATTAACCAGATGGACTCATGTAAGATGACAGGTCCACATGGTCTAAATATGACCGTCCCAAAACCACAACACGGATAAACACTACGGAATGTGGTTGTCGAAAGTTCTCAATCACCATAATTAAATTGGTAGAACTTTTGAGACAAAGATCACTATGTATCTTCTTTAAAGACCTACACTGTAAATTGTTTTTACCGTTATTCAATGAGTAAAAATGAGTTATTTGTGGAGCCAGTAAAAAAAACCCATTTTTATCTTAGCGCGAAAGAAACTGGACAGCAAATAAGCGCAAAAATATTCACACGGACAATAAGGAGACACATAAATGAGTCAGGACTTCATGGGTGCATTGCACAAAAAAGCGGTTGCGGTTTGCTAGGGAAATGCTCAGAAAAGCTCCACTTTACTGGAATAGAGTTCTCTGAAGCGACGAATCTAAGTTTAACTTGTTCCAATATGATGGAAAATCGTATGTTGGACGTCCTCCAAATAAAGCCTTGGACTCCAGGTACACTGTTAAAACAGTGAAACACAGTGGTGAGTCTGTTATGGTCTGTGGTGCATTTTCTTGGAGTGGTGTGGGTCCAATTTCACGAGTTTAGGGAATAATGTATTAGCATCAATATAAAAACATTGTGGAAAATGTAATAGAACCGTATTGCTTTGAGAATACGACCGTTTAATACTTTCCAGCATGATAATGAACCAAAACACACTTCACGGTTAGTAAACTGTTGGCTTTTGGATTAAAATATTAATGTTCTTGACTGGCCACCCAAAGTCCTGATGTTAACCCAATTGAAAAGTTATTGGCAATTGTAAAAAGAGACCGAAAGGATAAAAATCCACGAAATAATGATGAATTGTTTCAGTTGGTGCAACAAAGTTGGAAAAACATATCTCTGCAAACATGCCAGCATTTAATTAAGACTTTACCAAAAAGACTGGCGAATATTGTCAGAAACAAGGGTTATCCAACAAAATATTAGGGGATAAGGCCGTTTTGTTAAACCTTACTAAGGTTTTTTTTGTAAATATATTTTTTTTAGCTCAGATAGATATTTATAGTGTCGGAAACAATACGTACACGGTAAAGCAGTTAAGAATACTACATTAACCGTGGTAATTGCAGCTCATTATATGAAATCACGGACATTCATAGAGGTCTTTATGCTATATGTAGCTATTATACGTGCAAAAGGGTTTAGAAACTCAGACTGGTCCATTATGGTGTAATCTGAAGTTATTTCAAATTTCAATTCTTTCAAATTCTTACAAGAGCTGAATAATTTATCTCAGCGGCTTGCATCCGTAGTTACTGTTTTTGTATAGTTTCAAATTAAAATTATATTCTAAATTATTAAAATTAGTTAATTTATAAAATTTATTTGACTTCTCCACAGATTTGTAGCCGGTAATGCTGATCCTTCTGAAATCGATATGCTGTGGGAAATCTCCAAACAAATTGAAGGACACACTATTTGTGCTTTGGGTGATGGTGCTGCTTGGCCCGTACAAGGTTTAATTCGTCACTTCAGACCCGAAATTGAGGCTAGAATGAAGCAATACTCCGCCAGAGCTTCAAATTAAATACAAAAAAAGTAATTAAAAGAAAAAAAGGAAGAAAAATTTAGCAACTTTTATTTTTTTGTAAATCGTTAGTACGAATAAAATTAATTAATTAACTAATTATTAATAAAAATGTCTTTAAATAATGTGAACAGAAAAAAGTATCAACATGATAAGTAAAATAAGAAACCAATAAAGTCATTAAAAAGTAAATAAATTAAACGTGTTGAAAGTAAAAATTTACTATTACTATTTAAAATAAATATGTAATAAAAATAACCAAACCGAAAATATTTGTTTTAAATTAATTTTATTTTCAATCTAATTTTAAAGCTTATTTGTGTTTAATGACACCATGAATGCCCTCCTAGTATTTGGATGGGAAGGTGAAAATTTTCAAAGGACCATCATCTTGCTTTTGTGTGTCATTTCAACACATTTGACGGGTATGAATTGGTATCTAAAAGTGTAAAAGAGAGTTATTAAGGTGTGTATAAATTCAACAAAATAAAATTCGACAAAAATAATTCTTACAGATATATAAATTGTTGTACTAATTTTATAATGGTCGGTCCGTAAATGGTCATATCTCCCATATAAGGACCACATCCCAAAAATACATTAATCTTAATATTTATCTTATTAATATTGGTACCGACCCAAAACTTTACTTAGATCATTTTCATATACACAAAAAACATAGTACATACATAAAATAAATAAATAAAAAATATCCCACATATAAGGCCCACTCTTGAAATCTACGTTAATACTGATATATATCTTAAATATACCGTTATTATGTTGAAATTCGACGTGAAATATCCTCATATGCATGAAAATCACTGTTCCAAAATTTAAGAAGATCGGCCCATAATTTGCCATTGCTGCCATATAAGAACCATTTTCGTAAAACAAATAAACCCACAAAAATGTCTAATAGATATCGATATTTAACCAACTTTTATATAGATCAGTAATTTTAATCCAGAAATCATATTAGTATCGGTTATATGGCAATCATGCTACTGGATTTTGTAGCTGTCACACAATAATTAATAAAATACAACTCTTGTAAATAACTTTATTGAGATGAAGTTCAACCAAAATAATCCTCAAATACGTAGAAACCACATTAGTGGATACTGGCTATCAGTCCATAATTGGTCCACTTCTACTATGCCACCCATAAATCTTTTAGTCAAATTTTGAGATGAGATTCAAATAAAAGAGCCTCATCTTATATCTTATCCTTTTTTATACTCTTTTTCTTTTTGTTTCTTAACTTGGTGTGAATATGGAAAAATGTTCTTTTAATTTTATAAATTGTTAAATGACACTCAAGATTATTATGAAAATCAAACAAACTGAATAGAAAACACAGACGGTTTATTTAAAGGAAATAAACCACCGTTTTTAAAGGGTAAAAACGTAACAATATTATTTTTCAACCTGCGCAATTAGAATATTTCCAAAGTTGTTGTTAACAAATAAATAAATATAATTTAAATACAAATAAACTAATTCAATTTGGTGTTAACAAATAATATAAATCTAATTTAAATACAATATGGGAAATTAACTAACTCAAGAGCTATTCACCTTTTGTTTCCGTTTTTGCAGTTAAATCAACAATTAAACATTAGACTGTATTTATTTATTTTTTTTTTGTTTATACATACATATTATTTGAACCATAGGTTTTAGAAATGCGAAATGTATATAATATTTTTTTAAGCTGCAGACTATATAAATATGTTGCGGAACGGCAACAGGCATCAGTTGTTTGTATCACTTTCTAAAAAAATATGAAATTCTTTATTGTTTTCGCCTTGGCTTTGTCCACCGCCAGTGCCTTTCGTATGGTTAATACGAAGTTGGGTATTTCCAAAGGTAATAAAGCTGATGACGGTCAATTCCCCTATCAAGTTGGTCTATCCTCCACTCATATCTGGTGTAGTGGTTCTTTGATCGGCAACCAATGGGTATTGACTGCTGCTCACTGTACCTATACAGTAAACACTGTTACTGTGTACTTGGGTGCCACCGACATTACCAAACCTGAAATCAAACACGACGTTCACTACAGATATATTATCGTCCACCCTGACTGGAGCCACGTTACGTTTAAGAACGATATTTCCTTGATCAGGATCCCCGCTACCCGTTACACCGCCAATATTCAACCCGTGAAATTACCCACCATTGCCAAATCTTACTCTACTTATGTCGGTAATAAGACTGTTGCCTCCGGTTGGGGTCTCACTTCTGACGATGCTAACAGTCTTCCCAACGATTTGCAATGGGCCAGCTTGGAAATCATTACCAATGACGAGTGTGAAGAAACCTATGGTTCAACCATCACCTCCTCCAATCTTTGCATCTCCACCCCCAATGCTATTTCCACCTGCAGAGGTGATTCCGGCGGTCCATTGGTGTTGGAATCCAGCAAGATCCAAGTTGGTATTGTTTCTTTCGGTCATCAGGATGGCTGTACCATTGGTAAACCCGTTGGCTACGTCCGTGTCACCAGCTATTTGGACTGGATCAAACGCTACACTAGCATTTACTACTAATTAAACTACATATGTACATACTTAGACTTTGATTTAAGTGAATTTGGTTTGTATGTATGTATGTATGTATATAATATTGATGTACTACTTTAAGCCAATAAAATGTTTAACCTTGATTATGAAACATAAGTTATTGTTTTTTTTTTATAAATTTTTAATATTTCCGGTATACACTATAAAATTTTTGTCGCTGCGATTCTTGTCGTACCTTCTTTAAAATTGTATGCATATGTGTACCCCTTTTAAACGACTCACCGTTCTCGCCTACAAAGCAAGAATCGCAGCGACAAAAATTTCATAATCAGGCATGTAATGGAAATCGATATCGACAACAATTGAGTTTTAGAAGGTAATTTTTTCGTAATATTTCTGTATTGAAAAACTTTTATCACATAAAATATAAATATATTGGGCTACTAAAGAGAATCTTAAAAGAAAAATTTTAAAAATTAGATTATAAATGCATAAAAATGTATTTTCAAAACTCATTCGTTTTCGATATCGATTTCCATCTCATGCCTGAAAGTAAACCGGGACATATAGAGATATTTAAACGATTGGGTGAACAAGTTCGAGTGCTATATTCGGCTGTGCCGAATCTTAAATACCCTCCACCTAAACGTACTAAGAAATAGAAAAACTACACCTGTTATAGGACTAGAATATCCTTATTCTGTGTTTTCTATTCAGTCTTAGTGCAAATTTTATTAGTATTTGATATTCTATTGTTTGAAAGACAATTTTACGACCAACATAATTTATGTTAAATATTTTGAAACTTTATCTAATTTCGACCATTTATAATTGATGTAATTACCGATTCTTACTGTAATTTACAGAGTTTGTTTGATTTTCATAATAATTTTGATTGTAATTTAACAATTTATAAAATTAAAAGAACATTTTTCCATATTCACCACAAGTTAAGAAACAGAGTATAACACAGAGTATAAAAAAGGATAAGATATAAGATGAGGCTTTTGTGTTTGAATTTGATCTCAATAACATTATTTACAAAAGATTTATGGGTGGCATAGTTAGTAGAAGTGTACCAATTATAGACTGATAGCTTCTAAATCCAGTATCCACTAATGTGATTTCTATGTATTTTAGGATTATATTGGTGGAATTTCGTCTCAATAGCGTTATTTACAAGATATGTATGGGTGGTTGTTATGCTCGGAAGTGGACTTAATTCAGGAACTATTATTGACTGGTAGCTACAAAGTCCAGTAGCTTAATTGCCGTATAACCGATACTAATATCATTTCTGGATTAAAATTTCTGATCTATATAAAAGTTGGTTAAATATCGATATCTATTAGACATTTTTGTGGGTTTATTTGTTTTACGAAAATGGTTCTTATATGACAGCTATGACAAATTATTTTATTATCTTAAATTTTGGAACAGTTATTATCATGATATTCCATGTCGAATTTCAACATAATAACGGTATATTTAAGTTATATATTAGTATTAACGTGGATTTTGAGAGTGGACCTTATGTGGGGGATATTGTCAAATATGGACCGATATTCTCAAAATCCAGCTGTTTGATTTAGGTATGTATGTAAATGATCCGTGTAAAATTTTGGATTGGTACCCGAATGATGCCCGATGATGCCGCCAGCCCATAAACCGCACCAAACAGTCACTCTTTGTGGGTGCATTGGTTTTTCGACAATCACTCTTGGATTCTCATTCGCCCAAATGCGGCAATTCTGTTTATTGACGAATCCACTGAGGTGGAAATGTGCCTCATCACTGAAGATGATTTTCTTCGAAAATTGATCATCCACTGTTGCCATTTCTTGCCACCATTCTGCCCATTCACGACGTTTGGAATGGTCAAAAAGCTTTAGTTCTTGAGCTAATTGCACCTTGTAAGCGTGTAAATGCAAGTTTTTATGCATAATGTTCATCAACGACGAGCGTGAGAGGTGCAATTGTTGGGCACGACGACGAGTTGAGGTGGACGGCTCTTCAGCCACACTATCGCGAACAGCAGCAATATTTTCTGCAGTACGAGCTGTACGAGCATGCACTGGTGTTCTCACATCTTCTACAGACCCGGTTTGCTCGAATTTTTCCACGATTTTTGCGATTGTACGCACATTTGGACGATCAAATTGACCAAAAAAATCACGAATATCACGATATGCATTTTGATTTGAACGCCCATTTTCATAATAAGTCTGGATAACTTTAACACGTTGTTGGATTGTGTATCTATCCATGGTTCAAATTGAGTAAGTCTGAAATAGAGAAATGTCAAATAAAATTCTCAAAAAGCTTGGCGTTTAGGTGTGGTTCACATTCAACATCGGCCCTTACAATTTAACCACCCTTTATTACGGGCTTGAAAACTGCCTTTACTCGTATCACCAGCTAATATAATAATCCATGCATTTGTAAATATTATTTTTCAACCTGCGTCAATTGGAATTTTTCCAAATTTGCTTTTAACAAATAAATAAATATAATATTAATACAAGATAGACAATAAACGAACTCAAAAGCTATTTAAGCTTTTGTTTCTGTTTTTCAGCTAAATCAACAATTAAAAATTAAACTGTATTTAATTTGCGTAGGCGTTGTACGTCGCACAGTTGCTCAGAATTTAATTTAATCGGCCAAAAGTCTAATTTTTTGTTGTCACTAATTTCCAAAAATTTAATGGCATTCAATAGCAAACATAATAAAACTAAGGTAGACAAAAAAATTTATCAAAATATTGGCAATTTTGTGTTACTAAATGTTTGCCAAGGTACTAAATTTTAGTCAAAATGGAATTTCAGCGACATTGAACTTTTTAAGATCAAAAGGGATTAAAAGAACAAGTAAAAAAGTATAGTCGGTCAAGCCCGACCTACACCCAGTATATGTACAAAAAGTTTTTCAGTATCGGTCCACAATTTAGTGTCATGATTTCTGTGATTATAAATATTATGTATGTATGTTAAACTTTATATCGATGTAAATACTTTTAAAACATTAAGGAGGTTAAAGTGCATTACGGTCTCTTATATGGGAGTTTCGACTAATTATGGACCGATCAGGTGAAATAATGGACCGATTTCCACCAGTTTCACCATCCATCCTTTGGCCGAAAAAATGTCTCGTACCAAATTTTATCGAAATATCTTCAAAATTGCGACCTATACTCTGCGCACAAGCTTTACGTGGGCAGCCAGCCAGCCAGACGGACGGCCGGACATCGTTAAATCGACTTAGAAAGTGATTCTGAGTCGATCGGTATACTTTAAGGTGGGTGCTGGACAAATATTTCTGGCGTTACAAACATCAGCACAAATCCAATATACCCTCCCCACTATGGTGGTGTAGGGTATAATTACTGCCAGCAGAAAGCTGAAAGTGTCCTCTTTAACCCCATATATACTTATAGACCTGTCTGGACCACCCTGTAGAAGACTTTTTTTTTATTTAAATGAAATTACTCAAATTATTTTACCTGTCTATAAGACTCAAATATGTACATATGTATAAGTACACCATGCCTTATGTAAGTTATGCTAGGTATTTATAATAATTAACATTTTTAGGATTATTAGCAAATTTTTACATATTTTTAGAATTGTCCGAAAGTATTTTAGAAACAACAAGTAAGAGTTTATATTCGCCTGTGCCGAATCTTATATACCCACCACCTATTATGGAGATTTATACGAGATTTATGCGTATTTAAGTGATTTCCGGAAGTAGGCTTTATATGGGGGCTACGGTCAAATATGGACCGATCATCATCAGATTGAGATGGACGGTTTTTTATATGTATGAACTAGTTGTGCTGAATTTCAACTTGATAGTAATTTTTACAAAAGATTTATGCCTCTTTTAGGTGATTTTCGGAAGTGGTCTTTGTATTGAGCCATTTCAAAATATTCGCTTTGCATGAAACTATTATTGCAGATTGGATACTGCTTTTCTATAGTCATTTATGTACCATAAAGCCATATTCCGGGAAGACGATTCCTACCATTTTCAACAACACTTGTCCTTCTATAATAAAAATAAAGTGCGCAAAATTTCATGGTTTCTATCGTGATTTCAACAGACGGACGGACATGGCTAGATCATTATAGAATCTTATAAGGACACAGAATATAAAGACTTTATGGCTCTATGACCATTATACCCCCCCCCCCCCCATAGTTTTGGGGGTGGGTAGAAAAAGCGGGAGGATGTTTTAAGTTTCGTTCAAAGAAAAGTAAATGTATTTTTCTTCAGCACCGAAATACAATTGGACATATAAAATAACTATTTTCATCAAAAACTTAACAAGTCGCTACAAAAAAGTTGGATGGGATAAACATATATTTTATAGCAGCTTTGCAAACTCGCTAGAGCGTAAACTTACTATCCAGGTATCTTCAGAAAGTAAAAATTAAACTAATTTTGGAAGACCACCAAAATCACTCGACAAGTGGTAGATCTAAAAGGAGGAAACTTAGAGATATCAATGAAGAAATTGGTTGTGAAAATATTCAATAAACTAACGATAATTTTAACAAAGATTCTACTTAAATCATTTCTCTCGGCATATTTTTATTACTCTAAACTCAATAACATCCGGTATCTACTGTGGGTCAGTAGGCCAGTAAGTAGGTTTTCCGCTCGAAATCACATACAATCCAACAACTAAACAACACGCGACATATACATACATACTCATACATACATATATGTATGTACATGTACATAAGTTAATATTGTCATAATTTCATGAAAGTGTCATTTGTGTTGGCATACTTTCCCACATTAAAAGTACGTCATTAAGACACATGGTTCTCATAAAAAATCAAACAAACAAACAAACAAACATAAATACCGACAAAAAGGATAAAGGAAAGTGAATGTAAAATGTTTCAACGCCTTCAATATTCGCAAATAAGACCATCAAACCATCAGGCTGCCAGACAAATTGTACCTTATATTTTAAAAGAAATACCCATTTTGAAATTGAAATTCCCCAATATAATATTTATTGTATAGTTAAAGAAATTCGTTTTAATAATTTTATTTTAGCTTTTTCTAATCATTCTTCTTCATTATCATTTTCACAATGCCTAGTTATTTTTTTTTAACTAAAATTGTACTGAGACTATTATGTAGGGCAGGTTAAGTTTAGTATTAACCTCTTCTCTTAAGTAATTAAAGCCTTATACATGTTTGCTGAGCTGAGCCGGCTGGTTCAATTTGCAAAAACATGCAAATTAAAGATTCCACAAATCAGCCCCTATTACAAAAAATTGAATTACGAAATGTATTTCTCTTAAATACAATGGTTCAATTTTTGTTTGTTTATGTTTATGGTTAACAACTGCTCAAATTGTTAAATTTAATTGCATTGTGAATCATCAATCAATAATTTCAATTTTATTCATATTAAAGTTGAAAAAGTTTGTCAACTTAATTTTCTATAGTATAGAAGAGGTTTAGTTAGTTATCATCATATATTTAGAGAGTTTTATAAAGTTAGTATTATTATTATTCCACAAAATTATGTATATTCTAACTAAGGGGAAAATCTCTCATCTGGTTACTCTGCCAGCCAAAAAGTTCAAACAAACACAGGCACGCAACTCTCCATTATTATAACGGCAGGCAAAAAGCTTTTCCCCACAAAACAACAGCACAACTTTAGGCGAAAGTCTAAATTACAGAGAATAGGCGAGAGAGTGAGCAAAAGTAAGAAAAAGAGTGTTTTGCAGAAAATGCTTAACCAGGAGCAACTGAACAACTGAAGTATGAATAGGTACTATTCCACCGAATGACTGACTGAATAAATGCCTGGCTTTATCTGTGCTGATGCTTGCTTTGGCTGCCTGTATATTAAGAAAGTTTTCGTTTGTGCTTTTTTAGTCTTCCGCGTAGTCCTTTTGAGTCAGGATGTTTGTTATCCTGTTTTTTTAAGTTACACAAATACAAGACCGTGCAAAAAGAAAATTTAATTTTCAATTAATTTGTTTATAAACCAAATAAAACAAGTGAATTTTAATTTGTTTTCAATTATCAAAAACCTAATAACGATTGATTAAATTTGAAACAATCATATAAATGCAAGTAAATTAAAAAATACGGATTTATATTACAAACAAACAAATTAACAAGAAAATTATAACAGCAATAACAAGCAAAAAATTGTTACAGAAGAAAAACAATTCTCTAATGTGTGCCTTTATCTAAAAGTGAAACCAAAAAAAAAATATAGAAAAAACAGTTTTTTTGATTAATTTTTATTTTTGACTTGTTTGTCTCACTAAAACGAACGAGCAAAACGTTACGAAATCAATGGGATTTTTTTATTTCAATTTACTGCTAAAATAAAACTTTTACAGTCCCCCCCAAATAAAAATTCACAATAAAAATTGTCGGTTAGTATTTTAAAGGAATTTTCAGAAAATTCATTTCAACTTGTAGATTTAAAGCATCTAATGCAATTAAAAAGAAAAGAAAATCACATACACAAATTTGCACATCATCATCATCATCATCATAAGTTTTAACATCATTTCTAATAAGCGAAGATTTTTGGTTTGTTTCTTTAAAAGTCAAAAAAGTACGTTTTAACACACGCACATACAATCAGTGTTAGCAGGGTATAAACACACTTTTACATATTTTCTACAAACTCATAAAACGCTATAACACCAGTGATTCCTAAACGGTTATTATGAAACTTCCATAAGACAACTACTTCTTCATTTATGTAGAGCTGGTTGAGCCTTTCTTTTTTTAAGTTATGTGGCATAACTATGTATGTCCTCGGCATACAGTGCCGAGACGACTGTTCCAATTTGCAAAAATATGTAAATTAAGGGTTTCACAAATCTGCCCCTATTAAAATAAATTTAAACAAGTAAGAGTGATATATTCGGCTGTGCCGAAACTTAAATACCCTCCACCTAAACGTAATAAGAAATAGAAAAACTACACTGGTTATAGGACTAGAATATCCTTATTCTGTGTCTATTCAGTCTTAGTGCAAATTTTATTAGTATTTTCTATATATTGTTTAAAAGACAATTTTACGACCAACACAATTTATGTTAAATATTTTGAAATTTTGTGTAATTTTCACCATTTTTAATTGATTTAATTACCAATTCTTACCATAATTTACAGAGTTTGTCTGATGTTCATAATAATCTTGAGTGTAATTTAACAAACAGAGTATAAAAAAAGGGGAACAATTCGGTTTTAGTGACTTTGCTAAAAAAAAAAACAAAAACTTCATCAAATAGGACTTTTAGAGGAGATGCCAACAAAAAAAAATTTGTTGGCAATCACACCTATTTTCGAGGGGGCGGGCTCGTAAAGTTGAAAATATATACCCCTATATCTCGGGAACTACTGGGTGTATGATAATTTGTAATACATTAAATAAAGGGTATTAAAAATACCCCCATTATAAAATATGGACCGAATATGAGTTAAATTCGAAAAGAATATTTTTTGACCCGAATTTATTTGTTTTTTTATATGGCAGCTATGACAAATTATGGGCCGATCTTCTTAAATTTTGGAACAGTGATTTTCATGCATATGAGGATATTTCACGTCGAATTTCAACATAATAACGGTATATTTAAGATATATATTAGTATTAACGTGGATTTCGGAAGTGGACCTTATATGGGGGACATAGTCAAATATGCACCGATATTCTCAAAATCCTGCAGTTTGATTTAGGTATGTATGTAAATGATCCGTGTAAAATCTTGGATTGGTACCCTTATTTATAAGAGATTTATGAGTATTAAAGTAATTTTCGGAAGAGGGCTTTATATGGGGCATACGGTTAAAAATAGACCGAAATTCACAAAATTTTGTGGGATGATTTTTGTATATATGTAAATGATTTGTGTAAAGTTTTGAGTCAGTACCGATATTTATAGAATATATATAGGGATAAATGTCTTTTTCATATGAGGTCCTTGTATGGGAGCTATGACCAATTCTATACCGACCACCATAAAATTTAGTAGAACAATTTATTTGCCTATAAATGTTATTTATGTGAAATTTCAGCCCTTTAACATTATTTGTATCTGTTTTATACGTATTTAAGTGAATTTTGGAAGTGGACTTTATATGGGGGCTATGGTCAAACATGGACCGAACTAAAAAAAATTTCGTTTTGCGATTTATTTTTGCATAAAACTTATTTTTGCTGAATTTTGTCTTGATATTCCAATTTTATAGGCATTTCTGTATAATTGAGCAATATTTCGGAAAGATTTTTGTATGGGGGCTATGAGAAATCATGGACCGATTCTTACTATTTTCCGCACACTTTCTTCTATTATCATAAAAACAACGTATATAAAATTTCATGGCATTATCTGCAATATATTTCAAAATATTGCAATAAAATGGACAAAAAATAGCAAATTTTTGTGGAGGTTGTCTCAAATATCGGTCCATAACTCTGGTTAGGCTAAACTGATTTTGCTGATTTTAAATAGAAAACTTCTCGAAAGCATGTCTGACATAATTCTTGAAGATTTGGATCTCGAATATATCTGGGGACTTCAGAAAACTGATTTCAACATCCAGACAGACAGACCGACGGACATGGCTTAATCGACTCCGCTATCTATAAGGATCCAGAATATATATACTTTATAGGGTCGGAAAATTATATTGTGGAAATTACAAACGGAATGACAAACTTATATATACCCTTCTCATGAAGGTGAAGGGTATAAAAAGAAATATTTTTCTTTTGAACCCATTTTCAAGTTTCAGTGAAGAAGTTTTAGACCAACGATAGACAATCATCTTATCTCTCAATTTTTCTGTAGTGTAATGTAAAATACCCGATGAAATTGATAACAAAATTCTATATGTTATGTATGTATATATGTATGTATATATGTATGTACATCCTCCTATATATTCGCGTTGTCTGACTCATTTCTCACACACGTTCTCTGATTCATTTCCACTAGAAATCGATCGCAATGCCGAAGATTGACATTTTAACGACTTATGTCCACATAATATTATTAATATTTGACGTCTCTAGATCAATTTTTCATGTTATCCTCATGAATAAGAGAATCAATATCTAATTGGAATTCGGTACAGATGTTGCTAATCTGAGAGTCTACTCTAGAACACCAGAGGACAGAGTTCGAGTTATCCATGAATTTCAGCTTTTGGAACAGAGTCTTTTCTGGTTGAATTGTTGCAATACAGTTGCGATCGCATTGCTATCAAAATGTTAACTCTATAAGTTAGATAGGGACATTTTTTTTTTAAATAAAGGCTGATTCATTCAGAGTTTTTTTTCACAAATTACCTGTGTCCGGTGTCACAGAATCATCTTATTTTAGTCAGTATTATTTGACAATTCATAATGGAAAGTCTCACTCCACAAGAATGTAAAGTTGAGAGATAGTGGGGAATAAATGGGTTATAAATTAAGTAACTAGGGATTATTTACTTTTAAATAAAGTGATATTAATAAAAGTGTAACTGGATGTTAGCTGCTTTTATTGTTCTTCAATAGGATTAGTTGGGGAAATAACTAATCTATTGGAACATGAATAAATTGGGATGAATAAAAGGTAACTGGAAGTTGTTAGCTGCTTTTATTCTTATTCAAATAGAATTAGTTGGGAAAATATTTATTATATTATATTTTATTTTGGGGAATTAATTTAAATTTAAAATTCATTGGTGTGAGGTACACAATGGGAAGACTATGTAGATATCTTTTAGTCTTCTAAGGGGATCTTATAATAATAATTCAAAGAGTTTCTTTTTATACCCTACACCACCTTACTGTGCTGATGTTTGTAACGTCCAGAAATATTGGTCCAACATCCAACTCAGAGTATACCGATCGACTTCGAATCACTTTCTGAGTCGATTTAACGATGTCCGTCCGTCCGTCCGTCCGTCTGGCTGGCTGTATATGTAAAGCTTGTGCACAGAGTACAGGTCGCAATCTTGAAGATATTGCGTTAAATTTGGTAAGTGATATTTTTTCGGCCCAAGAACGGAAGGGATTGAAACTGGTAGAAATCGGTTCATTATTTTACCTGGCCCCCATACAAATGTGCTCCCGAAATTGGGGTTTACCGATCATAAATGTTTGAATTATGCAAGTATCCAAACAAATTTCACCACAAATGAGTACTAAATGGAGCTAAATCACATCTAAAAATTTTGTAAAGATCGGCCCATAATTATTCGTAGCTCCCATATAAGGGCCACTTACGAAAATCACTTTAAAGAGCATACCTCCCTCAAAAATGTTGGTATCCAAATAATATTTAACATAAATATATTTCACATGCATACAAACAATACGGTACAATTTTATTATGATCGGTCCATAAATAGTCGTAGCTCCGAAATTCACTTATCACACGTCAGACTTTTCCCTTGGAATTATTTGAAATTAGAAGTCTTCAACGATAACCCAGTTAGAACTCAAGATTAGAAAGCCAGCATTGTAAGTAGAAATGTTGAAAGGACTAATCAAAAATTATACTTTCCCAGCATTTGAATTATATATTATTCTTAAAAAGTAAATTTCAGAGATTTTTCTTTTGGGTCATAGTAAAGATACAGACATCCAAATATATTTTAAATGTTTTTTTTTTTAATTTAAAAATCTTAAAATGAAACGAGAAATGAAAACTGCTATTAAACAAAACAATTGAAGGTTTTGTGTGGGATATTCCAAGACTATTTCGAATTTTATTTTTTTGGACTCTTGAAAAAAAATTTTTGTATCACTTTTTTTCATTATTTTAAAAGTAAATAAACATTATGAATTCTTCCTGTTTCTCAACTTACTGTTGTAAAAACAACTTAGGATATATATTTTTGAAAATTATGTTACATAAGACATCTAATAAAATTAAAATTAGATTAAGATTAATTAATTTAAAGTCTAAAAAATTTGTATAAAATTCAGTGGCGAATAAGAACACTGTGAGACAAATGGTAAGGGTCAGTGATTGGGAAGGGTTCAAACTACCGGGGAAAGTTATATCGGTAAATAAGAAGTTATACATGTCCCGGCGTTTCGCTGGGTCAAGTCTAGGAATCGAGAAATATCGATTTGAAGTTAGTAACTATCATATAGGAGAAATTGTCACCTTTGGTGGTCTTTTTTTTTTTGACATAGATCGAAAACCACTGAAACAAATTTAAAAAGATTAGGAATTACAATTCCTTTAACGTTTCGCTACATAAGCAATAGTTTCGCAGTTATAAATAAATGTATGAAGAAAAAAAAATATATTTTTTTGCCTAAAAAATTTAATTTTTTATTTTTAATTCATAAAAAATCTAAAACGGTAAAAAAAGTATCAAGTCCTATTATTTTCACGTAAAGTCATCATGAAAATCGATGAACGCGTTTCGCTTTTATTCACAATTAAGTAAAGGTATGAATTTCAAAAATTTGCTCGAGATATGCACAAAATTCTTTTAAAAACCGGAAAATTCCAACTTGAGTGTGATGTTTATAAGGGATTTATACGCATTTAAGTGATTTCCGGAAATGAACTCGATCAAATATGGGCCGATCGTCATAAAATTTGGTATGAATATTTCCATATACATATGTATGTATGGACTATTTGTGTTGAATTTAAACTTGCTGCTGATGCTTATAAGAGATTCATGCGCATTGAAGTGATTTCCGGAAGTGGTATTTATATGGATACTTCGGTTAAATATGGACCCCTGATGGGGGCTACTGTTAATTTTTTGAATTTTTATGGATACGGATTTTCTATACACATATAATCACTGGGAAATCAGCGTATTCTGAGTTAAGGTATACACCCAACTCTTTTTTTACACGGTAGATACGTTCCTCAGAAATCCGTGTAAAAAAAAGAGGTGTTTCCTATAGTAAAATGGGGGATACGTTCCATGTTATCTGAAAACCGTGTAAGATGAAATAAATAACTATATTTACTTCGAAAAACCGTGTAAAAAATGTTGAAAACTGTAATATATCAGATATGCATACAAATTGTATGTTCATATGGCATTTTATTGAGCATTAAAACTTAAAATACATACTTAATTCATACAGGTGAAAAATTGGTAGAGCAAGCAAAAAACAAAAGACATCTGTTAATCTAGAATAAAGAACAGAAAAATTAGAATAGAATAAAAGATGCTAACAAAAGCGTTATCGAATAAGGGGATTCCCCAGTTACTACTATGTATGTTCATTTCAACAATGGTGCCAAGTGTGGTAAAAACAAACATAATTACAAGACAGTGATTTTGAAACCGTACTAGATTAAAAACTTTTTACAAATTTTTTTTTTCCAACCGTGTAACTTCATATCCGTGTAAAAAGAAACCATGTAAAAAAAGAGTTGGGTGTATAAACTTTTTGGTATCTAATTTATTGTGTGTGTATCGCTTAATGCTAACATTTCAGGCAGTTCTGAAAGAAAGAAATAAATATAAAAATTGATTATCTTCCGTTTCGTGACACCTCTGTTTACCTTGTTCTGATGCTTTAATTAATGTACACTCAGAGAAAAAATATAGTTTTGCCTGTTTACCGCAACTATTTTAAAATTTTTTAAACAGTTTTTTAAAATATGATTGTCTCTGTAATTATTTATATGATTTCTGCAACCATGATATGGTTAAGTTACCATTCAGATGATTATAGCAATCATATAGATGATTATAGAAATTATATAATGTTTATGGTAATTAGTTTTATGATAGAAGATTATACCATAATATGTTGTTCTCAATCATAATCAAAAGCAATAAATTATGATAAATGGATTTATCATAAATATGATTGCAACAAATATATATAGTTACTACAATCATATACATATATAATTGTAGTATATACATATATGATTGTAGTAATCATCTAAATCGCAACTTAACCATATTATGGTTATCGCAATCATATAAATAATTACAGTTACCATAACATTGTTGACAAATTTGTACAATTGTTGACATGCTTGTGGTAAACATGTACAACTATATTTTTTCTCTGTGTGTAGGGTTGAATATTTGTTCTAGCGACACTTTCCTTACGTCCCACAAGCTTAACTAATCATTTAGGACACCGTTTCAGCATCACTGCTTTAATACACATTCTTATTAAACTTTTTTTTCACAAAACTGGTATTTTGCTCACTCCTTAAATTAGTGTTTCAAAAAAATCCCTACGAAAAAAAAGAAATAAACATTTTCTTCTGGTATACAGTACAAATAATCATCAACATTTTTCGCAAGAATACAAAAGAAAAATATAAAAAAAAATTTCATCAAATCATAAGCAACGTAACAAACAATAGAAGGACAACAACACAGCAGAAGCGGCAGTAACAACACAGCACAGCACAGCAACATCAAAACAACAACAAAAGAAGAAGATACAAAACAACAGGAAACAAGAAAAATATTAACGAGACAGGAGTACATTTCTTCTTTAACAGTTTCTTTTTGGTTGTTTGTGTGTATGTAAAAACAATTCAAACATTTCAAGGTAAGTCCTGATCCCTTCACACCCAACCAAGCTCTCCTAACACATGCATTTCGTTGTTTGAGGTTATGTGTCATATACACATACACACACACATACATACATACATACATACTTAGTTACAAAAGCATTTGTAATTTAATCATTTTCACATTAAACTTGTGTCAGTTTTGTGTTCTTGTTTTTCTTGTTATTTATTCACACTCTCTGGTTTGTTTGTTGTTTCACTTTGGCTGTATTTGATTTTTCTTTTTGTTGTGTTATTTTTTTCCTCTTTTTGCTTTAGTTTATATAAAAAAAAAACGAAAATAATTAACTCAAATCGTTTAATAATGAATCCATTATCCAGCAAGTACAGTTGGTCTGAGAGGTGTAAATGTTTGAATGTCCCTTAATGGTTACATGGCTGGTCATGGACTTTTGATCATGTGTTAAATTTTATTTTATTTAATTTACTTGATTTGATGTTAATGCCCTGTGGAAACGTAGTCATTAACTGCCACCAACTTCAAACCCCGCCTAACTAACTATTGCTATTGCTGCCGCTTTTGTTGTGGCATTTATACTGAAACTGAAACAATTTGAAATTATGTAATCCGATTTGAACAATTGTTTCATTATTTCTGTAAGTTAATTAATTTCAATTAGTCTTTGTTGCCAATCATCGTCATGTAATTTAATGTTTGATGTGTTTAGTGGAAATCTAACGAAAAGTTGAAAAGCTCAGTTCAAAATTTAATCAATCATTTATGTAATTCTGATATAGTACAGTAAAGTTTGAAACATTTTATGCAGTAATAAAGGCAAATACACCTAATTCTGTTTTTACACGGAAAAAATTTACATTTTTTTACACGACTTTTTTCCATTTAGCATGTGTCAAAATTTTTTTGAATTTTGTTGAATTTAATTCTTGTAAAATATATTCTTATCACAAATTTAAGGGAATTCCCTTTTTGTGGATACAAGCAAATTTACTGGTCAGGAGCAGTCGTAAATAGCAAACATTTAGGGGAATTCTCTTTTAGTGCATACAATCAAATGAACTTGTCATACATACATTTTTATACCCTTCACCTTCATGAGAAGGGTATATATAAGTTTGTCATTCCGTTTGTAATTTCCACAATATTATTTTCCGACCCTATAAAGTATATATATTCTGGATCCTTATAGATAGCGGAGTCTATTAAGCCATGTCCGTCTGTCTGTCTGTTGAAATCAATTTTCTGAAGTCCCCAGATATTTTCGGGTTCCAAATCTTCAATAATTCTGTCAGACATGCTATTTAAAATAAGCAAAATCCGCCCACAAATAACGGATATATGAGCAAAAATCCGATACAACCTCTGAAAATTTCATCAAAAAACTAATAAACTCATCAACAGATGACGTTGATCACACAAACTGTATTAATATTGTTACAAATAATTTCATAAACAGATGGCGCTGATCAAACAAAGTGTTTAACCGCCTGGCCCACGATGTCGAACGATAACGTTCGCTTATTTAAGACTTAAGACACAAACTTTTTATCGTATCTATTTTTTACTTAATCAAGTTTGTTTATTCCACAATCAAGTTTGTCTTATCTAAGCGAACGTTATCGTTCGACATCGTGGGCCAGGCGGTTAAACCGTAATATAAGTGTGTAAAAAGACAGTGTATTCATTTTTAATTGTGTTTGTGTACATTTAAATAAATAAACACTCGTTATGTTTTCTTCAAACTACTTGACGCTTTTATTTTGCAATTAAAAAGAATTCAATTTATTTAAAGGAAATAAACAACCGTTTTTATAAGGTAAAAACGTAACAATATAATATATATATGTATGTATGTATATAATATAATTATGCATCCATAACAAAGGTGAAGGGTATATAAGATTCGGCATAGCCGAATACATATAGCACTCTTACTTGTTTACATTACTTTTAAGCCTTTAAGTCCTTTTTTTCTTTAATAACTATGCTTGTGTAAAAACAAATTCATATGTAAATTCGCTTAGTTGAAAAAGTTATGGCTTTTTAAGACACAAGAACTAAACCTCTGCAAAATTACGCACACAAATTTGATAATTTTCATCTGTGTGGGGAAAACATATTGATTTTACTTTCCTAGTTTTCTTTGTAATTTTTAAAAATGGCGGTCTTATTGAGTGAAAATGTCATTTGATCTATACACCGACAAGAATTGTCCATGGGAGACAAATTCATGTACAGGACAAAATAATGGCTTGTCAAAACACATACAGTTACGACGCTATGAGTTCGACCACAACCACGTTAACCATAAAACATTAAATACATTCGCCGCAGCAGTCTACCGACAACAATATTTTAAATATAAAACGTGTGCATTTTATTTTTGACAAATTGTAGTTGCTGTGCCGAATGTGTTTAAAGCATAAAACTCCTATCTATCATTCAAATTAAATAAAAAAACTCTTTTGTTAAAACTTTTTAAATAACTTGAACAATGCTCAGGTTTCTATAGCTGTAGCGTTTTTAATTTTTTTAATAACACCTACTTTCTCTGTAAAATAAAACGCAATAATACATCATTCCAAAAAAAAAATACACAAAATACAAAAAAAGGATACAGTAGATAATTGACATTAAAGGTCAACTGTTTTATTAAATTACAAAATAATTTGTTAAAAAAAACTCGGTAAAACAGAGAAAGAAACACAACAACAGCAGCAGTGAAAGAAAAACTGAAGAACAAAATGAAATTAATCATACACACTAATTGTTGTCTAAATTAAAAGCAGGAGAGAACACACGAAAATTAAGTAGAAGGAGTGTATAAAATTAAATAGGCAGTTATTTAAACAGACAGACAACCAAGCACCCAACCCACCACCAAGCCACTGTCAAGACAGCCTGTAAGTTATTTGCTCATATACTTAAATATAAAATAATGAGTACACCAGAGCCCCGATTTGTGTCGCCTTTCTGAATGTGGTTTAATACGATTTGCGTCGTTTTGATTCCGATTTGCGTCTGCTTTGAAATTGTATATTTTTTGGTATTGGCACCTTTGGATTGGCACCTTCGATAGTAAAAACAATTTCGAACAGAGACAGAATTCAAAAAACTCAATTTGCTAAAATCGCTACACCACTTCAATGTAAACAAGTGACTAAAGCTTTATACAGACGGTTGTCAGATCTTACGACGTTGTCCGAAAAATGTTCAGAAAATGTCTAACAACCGTGTGAACTTAAATAAAAAAAATGTAAGACAAAAATATTGTCAGACATCTAACAAACATGTAACCACATTTTGTTTGTCATTGTAAGATTATTTTAAGACAATTATCAAACACTTTTAATTGCCATATACACATAAATTAATAAACAAACAAAAGTAAGCATTAATAACATTAAAAAAGTGGAAGAAAATTAAAGAAAATAAAAAATGAATAGCAACATATCTATTGATGAATCCTGTTTCATAAAGTGCAGTTATGAGCCAATTGAATTGAATTGTCCTATTCAGTCACCAACAGTGTCTTAAGGTAATAAAAAATCAAGACTGAAACAAAAATCCTCCTTCACTTAAACTTTGTTTTTTTTTTTTTGTTATTTTGTCTTCATCCCCGCTACTTTCTAGGACATATAAAGATAAAATTATTTCAGTTGCTCTTTTTTTTTGTTCCATGACAATATTTAATATTTTTCAACACTCACATGCCTCACAAAGAATTTGACAATTTTTGCAACACAACAATCTGACAACCGTGGGAACTAACAATTTCGGTTAACAGATAAATTCATTGTGTGACAATTGTGTGGCAATGAAATTGTAAGGTTTTCTTACAGCCTTCTGAACTGAACTGACAATTTACCTTTTGCTAATAATTTTACAATGTCAGTACATTGCTAGATCTGACAACATTGTATGATCTGACAACCATCTATACATAGCTTAAAGTAAGAAATTATTTAATGGTTAAAATGGAGTCATTTTTTTCTATTTGAATACAAAATCCAAACTAGCGAAGAATGCCACTAAGCAAGCATGTGATTAAAATCAAGGCACTTGCCATAAATAACGACCAACCAAAACATTGTGTTTAAAAGGCTTTTATTACTCGACAACGCACCAGGACATGCAATGTTTTCAGATAATTTGACCGATCATGTCAAAGTTGTTTTTATACCACAACATCCCATATACAACCTGGACCATGGACCAAGGCGTAATAATCAGCTTCAATCAATCGATAAACTTACGGCACACTTTTCATCAACTTATTGAATCAAACGATAAGAATGATAAACTCTCCATGAAATATTTTTGGAAAAATTACAGCAGAAAGAAGTTGAAGGATCCTGTACGCAAGGAAGTTGGCGACAGTTATGAGAGATGTAGACAATAATAATGAAGTTCCAAACATTTGTAGAGAAATGGCTGGTTTTGCTAGAAAAGCTGAATTTGATGGAATGGAGGAAAATGATATCAGGGATGCAAAAGTTGGTACAATTGTACTTTTTTTTTAGCACTATTTGAGAGTCAAAAGTACAATAGCACCCCAATGACTAATTTAGCAGTATTTAAAATGTTTCCCTATATTATTGATATTTCAAGACTTGCTAAGTGAATATTATCTATTCCAAATTCATCTGCAAATGTGGAAAGGATATTTTCGTATCAAAATATAATAAAAACCAAAGAGAGAAACAGAGTGTTTGTTTCAACTGTCTCCAATCTAATCCAAACAAAGGATTTGCTGAAGTCATCTAATTCGTGCTGCTACAATTTAGAAATGAGTAAGAATTTGTTAGCAAGAAGTATGTCATAAATAATACTTTTATATTCAGATCTCAACAACTAATAGCCTTTATGTACCTTATGAAATCAAAACATTAAAAGTTTATCTATTTTTTTTCTGTTATGTTGATACACATGTCTGTTATATATGTTGGTAATATCAGCCATTTTGGATTGCCAATTTGTTTCTGAAGAAAATATATTAAGTTTTGTGTGAAAAAAGATATTAAATGCGCAAGGACATTTGAAATGTTGACTGTGGCGTTTGGCGAGTCTACTATGAGCAGAACACAAGTTCAATTGTGGTATAACTGGTTTGAGGAAGGCTGAGAAGATGTCAATGACGATGCTCATCCTGGGTCGCCCGAGCACGTCAACAACAGCTGAAAACATTGAAGCAGTGAAGAAAATGATTTTGGATAACCATCGAATCACTATCAGAGAGGTTGCTGATGATGTTGGCATATCGATCGGCTCATGCCAAGCAATTTTTACGGATGTTTTAGGCATGAAACGTACGGTAGCGAAGATTGTTCCAAACTTGCAAAATTGAACATTGTCAACGACGATTCAGATTTCCTCAAAAAGGTCATAACTGGTGACGAATCATGGGTGTATGGCTATGACATTAAAACCAAAGCCCAATCATCCCAATGGAAACGTACAGAAGAGCAAAGACCGAAAAAGCACGTAAAGTTGGGTCAAATGTGAAGGTGAAAACAGTGAGCAATGTTTTCTTCGACTGCAATGGTGTGGTGCATCATGAATTCTTGCCACAAGGTCGTACGGTCAATAAGGAATACTACTTTGAAGGTATGCGCCGTTTGCGCGAATCAATTCATGTTACATATCGTTGGAAAGGTCTTTAAAATACCTATCATTTGATATATAAATCATCTAATGAAAATATTTAGTTTTCAAGATATAGCTAAATATATTACAAACTTTGAAGCTCCGCCCACTCGAAAATAGGCGTGACCGGCCCAGAATTTTAAATTCTATTAGTCAATAATTTGAAATGAGATTTCTATGTTTTTCTTTAATGTTTATGTTAATATCAATGAATGAAATTAATTTTGGTTATGTTTTTATGTATGTACTCGTATGTAAATAGATTTTTTTCTTTCCTTAAATATTTTTTTATTCCCTGCTTAAAAATATACATATGTACATATTTTCAATTATTTCTTTATAATAATAACCATCTGAAATAGTATAATCAAACGCACCATAGAACGTGTTTTAGTAAAAAATATGATTTTGTTTGTTAAATTTTTAAATTTTGGACCCATTGATTAAAAAAATCAGTACATTTTTATAGAAAAAAAAGTGATATGATTTGCATCGCATTCCCCAGTCCCTATTAACGACGCAAATCGGGGCTCTAGTGAAATTTTTAAAAAAATATATGACAAGTTCATTTGATTGTATGAACTAAAAGGGTATTCCCCAAAATTTGTGCTATTTAAAATTGCTCTAACCAGTAGATTTGTTTGTATCCACAAAAAGGAATTCCCCTAAATTTGTGATTTCGCAAAAATTAAATTTAAGCAACAAAAATTTTAGCCCAAAAGATTTTGAATCGTGCTAAATGGAATAAAATCGTGTTAAATCAAAACCATGTAAAAACAGAATTAGGTGTATATACATACGAGTATGTATGTACATATGTATGTACATATATATCTTATGTGCCATATTTATAACAGCGTCTGTGTACTTTTAGATTAATGCCATGATAAAATGTGAATATGAAACAAAATAACAAATAATTAGTTCATCATTTGTTTTTGTGCTGTTGTTACAAATATTTACATTACGAATCATTACATTTGTTTTGTACTCACACACCATTTTTCTATTTGCCTTTGAAAATCCTAAATTAGTCAATAATGTTTTGTTATTTCATGGTTTTTATGTAGAATTTTATAATTCTTTGAAATTGTTTGAAATTTTCAGCAATGGCTTTTAGGTAAAATAATAGTCATTAAAATAGAACATGTCGCTAGCAGCGTTGCCACGACCAAAATAAATTTGTAACCAATATGTAAAAAAAAAGTAACCAAAAGCAAAAAAAGTAACCAAAATTTTTATATATTTAAAATTTTATTTTATTTGTATTTGTAAAATACAAATTAACCATTGCATTTCAGTTTGTAGATGGTTTTTGACGTTTTTTGTAAATTATATATAGCGATCGTCAGATATTACAACGTTGTCAGATCTAGCAATGTACTGGCATTGAGAAATTGTTAGCAAAAGGTAAATTGTCAGTTTAGACGACTGTAAGAAAACTAACAATTTCATTGGCACGCAATTGTCACACAATGAATTTATCTGTCAACTGAAATTGTCAGTTCACACGGTTGTCAGATTGTTGTGTGGCATTGTCAAATTTGTTTTGCAACGTTGTGTGTGTGTTTAAAAATTTTAAATATTATCATTAAACAAAAACGATCAATTGAAACCATTTTATCTGCACTCTATGAAACAGGATTCAACAAAAGATATGTCACTATCCATTTTTATTTTCTTTAATTTAATTCTTTAATTTTCTTCCAATTTTTTCAGAGTTTAGAAATAATTTCTATGACAATGCTGCCATTAGCAGATGCATAAACTTTGCACATATGACAATGAAAAGTGTTTGACAATTATCTTAAAACAATGACAATGACAAAATTGTGTGTTTAGACGATTGTTAGATGTCTGACAATATTTTTGTTTTCCAATGTACTGAAAATGCTTTTTCTTACAACGTTGGAAGACAAACATTTTAAGTTCACACGGTTGTTACATTGTTGTTATTATAACGTTATAAAAACGTTTAAATTGTGGTGGTTTAGTTTATTACCAAAATTAGTGGTGTTAAGTCAAAGTGAAAAACAATGTAAAAAATGGTTACTTTTGTATTAAAAAAAGTAACCAAAACGGAAAAAAAGTACACAAGACACATTGGAAAAAAAAGTAACCAATTTTGGTTAAAAGTAACCAAAACGGCAACGCTGGTCGCTAGTATAGCAACTCAAACTGGAACATACATACATACATATCGATGGCTTAATATAAAAAAGGCCTAATTCGATTTTTTTGAAACCTTAAAAAAACCTTAATAAAATCCGTAAAATTTTAGATACAACAAAAATTTTTATAAACAATTTTTTTTAAAAAAGCAACGCATTTTATTTCTCATTAAATTTTTTTATTTTTGTTTTAATGAAGGTATCGAAGATAGAAATTTTTTTCATTGATTTTTTTTTTAATTGAGTTTGGCCTTTTTCATATACAGCCTTCGATATGCACTCGTATATATTTGTCGGTAACATAATGATAAATTAAAAAGTACATACATACATATGTACAGCTGATTCAGAAAGTAAGTAATCACCCATAAATTAAATTTAAAAGTACATATTTTAGAATAACTTTATTGTATACAAAATAAGTTGACACCACATTTTGAGCGGTTCTTTAGCAATAAATATTTAATATTCATTAATTCAAAATCACAACGCATAACTAAAAATAGTTCAGTTTTTAACTTCAAAAAGTAAAGGTGGATGCATCCATTTGTTCTTAACAAACATTTTTTCCAGAGAAAATTTTTTTTACTGAGAGTTTTTTGCAGCACGATTCTTCAATTTCGAACGATTTTTCTTAAAAATCAAAGCTGCCATATGTAAACAAAATCTGTTAGTTGTGCAAGTGGTAAAGTATTACCACTGATTTATTTTGCTTTGGGGTTTCAGTGCCAAAATACAAATATTAAATTATTTTAAAGTATTTTATATATTTAAAATGAATGAAAAAAGAAAGTTACTTTTGCTGATGGCCATGTATGATTATTATTTGTATGAAAAAATGTAACCTATTGGCAACTCAGTTCATTTTTGTCCAGAAAAAAATTCAAGTTCGTAAAAAATATTATCTCTCCCTATTAAAAAAGAGAGACGTTAAACTTCATATAAAAAAAATTTGTTCGAACAAATTTTTTGTTAAGAAAGAATGGGTGAATCCACCTTAAGTGCTCATTTCGAATTTTTTGCAATAAAAATCGCATAGAACAAATATTTTAGTATTTTGTATGGGAGCCCGTTTTCTTAATTATGGCTTCTAGTCTTTTGGAAATAGAATCCACTAAGTATTGGGTCACAAAGGGTGACATTTTATTCTACTCTTACTGTAAAGCTATTGTTAGGTCAGTCATATTCCTTATGTCTCTCTCTCTCTCTAAGTTTTCTGTCTAATTGATATCATAAATTTTGCAATAGGATTAGTATCAGGTAATTGGGGGTGGTGAGTTTCCCTCCATTTTGGATTATTATACAATAGCCATAACTTAGTATTATGAGCAGTGTGTACCCCAAACACACGTTGTCTTGTGTAAATATGAAGTTTTCGGAAAAACCCATTTTTTGCACGCTGGGATGGAGATGAGTTTTAAAAATCTCAATATACTTCCTGTGATCCATTATGCCATCGATTATATGTAAATTTCCAACAGCAGAAGCGCTCATACATCCCCACACTAGCACTGAGCCACCGCCTTGTTTAAAAGTAGGACACAATTTTTGTTCTTTAAACTTCTTATTTGGTTTTCTATGCTCTCTACATCTTCCATCTCGCTCTCATCCGTAAAAATCAATCTGTTCCAAAATTCGTTCGATTTATTTCAATCTTCTTTGGCGTATTTAAGTCGTTTGGTCTTGTTTACTTTGCTGGTGGGTTATTGTGTATTTCGATTCGAAAAGAAAATCTTTCGGATTTGTATAATTTTTACATTATACATATTTTAATTTAAATCATAGGTCGGCATCCTATAGCACTATTGTGCAGAGAGCACCTCACACTTAATCTCTTTCATTCAGTCGTCATTGAGACAGCAATGTGTGCACATGCGGCGGATGGAAAATATTTCCCAACAGACATATCAAATTAATAATGAATTACGAAAAATATTTTATGATTGATAATGCATTTGGTAACATGCATGTAATCAGCTTTTTAAGTAGTAGATGTTCCGTTTGTATATCAATATCGTTGTTAATTTCCCGTATAATATATCTTTTAGAAATGGCCTGAGGGAGGCCGCCTCTTGGCTTATTTGCAATATATTTTGTAGAATAAGATCTTTTAACTATATAACCATTATTACGCAACGCCTTGTTCGATTTTCTTATATTTATTATTATTTTATCTTCTGATTCCGGGGTTTCTTTTCGCTTTGGTGGCATTTTTAAACTTTTTTAATTTATTAACTATTTTGGCAATAACCGTTAATAAAATGATTTGACATTTTTGCTATTAATTTAAATTTATTGTTGTCAAATGAAACCTTATTTGTGATGAGCACTAACTTTTAAAATTAAAATTAACTACTATATTTCCTGTTTGTGTTAAATTAATGCGGCTTAAATGCTAAACAAATTTTAATTTAGTGGTTTCAATAAGGATTCATTAAATATTAAGATTATATGTAGGTATGTATTTTGAATTAAAATCGCAAATGATTTTAATAACCAGAAAGAGTATTTAAAAAAATGTAAGATGAGCACTCACTTTCTGAACTAACTGTACATACAAATATACAAATTTTGTTTTTTAAAATATTTGTTATATGTATTTTTAAAAATTAGCAAACATTTTAATATTATGTACATATGTATGTTTTTGAGTGTGTCATTTATTTTCTCTTGTTTGTTTTTCTTTTTCATGGCCAGTTTGTGTGAGTAAAATAATAACTCGTGTACGTATGAGTGATATATGTATATGTATTTGCATATCATGTATACGTTCGCTTCCAGTGCAGTCTGTCACAAAATAAATATTAATTAATTTCTATTTTCGGAAAATACATCCATACAGTGCATCAATAAAGTCGTCGGACAAACATTAAAATGAACTAAAATACAAAAGTTTTCATATTCAAAAATATTTAACACATTTTTATTTTGGAATATGTAGCGGTATGCTATTCTCATTGAAATAAAACAATAAACTAAAAAAAAAAACAATTGATTTATAAACTAAAAACACAAAAAATTCATTCCATACAAAAAACACCATCAAAAAAGTAGTCGGACAGTTGGAGTAAATTTATCTTAAGCTATTAATATCAGCATTTAATATTTTGTAGGACGTCCTTTGCCTTTTATAACTGCTTCCAATCTTCTTGGCATTGATTCTACAAGATGTCTGCATACAGATGGATCAATTTTCAGCCATTCGTTCTTTAACGCTTTAACGAGATCATTTTTTCCGAAATCGTATATTTTTTCAGTTCAGTTTCTAAATGTGGCCATAAATGGTTATAAACATTTATGTCTGGGGACTGCGGTGATGTTTCGAGAACATGTGGAGAATTAAACAATAGCCACATTCTTACGGCATGCGCCTTATGTTTCAGATTGTTGTCCTGATAATACTGGAATGTGTCTTTTATACCTAATTTCTCAACGCTTGGCACCAAATATTGTTTCAAAATGGGCAAATACTTTGTTTGGTCCATAATGCCAGCTATTATGCACAGTTCCCCAACTCTAGAAGCCGACATGCAACCCCAAACTAGCACTGAACCACCTACATGTTTGACATTAGCTTTTAAGTATTTTTCTTTAAGTTCTTCAGTGGGCCTTCTGCATACGTACGACTATCCATACGATCTAAATAAATTAAATTTACTTTCATCGGTAAGTTAGACTTTGTTCCAAAATGACTTATCCATGTTTTTGTACTTTTTTGAAAAATCTAGCTTTTTTATTTCTATTCACTTTGCTAATGTATGGTTTCTTATAGCCTTTTTATGAAGGACTGTCTTTACTATTTCCGCGATGCGTTTAGAGATTTCATTTGCCAATTTTGGAGCACTTAATTTAGGGTTTTTCTTAATCTGTTGGACAATCCATCGTTCATCGGTATTTGTAAGCAATTGTGGCCTGCCAGATTTTGGTTTGTTTTCAACAGATTTTGTTAGCTTATACTGTTTTATTTTATCATGAACTGTTGATTTGGGTCTTTCAAGTATATCTCCTATCTCTCGAACCGTTGTTTAGTCTTATAGTTTTTATACCCTACACCACCATAGCGGAGAGGGTATATTGGATTTGTGCTGATGTTTGTAACACTCAGAAATATTGGTCCAACACCCACCTTAAAGTATACTGATCAAAAAACTTTCTGAATCGATTTGACGATGTCCGTCCGTCCGTCTGGCTGGCTGGCTGCCCATGTAAAGCTTGTGCGCAGAGTACAGGTCGCAATTTTGAAGATATTTCAATAAAATTTGGTATGTGATATTTTTTTGGCCCAAGGATGGATGGGATTGAAACTGATGGAAATCGGTCCATTATTTCACCTGGCCCCCATGCAAATGTCCTCCCGAAATTGAGGTTTACTGATCATAAATGTTTGAATTATGGAAGTATCCAAACAAATTCCACCACAAATGAGTGGTAAATGAAGCCAAATCACATCTACAAATTTTGTGCAGATCGGTCCATAATTACTTGCAGCTCCCATACAAGACCCATTTCCAAAAATCACCAAATCCAAATAATATTGAACGAAAATATCCATATAACGCCCATTTCTGAAAAACTGTTTTATACATATACTGGGTGTATAGTATTATATGGTCGGGCTCGACCGACTATACTTTCTTACTTGTTTTTATTTATTATACTTGGAATTTTTTGGTTAAAATGATATGTGTTATGTATTTCCCAATTATTATCCTTATTATGCGCATGTATTGAAAAATCAAAGGAAATAGCTGATTGCAATTTCCTTGCTACAACAACATAATGTATTTTTTGGAATTCCACACAATTGAATTATAAAAATCATAAAATTGCGGCAAACTTCCTAGAATCAACTAAAGGAAAAAAACCCTTAAAAACTTGTGGCGACCTTTCATTGTATTTGTTGTTACTTCTTAAAACATCTCTATGTTCATAAAAATTTATCAATGAAAACATTAATACAATACATAATTATAAACACAATTTTTTGCAATTCATAAGAATCATAAAATTGTGCAGAATTTAAAAAAAAATTATAAAACAAAATAATCAGAAAATATTGTTTACGTTTTTTTTTTTGCTTCACAAGCTTTATGTAGAAAAATAAAATTCGATCGAAATCAATTCGAGCATTCGCGGTACTCTGATTTCATTACCTAAGAAAATGAATTGGCAAAAGCATACATCCATATTGAACACCCTTGCTGATGGCAAAGATTAATAAAGATACAGTTTTTTGGCTACAGAAGTTATTGCATTTAGGATGACAAGATTCTGCAGATAGTACTACAACTATGTATGAAGTTGGCCATCAATTGCAGTTAATGGTTATCAGTTGTGGCTTTTTCTTCTTGACACCATCATATAAATCTCTCACATACATACTCACATATAGACTGTACCACGAATCAAACAATAAAGATTGCGCAGAGAATGTAAACAAAATTTCATCTCTCTACGCATGACGTCACAGTTTATTTATATTTAAAAAAAAATAATTTTGTTGTAATTTTTTTGATTCAAAACATTTAATTATTTACATTTTATACATATTAAAATGTATAAAAAAGCGAACTAAAATATACAAAAAAAATATTTATGTTGTTTTTAAAATGAAGTCTGTATTAATTTATTGTGTTTAATTTTATTTATTAATAAATATCCTTTGATTTTATTCATCGATTTAAATTTTCTTTTTATCCGGAATAAAGTCTTACGGATTTTGTTATAAACCAAATTTTAGTTGCATATCATATGACAAGCACATATGTACCTATATATTTTTTTTATTATCAATTTATTATTTTTGTTAGTTTCCGTTTGTGTTTTTTGTGTCATCCGCTAGGAACACAAAAAGTGTTTTAGCTTTAATATCCGCAATAATAAAACTTGACTCATTTTTATATAGAGATTTTCACCATTCAAAGATTTAAATACAGCTTCTAGATTTATAATTTGGCACACAAATTTATCAGTAAGCTTTAATAACCTAGCATAAGGTATCTTAAACGCAAAACTTTAATTTCATATCTTCTTTTATATCATCTGGCTTAAAGTGTTCAATACAAAATCAATAAGACACTTTTAATTTTTTTTCATCAAGGTGGCAAAGTTTAATTTATTTTCTTTTGAATCTCCAAAAAAATTAAAACTTTTATTTACATTAAATTTTAGATATAACTTAAGCAAACATAAAAACATAAAATCTTTGCTCTCAATTTTACTATCACAGTTTTTGTAAAATATAACGGTTGCGTAATCTGCTAATCATTATTTGATGAAACTGTACATGATTAATCTTGACCTCGGAACACTGTGCGTATACTTAATAACACTTTAAAACTCTGCTAAATATTGCGTATACGTTTCATGGTTTCAATCAAAGTACTATATAAACTTGATGCAAACCATGATCTTATGCAGGCCCTAATTTTCTAAATCACTTGCGTTCAACGTAACACCTACGCTTTTGCGAACGCATCACCAAAAATATGAAATATTCAGGGGTGTCATAGAAACCAATATTGTCGGAATTGCTTTTAAAACACTTTCAATAAATATCGTTCAATAAATATCGAGATATTTCTAGTATCACGAGATATTTCTAGTATCATGATATTTATTGAACGTGTAGCAGTGCCCTATGACACCAAAGCATTTTTTCTTGTCGGTTTTAAAACCAATTCCGACAATATTGGTTTCTATGACACCCCTGATTATAAATTACTGCGTCATTGCGTTTAGCGAACGCAGAAATATTACGTTGTAGCCATTGTAAATGCTGATAAGGAAATTTAAAATAAAAATCTACATAAAGCTACACTTATTTTGCATTGGCAATGCTACAAACCTATCAGCTGTTCAATAATTTTGTTTGATTATTTATCAAGAAAATATTTGAAATTGTGAAGAAAAAATCTTTTAAAGCAAATAACTATAAATACAAAGATACTAAGGGATACAAAAAAATTTTATGGATACGTCTTCTTTTTCGTATGATGAAGATTCTTCAAGCGTCCTAGACATACTATCTATTGAAAAACCCCAATTGTGCTCTACTATCAACATCATGAATTGAACGAATAATGAGTAAGCAAAATAACACTGTGGAGATTTACAATATTTTTATATTTATATTTTGATAAAAAAAAATTAGGCATTCCACGAGCCACATCTGGATGCTTTTCCATTTCAGCTATCAATAATTCAAATTTAGCTGCCGTTGAGGCTCCTTTTTTCGCCCTAAGAAAAATTTTAGTAGTCTTTTATACTAAATGAATATGTTTGTATATTTACTTACATCGTATTAAAAATGTTGCTATTAAATTAATTAAATAATTTTGTTTTTTAATAATATTTTAATTAAACTTTTAAAACTAACAACAAGAAAATGGTGGCGCTAAATTTAACAACGCAAGTGATAAAAATTTCAGCGTTGCATTTTACAAACTACACAATATCTGAAATAATTTTGGGATTCCAGTCAATTCAGTATTATGCAAAAATAAATCTGGAGAGGATTTTTGGCCATTTTGGAAATTAGGAAAAGAGCTCGTGTATGACACTATATGAAAATGTTGGTCCTATGGTCACTTTATACGATTTGTTGAAAACTGTGAACAATTAAAAAATTATTTTGAATCGAATTCTATTACCTAGGGTTTAATATTTAGGTTTAACATTTTTTCCCAACTGACTATTGACTGTGCAATAACTATGTACCACTTCCATATTTATATGCAGAAATACTAAAAATATACACACTCTTAACCAACGAGGGCTTAGCTCTATAACCCAAAAAGATTAGGCTCAGGTGAAGCAATTCTTTATAGTCTTCTCTTGGTTGCCTGTCTTTAATAACAGGAGGAATTCACTATAAGCGAAGCTTTACGGCAACTAATTCTGGTTCTGTCAAGACTTGCATAAAGCTGGTGCTTTTTTGAGTTAGTTGGAATTTCTCTATAAACCGATTTTTTTGTGGTTTCATACGGCCATGTCACAGAATTTAATTCCGTTCGGAAGTGGAATTAATTCCGTATTTTGCTTCTATAGAAAAAGCCAAACGAACAAATTTTTCGGAATGAAACCACTTTTAATTTGCTATGTGGAATTGTAATTTTAAGAATTTCTAGGTTTCATTCCGAAAAAAGTTTCGTCTTACTTTTTCTATAGAAGCAAAATACGGAATTAATTCCACTTCCGAACGGAATTAAATTCTGTGACATGGCTGATAGTTTCAATCATCCGCACGCTGCAGTTGTTCTCGTTTTCCTAAAATTCTAATTTTGTTTTGAGCACTCTGTTTGATGCTTTAGATTTTTCGGCAGGTTGAGCTTTTTTTCGAACAAGCTCTTCATATCGTGCCAGAAGATTACAAAGCAAAAAATTTGAAATTTTAATATTCATCGGGTACATATTTCCTCTAAATTATTTAGAAATAATAGATACATATTTCAAAATGCATCATTAGTTTTTTTCAGTTTCATATAAATTTTAAAAGTTATAAAGCGTTATTTACGAAATTTTTGGAAAAAATTATTAAAAATTGTAATGTAAGGTACCTAAATGAGCAAATTCATTGTCAAAACTTATAGTTTTTGCACACAATAATAAAGCTTGGATATTTTTCTTTTAAATTGTTTCCTCAAAAGTAAAGAATATCGTGGTGTTTGTCAAAGTTATGAATAAAACTCAAAAAACGACCGGCAAAGTTGATTTTTTGCAAAAATTCGACTTGTCCGACCTTTAAACCTTTTCCGAAAAATCTGAAAAAAATCTCAAAAATACTTTACCCCTCAAATTAGGCTTGAACCCTAAAGAAAATTTTTTTGGAACAATCTAACATATGTATGTACATTTAAATAAGGGCCCAAATACATTGAGGAAAGTCATGGTAACTGCAACATATTATGATGGCGGCAATCATATAGACAATTACAAGGACTATAATATGGCATTTTTCAATTTATTAACAAAACTAGTTAACACCCTCAACGGCTGTGATAATATTAAAATCATGCTTTTTCCCTGAGTGTACATTGAATAAATTTTACATTTCAATATTAACGCCATTTTAAAGCAATTACTCGTATGTTTAAAAAAATCAATTCCTTTGTGTTAAACTCCCAAATTGAAGACAATAAAGTTAATTAATTAATTTTTATTATTCAATGTTTGATGTTGGTGGCGTAACACAATTTTAAATTTAACTTCCGTTTGAATACAAATGCTCACTCATGCTGACATTTCCGGTGTTCCCAACGCGATTAAAATGAAGCTAAAAATATATGTTTCTGTTTTGCAAAGCTGTAGGTAGGATTTAATTTATTTATGCAACGATGATAATAATATGTATGTGTTTCTTTCTTTTTTGTAGAACTTGATAATACAAACGAAGGATTTAATTTCACCTGTTGACTTGTTGCCATGGCATTAATTTCATACAACGCCGCATGACCTGCTTTTGATTGAATTAGTTTGCCAAAGAATAGCATGAACATATTAAAATGAAATAACAGAAGATAGAAAACAAATTCCTGCTTAATACTCGTAGTGGTAGTCTTTGGATAAAATAATTTCTTTATTTCTGCAGTTTTTTTTTTTTTGCTTCTTGTTTTGACAGTTTTAATAGGATGAATGTAATAAGAAATATCTAAATTAACAAGAAACGGGTTATGATGAGAATTGGTAGCGGAAACAGTGCGGAAAATTATACATATAGTTTATTAATTGGTTAAGTTAAGTGTTATTTGGATTGCCTAGGAAAATCGTAGGACGTATGAGATCGATTATGAAGTCTTCAGTCTGCAAGAAAAAAATGTCTGTCTATTAAGTGTAATGTTACATACATATTTTACAGACAAGAATACATGCGAATTTTACATTTTACGAATACAAGCACGTATTTTAATTGAAAAAGGAAGAAGGTATGCCAAGTTAAACAGATTGAAGATTTAAATACAAACAGCAGGTTGGACAATTTGTCTAAACAAATTTTCAAATTGTTTTTATTCCTAATGGACAACAGGTAGAGTAATTGTTCTCGTGATAAGCAATACCTTATACATAATTAACAGCGCAACAAATTAACTGAAAGCTTTAATTTTACAAGCGATCTCGACAAAACATATGAAGACTTATTATTGCCTTTAAAAGAAAAAGCACGCATTCCAGGCAATCGCGATAAAAATTTTCTGATCAGCTTTTTGTCATACGTAACTCAATGAATGTACCAGTTTCAATATGTATCTATAAAATAACATTCTATTTTTTTCTTTTGTTGTGAATAAAGTATTTATGTACAGTGTCTCACATAACTATAATGCCTACCCATTTTCAAGGGAAATTTGTTTTTCATTCTAACATAAAATTATTAACCACAGGTAAAAATATTTTTAAACATTGTATAAATTGGGAAAATACCAAAAAAAAATTAACAATGCCCGGTTTTGTTTAATTGATATTGCATTTAATTATATTTGGCAATTACAAATTGCCGGTCATAAATGTATTTTGCATTTGGAAATCCAAGTTAATTTTGTTAGGTTTTTTTGGTGTTGATAAAAGGATCCGTGCCGTGTATTTTTCAATTGTTATTAGTAATAATTTTGTCCTTATTGTGCACGGGTATGAAAATCTTTGCGTTAAAAAGCCCGTAAAAAAGAAAGAAAAAAGAAAACTACTATTAGGGCAAAAAACATTTGTAATATGTTTAGTAGATGTTGTGAATCAGTAACAAATTTAATAAGGTCTATAGTCGCGAAAGAATTTATAATTTGCCACGGACTGGTTGTCCAAAATCGTTAAATGCAGGGTAGGAGACACTACTGAGCATCGAAAGTTGCTTAAGCCTATATTTATTAACGGCCAATTTGGAAGAACACTATATACCAATGTAAACAACGAAAAAATTTACAGAATACAGAGAGCCATAAATATATACGGTCGTCTGGCAAAGTAAAATCCATTTTTTTTTTAATTAACAGATTGAAGAGGTTATCATTCGCAGAGATCCATAAAAATAAAAATTTTGTGTTTCGACAATATGTTATATTCTATGACGAAGGCAAATGCAACAGTTTTTATTCAGATGAAGACCGAGGGTCTAGTGGAAGCCAAATAAAGTCTTTAATATAAGTAATTTAAAATCTACAGTTATTATTAAATTACGGTTAAATATTATGATGGTGGTTCTACTTTTTCAATGGAATGTGGTAATTTTATATATACTGATGATATTTTGATTGGTTCATTCTGAAAGCTACAAAGACATATTGTCATTTAAACATGGTATTAGAAATTTACCTTTTGTACAATACCAAAAATTTTCCGATACCTCGTTAATGCTCGTACTTGACTCCCATAGAAATCTAAATCGGAAATGTTTAATTCTTTTTCCTTTTGGCATATTTCACACAAACATCTTCACAATCGATGTCAATAAAAACGAAATATTACTTAAAATAATTGGAATTTGTATAATACGTATCTTTTTAATAAAATAAAATTCCATGAATAATTAAAAAAATACAAAAAAAAATTAACATGAATTAAAATGCAACAATAACTAAATAAAAATTAATATTTTTTAAGGGTGATGTAGCATTTGATGATCGCATTTAATCATTAAGCATGAGTTGGTATTTATAGCCCTGGTTCGATTCCCAGCCGCTACCACTCAGTATCAGTTTCTGATAATTATTAGTTTTATTTTCTATCCATCATAACTAATATTTATCACAGCGCCCTCCTTCGTTGGTATAGCATTCAAACGCCACCGAAGTAAAATAATTAAATAAAGGCTATAAAATTAATGTGCCTACTCACCACCAGAGGCGCTGTAATTATGCACTAAAAACAAACATAATGCGCAATTGCAGAGTTGTGATATAAAAAGCTTTCTTCTTTCACCACCTTTACTTCTTCAACTATCTCCTTTCCAAAGAAAGCAACGCAAGTATATATAGGTATATTAATTGCCTGAGTGTTACTTCTCTTTAAAAAAAAAAAGTTAGTAGGCAAAATAGTTTTGTGATATACTGTATATAGAATTTAAATACATATTCTTCTGTTTTCTATAATAAACTTCTTAAGAGCAAGCTCGGTGCATACATCTCTGAATGTATTGAAAGGCCGCTCATTATTGATTTCAATAAACAGAGTGAATTTTTCAGGACCATGCCCAATATAAGTAAGTAAGCTTTTAAAAGGCTTTGAAAATTTTACTTTAACAAACACACACTCAGTTCAACGCTTTGACTTCGACTTGTAGTCGTCCTCAGTGTTTGTGGTAACTTTCCAATCAAAAAAATAATAATTAGTACAATACAAAACTCAACAGGTTAATGGCTTCTTGGCGTTTCTAGTTTTTGCGTGTCTGTTGTCAACAATAGAATATCCGTATTGAACAGTGTGTTGACTCCAATTATTATATTTTTTTGACATTTGACGGGCTCGTGCTCTTAGTAATACAAAGCCAATTAATTGACTACGGTTATTTTATATATCTCAGTTTAAGAATAACTGTACCTAAGTAACCTAGATTGTAGTCACCTTAAATTCTTTTTACACTATATTTGCAATAGTTATTTTAATCACTACTTAGGGTGTATCATGAGTCTCCCTTGGTAGTCTATTCAAGGGCTGGCAACTTTACTCTCTTATTTTTTATTAACTAATAATTGAACAAGCGCATGAGTGTAATTAGAATCACATTTTTTCAATGACAGTCTTGAAACTTGTGGTATTGTTGTTGTAACAATTCTGCACAGGTTCTGCAACAACTTCCAGAGCAAGCAATTGTACTAATTCTTCTGGGTTAGTCCATAAATCCATTGGGCGAAGTGAATTATGGTTGGCTGAGCAGTTGATAATATGGGGGCATTGACCAAATGCTGGACATAAGTTTGAGAGGACTCGATCTATGCAGGACCAATAAACATTTAGTCTGTTGCTCCATCCCGACCTCAGTTGTGCCAAAACTACTCTTGTTTTCCTCTCTTTCAGCACTGGGCGCCAGGCGACCTCCAAGTACGACATTCATTAAGATGTTTTGCAACCGCGGTATTGATGGCAACCCAGTGAATGTTGATTAAAGCTGCTATATACGATTTTTGATTTAATGAACCCTGTACTTATGCTTTCCTCGTATAAGCGAAGATCCTTCCTGACATGCCACGTGATAGACTCCTGCTGTATGATACTAAAGCCTGAATGACTCCTCCTATGACATTTCAGGGGAAACTCTTTCGTCAGCATGACCTTATGTTCCATTATAGGGAGAATCTTCGTGTCCTTATGCAGGTGATGTTTTGAGGTATTTTGCATGCACCCTGTCATTTTTATGTTTATCCCATGGGTATCTCTCAATGAAGATGACCACATTGGAGCGGAGTAATTCATAACAGACCGACTAATCGTCTTATTGGTAGCCAACAAGGTTTCTTTGTCCATGCTCCAAGTCTGATTAGCGCTTTCAGGACCTTGTTTCTATTTCATAATTTCTGCTAGATTGCAAAAGCATGAGTTGAGGGGGTAAATAGGTCTAACGGCGACTCCATAATTTTTGGGTAGTTCGAAATCGGATATTGTGTGCTGTTGACTACAATGAAAAGAATAATTTTTATCTCCTTCGTCCAAGTGTTGAAGGTGTTGCTAAAGACTTCATTGGTGATAGTTGCAGGTTTCTTGTAGTGAAAAAATCATGTATTTTACTGAGATAACTATTCACTTGTGATGATGCAATTAATTGTGAAACCAGTTCTTTGGAACGCTTTTATGGATCCAAAAAAAAAATTCCTCAGAACCAGTTCTAAAACTTTTCCTAAAGATGTATGATTGTTTTGTAAAACTTCTCTGGAACTAGTTCCGAGGCTGACAATTTCAAATAAAAATCATTGCTTGAAGAACTGGTCCAGAACCGTTATAACTAAGTAATGTGTGCAACGCCTCTTTAGAAACATTTCTACTAGTTGACAATTTCAAACAAAAAGAAACATTGATCCCGAAATACAAACGATTACTGGCTGTATGAATGCGTTCTAGAACTAGTTGTGGAACTAATACCTAAATTTTATTTTCTCAATTTCAACTTGAAAAGGTGTAGTCACGTGGTTAAATTACCGTAAAAGATTGAAAATATCTCTAGTTGGGGACAATCAACCAGAACTGCTTGGAAGTATATGTGTCACATGCTTGTGTATGTATACAAAAATAATTTTAAAAACCTTAAATGATTGCACAGGTAGTTACTAGCTTTTTGTCATAGACATTTGTTACACATCAACGAACAACAGACAATACATTACACTCCAATATATTAGGATGGACCCATTTATATGGTTACAAAAACAGTTACTGATGGCTTCAAGTAAAATGAAGGTTTGTTTATTTAAAGATAATCTGCCGTATTCATAAAAAATAAAGTGGGTTTGAAGTGTGCTTTTAGACAAAATTTTCATACAAAATTTTCTTAAAGTACATTTGAAGTCTACTTTAATTTTTTGTGAATTAGATCCAATATCTCTAGGAGTTTTTGTTCAAACATTTAAATGATCTTCAAAAATATAATATTTTAATATTTAATTAATGGGTTTAGAACATCACTTCGAATGGCATTAGAAAGTTACCGACCAGTCCGAACAAAATTGAAAATTTTTTTATAATAACAAAATCAGAAGAACCTGAAAGCGATACTGCTATTAGAAACACAAATCGTTTAGAAATTTTATATTAAAACAAACTAAGCATTCATTTTAGTAGCGTGCACACGTACTTATGTATAAAGGTATGTGAATATATATTCATCAATACATTTTTTTAGGTTCTCTTACAAACAAAAGACACAATATACACTCATTCTTACATAATTATAACACACCACACTACAAATATCTGTAACGAAAATAAAAATCCTGTCTCTACAAACTACTCACTCCTGTTCATTGTACTGAAGCAGTCAAGTGTAAATGAATTCAATGTTCACATCTTCTTCCTTTCATTCCCTCTCTCTCTCTCTCTCACTCTCTCTCTTTGTCTTACTCATTTTTAAAGCCTCACATAAGCTAACACACACACTTGTACATAAAAATAGCCAGTCTGTGAACATTTACACAGTAATGACACGAAAAATTCGTTTAAATAATAAACAAGTAAGAAAGTATAGTCGGTCAAGCCCGACCATATACTACCCTACACCCAGTATATGTATAAAACAGTTTTTCAGAAATGGGCGTTATATGGGAGATACAAGGTGGCGCAAAAGTAATCCTCCCATCAGAAAATGCTATAAATTTTGCGATTGTCCCCTAATGTCAGTTCTGTTTTGACATTTGTGTAGTAAACACATGCGAAATACACGTTTATAAACAATGTTACGCTACACTGCTCCAGAACGAAAATCCTATTGGACCGACCATCCAAAAATTTAGTGGCATGATGTATGTGAATATAAATACGTATTGTGTATGTTAAACTTTATTTTGATATAAATACTTTTAAAAGATTTATGGAGGTTTAAGTGGATTACGGAGATGGTCTTATATGGGAGTTTCGAGTAATTATGGACCGATCATAATAAAATTGGACCGTATTATTTTTAGACATATGAAATATATTTTCGTTCAATATTATTTGGATATCAAAATTTTTGAGAGAGTTATGCTCTTTAAAGTGATTTTCAGAAGTGGGCCTTATATGGGAGCTACGACTAATTATGGACCGATCTGCACAAAATTTGTAGATGTGATTTGGCTTCATTTACCACTCATTTGTGATGAAATTTGTTTGGATACTTGCATAATTCAAACATTTATGATCGGTAAACCCCTATTTCGGGAGGACATTTGTATGGGGCCAGGTGAAATTATGCACCAGTTTCAATCCCATCCGTCCAAATTTTATCAAAATATCTTAAAAATTGTGACCTGTACTCTGCACACAAGCCTTACATGGACAGCCAGCCAGCAAGCCAGACGGACGGACGGATAGACGGACATTGTTAAATCGATTCAGGTGGGTGTTGGATTAATATTTCTGGGCGTAACAAACATCAGCACTAATCCAATATACCCTCCCCACTATGGTGGTGTAGGGTATAACAAGATTAAATTACAAACAACAAATACCACAGCAAAAATAGCAAAAACGTTATCTAACGTCATCCTATACATCAACAGACAAATAAACAAAATATTACAATAAAAACACAAAACAAAAGAGTGTTCTAATACAGTGGTTCCAATTAGGCAAATAGCCAGAAAATTTTCTAATTTTGATAAATATTTAATTGTTGGAATAATTATTACATTTTTTAAATTCATTATAATTAAGATAATCTGGATCTCTAATGCTACAGCGACCGATCATTAAGTTCTCATTAGTTTAACGAGATACCAGACAACGCAGTTAAATTTAAGAAACATGCCTAGGCAGCATAGCTGCCAGATGTGATGATTTATAGTCTATTTGACGATTTTTCGTTTCAAAAATACCAAATTGACGATTTGAAGATTTTTTTATTGAAAGTGGCGATTTTCTGAATTATTAAAATTTTCATTATCATTTGTTTGTTTTATTAATGTTTTTGTTACCAAATTCTCGTTTTTTTTTTTGAGACAACAACTATTGTTCTCATTTAATATCATAAATATTAAGAAGAACATGACATATTTCAAAAACAAAACTAAATAATATGTAGTACTGTTTTCTTAATTATTGACAATTGTTAATAAATCCAAATAATAGTAGAAATTACTTATTTATCTGTAAACATAAAAAGCAATTTTAAGTGCTGTATTCCATTAACTAAAATTTTTAGAGGAAACAATATCTGAATTTCAACGGAAAAATTCTACAAAAACTTCTGCTATTTTAACTAAACTTCGAAAGAATATTCAGCCAAATAAATTTAAATAAGAAAAATACGAAAATCTTTGAAAATAAGTACCTGTATATGATGGTACAAATGTTATTTAAAACTTAATAAACTAAATTGTTTTGACATTGTAATTTAACCTGAATTAATAAAATATGCTAAATTCAGATATTTATTTATAAAATACTATAAGTCTTGTTTCATACTCTTCAGTTTCAGCTGACCAGTTTTCGTTCCATTCTCTGAACTTACCATTTCATTTACACACGTCAATTAAATTTTCGTACTTTTTAATGAAAATCAACATACATTTAAGAAAAAAACAAAAAGAAATATAAAAATTCTCTAGTACCGTCAAGTTTGTATCCCTTTTGTTGTTTTTCCCCTTCTCATCCAAAAATATTTGCCTTGACGAGTCAGAATTGAAAAGTGTGAAAGCGGACTAAGATAATTTAAATATTGTGTTTAACGTTAAATTTTTGTGATTTCTTATTTAAAAGTTAAAATTTATATATTTTGATGTGTATTGTACAAGAGACTATAGAAACTTTAATTTTTATGTTTCGTTTAAATAAAATTTTTTAAAATACTAATAGAAATAGCGAATTTTTATTTTTCCGATTTTTTTGACGATTTTTAAAATTTTATATGTCGATTTTTTTTATCGGGATTTTGACGATTTTTTTCTAAAATTCATCTGGCAGCCCTGCTATATATCACATTGAAAGATCATTTTATCTAGACTTACTATACATATATCCTAGCTATATTTATTGATATCGAGTCTTATTAATTTCCTTTGACATTTTGACCTACACCGGGAGGTATTTGCCTGGATAAGACATATTCTGGAAATTAGACGGATGAATTGCGAGGAAAACGAAATCTAAACTTTTTATTTCGAAAGGCAATAGTACAGAACTCAGACTGAAAGGAAAAAAAGAGGATCTGTCAGTTCAAGTCCAAGGAATCGTGCTACATCTACAGGATGAGCCCATAGATCTTCCGGATATAGCGCAATAGCGCTGGCTGAGAACCCTGACCACATGTTGGGCATAAATTAGATACGGTACCGTCTATGTGAAGTAAGAAGGCATTAAAGGCTTCATTAGTCTTTACTTTCTTTTGCTGTTCTGTTCCGTGTCGTTTTGTTGTTAAATTTTTGTAGTTAGTTTTTCCGTATAAACGTATCAGCTGTTTTAGGTAAACAGACAACACACCGCAAAAATAAAACAAAAAATACAAATCAAAGTTTTTTTATTGTACTATTGTCATTACTTTCGACTAAAGTAATGAGGTTTTCCTCATCCATCGTTTATTTTGTATATTTTTATAACTTTTATACAAAAATTTAATTAAATACAAAGAAATTGAACATTTTTGTAATAAACCAATAATTTTTTGTTGTGCGGATGTCAGCTGTTTTGTGCTGTCACTTACAATTACTTAGCAAATTTTTGTTTTCAACAGGCAACGGCACGGAAAGTAACAAAACAACTAACGACTTCTACACATTTTTTATTTAACAGAATCAAGTCAGCTGATTCGGAACGGAACAGAAAGTAAAGACTAATTCTGCCTTAAGCCTATTGCTCCTATTGTTACAAGTATTAAATGGTTAAGGGGGATTGGTAACGAAACCTCAACTCGTATCTTTACGTTAAGGAATACCCTAAGAAATGACATTTCGAAAACGAGAAGGCGAACAAAATATACAAGAAGGGACTGGCAAAATTTCACAGTCGATAGAACTGTTAGGGAAATCCAAAAATTAACCTTAATATACTGTTATGTTTTTAGCTATTAAAAACGGTGGTTTATTTCCTTTAAATAAACCGGATTCCTTTTAATTGCAAAATAAAAGCGTCAAGTAGTTTGAAGAAAATATAACGAGTCTTTATTTATTTAAGCGTACAAAGAAAACAATTAAAAATTAACACTCTGTCTTTTACACACTTATATTACGGTTTAAGACAGTGGTTTTCAAAAATAAAAATAAAAATGAAGATGAAGATACATTTACATATGTCATTTCACTTATTTACATTATAGATTAAACAACAAAATTGTTTTGCTTTGAAATTGTCGTATTTTGTATCAACAAAGCGTCATATGCGGGAAGTTTTGCTTTACTTCTTTAATTTGAATAAAGTGTGCAAGCAGCAAATGCTTCTTAAAGGCTTTAAAAGGAAATCATTTTTGCAGCGAATCATTACTTGAGATGAAAAATTGATATTTACGATAACTCGAAGCGTAGGAGATCGTATGTAAAGCCCGACCAGCCAGCCGAATCTATCTAAACCTCCATAGCTCAAAGGTAGTGCTGTGTATTGTAAGGCAACAAAAGGGTTTCAATGCCACATGCTGTAATACCTGTTAAAAACTATTTTGAAAGAAGTTTTTGCGATATTATAGTCCAGACCTTACCCCGTCCAATAACTATTTGTTTGGTTCAATGCAGACCTTTCTCTCTAGGATACGCTTTACTTCAGAATATATTTTTAAAAATGGATTCGTTTTTGCTTTTAAAAATGAGCAGTTCTTTTAGTGCGAAATCCATATGTTGGCCGAAAGTTGGCCAATACTTAGATTCAAATCTGTTGTATATTGTTGGTAACCCACTGTTCACCATAGTCATCACAACCGTAACCATACATATTTTTATTAGCTTCAATATTGCCACACAATAGTAGGTCTAGTCAATATTGTCACAACCTACCTTTTTACGTCTATAGTACAACGTATTGCGCAAGGTTTTTAATTATTAACTAGACATTTAGGCAGAGGCGGATTTGTCATCACCATCGTCCTCAGCTTCATGTTCATAACCATCATCTACTGTATATCATTTTAAAGGATATTATCACTGCTGTGTGTATTTGCATAAAAATTAATATTAAAGCACACCCAATTTCATACAGCTCTTTGTTCAGTTCCAGAAAGTGGAAAAAATATTTATTTATTTTACTGTCAAACCAGCAAGTAATGCTTAAAATTTTAATCCTCCCATCTTGTGTTAAATTATGTCAATTATTTAACTATTTTTCATTGTTGTTGTTTTTTCAGTTTATTCAATTAATTTTCAAGGACTTTATTGGCATTATAATAAAACAAGTGCCGAACAGGTGATGGATGACAACAACTATAACTATAGATTTTTAAAGACAATGACAGACACAAACTCAAAACCATGATGATTGATATAGGGACCACTGTTAAAGTATTCTCTAAGGTGTTGTTGCGTGAAAATGCTATCAAAACTTAAAAAAGAACATTTATTTGTAAATATCTTGTAGTGGTTTGTGTTCGATAGATAAAAGTAAGAATGGAAAAAGATATTTGTAATAATTATTGAAGCAGCTAGACAAACATTAACTCCGTAATGGTCAATATGAATTTTTTCTTAAATGAATTTTATTACCTGAGACATTTGATGATTTTCAATTGTGCAATTTTTTCCATTCTCTTTTAAAATTGCTACGTAAAATGTTGTGCACTTATACGATGCAATTTTACGTGCAACAAGTCATAAAATTTTTTGACGTTTAATTACACATTCCTCTTTAGTTTTTCATTCGCAACAAAGAAAACAAAATTTTAAAATATACATACATATGTAAATATAATATACAAAAAATATATGTACATATGTATGTATATAAGATAATCCCGATAAAAAATAGGATCATCCAAAGAGTACTCCTTGAGCGCTCCTTTGCGAGAAATGTATTACTCCATAAAACTCCGAACCTCATAGGATTTTTAACACAGCATGTCCACAAACACGAGTACCTACTCCTTTTAAGCTCCTTATGGAGTACTCCCTTTAATCTTGTAAATGACGTCAGAGGGAGTAATCATTTTTGTCTTCTAAAAGAGCATAAAGTGAGTAATCGTTTTTGTCTCCTAAAAGAGCATGAAGGGAGTAATCGTTGTTGTTGCCTAAAAGAGCATAAAGGGAGTAATCGTTTTTGTCTCCTAAAAGAGCATAAAGTTAGTATGCAATCGTTTTTTTCTCCTAAAAGAGCATAAAGGGAGTAATCGTTTTTGTCTCCTAAAAGAGCATAAAGGGAGTAATCGTTTTTGTCTCCTAAAACAACATAAATAGTTTTTCTCTCCTAACAGAGCATAAAGGGAGTATCGTAATCTAAAAATCACTTAAATGTCCATAAATCCCTTACAAAAGCCACTATCAAGTTGAAATTCAACACAAATAGTTCATAAACATATACAAATCGTCCATCTCAATATGATGATGATCGGTCCATATTTGATCGTAGCCCCCATAATAGCTGATTTGGTGGTGGATGTATAAGATTCGGTACAGCCGAATATAAACTCTTACTTGTTTTATACTAATAGTTGGTCGAATAATTCATTCCGTTTTTTTTTGTGCGTAATTGAAATTATTCATTCCGTTGCTGCGGCATCTCTACACAGACAGTATTACGGCATGCCGCAGGAATGTATAATTACATTTTACATATCGATCGATATTTCTTTCCGCTTAGTTTTCCTTTTTGTGCGGAAACTATAATACCAACCAGTATCTTTAATATTTAAATTGGGTACCATCAATACTTTTCTCTAACTGAAGATTAACAGCGCCATAACAAAATTTGTTTTTTAATAAAAGCATTGTTTACAAAAAATCCTTTACTATAAGTGGCCTAATGCGTTATAGACCATCTTTTTGAGAAAATCAAAATACTTGTAATCACATGGTGCTTTCTCTAGAGTGTATGACCTTACGCTATGCACTTGCTGTGACTTGACGTGCACACATTGTCTAGTATGTGAGTGTAGAAAAATGTTTGTCTTAATTTGTGAATGATCGAAAGAATTGTTTATCTTCCGATCCTGGCAACGGCGGCAGTGAGTATTGCATGCTTACCAAACGTCCAGTGACCAGTTACCACCGCTATTATTCACGAGCTGCTTATTGCGTTTTCCATTATGTACTTACTGGCCACATTTCCTTAGCGATCTTACATGTGTTTGCATTGCGCCATCTATTTTAAGCCATTTGGAAGTAGTGCCTGAGGATATCAATTTTAATGGTCCCAAGCGGTGTTGAGACATTTAAAGCGGATCCTTCTGTAGTCCCAATGCGCATGGGCCCAAACCACTCTGCCAGTTAGATGATATAGCCTAGACAGTTCTTTCTTATATTGTCTGACTAGAATAGATGTTGTAGTATTGGATTTAAGTTGCTTGAGTACCGCCAGGCTGTCGACAAAGATGGCATTTCGAATAAGTATCTAAACCTAATCGCAGTATCTGAGCCTGAAAAGCAATGGATTTACCTGGGAGGTGTATTGAGAGCTTATATAATTAACAAACACAAACTGCGACGCTTTTTGGCTTATCTGCAGAAAACACCCAGAGTCTTTGGCGGGAATCGAACCGGAACCCTCTGACAGATAGTCCGGCACACTATCGCCTAGTCTATCGGGGCACTCATAAACTATGCAGAAAACGCCGGGTCCGAAGCCACACTTTATTTTTGAACCATCTGTGTATAACTTTATGTCATATCCTTCAATCATATGACCCCCTTTTTATTTTCTCCTGGATAGCATAGTGAATTTGAACCAAATACTATGCTGTGTAGTCGGATGTTTGTTGTAATGAAGGGGGGAGCAAATTCAAGATTTTTGCATGTCCATATGTTCTTGATCTCCAGCAACCAGTTGCAGTGCCAATCTAAATAAAAACAATGCATTTTTTAACAAAATTATCTTCTGTGATGACTTTTACGTTCATCGAAATCATGTAGACAAACTAATGTTGTAATCAGTGATCTTTGATTTCAGCAACAATGTGCCATGAAAGCCGATCAAACAATTTAGTTGTAGCATTAGAAATTTCCTGCTCGCGTATTTTCCCGATGTGGCTAAAACTTGTGATAAAACTGCGCTGGACTATTTTCTTTGGGTCCATTTGACGCGGTTTACTTTAACAAGCTGATGCTCTGAAAGTTGAAATTCGGCGCTGCTTGGACGTGATAATCGCAACATTTTTGCAAAATATGTTTCAAAATGATAGTTTAGAATATATCTTTTTCAACGTTTGCTGGGATTGCCGGATTTAAAAAACTATTGTTTAAAATGTATTAACATGTTTGATAGTGGAGCTAATAAAAATCAATCAATTATTACTTGTTTATAAATACATATGTATGTATATGGTGTTTGACATTGATTGAATTGTTTTGAATGTCAAACTGCAAATACAAGTAATAAATGAATTCGCTATAATTTACCTGAATTCGCCATTGCTTACATTTTGTAGAAACCGAGTGCCGGCCACAAATATTACAGTTCTGGATCTACCCACAACAAGATATTTGACTCAAGAGTTAGAAACATGAGCTCTACATGATGAACTAGAACATTGAACCCATTACAACTACCCAGTCTCAAATGTCCACCAACTTTTCTTATAAACAATATCAACAAAAGCTTTAAATATCCAACTGGTCTTTACACAAATATTTTCCATTGCTTACTATGTATAACACCTCATTTCATTTTCACAAAGTGTAATCCCTAAATGTCAATATTTTAGAACTTTTATTTAAATCTTTTTAATAAATAAACAAAACCAGATATCTCTCCCACATAAACACTTTCATATACATACATATATTTAGGTACATACATATGTATATTTTCCGTTTTGTTTTGGTTAGTACAAAACTCTCCACACATTTCACACTCCTTAAAATAAATTGTGTGAATTTATATATATTATACATATGTATGTATATGTATGTATGTAGGCTTGTGTAAGTAAACTTAATTGAGTTTTTTATTTTGCAACCAAGTCCGTCACCTACTTCTGTTAAGGTTTCTTCTCTCTTCGTTTAGTCGTTTTATTTTGTTTTTGTTTGTGACTGGATACTTTTATAACGTTTTATAGAGAACAAAAAAAAAAAAAAGAAAAAAATCAACAACAAACAAAAGTTTTGTAAGACATTTGCCGGTAACTTCGTTGAGGGGCGACAAATTTCAACTCTTGTCTGTCGGAGAGGTAATTGAACGCTCGTACTCGCTTAACAAAGGAAAAGAGCTTTGCTGTTTGTTGTAGCTTAACAACTAATTTAAAAGCTCTTATTTGTGAAAGAGTCATGTCCTTTAAAACATATTTTACTGAGAAATTTGTAGGGTTCAAGTGGATATAGAAATAAAATAGAAAACAAAACTAAAGATTTTAACAACTCTCTATTGTAAATCCTATTGAATAAAAAGACTGACTCAATAATAAATGTATGTACGAGTATGTAGATTATATTTAAAAAGTAATGTGTTTTGAATTCAATTTCACTTGGGAATTAAATCACTTACACTAGATTTCTTAAGATTTGGCACAAAAATGGATACATCCCAGCATACCATTCTAGGAGCGCTCCGAAAAAGGAGTCAGAAAAGAGTCCAACAAAAGATCATTTTCGGAGCACTCCGAAAAAGGTGTCAGAAAAGAGACCAACAAAAGAGCATTTTCGGAGCGAAAGAAAAATTTGCTTGTAACTGTCCTGAGTCGGCACGCAGTATGACTCAGAAATTCCACTTAATTGTTTGTGTACCCAAGCGTTGTTGTCCTGTTATTTGTGCTTTGAACAAAAAAAAAAGAACATAGCTGCACACAGAGCCCAACAAAAACCTCATAAACAACTCTTTTCTGACACTATCTAGGAGCTCTTTCAGAGCTCAAAACCCCCTCATAAAAGACTCTTTTCTGACATTATCTAAGAGCTCTTTCTGACAGACCATTTTCGAACGTAATGACCCTCTTTTCTGAAGGTTTTCGGAGCAATTATGATTGTTTTTTGGGCTCATAAAGAGCGTTAACGCTCCGAAAAATGTGTCAGAAAGACTCTTTTCGGACTCATATGGCTTGCTGGGATACATACATATGTATGTATGTATGTATATGTAGAAAGGTGTTTTATTTTATTATTATTTAATCGTTATGAAATTAAAATAGGAGTTAATAGATTTATAACTTTTTAAGAAGTTAACAATCTAAGGAGAAGATTCTCATTCAAATACATTATTGGAGAATGATAAGTATAGCATCATTTCAGAAAGAACTAGTGTATGTGTGGTTTTTAAACAATTTATTCTGGAAATAATTCGGTAGCTAGTGAACAATTGCACGTACACTGCATAGCATACCTAAAACTATTCTCAAGTTTATAAATTAAGGGAAAAATAAAACAGTTTAATCTACATGTATGTGAAACGAACAAAAAACAAATGTTATTTAACAAAAGAAAATCATTATTTTTTATATTCAGGCATGTGATGGAAATCGAAATCGAAAACGAATCAGTTTTGGAAATACATTTTAATGCATTTATAATTTAATTTTTAAAATTTTTGTTTTAAGATTCTCTTTAGTAGCCCAATATCTTTATATTTTATGTGATAAAAGTTTTTCAATACAGAAATATTACGAAAAAATTGACTTCTAAAACTAATTCGTTTTCGTTTTCGATTTCCATCACATGCCTGATTATCTCTCAAAAATGTATAAAGAAATTAATTAGTGATTCATAACTAGAAATACACTAACATTAAAATACTAACATTCAGAAAAAATATAGACAGCTGCTTTTAAGTGGCATACGAGTATATGCGGTTTTTACCATAAATTCTTAATTGCCCAAAAGTTCTCAATTTTGTGTAATCAGAAGAATCCATTTTGGTGCTTCACAAAAAGCTTTCCAAATAATAAAATCTTATCAGAAAAAGTCATCTTAAACAAATATTATATTAACAAATATTATACGGCTTCTTCCAGTTAGTTTGTCAGTTCCTTTTAGCGAATTCAAGTCTAGCAGTCTATTATAAACTCTTACTTGTTATACCCTCCACCACCATAAGTGGTAAATGATGGTATATACTCGTATAAGTTTGTTATTCCCTGTGTTACACTGAGAAATATTCATCTGAGACCCAACAGAGTATATATATTCTTAATCCTTATTAAATTCTAAATCGATTGAGCTATATCCGTCTATCTGCCTGTCAATCAGCAAAATTGGTATAGTAGAACCAGAGTTATGGACCAAAAATTTTATATTTTTAAACATTTTTCTTCCAATTTTTTAAAATATATTGCAGATAATACCATGAAATTTTGTACACGTTATTTTTATGATAAAAGAAGAAAGTGTGAGGAAAATAGTAAAAATCGGTCCATGATTTCTCATAGCCTCCATACAAATATATTCCAGAAATATGGCTTAAAGATAAATGAGTGCCTGTAAAGTTGGAATACTCGTATTCATACAAAATTCGGCAAAAATAAGTGTCATGTAAAAATAAATCGCAAAAAGAAATTTTGTTTTGTTAGGTCCATGTTTGGCCATAGATCCCATATAAAGTCCAAAGCTAAAATTCAGTAAAATACGTATTAATCTGGTACAAATATACCAGGTTAAAATAAAATTGTACTAACTTTTATGATGATCGCTTCATAATTGGTAATAGCTCTGATATATGGACTACATTCGAAAAAGTTATTAATATTTATATATATCTTATAAATATCGGTACCGACCCAAAACTTTATATATATCATTTAAATATACACAAAAATTACGCCACACAATTTTGTGAACTTCGGTCCATATTTGACCGTATCCCCCATATAAAGCCGTCTTCCAAAAATCACTTCAATGCTCATAAATCTCTTATAAATAGCGGTACCAATCGAAAATTTTATACGGATTATATACATACATGCCAAAAGCAAACTGATGGATTTTGAGAATATCGGTCTATATTTGACTATATCCGCCATATAGATAAGGTCCACTTCCGAAATACACTTTAATACTAATATTATACTAATATAAGAAGTTCGACCCATGATTTGCCATAGGTGCCATATAAGGACCATTTCCGAAAAACAATTTAAACCACAAAAAAGTCTAATAAATATCGATATCAAACCAACTTTTATATGGATCAGAAATTTTAATCCAGAAATCATATTAGTATCGGTTATACGGCAATTAAGCTACTGGACTTTGTAGCTACCAGTCAATAATAGTTCCTGAATTAAGTCCACTTCCGAACATAACAACCAACCATACAACTCTTATAAATAACATTAATAAGCCTAAAATATGTAGAAATCACATTAGTGGATACTGGATTTAGAAGCTTTCAGTCTATAATTTCTCCACTTCTGCTATGCCACACATAAATCTCCAAAAGAAACTTTTTAACTTGTTGTGAATATGGAAAAATGTTTTTTTAATTTTATAAATTTTTTAATTACACTCAAGATTGTTATTAATATCAGACAAACTCTTTAAATTATCGGTAATTACATCAATTATAAATGATCAAAATTCGATAAAATTTCAAAACATTTAAAACAAATTATGTTGGTCATAAAATTGTCTTTCGAACAATATGTAAAATAATAATAAAATTTGCACTAAGACTGAATAGAAAACACAAAATAAGATATTCTAGCCCTAAAACCATTGTACTTTTTGTATTTCATATTACGTTTAGGTGGAGGTTATTTAAAATGCCCGCTACTTTCGAGTACATACATACTTACATATGCAGGTAAAATAGTTTCAATTGCTCTTTTTTGTTTCATGACAATATTTAACATTTCTAAACAGCCACACAATGCTGACAATACCTGACAACAAATTTGTCAATTTTAGCCATACAACAATCTGACAGTCGTGTGAACTGACAATTTCTGTTGACAGATAAATTTATTGTGTGCCAATAAATTGTAACATTTTTCAACTGTCGTCTGAACTGGCAATTTACCTTTCTCTAATAATTTTTCAACAACATTGTATGATCTTATAACCGTCTATACATAGCTTTATACAGAATCCATATACAAAAAGACCATCTATCGATACACTCCAGATTATTTTCCCCATATCGAATTTTTTATACCCATCACCAAAAAGATGAGGTGTATATTAAGTTTGTAATTCCATTTGCAACACATCGAAGTATTGATCATAGATCATGGAAAAGTCTATATATTCTAGTTCCTTATAAGATTCTAAGACGATCTAGCCATGTCTGTCCTTCTGTTAAAGGCACAATATAGCTTCATAAAAGTCTTAGAACAATGAAATTTTTACCGAACATTCTTCTTCCACCGAAATGTTTTGTATTGAAAATGGGAAAAATCCAGAAGGATCCAAGTTATAGACCAAACTTTCGGACAACATTGATATTTTTCAGATATTTTATACTATTTTCTTCATGCAAATATCTCCCCGGAATATGGCTTATTAGTACATAAATGTCTTTAGAAAACCAAACAAAATTCGGCAAAAATAAGTTTCATGCGACGAAAAATCGTAAAATGATATTTTCTTTGCATCAGTCCATATTTTGACATAAATGTACATAAAACTCTTATTAAGATCTTTATCAAGATAAAATTAATTTCATGCCGATCGGTCTACATATGAACATAGCACAATATAAAGTTGACTTCCATAAATCACTTAAATGTAAATAAATCTTTTATAAACATCACTTGAGTTGAAATTGAATTGAAAGTTGAAATTATATATGTAGAAATTGTCGTACCGAATTTCAGGATTATCGATCAATATTTGACCATAACCCCCATTTAAAGACCACTTCCGAATATCATTTAAAAGCGCATAAACTTCTTATAAACATTGCTAACAAGTTAAAATTTAACGAAAAGAGTCCATAAATATATATATATTAAAATCGTCGTGCCCAATTTCATGCTGATCGGTATATTTTTGACAATAGCACCCATATAAAGTAAACTTCCGAAAATCTCTTAAATGCGCATAAATCTCTTATGGACATTACTGTGATGTTAAAATTCGCCAAAATTAACCCACATACATATACGAATCGTCATACCGAATTTCAACGTGATCGGCCCATAATAGGACATAGCTCCCATATGAGGACTACTGCTGAAAAACTCAATTACTTGCGTAAATATCTGATAAATATATATATAGAACCAACGTTTCATTCAATTATATGTATGTAAAAACTATACTCTTCGATTTTCTGAAGGTTAATCTATAATTAGACATACATATGTAGCTCGCTTAAAAGATCCACGTCCACAAATAACTGGAATAAGTATAAAATTTTTATAAATATTGTTATTGAGATGAAATTTAACCAAAATAAGCCTCAAATACATGGAAATTATGGCACAAAATTATGACCCATAATAGTTGATAGCTTCCATTTGAGGGAATCGAAAAATAATACAACTTTTATAAGTAACGTTCTCGATAGACAAATTACATTCAAATATCAATGAATCACACTACAGGTGTATTGATGGTGGGTATATAAGATTCGACCCAGCCGAATATAAACTTTTACTTGTTCTTATAAGAAAGTGTTTTTTCATAGTCTTAATAACACTCTAAAAAATTTTTAAATTACCAAAAAATATGCTATTTCCTTTCCTTTGTTAAAATTACCACAGATTGTAATTATTTATAATTAGTTTAGCATCGAAAAAGGTATATACACACATTCCAAAGAAATATTCAAAAAGACCACATTTTTTCAAACACAATAAAAACCACACAGCCAAACCACACACATTTTTTGCGTTTAAAATGTTTTTTCTATAAGATATTTATTCCGCCATAAATCTGCCACTTGTACTCTCAAAAGTATAAAACTTGGCTTGCTAACATTTCTTATAGTCAATTTTAATTTTAATTAAACCTTTAATTTAATATTAAAAATTTCAATTTGCAACATTGCTTCCTTTTATATTTCAATAAATTTGTAAGTGTTTCTATCCTCTCGTCAGGTGCAGTGTACACTAATTGAAATTGTTAAACTGAACAAAAATAAATAAAAAGCAACTAAAATGGAGCAAAAATAAAGCAACAAAAACACCACCATAATAATATTTAATAACATTTTGCAACTTTGTTCTCAAGAGTGGCCCATAAGTAAAAAGGATATGAATAAAAAAAGCACTTTTAAATCAAAGTTTCATTGTGCTAGAAACTTAAATTTAAACAAAACAAAACAAAAAGACGCAAGAACAACAACCTAATAACAAGAAGAAGAAAACTTACGCACTTGTAAGAATTTCCATGAATGAAATTTAAAACGTCATTTAAATACTTAACGCAAGATGGTGAAGAAGGTGAAAGAAATGTTATGAAAGTTAAAGAAGAATCAATGAAAAGTTTTTGCCACTATTTTTTTTAATCTCTTTTTTTTTATTTAACAAACACAAACTGCGAAATTTTTGGCTTGTCTGCAGAAAACACCCAGAGTCTTTGGCGGGAATCACACCCGCAACCCTCTGACTGATTGTCCGCTACACTATCGCCTAGTCTATCGGGGCACCACAAGTAAAATGTAGTATGTACATATTATTTTTATACCCTGCACATTTTTACGATGAAAGGTCATTTAAAGTTGTGTCGAAATGAGTTGCAGACTTTTGTATAATTTTTTTAAAATACTGACGTTTGGAAAAGTTTACTGTGGTTGTTGTTGTTGGTAAGAGAGGACTTTTTTATAGAAATACCTTTATAATAACTATGTAGTATGTAATTGAAAAATATGTTGCCATAACTATGCTGTTAGATACATTATAGTACAAGTATTTCAAAGAAATTTCTTGAAACTAAAAAAATATTACTTGCAATAATTTAGTTAAAACTTTTTTATTCTGTTCTTGTAACTGGTGGCATGGCTATCGTTATTCTATAAATTTAATAACTCAGCATATATATATAAGTATTTGTATAAGTGCTAAGCAATGGAAAATCAAAATAGAACAAGTAAAAGTTTATATTCGGCTGTGCCGAATCTTATACACCCACCACCAAATCATCTATTATGGAGATTTATAAGAGATTTATGCGCATTTAAGTGATTTCCGGAAGTAGACTTTATATGTATGTATGGGGGCTACGGTCAAATAAACACCGATCATCATCATATTGAGAGTGACGGTTTTTGTATATGTATGGACTATTTCTGTTGAATTTTAACTTAATAGTGGGTTTTGTAAAGGATTTATGACCATTTAAGAGATTTTCGGAAGTGGCCATGGTCAAATATGGACCAATCATCATGAAATTTCGTACTTGCTTAATTATTCTTGTCGAATTTCAACATGATAGTTATTTTTAAAAAAGATTTATGTTTATTTAAGTGATTTTCGGAAGTGGTCTTTGAATGGAGACTACGGTCAAATATGAACCGATCATCATTAAATACGGTACGACAATTTGAATGTATATTTTGTTTATGCTTGTCGAATTTCAACTCAATAGTCATTTTTACAAAAGATTTATATGTAAATATAAGTGAATTTCAGAAGTGGTCTTTGTATGGAAGTATGTCAAAATTATAGACCGATGCAAACAAAATATTATTTTAAGATTTCACGTTGCACGAAACTTATTATTGCAGACTTTTGTTTAAATACGGCTTTTCTATTGACACTTATGTACCATAAAGCCATATTCCGGGAAGACATTTGTATGGGAGCTATGAGAAATCGTGAACCGATTCTTAGCTTTTTCAACAGGACTTGTCCTTTTATAATAAAAAAGAAAAGTTTGCAAAATTTCATGATATTATCTGCATTATTATAAAATAATATATGGAATATGGTCTGAAACTTTTGGTGTATAACTCGATTCCTATTGAACTTTTTTTAATACCAAACATTTCGGTGCAACAAAGAATGTTTGGAAAAATTTTCGTTGCGGACAGACGGACGGACATGGCCAGATCGACTTAGAATCTTACAAGAACTTAGAATATATGTACTTTTTAGTTCTACGAACAATATTTCGATGTGTTACAAACGGAATGTCAAACTTAATATACGGCCATATTTTTGGTGTTGGGTATAACATGTAAGAGTTTTATATTCGGCTGTCCCAAATCATATAAATACATTTACCACCAATATAAAGCTCGTGGTATTTTGAGCCTATATAAAACGATGGGCAAAGGAATTCAATGTTCCCCACATCACTAAATGTTTATATACTTCTCTAGTAAGACCGATTTTAAAGTATGATTCCGTTGTATGGTCAGATGTCAGTAGCTCGTAATTGATAGGACCCCTTTGGTTTCGCCAAATACGAATCATTACCTTAGTTTTTTTTTATATTTTTAATTTTATTTTTTTTTTTATTATTGAATCTTTCTTATCGAAATTTACTATATGTATTCAAATCTTAATTCTACTTGTTGTTTATTAGTTGTTACCAATGTAACCACTAACTGCTGTATTCAAATTTTTTTAAAAATGTCTTAGTTAGGCTCAAAATATCGGTTCTTTTTAGCCTCTGGTGACCTTCGAACTGAAGCAGACCCCGAGCGAGGTAGTTAGGGTGGGCCATTAGTTTATCGATGTAGCTAGTTGAATATTTTTTAATTTCCTCCTGGATAGTGGGGACGTTGAGATCTCTGTGGATAATGTCATTGCGTATATACCATGGGGCGCAGACAATTTGTCGTAATATTCTAGACTGTCTTCTTTGAAGCTTTTGGATGTTAGATGAGCATGCAGTACCCCATAATTGGATGCCATATGTCCATATTGGTTTTATGATAGACTTGTATAAGAGAATTTTGTTGTCTAACGACAAGTTTGAATTTCGACCGAGAAGCCAATGTAGTTGAGCTGCTTTAAGTTTCATAGCCGTTATTTTCGTTTCAATATGACGAGACCAGGTCAAGCGTCTATCTATATGAATTCCCAAGTACTTAACATGGTTTTCTACCGGAACAGTGATGTTATTTATTTTTACAGCTGGGCACGTTTGTCTTCTGAGCGTGAAGGTTAAGTGAGCACATTTTGCCGGGTTAACCTTTATTCTCCATTTTTCTAGCCAGGCCTCTAGTTCATTGATGTGGGACTGCAGATTTTGCGATGCGACTTTTGGGTCATGGTTGACGCTAATAAATGCTGTGTCGTCTGCAAATGTAGAGGTATGCGTGCTCAGGTTTGTTGGCATAACCGCTGTGTATATTATATGTATATAGAAGCGGTTCTAATATGCTGCCTTGGGGGACACCAGCAGTAATTTTCTTGAGGGGGGAGTATTTATCTTGCGACCTTACCATGAATGTTCTGCCTGTTAGATAGCTCTCCAGAAGCTTGTGAGTATTTTGAGGAAGCAACACGAATGCATTTTGATAAGTAGCCCATCATGCCAAATTTTGTCAAATGCTTGGGAAATGTCTATAAACAGGGCTGAGCAGTATTGCTTTTTCTCAAACGCCGATCTAATTAGGGTGACAATTCTATGCACTTGTTCTAGTGTACCATGTTTCGCACTGAATCCAAACTGGTGATCCGGGATGATGTCGTGTTGATGTCATTTAGATGAGGAGTTATACTTAAAACGAATATTTTTTCGAAAAGCTTCGATAGAATTGATAATAACTTTATCGGTCTATACGACGCAACCTGACTAGCATCTTTTCCTGGCTTGGGAATCATAATAATTATAGACCTCTTCCATGAGGATGGGAAGTAAGTAAGTTATCATAGTGGATTAATTTTTCATCGCAAGTAATGATTTGGTGAAAAATTATTTCCGCTATAAAACGTTTATGCAGCATTTCGGGCAAAATCGTCTTCCAAAGTGTCACGGCTCCAAATCATATTCAATTTCCCTGCTTTTGGATGAATCTTGCTGCTCGCAAACGTTTAGAAATTGCTTATCGAGTAGCTCTCAATGATTTTGTAAGCTCTTGTTGAATTTCACAGCAATATTCATAAAGTAATATCTTCAATTCTTGGTATTTTGAGCCATACAAACCATTTCTCGCACGTTGAAACCGATAAAACACCGTCACCATAGCTAAGTGAGATTAAATGACAGATATGTGCCCTTTGATATATAAGTTGCTAAAGACAAAAACCGCGTTTAAAATATACGCCAGCTGCTATGAATCTCGCATTTTTTTAATTTTACACCACCCTTTTGAAATCATTTTCTAGCAAAGACACACATTTCTATAAGAAACAATGTAACAAAGTGAAAAATTAATGAAGACATGTGAAACCATCGAAATTTTATTTACTTATATAATTAGCATAAAAACTCCCCTTTAGCGATTAATTGGCTTAAAACCACACTAAACTCTAAGAAAAAGAAAATTAACCTCCCTAGAAATATTTAACAAGTTGTGCTTTTAAATTTCATTACATTTTAAACAACGCCAACAAGTAACGTGCACGTAATTGAATATTGTAATGTATCTAATGTACGATACAATTGCGAGTTTAAGGGTCTGCTGACAGACAGCTCGTTCGTGTTTGGCTTTTAACCAAGTTAACGACATTTAACTTTATCTCTATTTCATGCTCTTCTACAATATTTTTTTTTATAATTTTAGTTCAACTGTTTTGCTTGTTTGTTTCTTTTGTTAAACTTTTTTTAATAAATACAAAATATGTACTAGTAGTTAGTTAGTTTGTTGTTGTTGCTGCTATTATTATTTAATAAAATTAGTTTAGCAAGAGTAAATGTTTTCTTAACATTTATTTAATTTCAACTTCTCTTTCGTTTCTCTAACTTTCAGTTTCTTTAAACATTTCCATTCTAATCATTTACAATTGTTGCTTTATTAATTTTAGCATGTTCAGGAAATGAAAGAGACAACCTCGTCATCATCCTTATCATCAACTATTGCGGCAAGGTATTGCGTTTTAAAGGTGGGCTTGCAGCAATACAATGAATAGCACTAATTTACAAGAATGGTGGGAGAATACATATCGTCACCATCTGACCAAACAGCAACAGCAACAGGTCAACTTTGATTCAACACTTACATTTCATGATGCTAATAGCAGTAGAGAACTATTAAATTTGGCAGCTCTTCAACAAAGCCTGGACGAAAGCAATCTTTCCGAGGGTATTAATGCCGCTGCTGCAGCCAGTAACGGTGTTTTAGATTATGATCAATTTGGCAATTTAACATACATTAGTCCCTACGATGGTGATCGCGATGAACATACAATACCTTCGCTTACGCTGCTCTTTATGGCCATTTCTTATGGCTTGGTGGTATTTGGTGGAGTTTTGGGCAACGCAACCCTGCTCCTAACACTTTGCTCAGCTTCGTCGGTGAGATTACGGAATCCTTTGCTACTGGCTGTTTGCATTGCAGATCTTTTGGTGACAGGTATATCGGCACCGGTGACCCTGTTAAATTTAGCCATGAATCGTAAAACGAAAACGTTACCGTTGCAACTGTGTAAAGTGATTGATTTTATACAGGTAAGAGTTAATGCTTAGTTAATAAATTTAAATAGATTCATACATCGAAATCTAATAAAGCGACATGGAAAAATACACAAATACAATCATTACAGAAATAGTACCTTGAAATATTAAACATTGAATGGCATAAAAAATCACGATTAAAAACGTACATTTCAAAAGTTTCCTATGTTTAATGTTCCCTATGTTTAATATCTGATGTTTGCTTGCCTGAGTTTGTGGAATAAATTTTCTAAACTTAAACTCAAATTCTCCTTGGCTATCTCCATGTAAAATCGGACAGGCTTTTTAAATGGCAGATTTACTTTCAAATCAAACTCTTTCCAGTTTCGAGCTCGAGCAAGCTCATGGCAGCGGTTTCGCCATATCTTCCCAGCATTGTAATGGCCTCAGGGTGATGGAATTACACCGAGATCAATTATCCGCTTGGGATAATGAAAATGAGCTTTCACGAGCTCGAAACTGGAAAGTTTTTTATTGTTGCACCCCATTTAAACTCGCAGCTGATTAGCGTCTTATCAGTTAGAAGCCCGGGGGTCACGTAATGGCTGTGGTTTATACCTAAAAACGCAGGAAAAATAGCAATTGGCTATGTGCTCAGGAAATGTATTGGAGTGTTAACCCTCGTGGCTCGTATGCTGGGAACGCGCCCTTGACAGGATTAGAAAAGCGGTTTGATAGCCCGCAATGATTTCTCTGGCCAACCAGTGCAATGCTAGACTAGTTTGTAGCTGGAGCGATTAGTACATGTCTAATAATTGCCTGGGCTTTGTTGATTAACGATTTTGTAACTCATTAGCAAGGTGCTCATTACTTTGATCATTGCAACCATGCACGAGAAGTTGCAAATTGTATGTTCCTTGCAATAGTCTGCTCTTGTGACACCTACATTAGTATGTTTTTGCCAGACATACAATGGCGAGATGGCCCGTGTGTTCACCAGATTTAAGAACGCTGTGAGTTTAAGCCCTATGGGCATGCATTGGATTTTCTGTACGCTGGTATATTAAACGCCATATATAAAAACTAAATGAATTCGCCTAGATTTTCTTGAATTCGCACTTGTTGTCACCTTACTATACCAACTATTGTATTCCTTAAATTAAATCAATTTTGTTTCAAAAGCCAGTAAAGTTACACTAATATGAACTACAACCAAACTGAAGGTGCTTAGCTTTAAGCATGAGTTGGTATTTGTAGCCCGGGTTCTATTTCCAGCCGCTGCCACTCAAACAATATCAGTTTCTGATAATTATTAGTTTTCTGTTCTATCCATCATAATTAATATTTATCACAGCGCCCTACTTCGGTGGTATAGCATTGAAACGCCACCGAAGTAAAATAATTAAAATAAAATGATTGTAAAATCAAGCTTTAAAAATAATGCGCCTACTTGCCACCAGAGGCGCTGCAATGCTGCACTAAAAACGAACATAATGCACAATTGCAGAATTGTGATATAAAGAGCTTTCTTCTTTCACCACCTATAATTCTTCAAATATCCCCTTTCCAAAGAAAGTAAAGCAATTATATATAGGAATATTAATTGCCTGAGTGTTACTTCTCTTTATAAAAAAAAACTGGATATAAAGGTGGGTTCACCCATTTGTTTCGAACAAAATATTTGTTCGGACAAAGTTTTTTTCATATGAAGTTTGACGAATCTCATTTTAAGAGAGAAAAAATATTCATATGGAATAAACTTTGTCCGTTAAGTATCCGTAATCAGAATTGTTAAGTCCAAGAGTTCAAATAAAGATTCAAAAATCAAATTAAATTTGATATTTTAACCATTCCCTTTTGGCATTCATAACGAATTTATTCAAAAAGTAATTCTTTGTTATATGCTTTAATATTTTTTTTATAGAATTAAATCCTTATTGAATCATTCAGATTGTCTTCAATTCAAGTCCATTACAATTCAGCTTAATAAAAAAATTAAATCATTAAAGTTTTCTTCGAATCAAATTCTATTTTGAAAATATATTCCATTACTTTTTGTAAATGATTAAAAGCAAATTACATATTTATATAAAAAAAAATATTGTTCTAATTCAACTTGTATAAGATTTATATGAAATAACTGAATAATATACATTTCATACCATCTGCATTACTAAGAAGTAAACGAATAATGAATGATTTACTACCCTTATATTAATGTTATTTTAGTTACTTCCAGTTAGTTTTAATGATGTCAAAGTGATGTCCCAGTTTTTTAAATAAAATTATAGTTGTATATTTTTTACTTGTGGAAAATGTAATTGTTTTTTTTTAAATATTCTCGCCTACAAGCATTCACATATAATCTATGTATTTGATCCATTTTGAAAAAGACCATTCGACTCAGTGAGATGTCCAGATGCTAGTAAGTAGGGGGTTGCGTTCAGGTATCTGATAAAATCTCACAATCGGGGGTATCAGTCTCTGAAAGATTTTTTTTATATACAAGTTAAAGAATTTGTTTCTAAATATATAGAGCCGGGTATTCACAGAGATGAAAAACTGTTCCGCAATCCAGTCAACTGAGGCAGTCACTGTTGAAAATAAGACCGAATCTACTTGCATGCTTGCTAACCACCCAGTGATCAGTTAACACTATTATTATCGGCCTCGTGATATTCTTCCGTTTTCTTTTCTGGATTTGTGTACTGCAATTTTCGTTGTATGATGACAAAAAATTGTTGGTAGTCTTGCAAGTTTCCAATTTGCACCTTCTGTTGTCAGCCAGAGTGCAGTGTCTGAAGTTCCCAGCGGTATATAGTACATTTGTTCGTTTGTCTATTTAAAACCACAATAGTTCCTATGCGCAGGTAGGTACCCTAAGTATGGGATGTCAGTTAATCGACCTAGCTTAGACAGTTATTCCTTACTCTGTCTGACTAAAATATATCTCGTAGTATAGGACTCAAGTGACAATAGCATTGCTGCCCAGGATATTCTTTTCGCGTAAAATTGTGCTTGCTTCTCTACATCAGCCTGAAATAATTTAGCTATATCTGGGGAGGTTGTATTGAGTACTATAAACCGAGTTCATCGCATAAAACGCCAGATCCATTTTTGCACCTTCAGTATATACTTTTCTCCTCGATTTCCCTCTGGATGAAATAATTGTTTTGAACATCATATTAAATTCTATGAGGGGCGTTATGTAGTCGGAGTTTTGGTATAATAAAGAGTGAAGTAAATTAAAAATACAAAATCTGGATATCCAGCAACCAAAGGCAAATAATCTAACCACGATGCTTCTGAAAATGACCACTCATTGGGGATAGATGCAAAACAGTATTCAGAACATCTGAAGGACTAGTGCGTAGTGCACCTGTGATAGCAATGCAGATCTCTGAATTCTGCACAATTAATCTACGACACACTTCCTTTTTGATGATTAAAGCAGATATGTTTGGTTCTGGGTAAACTTCGGAACTTCAGATCAAGAATAAAAATAAATCTGATAAATTAGAAGATTTTAAAAAATCTATATTTCCAATATTAATAACAATATTCCTTTACATAAGGGTACATTGCGATACTTTATTATAAATCGTGATCCGTTCCGAGGTTCCCCACTTTTTTAAAAAAAAATACACAGAAAATTCAAATTTAATGGGGAATGTTTATTATCATTTGAAAGAACATTCTTTGGCATTTAGTTTTTGAAGATTATGTCTATCAAATGTTGACCGTTGCTACGTCTCAGATGGTCTATCCGTTGAGTCCAATTTTCGATGACTCGTTCGAGCACTTCGACTGGTAACTGGCGAGTGACACGCGTGATATTTTCCTCCAAGGCCTGAATCGAAGCGGCTGTGTCCGCATAAATTTTAGACTTTACATATCCCCACAGGAAAAAGTCTAACGGTATGATATCACACGATCTTGGTGACCCAAAACGTGAAATTATGTTCTCACCGAAGTGTTCTCTCAATAAATCCATTGATTGATGCGATGTGTGGGAAGTGGCGCCGTCTTGCTGAAGCCAAATGTCGCAGAGATCACGAGCTTTAATTTCTAATATCAAATAGTCGGTTATCATGGCACGATACCGGTCGCCATTGACGAATCGACTCTCCACGGTCTTCGTGTACACTCTCAGCTACGGCCGCTATATTTTCTTCACAGTGTTCTGGACGTGGTCTATCCGATCGAATATTATCCAATAATGAATGCTGGGTCTCAAAATGGTGTTGCGAATAGTAGGCCGATTATGTTGACCAAAAGATGAGTGAAGTGCACGAAACACATTCCTCACAGAACGTGAGTTTTCGTAATAAAGTTGAACAATTTGTAAACGTTGTTCAGGCGTAAAGCTAGATTTACACGATTGAAATTTTCTTATTTATTTAATAGTTATTAATAGTTATTAAGTAGATAAATTTTGCTGTTTGCACGAGTTTGAAGCATTTTGAAGAGCAATTTTGAAGAAAATTTCAATAGTGTAAATCTAGCTTAAGTCTTTCCATTATGAAATGCCAAACAATACTAAACAAAAATAATATGACAGGATGACACGACTCACACGTGATCTGCCAAAAAAAAAGCTATTGAAAAAAGTATCTCTGCTTGAATCACCCTATATATACCCACATTTTTATACAAAACTAACTTAAATCTTAAACATCTTCATTCCATTTTAAATATTTCTATTTCCCCTGGAAAAGTTTTACTTACCTCAAATAACGTCAGAGAGCAGTGAGCGAAAATACACAAAGCATAAAAAAACACTTAAAATATGAACATTTTCACTTAATTCTTTTCCGTTTCCTGTTTTGTGTATTTTATGTGCTTTTTATTTTATTTTATTTTCAATTTTAATATTTATTTCTGCTTTTTTTTAGGCCACACCAGTTGCTGCCAGTACATTATCGTTCTTTTTATTGTCGCTGGATCGTTATGCCACCGTAAAACATCCGCGTTTGGCACAACTACGTCAACGACGTTATTTACATGTTTCCTTGGCAGTATTCTCATGGTTGACATCAGCCATTGTCAGTGTTCCGTTTTTGTTTGTCTACAAAATTGTGGCCAGAACAGTTGTTATGAAAAATGCATCCGCAAAAACATCTCCACCGACATCTTCATCACTATCAATGACAGCTACTACAACCGCACTCACACCCTCTGCTGATTTTCCCAACGTTAGCATAAGTTGCCACTCGGATCCTGGTGCCAATCCCGTATTTGTTGTATTCATTTTAATACACACATTTATTGTTTTCATTTTACCTGGTTTGGGTGTTCTAGTCAATCATTTCGGTGTGCGCCGGAAATTGTGCGCCCTTTCGCTGACAGCACGTGCCGCTCACGGTGAACTACCACTTCCGATGCCAATTTTGCGCCGTCAAACGCATATGGTGATTGTGACGGGCATAGCGAATGCCCATCAAGCTGGCTGTGGTGGCAACACGGACGACACCTCAAATTGTGGCGACATACAGATGCAGAATTTAAATCCAAGGAGTTCACACAGCAATCGTAATGTTATTTTATCGAAAAATCCCATATCACCTAGGTGCGTTTAAGTTTTTAAAATAATTTAAGTAAAATACCTTAAATCTATGTAGGTTTTAAGAATTGTAAGCCAGAACTAGGAAATATAAGGACTTACGACTATAGGTGGAACTTTTTAAAAAAAGACATATAATTAAATCTTTTACAACTATAATTCAAGCTAGATCTTGCTAATTAAACCATACAGTTTAATTTAGAACTTGTAAAATATAGATCTTTAATTCAAACTAGAAACTTTTACATAAAGGCCTACAATTCAGGCTATAAACAAGCTAGAATTTGTTAAATATAGACCTACGATTCAAAATAAAAATTGACTGTATATAGGCCAGAGGTGGGCAAACACATACTATTGTTACGTTTTTACCTTTTAAAAACGGTGCTTTATTTCTTTTAAATAAAACGGATTTCATATTTGTTACTTATAGTTTTAAAAAATGATAAAAATATCATAAAAAACTACCAAATGTTTAAACAATATATGTATATAATTTACAATGTTTTATTATAATTTTATTTCAGAGCAATGCGTGAAATACGCGAACATTCCCAACGACAACGTATGGCCCGGGCCGCACAACGTGGCAGAAGAGTGGCTACACCTGGCATACCGCTGCCGCAAACCTCAACGCTACGTTCACGTAGACATCTGGCCAATATGCTTATCGGTTCGGCAATTATATTCATAGCATGTTGGGTGCCGCATGTATTCTGTGTCATTTATAAAATAATGGGTTATAAAGAATATTGCAAAAAGTCATCAAGATATTTTAATTTGTTATTGGGTAAATGCTAATTATTTCTAAATTAAATACATACGAGTATGTATGTATATGTATAAACATTAATTTTTGAAAATGTTTCTTTCTTTAGGTTACATGTATTCAGCTATAAGTCCCATAATTTATTGGGCACTCAATCACAATAGTCTACGACAATCTCCATGTGCTCCAATAATACGTTTACGTTCAATGCAGAAATTCTTACGCACACGCTTTCGTTCGAATCCCGTGCCACCAGCGCCCTCGTCAACAAATGAAGCTCAGCTGGGTGCATTCAATCCGAAATTAATCAAACTAACACCAAAACAATATAGAGCGCAGGCTTCATCGCAGTATCTGTATTAAATAATGGTTTCATCTTCATATTTGTCTTTAATTGTCTGCGTCTATGGACTTTACTTAATGTCTTTCAAAAATAAAAACAAACAAATAATTGTGTATTTATTCCTATCTCTGAACCATAATTTCACTTCTTTAGACCATTTTAGGTAAGTTCTATATTCAATTTAAACATTCAAATATGGAACAAACCAAACGCTTCTTTCTCTTCTAAAAAATGGTTCAGTAAAAAGTGTCTTGAAAATTTTGTAAATTATTATACATACTTACATACTTACATACATAGTTAAACACCCCTTTAGTCAGTATAAATATGTATAAATAACTATGTGTTAATGTAAAACATGAATATATTCTAAACATCTGTTAACTATAAGCTTTTTCTATATCTAAAAATTTAACTCAAAACAATTGTTAGCTAAAATAATAAATAAAAAACATTTTTACTTTTCTCTACAAAATGCTAATATGTACATACTAGACTTAATAATGGCAGACATTACGAGTATATGTACTATTTATTAAAACTTATTATAGCCTATTTACATTAATTAAACAAATACATACATACATACATAAAATAAAAAATATATTAAAAATTAAGAACAAAAGCAAAAAGAAACAAAGAATCATATAAAAAAAAAGTTAACTTTTTAACGTGTTTAAGAAAGTAGTTTGTAAAACGTATGTAATCAATATCATACAAAATATTCGGTTAGAATTTAAATCGTAAACAAATTTTTGATGTTTTTTGAAAACCAATTAAAAACTAAGTACATATTGTTAAAACCTAAGTCTTACAATCACACGCATATTTATACATACTATATACAATTACCGGAATTGAGGAAATTTTCCCGAACAAATGTTTTAAAACGACTTTAAAATTAACTTTAAATCAAAAATTACTCTCTCAGAGATGTTTCTTTAACCAAAGAGAGTTTCCAAAAAAATATGTAGCAATAAATGTTAAAATTATGTTTGAATGTTTAGATCGTCTTACATATAAATACTTGTTATTATTATTATTAAAATCTAGAGTTGTGTTTAGCAATTCTAAATTAGTCAGACCTTTTCAATTTCTTTCTTAAACAGATTTATTATAATTATTTGTTTAGTTTTTCGTTTCAAATATCTATGGACTTTAAAAGAGCAATTTATCGAAAATACTGAAAATTAGTTTTAGTATTTTCATATTCGTATTCACCGACTACGAATCAATCAAGGCCCTATTCCACAAAACACCTTATCAACTTCTCACTTTGCACATATGCAAGTTTTCGTCAATTCTCTGAACTATAATATTTGATAAGTGATAAGTTGAAATTGATAAGTGTAATTTGCAAAGTTTTTGCTCTTTGGAATTTCTGTTCCCCGTGCAAAGTTAATATTAAAAAGTGTAAAAAAGTGCAAAGACTTTTTAAACTGTAAATTCTATTTTTGCAAAGCAAATTTTGCTAAGTTTTTTAAAAATTTTCTAGGTAAACGTTCGCTTTACAAATTCTTATTGCGCTTTCACACATTGTAATTTAGAATCTCCTTGGCAAGTATTTAAAATTCCATAATATTGTTTTTGCTAAATTTATACTATGTCACAGAATTTAATTCCGTTCGGAAGTGGAATTAATTTCGTATTTTGCTTCAGAGAACAAGTAAAACGATTTTTTTTCTGAATGAAATCTAGAAATTCTTTAAATTACAATTCCACATAGCAAATTAAATGTGGTCTCATTCCGAAAAAAAATTTCATTTTACTTCTTCTATAAAAGAATTGATTCCACTTCCTAACGAAATTAAATTCTGTGACATGGCTGATAGTAAGATTTTTTTTAACCAATTTTCCTTTCATTTTAAACATGAATTATATCACCTTAATTTACTTCACCAATAAGGAAAAAATCATGCAGCTTTTTATATATAGACACATCAAATAGTGTGTTCGAGTTTAGCAATGCAAAATAAATTTTAATTCTTTCACTTTTATGTCTTTGACAAGCGTTTTCAAATTTAAATTTTTGTTGATGGCTTTGTTATCAAATACTAGTTGTCGAGATTTGTTAATCCCGAAAAATCCCGAGATCTCGGGATCAGGATTTCTTAATTAGCATCCCTAATATATATGCAGTACTTTTAGAAATTACAAACGGAATGACAAACTTATATATACCCTTCTCATGAAGGTGAAGGGTGTAAAAAAACGAAAGATAATAACTGTTGCCATCACACCTGTTTTCGTAACTGTAACTTTTCAGCATCTGAAACTTGAATGTCAAGAAATTCCCGTACATACGAGTATAAATATTTTCTACCTAGTTTTAATTTCAAAGATCAACCCCCTTATTCAAAAACGCATATTAAATTTAACAAACGTTTATTAAGCAAATTTTTATCTGTCTTAATAAACGTTTGTTAAATTTAATAATCGTTTTTGAATAAAGGGGCAAAAATTTAAAGTTTGACCAACTAAAGAACTAAAACATTAAAAACTAAAACGAAACAGGTCACCCCGTATTGTTTGTTCGTCATTCGCCGGCGTAAGAAATAGAAATAAATATATGCATTTCAGAGTTCGCCAAGTATAACGAATTCAGTCGACGTTATTATTGTGTGTATTTTCATTTTTATTTATTTAGATTTATTAGAAATCGAAATATACTGCAGAAAAATTCAATATTCCCCATTATGCATATGCATGTAAATGTTTGGTATTCAAAAATTAATATAAATCGGTCCTTCCGGCGTTTAAAAACTATTCAGACTCGATGGATCCTAAATAACATTTTACTGCATGGATATATGTTCTAGCAATAAAAAATATAAAATTATCCAAATCAGTTGAACTAGATAAATACACCAAAATCGGAGATTAATCTTAATTATTTTCAATAATTTTTTAAATGACTAAAATCAAAGACAAATTTATTGAATTTCAATTAGATTGAGGCAAATTTTAATTATGAATTAATTAATATTATTGAAATAATAGAATTCCAGCATAAGTTTAAATTCTATTACTTTTTGTTACAAGTCCACTTTATTTTAAAATAGAACTTTAATTTTTTACGTATCATAAGAAATGTTAGCTAAGTTGTTACTTTCTCCATTCCATATTTCAATTTTAGTTTCAGAAAAGTCCATAGATATTTTTTTTCTACGAATCTTCTATCACGACATTACTTTTATCTGTATCTCTTGTTATAAACAAATTAGTTCTAATTAATAAATTATAAAACATATTTTATTATTAAACCACTTTCAAATACATTTTTAAATGAAACTTAATATTAAGAATTTTCTCAAAAAAATTTTACAAACTAAAAACTATTGTTAACAATCTTTTAAATTTTCAACTATTGTGATTCTTTCCCTACAACGGCATTTAAAATGATTTTTTTATTTACATATTTAATTTTATTTACAAATTCTAGTTTACAAATATATTTAAACATTTTCTTTGGTAAAATGAGTATAACTCCCTAACGGTTGCTAATTTTAAACGGTACTGATATCGCTTGTTATCCTTGAAAATATCACAATCATGTCTGAGCTTCCAGAGATGTAATGTTAAAAAATTACGCGTTTTTTTCAAAAACAATGCAAACATCAAATATTATATGTTTTATCATAATTATAATTGACAAAATAACAAATAATTTACCAGATATTTTATCTAACATAACTTTTTTAAGAACAATGTGAAGGTAACTTCAGTTTTCCATAACATTTATGTATAAAACACATTTATGCTTAAAAACTGTAACGATTTCATTACAGTCTTCAAATCAAGCATTAAACACATTCGCCACAGCAGGCCACCAACTACAATATGTCAAAAATAAAATACACACGTGTTGTTAGAACCAAATTTGCAGCTAGTCGAATAATTCTGCCAGCAGAACAAACCGTAAATAGGACTCTTTAATTTATAGAGCCTCAGTGGCAGATCCATCAAAGAACTATACTGCAATTCAAAGAGATCTTTCAATAAAATTCGGTATTGACGTTTCATCTAGAAATATAAAAACAAGATTCAACAAAGAAAACTTGCGTAGGTGCATTGTTTATCCCAAACCATATGTTTTAAAAAATAACTTACAGTAACGGATTCTCTTGCCCATAAGCATTAAAGCGATAAATCAAAATTTTGTAGGTTCGGTTTTGATTGAAATGCTGTACAACCCAAAGTATATTTTTAAGGCCATAAAGCGTGATGTTGGGAATGTCAGCGTGCGTAGTGTTGGTCCTACACATAAGGTAGATGCACGAATTGATCAGTATGCTTATCAAAGTATACTTTTAAATACAATGATTCCATACGCTGAGGACAATATGCCACTTAGATGGTGTTTTATGCACGACAACAACCCAAAACATACCTCAGGCACTGTCAGAAGTTGCTTGGTGCAGAATAAGATTGATGTGTTGAAATGGCCAACCCAATTTTCGGATCTCATGCCAATTTGATGTAGAGCGACACATAACGGCAGTGAGACCCCAAAATTTGTTTTTATACCCTACACCACCATAGTGGGGAGGGTATATTGGATTTGTGCTGATGTTTGTAACGCCCAGAAATATTGGTCCAACACCCACCTTAAGGTATACCGATCGACTCCAAATCACTTTCTGAGTCGATTTAACGATGTTTGTCCGTCCGTCCGTCTGTCTGGCTGTCCATGTAAAGCTTGTGCTTTAGGATGGACGGGATTGAAACTGATGGAAATCGGTCCATTATTTCACCTGACCCCCATACAAATGTCCTCCCGAAATTGGGGTTTACCGATCATAAATATTTTAATTATGCCAGGAACTAAACAAATTTCATCAGAAATGAGTGGTAAATGAAGCCAAATCACATCTACAAATTTTGTGAAAATCGGTCCATAATTACTCGTAGCTCCCATATAAGGCCCACTTTCGAAAATCACTTTAAAGAGCATAACTCTCTCAAAAATGTTGGTATCCATATAATATTGAACCCAAACATGTTTCGTATATATTCATATAATATGGTAGAATTTTATGATGATCGGTCCATAATTAGTCGTAGCTCCCATATAAGGCCCACTTTCGAAAATCACTTTAAAGAGCATAACGCTCTCAAAAATGTTGGTATCCAAATAATATTGAACCCAAATATATTTCATATGTATACAAATAATACGGTACAATTTTATTATGATCGATCCATAATTAGTCGTAGCTCCCATATAAGGCCCAGTTTCGAAATTCACTTTAACGATCATAAATTTCTTAAAAATGTTGGTATCTAAATAAAATTCAACACAAATAAGTTTCATATATACAGAAATAAGGACACCTAATTTTATAATGGTCGGTCCATAATTAGTCGAAACTCCATATAAGACCCTCTCTGTAATTCACTTTAACCTCCATAAATCTTTTAAAACTATTTATATCGAGATAAAGTTTAACATATATAATATTTATATTCACAAAAATCATGACACTAAATTTTGGTCGAAAATAGGTTATATCTCCCATATAACGCCCATTTCTGAAAAACTGTTTTATACATATACTAGGTGTAGGGTATTATATGGTTGGGATTGACCGACTATACTTTCTTACTTGTTTTTTTGTGTTTCTTTTGTTTTTACTGCTTTTTTTTGGTTTTGTGAATAAAATTTTTATTTAGAGCTAAATTACTGTCCAGCGTAGTTGTATTCGGGAATGAAAACCAACGAAATGCAACAAATTAATAAAACAAAAAATGGAGTGGCGTGATCTTAGGGTGGCATGTAGCATGTGTAAAAAATAATGGATTTGGAAAAATAATGAACAACAGAAAATATTTGCTTTAATTGGCTAAAGATACCAAGTGTGCTAACCTCATGTCCATCACTGTATCTTCTGCTTTCAACTGTTTCTACGAGAAAACCGTGTAAACTTGTAATATTAATATAACGGGTATACTTTTAGGTAATTTAATAGCAAGCTAAATGAAATTATATACTTATTACCTTAAAATAAAACTGAAAAAAAAATTATAATTTAAATTTTCGTTAAAAATCCTGAAATAAAACATTTAACTTGAATAGCCTTATTCTATACATATATGTATGTACTTATTATAAAAATATGAAATGTATTTATTATTAACAAAAATGTTTATAAATTAATAATAAATAATAAACGCCTTACATTAAAACTCAATATGTTAAATTTTGTAAAGAACAAAAATGAAAAAATTTAAACAAAATGATTATTAAATACGAAACAAAACACAATTTACTTAAAGCAGGACTAAAACAAATATTTTTTACTTTTAACTATAAAACTATTGCAATATTTAAAAGTCAAATGAACAAAAATCAAAAAATCTTTTTTATAAATCAAACAAATAATAAAATAAATATTTTAACAAAATAAATATATATAAAATCAGGTTCCTTATTTTCAAATGTAAAACAAGCAATAATTACGCTTTAACCATAAATAAAAATCAAATTTCATTACTACAATATATAAATTGAACAATATATGGAAAGAATATACTATAAAACAAAATAATAATTTGTTATTATACATATATAATAGATGCTGTTTTATTGAACGCATTTTTTTTTAAATAAAAACAAATATGAAATTGAAATGTTTAAAAGTGTATTGAAATGAACAAAAAAAAAAAAAAAAACATAGTACATATGTATATCAACAATTGTAAATAAATACAAATAAAATTAAAATGATTTATGCACTTTAAAGCATGGTGTAACTATACAAGTGACTTTGTTTACAATTCACTTATGTCAAAAGTAATACCTTTTCAAGTGTTTTTGACAGTAGTACATTATTTTACACAAACATAATGCCTGTTGTTTATGTATTATGTTGTATTTGTTGCCGATTTGCACTCACCTCGTATAATTACACCATGCTTTGAAGACAGTGAGCCAAAAAAAAAAAAAAAAAACATTTACAAAAAGTTTCAAATGGAAGACAGTAGAAATTTACTTAAGAACTTATAAAAGCGAACAATAACTGATACTGTTTCGGTCATTAGATAATTCAAAAAAGCTTCTCAGCTATGGTTAACTTACATGGTGTTAAGGTAGATTCGCCAGAAGTTTGAGTTTTCACAAAATTTTAATTCAAAACTTTTGGTTCAATTACCACTGTCTTTCAAACCTTCACAAACAACTAACGGTTGGTTTTTCTTTAAGTGTAATAAACTACATATATTATATGCATATTACATTATAATGACTAACGAAACCAAATAACAAATAATTGCTGAACATTATTAATATAATTAGTAAATAAATAAATAAATATGTAAATTCTAAACCGCGATCCTATTTTGGTGTAAAACTCTTTAATTTAAATTTTCATAAAATAAACTCTTCCTTTTTTAACAAAATATTTTCAAACTACAACTCCTCCCCACCTTTTTGATATTGACAAAATTAAAATACACCCTACAAAAATACTATAGTTATTTTAAGTCAGAACTATAAAAGAGTTTAATTATATGAAAAAATTGTTTGTTTTTAAATGAACTAAATATTGAAGATTTTATTTAGTTCTACCTTGAGTAACAAACTTATCTAACAAGGACTTAAAAAGCAATAACAAAAACTCAATATAAGGTTTCTTTACAAACAAGAGTAAATATCTATTAACAAACAAACAAAATGTTATTATAAAACGATAAACAATTATATTTATTACTGTTTAAGAACAATTAACAAAATAATTTAAGTAAATGGGTAGAAAAACGTAAATTTAGTTTTAAGTTAGAGATGTGCAATTAAATGGTAAATTCTTACTTTACATCTTACAATGTGACAGACAGATTGTCATAAGATCTTTACAAATATATTATACATATATACAATATATATAATTTGTATAAAATAGCCTGAACTTCAAAATGCCAAATGAGTTCGATACTAATTGTTCCAATGTCGAACTAACAATCATACAAGAAGTTGTCGATGTCACAGCTCAAAAGCAACAAAAACAAACGTCGGTATTTGACAGCCAAAACAAACCTCATTGACAAAAATAAATTGCCTGTCAGTCGCAAAGTAGGTCTGGGTCATTGTCATTATTTGTTAAAGTCTAACAGGTTCGTTTTCGTTTTTTGTCTTCGATAATTTTACGTCTCGCTCATCTCGGCGCGTATGTGTTGTTCAGCTTCAAATAACGGTTCCTGTTCTACGTCGTTTACACCAACCGCGGGTCTTTTAATTTCTATAAGCCCTGGTGGAGCCCATTAAAAACTCAACTTTAATACTTTTATCGGAATCTGGTGAAATACCAAAAAAGCTTTAAACAAATGAACTAGTGGAATACCCTTGATATTAATTTAAAGGTTTAGGCGTCCATGCATTCTATATGTAGATCGAATAAGAGTTAGATTCAGTCCAAGTAACTGGAATAAAAATAAAAACTTGATATTAAATTCCTTGAATATTCAGACCTTAGTTTAAATATTTTCGCAAGCTAAATCCAAACTGCATATCCATCCCAACATTTCAGATCCGTTCGTTCGTGTGAAACTTTACATAAAACTTGTTATCAAATACAGTTCACAATTTTGTAGCCAATTCGATCAAATTTGGCTCTTAAGCTTTTTTATTCCAGAACGAAGCCTATTGAATTGTTTATAATAACTACATACATATGCTTCTAAGTAGGATAGGTTGAACAGGCTGTCATATCTTACCACTTCTTGTGGTCCTTAATCATTGGTCCTGTTTCAATACCAAAAAAAAGGTCCATATTTGAACGTTTTAGACACTCAAGATTGAGTGTTAGTTTCGACGTCAGTATTTACCAATGATATTTCGCAATGTCGATGTAAGAGAGGTAAAGAGAAAGTATGGATCTTATATTTACTGGTTTAAAGTGAAATATATATGTATGTTTAACTAGGGTTTATGCTGAGTCCACTTTTCTAGCTACAGATACAGAGTTGATCCATAGAATTGAATTCACAAAGGCACAATGAATTAGCGCCCCCATTGTAGGGGTAATTATTCTGCGGGTTAGAGTGTAGCTTCTCCTTCATGAAGGCGTATTGAAAAGCAGATAGTAGATTAACTCTAAACAGTATTCTCAAATCTCAAGTAAGGTTCGTAGTCATTCGGCTTCATATGAAGGCCCTCTTAGGAATAAAAAGCGCATCGCAGCTTGTTCATGATTCCGGGACAAAAGATTGCTCATGGCAATTATAATAAATCTAAATTAGACATGCCATAATAAGGGCTGCCTTATGCTGCAAATACTCCGCTATAATACCGTCAGAATCCGATGAATTAATAGGGTCCTAACTATGGACAAAAGAAGGATAGTTGACAGGATATTGTGTAAACGGCTGGTCTCAGAGTAATTATTCCACGCCGCTACCAAGATGTTTTATCATTCTCATATGTATTTTTATTCCCTGCATTTAAACCGTTAACGATTGTAACCAGAGAAATACTCGTCTTCCTAAATACCTTTTCCATTTCTTTATCTTACAACTATAACCTTATGGCAAGGAAAAAATTGTTCAGCTGAAATAAACATTGACAGCTTTTGTTATTTTATTATTAATTATTAAATAACTTCATTAGAACATAAATACTACAAAATTTCCGGTTTCCTTCATTCTCCTTTAAAATTTCAAACTTCCTTAATTGCACATGTAATGAAATCTTTACAAAAATACATAAATTTATGAATTAACAAAAACTACCCACATTATTTTTAAACGGGACAAGAATAATATTTATTTCATTTTTATTTCAGTAGTGTCCTCATTAAAATCAAATCAAAACATAAAACATACATATGTACATATGTATGTATATGTAGTATGTAGGCATAGAGGTATGATCATAAATTATACTCTTACTTAGGCCGCGTTTTCACTATTTCATTTTTGTTGTCAAATTGTTGGCAATTGTATGAAAACGGGTTGTAATATGGCGTCATTTATGTTTGCAATCATGAAAATCATGATATGACAACCCGTTTTCAACAATTTGGACAATTTGACAACAAAAATGACATAGTGAAAACCAAGCATTACGCATAAAAAGATAGATTTGTTGTATTAAATTCGTCAAAAAATCAAAATATTATATTTATGTATATTTATATTTATGTACCTACATGTTATCGACTTCTTTTTATGGAATATTTATGTTCTATCCTCATTAACCAACTGATACCATCTTAATATTTACAAAAAAAAAGAATAATAATTTTGTTGTGTAGCGTTAAAATTGAAAATAAAAATCTCTTTGTGTTGTATGAACTACATACGGATATTTATCTATTACAAAAAAAAAATGAAAAGAAGAAAACAAAATAAAACTTTTCCTTATAAAGTAAACTACAAATTAAGAAATTTTTTTGAAAGAATTAATTTAAGATATTCTAAGGTAAGTAAGTAAAAGGTTGAAGCACATATCTAGGGCTGGCTATATTCCCATGCGTTTGTATAACCCTCACAAAAATTACAAGGGACATTTTGCGGTAACATCTCATCATTCGCTTGTGTAATGTATCGAGAAGTCACTTGTACAAAAACTGGATATGTACTAGAATTTTGTATTCGGTTTAAACCGAAACTACAGTTTTTCATGCTTTAAATCCGACAAAATTTATACTAACATTTTAAAAGCCTTAAACAATACCAATTTCGAATTTTTTATTTTAAAGCCCTAAATAGCTAAGCAAATCAGACTTTAATGTTGGAGATTTTGAACTACAATTAATAAAGTTTCACTAAATTCTTCTTTCTGGATTCTGACATATTAAGGATCACAGAAATTTAAAATGTAAATTCCTCCTTGAGAATTGTCACTCATTCGGGAACATTAATGTTTCTTCGTTCAAATTTATTATAATATCTTTTAGTTCCACTAAAAGTTCTGAAATTATATAACTACAATTACCATTACAACACAAATTTCGTTACTACCCCAAATAGCCAAAATACAGTTGAAAAAATGCACAGTATCGTAAGGGCTCTTGTATGACTGGGAGTAGCTTGTCACTAGTCGAAATCGCAGTGACGTTGTTCACTTAGGACCCTGTTGCATCTATGTCATTAGTGGATTCGGATACCGCCATGTGCTGTAACGTTTTCTGAGTAGTTACTGTAGAATATCACCCCTATCGTGAATAAAAATTCCATATGAAATTTGTTCCCTTTTATTTTTTTAACATTGAATTTTAATAGGAAAATGTGAAAAGGGAACAAATTTCATGTGGAATTTTTATTCACGATAGGGGTATCCATTCACCCAGTCGTATGAAATGACATCATAGAATCGTATGGTTTTCTTCGAAAGTGCTGTAGCTTAATTGGTTAGCGCATTTGATCATTAAGCATGAGTTGGTATTTGTAGCCCGAGTTCGATTCCCAGCCGCTGCCACTCAAACAACATCAGTTTCTGATAATTATTAGTTTTCTTCTATCTATCATAACTAATATTTATCACAGCGTCCTCCTTCGGTGGTGTAGCAAACGAACGCCACCGAAGTGAAATAATTAAATAAAGGCTATAAAATCAGGCTTTAACATTAATGCGCCTACTCATCACCAGAGGCGCTGCAATTCTGCACTAAAAACAAACATAGTGCGCAATTGCAGAGTTGTGATATAAAAAGCTTTCTTCTTTCACCACCTTTACTTCTTCAACTATCCCCTTTCCAAAGAAAGTAACGCAAATATATACGTATGTATAGGCATATTGATTACCTGAGTGTTACTTCTCTTTTTAAAAAAAAAAAAATGTGGTGTTGGCCAGAATGTTAATGATTGTTTGTCACGCAGGATGTTGTCGGTTAGGATCCTAGTCTCCTCATGAAAATTATCCATATCTTGACATATCCAATTGCGTGCGAAGTGCAATATTCTGTGTCGTTTGGAAACTTCAGCAATATTGGGACTTAATTGAAAAGATAAGAGCCGTCTATTTATTCATGACTCAAAAGGTGTCAGCGAGAGTCTTTAGGACCATGTCTCAGTTTCTCACTTTGTAGTTAATGTAGGTTAAGTGTTTGGGTTTTGCATCAGGGAGTTCAGTCTGCCATTGAGATGTTCAATATTATTCTATTGAACATTCCTGCAGAAAGTTTGTGATGACAATAATCTACGTACGACACCATTGAAACATCATGGGGAAGGCGCAGAAAGATATATGTTTATTGTATAGCATAGATAACAGTACTCCTCCTTGTGGCACGCACATTTTTATCTAGCAATATGTGGATTTCTGGGGTCTGAACTCCACGAACACTGCCTGCTAAATATACATACATATACAGGTATGTGATGGAAATCGAAAACGAGTGAGTTTTAGAAGTTAATTTTTTCGTAATATGTATTTCTGTATTGAAACAGTTTTATAACACAAAATAATTTGCTATTAAAGAGAATCTTAAAACAAAAATTTTAAAAACTTGATTAAAATGGACTTCAAAAACTCACTCGTGTTCGTTTTCGACTTCCATCACATACCTGATAGTTGGTAATTCGGCGTTTAACATTTTTGGGCAGTGTCAACGACTTTAGACAGGTCCAAACGTTGCTGATTGAAGCCATTTGCTATTTGAAATATCATATTGAGGGCTTTTACCAGGGGCCAAATTACCGCATTCGTGATCGAATGAGCTATCGTATTGAAAAATGATTTCGATATCTAAATTATGATAAAATGTACTAAATTTCTTGCTCGATATCTAATGCCATAATCTCAAATAAGAAAATTACGATCAATTTTACTCGATATCGAATGCGGTAATTTGGCCCCAGGACGGTTATTGTGTATTTCGATTCGAATCGAAAACGTTTCCGAAATACAATGTAAAAAGTATACAAATTCGAACGATTTTCTTTTCGAAACGAGTTACAAAATAACCCTCCTGGAGCCAAGTTGGTGTTTGTCGAGTGGAAAATGCTCTTTCAGCGATGGTTACGTTAGGTAACGGGAAATAAAAAGAACTCGGTCGGTATCCGGCAACATTTATTGCGGGGTTCAAAATACAGTGCACTCGCGGTAACGTGAACTAATTAAAACCAAGGGAGTTCATGTTAGCGGAATTGTTCACGTTAGCGAATGTCATGAAAAAAATATACATATGTGTTTTTACACGCTTGAACGTGAAATTCTTTTATTATAATTTGATGAAAATATAAAAATAAAATTATTAATTAAAATTCATTACAAAACAAATAGAGATCACGAGAACATATCCATTGAAATAAAATTACATAGGAAAATAAATCAGACTCATCAGTATTATAGAGTTGGTCATTGCATAACTCCATTTCTTCAATTTTTTGTATCATTTTTAGCTTAAATAGATCCACCAATTCAGGCTGCGATGAGAGTTTTTATCCTGTTACTTTAAGAAGTCTAACTCCGTACCTTTTCTTGAATCGCTGAAGCCATCCGTCACTAGCATTGAATCCGCCCTCGTTTTTTTTAAGTGTGGGAATGTAATTTCTTTGCTTTTTATTTTAGCATTAGCCCACTTACAGGCCAATTCTTTCACACATTCCGATGAACCAACGGTAGAGTTTTTTCCATAACTGCAAATTCTGATGATTTTAAGGTTTTCTTTTTCCCAGTCCCTGGTATGTAAGGTTTACACATTTTGAAATTGCTTCTTTTTTCTTTTTAATGCTGCATATTGTTGACTTAGCGACATTATACTTTTTTGCTAAACTAGTCACACTTGTTCCTTTCTGCGAACTATATAAAATGTTTGCCTTTTCTTCTAACTCCAAACATTTAGATTTTTTAACACTCATGCCGACTGATTGACCACTTTACATTTTTTATATAAGGGGATTCCCTAAACTTTAAACATCGAATTTAATGTATTTCAGTGTTGTTTGCAAGCTTAGAAACATATGCAATGAAAATAAAAAAATTGTTCATGTTATAGAGCTTTCTGTCTTTGTTCACGTTACAGAGTAGTCAACGTAAACAAAAGCTTGTTCACGTTAGACGGTGTTCATGTTACCGCGAGTGAACTGTAGAGAGTTCTAAGAGGTGAGTACAGCGCTGCCAGAAGCAAGATTTTACCTTATTTTTTAACCGAAAAAAGATTTTAAGATTTTTTCTCAAAAAAAAAAAGATTTTTTGTTTTGTCTAGACGAAGGTTAGGTTCAATTAAAAAATCTTCTTTGTTCAAATTTGAAAAATTTTAAACTAATCGATCTCAAAAAATGCACATTTAGTATAAGAAAATGAATTTTTATTGTTTTTTTTTTGGTTAGTGTTAAATAAAATATGAATTGTTTTTATTATTTATAATAAAAAATCTACATATTTACAAAAATAAGATTTTTTCTTCAAAGATAAGACTTTTTTTTGGCGAAATTAAGATTTTTTGGTGAAAATTTCTGGCAGCCCTGGGTGAGTATCATCTGTAGCCATCAGAACCATGATTTTTTTAGGTAAAGAAATATGGGTCATTTGAACACGATTCTAGTCTAGCAAACACGATTCTGTTGGGATTTAATCAAAAGGTTTCTGTACACGGATTAAGAAAAATTCAACAAAAGAATATAGATGACCTGATTAAATAAAACTAACAGTTATTAGTTTTTGTTTTGTAGTTAAATGCTAACAGTTTATTATATATATTTGCTTTTATTTTAATTAATATTTGATGTTGTGAGTAAATGGGATAATTCATAAAAAATATGTATATAAAAAAATAAGATATGACAATGTTAATAAATTTAACTTTTTTGTTTGCAATGCAACTTAAATACTGAAAATATAAATAAGACATTTTCGACACTTAACTTACAAAAAATAAGAGGGAAGGGACATTTTATTTAAAAAAACTGCTTAAAAATACAATAATTTAAGTTAATTTTATATAAAAGCAAAAAAGTTAGTTGAAGTTCATAACTAAAAAATGGGAGAAAGTGGACACAGATATGCGCGTTCGTAAACAAATTAAAAGAAACATATATTAAGTATACATAGGGGAGAACAGTAAACAATTATTCCTTACAAATAAAATTGAAATTATAGAATTATAAAAGTAAAATTGGGAATTTAACACGTAAAGTTTTTAAAGCATTATTTTAAATGCAGTACAAAAGAGGTTTATTGTTTGTTATTCTTTATAATTATTATTTTTCTTAATTACTTTCAATGATTGCTTCAAATTTGCAATTAAACAAAAAATAAAAACTATTGTTGACCGTTGTGTCTCTCTTTCTCGTTTTCTAAATCTACAATTATATACCGAACGTACCGAAGTGTACTTGTAATGTTAAGTTGCTTCCTAACTTCTAATCATCAATAGTGTATTCGGGTAATTTTTCATATTTCCCCTCTGTGGCTTCATTGTCTGTGTCGACCAGTAGGACGGCGTGCGAATAACCCATGGTTACTTGAGGTATTTTCATGCTATCCATTTTCGGTACTTCCTTAGGTACCGTGGAAGACTTCTGGAACTCTCCCAAACCCAATTCACCATAGGTGGGGGAAGCACCCCAGGCAATTAGAGTGTCATCCGCTGAGATTATAACCGATGTGTTGCCACAGCCAATATCGGTGATATTCCAACCCGACAAATCTTGAACAGGCTTAGGATACATATTGGCTTCACCAGTTTTTTTATTTTGTCCGAATAGGAAGAGTACACCCAGTTCATTGACCACTAAACTGTAAGTAGCTCCGCAGAAAATAGTGCGTGCGCCACGGCCGCCAATATCAAAGAACTTGATAAGTCGGGGTACCATCTCATCTTTAGGTTCCGCATGACCTAAACGCCCGAAACCACCAAAACCCCAACTATAGGCCCGTTTCTTGGAATCTATAGCCACCTATTAGATATATATAACAATAAAATATATATATTTGATTTCTTGTGTCTCGTTTACGCTATTGAAAAATGTTCTTACCGTATGATTGTTGCCGCAGGCAAAATCAACAATTTGTACACCGTCTACTGGTGTTACATGACCATCTTTACTCTTCTCAATGTAGAGTACAATCTTTTTGGGTGACGTCTCGAAATGGAATGATAATTTGTTGGCATTTACAAAATATTTGGCATCTGTATTGTGACCCAATTGACCGTATTCAGGCAAACCGAAAGTGTGTAAATTTCCCTTTATATCCAAGATGACCGAGAACTCAGCACCGCAACCTACACGGATAATGGGTGGACCACGATAATTTATCAGAGTGGGGTTTGCTACCGTCGCTGTTGTATTTCCTATGCCACACTGGCCAGATTTGTTATCACCGCATGCATATACAGTGCCGGTATCTGTAAGGAAAAGTGAATGATGACGTCCAACTGCTGCTTGTACTATATTGATTTTTTCCAATGCTGGTATTAAGGTTGGCTTTTCGCACAGCTTAGTATCGGGCAAACCCAATTGTCCCGAGGGATTACGTCCAAAGGCTACTGCCTTACGATCCATATTTATAAGAATGGTATGAGCAGCAGCACATCCACTGGCCACATAACGATACTACAAATTGTTTAATAAGGAAGAGATTTTTGTCAAATATTGAACTGTTTTCGATGCAAATGTATTGTTTTTATACATAAAGATAAAGATCGGCTTAATAAAGTGTACATCACATTCTTCTTTGCTTGATTTCAGAAAAAGTTATTAAGAATGCATTATACCTATAGCACTTTTTGTATGTATGTATGTATACATGCTTTATTAGTATTCAAAATACTTTAAATTTCACATTATGCGTTAAGTAAATAGTAGGAAAACCTTTTTATTATTATTTTTTGTTATAATAGTGGTACTTTTTCATGGTATATTCCTGAAAGAAGTAATAATCAAGAAAATGGCACGCATATGCAATTTTTTCTAAAAAGTGGCCGAATATATCAATGTATGAAGACCCAAACGTGTTGTTGTGAATATCACGTTTCATTGTAAGTACTTTTCGCAGCAAGAAATCAGCGGGAAAACATTTGTCGAAATTCACACTTATGAATGTGTAAGATTGAAACAATTTCATTATGATAATTTTAGTATTTCATGATTATATATTTGTGAATCTAACAATTTATTTCTAAATCAATAACGCACTGATTTGCCAACGTAGGACCTGGCAATTAAATGCGTGTTAAGGTACGGTCACACATGGCATATATTTAGTCAAAAAAGCGTAACCACTTGTTTTAGCACAAATTGTTTGCGTTGTTTACTCTTACAAGAGTTTTTAAAAATCAAACAGCATTAAATAAATTAAAACTAAATATTTGTGGTGTTTTGCCCTAAAAAAACGAAGTTTTTTTTTCAAATAAATAAACGAGTTCAAATATATTTTATTTAGTGGTTACGTCTTTTACGGAAAATTTTGGCAAGTGTGACCGTACCTTTATTTAAACTCTGAGAAAACATGTTTATTTGCAAATAACGAACCTATAGTATAGTATCATACAATTCCCAACATCTTAAAACCTGAAGAAATTTTCACAAATCATATTCAGATTTTTGTAGCATGTTTAAAGCATGTTAAATGGCTAAAAATTCATGTAACATTAACTAACACAAGAATAATAATTACTTACCTTCTCATCTGTGAAACGATGAAAATTGTATAGGTTTGGTCGAACTTTAACCACATTTTTACGATCACGTTTGCCCGTCAAGTCCCAAGTCACCATGCCGGCAATAAGTATTTTACCCGGTGTCTTTTCCATAGAGGCTAGCAAATCATCGGGCAATTTTGAAGGTGGATCCAAGTCATCATTTGGTATTAATACTTCCACCTGATTTGAAGTAGATTGTGCGCCCTCATCCTCGCTCTCGTCACTGACTTCATCCTCATAGTCGGATTCCTTCTTTTTAGGACGTCTTTGTGTGGGACCATTACCATTTCCACCAGCTTTACGTTTGGCCGACATAATAATAGAATATTAGAAATTAAGCTGCAAAGATAATTAAAAATTGAATTGTAAAAAATACATAAATCTTGTTGCCGCAGAATCTCTACATAAACTGTAAAATATTTTCTTCTGTTTGTCAACATACTCTCATGATGTTATGTTTGTATTTGATAATAATGGTTGGTTCGTTAAGACGAATATTTCCTGCCCCTCAGTAAGCCATATCCTAAGGTACCAACGACATACTCATAATCATCATTATCTTGTTCTGCTAACTTGAGACATTGTTCTAATATATAGAAAAAGCCAACAACATATACGTACAACTCATTGGGGTCAAAAGAAGCGACAATAATGAAATATGTAATGAGAATGTGATGATTGTTTGTTTGTATATTTGCCCGTTCATTCTTTTCATTCCTCGTTGGTTCAGTTCAACAACAAAAAACATAATGTACACAATTGCAGAAAATGCTCGTACATACATACATATATACGAATGTGTATAAAGAATATTTTTATATCAGTTTTTCCCATTAAGCGTTTGGCCAAATGTTGGTGGGTAAAATGATGCCGGGAAATTGAGGGGTAAAAGGTGCAAGTGGTTTTACAAGAAAAACAAAATGAAGGACACTGTGGCAATACTTTCGAAATTTTAAACATAGGCACACTTACTAATTTTTCAAACAAATCCTGCTGATAATCAAAATATAAACACTCTTATCCTTAATAGAATTACGAATTTTTTGCTTTATAATTAATTTAAAATAAAACAAATAACAATGAATAAAAAACCTTAGAAAAAGAAGCCTCTGCAAGCTGCGTTTCTTTTAACAAAAAAAATTCAACCGTTGGCGTCACTTTTTACTGACGCCGCAAAAAAATTCATTTCATTGTCTTTCACAGTACACTTCTTTACTCCAGAAAAATCTTTTAATCTGCCGTTAATATAGATTTTTTATTAAATTATTAATTAATTTGGTTTAACTTACGTTTCGATTGAGAAATAGTAGTTGAAATTTTGTTTACAAAAATAATAATTGCAAAAATTCAAAGAACTGAAAAAGACGACAACAGACACACCACTCTTTTCCTTGAATCGCGGCAACTGAACGGAGTTGTTGTGTTTGCAAAATATCTTTGTTGTTTTCACAGTGCTGTATTTTGTGGTCCCAAAAAAACCGGGTTGTGTTCGTTGTTGCCAACATTAACATATTAACAATTTCGTTCACAGTGAATTTACACCAAATCAAAAACTAGTTGGTTTTTTGAAAAAAGTTCATTTTGAAAACTAGTTCGTTTAACCCATGGTGAAATTAAATATATATATATTTATATATAATTTCACCATGGTTTCGTTCGTTTAACCTAAATTTACTAAGTTTTCATACCTACACATTACATATTTCTTTAAACATATTTATTTATAATTGAGAATTTTTCCTCTTGCGAGTATTTGAAAATTTTTTAAAAAATAAATTGTAGTGTATAATTGTTTTCAAACAATTTGTATATTTGACTTGAAGTAAAACTTCGAATAAAATTTTTTAAAAAACATATTTATTTATAGGTATTAGAAAATATTTTTTTTTTTTTTTGTTTTTTACATTTTCTTATATTTATTCGCTTATACCTATTTAATAAATTATGAAAACACAGAATTGCAACTTATGTTTTAATGTTTTTTATTGAGATTTCAACAAAAACTTGTTGAAAGTAGTTTCTGATTTTTATGAATTCAAGCCAAAAACTACTAGTTTTGCATCGGTGTAAACTGCATATTTAATCAAAAACCGCCTGAAATCTCAATATTTTCTAATTTGTGAATATAATTAATAAAACATAGAAAAAAACTTATAAGTTAAAACTTATTTAGTTATGTTAATACGAGAATGTATGCTTACTAATTGTTGTTTATTTTGTTATTTTGCCTGAACATTTTTGTAATATACTTTATAAAACTATAAGTTCCCGAAAAAAACATGATAGATTGTCAAAAACCGAAGTTTGTTGTAAAATATGTCAGTATTAGTAACATGTTATGACATTTCAAATGCTTCCTCATTTAGACCGAAAGATTTTTTTATACAAAAATAATACGTACATATTTGTAATAAGTACATATATGGAGTTTGTCATTAGTTTGTAACACATCGAAATATTGGTCGTAGAACAAATGGAGTTTGTCATTAGTTTGTAACACATCGCAATACTTGTCGTAGAACCAAACAGTATATTATTATTTATTTTATTTATTTACAAGTCTTACAGGCTAATAACGTACAGAGTTATGAGATTTTACTTAAGTATTACAACAATTTAATCTAATAATTGAATAAATAAATTATTAATCACCCCTATCGTGAATAAAAATTCCACATGAAATTTGTTCCTTTTTCACATTTTTCCTATTAAAATTCAATGTTAAAAAAATAAAAGGGATCAAATTTCATGTGGAATTTTTATTCATGATAAGGGTGAATAAAACAGTCTTGAGAAAAAATTTGTTCAAAAACCTCTTACAAACTTTGAGAACGTATAATGAAATTTAATAAAAACAATCACTAATAAGATTCTTTCTACAAAAGATTCGTAGTGATGATTTGATAAATTTCTTATTGTTTCATAATTAAGGGAATCTGCATTTATCATTAAATGGCAGCGTCAGATCATTGGCAAACTTGAATATCTTTTTATAATTGGGTTCCTATAAGACGATCTAGCCATGACCGTCTGTTGAAGGCACGATAGAGATTTGAAAAGAAAAAGATTTAGAACAATGAAGTTTTTTTTCAAACTTGCTTTACCGTTTCTTTAAATGTTTGGTATAGAAAATTGTCTAAAGTTTCAGAAAACCTTGATATTTTCTTTAAATATAATGCAGATTAAAGTCCTGTTAAAAATGGTAAGAATCGGTATAAGCTTTATCATAGCCCCCATACAAATTTCATCCCGGAATTTGGCTCTATGAAACATAAATGCCTATAGAAACGCAGTATTCATACGAAATTCAGCATAAACAAGTTGCATGCTAAGGGAAATTATAAAACGATATTTTGTTTGCATCAGTTCATTTTAACCATATCCCCTACATAAGAACTACTTTCGAAGACAACATAAGTGCTCATAAATCTCTTACAAAAATCACTATCAAGCTGAAATTCGAAACAAATAATCCACATGTGCATACACTTATAAACATCATTATCAAGTTGAAATTCGACACAAATAATCCACATATACTATATATAAATCATCATAACGAACTTTATGGTGCTCGACCACAGGTTGTCTCATATGAGGACCACTTTCAAAAAATACATTAACCCTCTTAAATATCTTATAAACAATCCGTAAACAATGTTTAAATGTGATTTCTGTTTATATACCTACACTAAAAATAAATAATAAGAATAAAAATAAGTTTAAGCCCGAAAATGATCACTGTATATTTTGTAATAAAAACATGAACAAATAATGAAATGCCTGCATTATACATTTTCAATAACACTGATCTACCTTCGCAAGAATCTATGTCATTACACATCTAACCAATAACACAAAATTTTCTTTTGTTTTTTTTTTTAATTTTATTAAAATTGTAGTAACATGTTATTGTTTATTTTTTAAGAAATCTTTTGAGAAAGATTTTATTTATTATATACTAAAAGTACGGTCACATTTGGCAAATATTTGCCAAAAAGACGTAACCAATAAATTACATATATTTGAACAAGTTTATTTATTTAAAAATACTTTTCTTATTTATGCCAAAGCACAACAAATATTTAGTTTTAATTTATTTGATGCTGTTTGATCTTGCAAACCTCTTGTAAGAGTAAACAACGTCAAACAAATTTGTGGTAAAACAAGTGGTTACGCTTTTTTCAGTAAATATTTGCCAAATGTGACCGTACTTTAAGTTTATTTATTGTGTCTCCATAGTATATATGTCTTATATGTTTTTTATTTAACGACTTAAATCAAGTAACATTAAATTAAAATTATATTTAAAATTAAATACAAGATAATGAATATAAAGGGACAAGAAACGTTAAATTTTGCAAATGTGCTCTTAGCAAATAAAAGGTCATAAAGCAGAAGTTAACAGACACATTTTATAGTATTACAATGGTTTCAATTTTAATTTTATATTAAAATCACAATTGTATAAGAGGCTGAGTTTTAATTTCACGTTGAGCCTGATATTCTTGAATATCTTTCATGACAAGTTGACGAAATTGCTCATGGATGTCATTAAAATTCACCGAACTGTTGTGATTTTGCAAGTCGTTAAGGGTATTGGTAAAGAATACTGTGTTAGAAGGTAGTTTGTTGGCACTATGGAGATTATTATGATTCTGATGATGATGGTTGTGGTGCTTTTGTTTGTGATGCTGTTGTTGTTGTAACTGTAATTGTTGAGTAATTGCTTGAGTTGGTATGAAAAATTCACTTCTTGCTATTGCTGTAGTAGTGTTGGAATTCGAAGACAAAGATGATGTAGATCCATGTGCTGAATTTATGCCTCTTGGTGGTGGTATTGGACTAGTATCACGTCCTGGAATAGATGACGATGATAACAATGAATAACCATTTCTTGGATATATACAAAAAAAATATTCTATGCATGTGCAGAAATATTTGCCCATTATATTGTGAAGCAATTAATTTTTTTTATTAACGAGAAAAAAATATCAACAAAATAAATTAAATACAACAATCACTGTTTAGAGTTTAAAGGGGAATTCTCTAGAGATTAAAATAAAAATAAACCGTTAAACTGTTGCTGCTTTTACTACGGCTGCTAAGTATGTTCTTAAGCACGTTGTTGTATAAACAAATAAACAATGCATTTGTTTATACTAGGAATGACAAGTCTCATCTCTTTGTTGTTTTTTTTCTTGCTAATGCTCTATGTTTAAATATACGCTCATTGATAAAAACGGTATATTTTTTCTTCTTACCTTGTGCATTTTTTTATTTGCTAGTAATTTGAGAAGTAGTTCAAATACTAACAACTAAATAAAATAATATAATATGAATAATATTGAGAAGTGTACCAATGATAAGATATCGAGATAATAACAATTATGTTATTTATTTGTTTTTTTATTTAAAAAGTTTAAATTTACCCTTATTATACAATTTGTATACATTTGTCATTCCTATTTTCGAATTTTGGTTGAAATATGTAGGTTATCAGAAGCCTCAGATAACCCCTTACATAGTATAATATTTCAGATCTATTAATTTTAAAGCTTCCAAATAGTGTATACATACGTTCTAATTTGTCAGCAATATTTTCCGAAATGTCTGTTTTGAAAGAATTATCGAAAACGGTAAAAAAAATAAAGAATAATTTTCACAATGAATTTCGAGTGGCGTTTTTTTTATTTCTATTTTATACAACAATTAAAAAGCAATAAATTGTTGAAATTCTGAAAATCGTGTTAGATCATCACATAATGAGTAGATGTTGAAAAAATATATTCACAGCATGCGATTGGAGGCAATGAATGAAAACAGCTAAATATATAAGCTTGTTTAAATAAACTGATTCTATCAAGCAAGTAACATCTCTTAGTGATTCAGACTAAAAATTTTATTTTTAATGATAAATTGTAGGTAATTGTATTTTCGGTCTCTATTAATTATCACTAAGAACATTTTATTTTATATATGTATACCTATATAAAAAATTATAAAGAAATCTTAAGTAGAACAATGCTTTACATAAATAAACCCACAAATATTAGTACTACAACTCAATAATTGCAATATTCATATTTTTGTTTGAGACTTAAACTATTTAAAGATTCTATTAAAAGACAAACATGAATCACTATTGTTGTTTTTTGTTTGTTTTTGCATACCACAAATGTGTCTCTATTTCTTTAATCCCTTTAAAGCTTTTAATTAAAAAAAAAAACTAGCAAAAAAATAAATGTGTGCATAATTAGATAAGATCTTTGCCATACTTACATACCTGTTTGCATATTCCTGTCAGTTATAGTGTTCGTAATGTTACGTTGAGAAGACGAACCAAATTGCCCATTAATAAAAGGAATTGCTTGCGATGCAACCGGCAAGCCATTGTTGCCATTCCCACAGCCAGGCAAAGGTGGAGCAGGACGATTAAAAGGATTAGTGCGACGTGGTGGTGGTTTGGGTGTTAACACATTTGTTGATGAGGGCATCGAATCAGTGGTTATTTCTGTAAATCAAACAAACCTTATATAAATATATACTGTACACCTTATTTATAGCACAATAAAATATTTACTGTTGCGAGAACTGTCTATCTCTTCCAGTTGTCTTTGTAATTCAGCCACCATAAGTTTTTTATATTCATATCCAGCACAGGTTAAAGCTTTCATCCAGGATTCCATACTTTCTTGCGATTCGGCCGATAAAATGTATGTACGATTGCCATTAAAAGCTATTTCAAAGCAATATTGATCACTTTCCTCCGAAAGTTCTGTAATTAAAAAAACATTTCACTAAATTTGCCAATGTTTTCTCTGAATCACTTACCAATTGTACACCCTTCAACTATGATCAAACCTAGTGGTTCCTTTTCGCCTTTCTTTTCGAAGTAAAATAGAAGGTTACCTTTTAGCACAAAGTATCTTTTCTGGAAGGCCTTGTTGACCTCACCCTTTTTTAACAGAAAACCTTCCTTGTCGTATGGTGGACTAGTGGCGAAAACACACAAATTTTTTTCGTTGATTTTCATGCTTCTACGATTCAAAGTAAAATGACTATGTCACAATGATTTACAACTCCTTTCAGTCAAATATTTTTTTACACACTTCACACTAAAATATGTAGTTCGAAGGATCAATTTTGTAACATTATTTTTTTCGGAAACAACAACAAATATAGGTAAACAAATGTGCCCATAAAACAACAATAATAATAAAATGTAATGAAATCACATAGAATTTCTCGTTAAATAAACAGGTAAAAGAAGTTTGTAATGAATTTGTTGTTGCAACAGCTGTCGGGGGTGTGTTCAGTATACGACGCTACTAAATTTAATTTATGTATGTAGTAATGAGTGTATGAAAATTATTTACGAAGGCAACTTGAAAAATTTTTTAAAAATCTTAAAGATGATATTCTAAGGTTTATTGATTCTTTTAACATGAATAAGATTGGTGAGTTAAGCTATGTATAGACGGTTGTCAGATCAGACAATGTTGCTAGATCTAGCAATGTACTGTCATTAAAAATTGTTAGCAAAAGGTAAATTGCCAATGCTTTTCCTTACAACGTTGGAAAATAAAAATTTAAGATCACACGGTTGTTAGACATTTTCTGAACATTTTTCTGACAACCGTCTTTAGAAATCGTGGGTCCTTAATAACAATAAATAAGCATACAATCCTGTAGAATGTTTATGTATAGGGTCGCAAAATTGCAAATTTCTGTAGATTAGATTAAAAATAAGTACAATCGGATAACAATTGGCAGTGTTTTTCTACTTAGTACTGTACATAGATATGTTTATATCAAATTAATGTTATTTCAAAAGTAGTTAGAATATTAATTACAATAAAAACAAATTATTTTCACCGAAATTTAAAATTTAAATTGTGTGTTAAGGTAAAAAGTTAGTATGTTTGTATTTCTTATTATTGTATGTTTGTACACTAGAACCGACATTAAAAAATTATTTTGTTTTTTGGTACATAGAAATACCTGTTGTAAAGTTAAAAGTTTAAAAATTGGGTAAACAGTGGTTATTGATTTTAATTACATTTGAGTTAAGTTTTATTTACTTGGGGGTTAACTTTTGTCAAGTTTTAATACAATAACATATTTATACAAAATTGGTTTTTCTTTTTAAACATTCTGGCGTCATAATTTTTTGTGTTGTGTTGTTTCTTTTTTATAAATAATATAATAATCCACCAAATTAAAAAAACACTAATTAAAGTTAAATAAATAGTTTTGTTGTATATACGTTTTCTTGACGATATTTGACTCTAAATTTTCGTGTAGCCTATGTAAAAGTTATCAATTTTTGAAAATTTTAACAAGCAGTATGTGTAAAAAATTTAAAAGCAAAACTCGAACGTGTAACTGCAGGGTAAGAGTATTTCTGACTCAAGCATATTAACAAAATAATGGCTGATTTTAATTAATTAGCAACACTTTTGACATACTTCCGTAAAATACCCTCACTGAACGTGCACATTGTTTATTTTTATTTACTAGTGTGCTTAAATTCCAAACAAACCTTATATGAAAATATTTTTTATATAAAACGTCTGATAATTAATTTATATAATGTCGTACTTACTGACTGAAATTGCCTTGGAAATGTTAGGCTATAAATTTTACGACATTTATGGAATGCAAGAGGAAATAAATAATTTTCAAAAACATACCAACAATGATCGATATACCGAAGCCAATGCCAATGAAACCAATTTGGCCCAAATACTGGGAGTTAATACAGATGGCGATAGACACCGCAAGACAAACCAAAGTAACAAGGACATATTTGAAGAGGTAAATGCCAATTTACCAGAAACTTTAACTAAATTAATGGACACTGAATATAATAAAATACGGCAACAGGTCTTACACAACAAACCAATCATTCAGGACAATCAGAATGCCCAAAGTATTATACAGAATTACATTGAGTCCGAACATGAAAAATTACGCTTCGAACAGCAGAGTTTACGCAATTTTCGTAAAATAGTTGAACAAAATTTATTACAAGTAAATCCAACTACGTTTGAGAAATATTGTCAGACTTTTAAACCAGCCCGTAAGCAACTGAAGAGATTAGATGTTCATAAGAAACAAATTTAATATAATATTAATATACCTATGTATGCTAATAATTACTGAATAAATAAATATATATACAACTAACAAAACTATATAAATGTAATATTTAATAGGTATTTGGAAATAAGTTTTAAAAATAGGATTTGTAATGTGTCAGGAAAAATGGAATATTTAACAGATAGATGAAAAACTGCAAATTGAATAATGCATTGACACAGACCTTCTCCTCCTAAAACCATGTGAAATGCAAATACACTGTGGAGTAACTCCCTGAAACCATCTCTCCTTTTTTTGGATAGAAGAGACACGTATACGGAGGGTTTTTTATTTATTTAATTCAATTCGTATTTATTTATTTAATTCAATTCGTATATTCAATTGTATATACCATGGTAGAGTACAATAAAATCGAATACTTGCGGACTAAAGCCTTTGTTTTATAGCGATTCCACTGGATAATTGTCCTTGTAGAAAAATTTATACAATTGCTGATTTACATTAAATAAAGAACTAGCTTGCAATTGTGTAGAAATTAATTATAATTTTCTGGTAATACATTATTTTACAATAATTTGAATTAAAAATTTTAATTTTTAAGTTGTTTTAGAAATTAAGTAAAATTAAACTTTGTGGTAACAAATTATTTTGTATAGTCCGACGAAATATTTTGGAAAAAATCGTCTTAATATTGCCCAAATACCGAAACTCTTTCAAAGAAAAATTATATTTTATTGAATATTGAAGGAGAACCAATTAAATTTCAAAAATATATAGGTGTAATTGTAAAATGTCTAAGGATTCCTCAAAAACCAAATTTAATTTCAAGACTAATAACGGGATTAATGTAGTCCTCAATGTGAAGTGGATGCTGGGCACCTGCAAATGAGCTGAATACAGATTACGCCAAATAAAATTTTTTCTCCTGATATTAGCTTTGAATCAGTCTCGGTCTGTAAAAATGGACTCTAATATTTTGTTTTAAAAGTTTTCATAGTAAAAATATAAAAATGTAAATACGAATGTATTTAATAATTCGATATCGTTAAAATATTTCTTATTTTCTTTTATTTGCATATTTATAATGTATAATGTATTAACTTGTCCTGGTCTAATTTAGAGATGGGTTGTTCATGATCAATATTAAAGGATTCACATCTACAGTTAAGGTGGATTCACCCATTCGTTTCGAACAAAATATTTGTCCGAACAGAGTTTTTTTCAAATGAAGTCTGACATCCCTCTTTTTAAGAGAGAGAAAATATTCATATGAAAAAAAACTTTGTCCGAAAAAATATTTTGTTCGGAACGAATGGCTGAATCCAGCTTTAGGGACTTAAGTTTACGTACATACCCAAAATTTCACATTTTCGTTAATTAAAGAATCGAAAATTCTACGGATAAAAAAATTCATCCAGGAACTACACAAAGGGCAAGGGTATACAAGCCGAATTCCCGCAGAAACCCCTTGATATCTGAAAATAATTGAAGACTTCGGCTCGAATTTGCAAAAACACATTTAAATGAAACGAGTTCTATTTACTGATTATTCGTGTAGTAATTAAAATAGAATGAATTTTTTTACTTAAATTTTTTCTGGTTCTCTTTAAATAACGAAAATATAAAATTTTGGGTATGTACGAAAACTAAAGTCCCTAACTGTTTTTACATGGTGTGTTACAACAAAGCACACTAAATAATCAGATGTGTAGAACTGCGTCAAACTGGGAAATGTGAGTCATTCAAATGAGTAATATTATATTCATGAACGATAAAACTCTTGTATTATTATTTGGTTTGTTCTATATTTGAAAGCGAGAACATAAGCCGTCAGTATTTGGTTAAATTTTAAATAAACTATCCTACGACTTGTGAATGTGCAGTCCCAACGCATTATTTAAAATTTGATTTATAATACAAAAATTAACTTGCACAATTATTTTTAAGTTTATCAAAGGTTTACTAAAGAAATTTTGTATTTGATAAATTAATTATAAATATGGGGTATATTATTTAAATAAATCTCATTTACGCAACTTAAATTGTAACGATTTTATTTGCAGCGATTTTAATTTGAAGCCAAAATTTGGTAGCACCTATTACTTGTTTGCACATTGTCAGAAAAAAATCTCTGTGTTGCCACATTGTTCGAATAACGTTTCTTTCCTACTTTTCATCAATCTCATTATCTTCTGTCAAAACACAAACAAAGAAAAAAATTTTACACAATTACTACATAAAAACTTGTATTTTCCTTGTTAAGAGACGAAAAAAGTGGTATTTCATTTAACTCGAAACTCTAACGAGCGTAATTAAATTATTTTTATGATATTAATAGTTACGCTAAGTAATCAAAAATTGCTGAAAAATAAGGGATAATTATTAAATAATTACAAAATAAAAAATTAAGAAAAAACTGCGCAGTTGTGTGTGTGGCAGATAGGAGGAGAAAAAAAGAAACGAAAAAAGTTGAAAATTTAACTAACTGCATAAAGGCGAAAAATTATTACGTTTTAATAGATATTTTTTGTTGGTGTTTTTTTTATATTTTTTGTTAATTGATTGTGGTGGTGGACAGATTAAATTGAAAAAAATATGGCTACACGTAAGAAGTCGCTGTTGAAAATCATAATTTTGGGCGACAGCAGTGTTGGAAAAACATCATTGATGAATCAATATGTAAGCAAACGTTTCTCAAATCAATATAAGGCGACCATCGGTGCTGATTTCTGTACAAAAGAAGTGGTTGTGGATGATCGTGTTGTCACATTGCAAATCTGGGATACTGCGGGTCAAGAGCGATTCCAATCATTGGGCGTTGCTTTCTACCGCGGGGCTGATTGTTGTGTCTTGGTTTATGACGTCACATCGCCCAACTCATTCAAGAATCTAGACTCATGGCGCGATGAGTTCCTAATACAGGCCAGTCCCAGAGATCCGGAACATTTCCCCTTTGTCGTGCTGGGCAACAAGGTAGACATGGACAACAGACAGGTATCGACACGACGCGCCCAGCAGTGGTGTCAATCGAAAAACGATATACCCTACTTTGAGACATCGGCAAAAGAGGGCATTAATGTGGAATTGGCCTTTCAGACTATCGCCAAAAATGCTTTGGCCCAAGAAGCTGAAGTGGAGCTGTACAATGAATTTCCCGATCAAATCCGTTTGAACGCTGATCGAAACAATCGTCCCGGAAATGCTGATAACTGTCAATGTTAATTTAAGCTCTACTCTCTACATTTACATACAAGTGTATTTATGATGCTGGCTGGTGGCTATCGGCCTCTTTTAATTAATATAATTTTGCCTATTCTTTGCTGTTCGGTAATGCAATTATATTTTCTTTGTATGTTATTTTCCCTAAAACGTCAACCCTCCCCACCTTTTCCTGAGAGCTAAACAAAAAAGGCAAATAAAGTGTCAATAAATTAAAATCTTTCAAAATGTTATGTTATTTATCATAATTTTAAAACAATATCCTACCTACAAACCTATAAAAATTTCCTCCCTCTGTTTATAGTTTTCCATTTCCTTTGCAAGCAAATTTACGAACAACTTGATAGTAAAACAATTAAGAATTTATATTCATTTTTATTAATTTAAGAAACTATTAAAAAAAATTCATAAAACATGTTTGTATGTTTAATAAATTAAATTCCGATTATAGTATATAATATACAATAAAGAAATAATCATTATAAAATTAATTAAATAAAATTCTTTAATAATAAAAACAAAAAAACGAAACAAAATTTATAAACAAAAACCAATACAGTAACAAAATAAAATGATATTCTAAAATACGAGAAATAATAGTAAATAACGAGAAATACATACTTATTTAACAATAAAAGTGTAAACGAATGCTATTCAATAGAAAATCTACACTGTTTTCAATAGCAAATTAAAAATGTAGTCGATTTCATAAAGAAAAGGATTTCACAACATACACACTAATCTTTGGTATCCAACAAATTTCAACGCAAAGAATTAATAATGTCTGATAAAATTAATCAATAATTTAAGTAAGAATTAAATTTGTTAACAATAATTTTGTAAAAACTATAGGTATTTGGTGCATTCCATAATAAAAAATATCACAAAAATAGCAAAATAACAAGAATCTATGTATGTATTAGAACCAAATAATCACTTAGAAGTGGCTGACAAAGCAAAAACAAGTATTGTGTAATAACTGTCAAATAACTACAAAAAGAACTTAATAATTTTTAACTTAAGGGAATCTAAACGCTAAAGCTTTCATTTTATTAAATGTTTAAGGATATTAAATCAAATGTTCAACAAATTTTATTTAATATTTTTAATTTGTTAACGAACAAGAATTCATGCTTTTTATATTAAAACTTAATTTTGGAACACAATTTATATATACCTCCCCACTTGGAAAAAGTCGCTGTTGGAAATGGTGTAGATGCAAGAAAAATAATATAAAAACAAAGCAAACAAAATAAAGCCGTTAGCCTTAGAAAAAGTTTTTCGTGCTCCTTTTTGTTTTCGTTTTATTATTTTTTTTAAATTCATTTTATTATAAGTATAATAAATAAATAACAAATAATTGTAATTAATATTCAAAACTTATTAATAAAGTACATAAAAACCAACAACAAATAAACTGAGAAATGCATAGAAATGTGCAAACTGCTGCCCTAATTGATTTTTTGTATGTAGATTATTTCAGTTTCTTTTAATTTTTCATTAAGCATTCCTATTCATGTGATTTTTATGACATTGTATTTGTTTGTTAATTATCACTGAGTCATAGTAGCTGTTTTCTCAGGGTGGCCACGCTCGATTGTGTCAAGACAAAAAAACAACAATACGTAAGTAACGAATTTGGTTTTTTATCTCATCGGATGACAAAGACTTGTTATTGTTTGTCAGTTTTTAGTTGCTGTTATCAAAATATGGTTTTAAAATACTTGAGTCATGGTTGACCATTATTTGTATAGTGTACAGTGGATTAAAATGGCAATATTTTGTCTTACTGGGCTGGACAGGTTATCATGAGAAATATTATACAATCGTAGTATAAACGTAATCTATTAATTTTTACATTGGACCTCGTGATTTCTCGCGGATATCTAAAAAATAGTGCCCTTTTGCTACAATCACAATTGTTTGTTGTATTTCCAAAACATCTTAACTTGCCCTAACTATGATAATAGAGATATATACATACATACATACGAATATATGTTAGAAAATAATTTTAAAAATGAAATTAAAAAAGTTGATTTCGAGCGGAAAACCTACTTACTAACCCACAGAAGATACCAGATGTTATTGATTTTGGAGTGATAAAAAAAATATCCCAAGAGAAGTGGTTCAAGTTGAATCTTCGTTAGAATTATCATCACATCATTCAAATACAATTGTTACTATATTGATCTCCCTAGAAATTGTATTCCCGACTGGTAATTTAGCAATGACAGGCACAATTGAATTAAATATAGAAAAACACATCGAAAACATTTATTATCAATATTGTTAAGATTAGAATATATTGTTTTAAGATTATTTTTTTTGTTATTTAGTTTTAAAAAATATTTTCTTATTTTTGATTTGCAAGACCAATGTTTTTATTAAACTATTAAAACTAATGATAGCAATTTTAAATTGAAGTACACTCTTGGAATATCGGAAATAAATATTTAGAAATTCTGGACGCAACTCCGCAATTGGATTCCTCATTAAGGCGAGCCACTAAAAACCCGAGAACTTATGGAAGTTGTAAAAACCAAAGTAAAAATTAACCAATTTTAATGATAGAAAATATGTCTTGTAAATAAGTTATATGCAATGGTAGTCATCTTGTCGCGATGCAGAGGCTTAAGTGCTATGATATGTGTTGGCCATGCTGGAGTGAACAGTTTAACTTGAGTTGGCTGTTCCTGGTAGGGTCACCCATTCCATAAGGGCACACATGGATCGCGATACTGAGAACTACCCTCTCCATTTGGCTGTTAGCGTCTGTTTCCCTGTGGGGCGGCTATCAGTCGTTCCATCAACTGCAAGAAGCCAATCTGGCATACCCAGGTTGGTGGAATGTACTAAAAAACCAATTATGACGCGTGGTTGTCATGTTAGTGGCGAGATGCCTCTGGATTTTTCTCCAAGCACCTTTAAAGCCGCTCAAGTCCGTGCCGCAAAAGCGGTGAAACCCCTTGCTTCGGGTACTAATGTGAAGGAAGCGACTAAGTCGCCCTAAACAATAGTCTCCCAAGTGCCCCCTGTGCAGACGGGGACAGAGATGGAACCCTCCTGTCCTGACGCTGCACCACCCTCTGCCAACCCTCAAAACCCTCGGCACAAAAATCCTGCTGGACGGGCTGCAACCACGAGGCGCTCCGCCTTGAGATTTATTGAATCTTTGGGTCATAAAAAACCTGAAGACCTCACTCCGGAGCAAATCGCTTCTCTTAAATGGGCCAAAGCCCACATAGCTGGTCTGCAAAACGCACATCCTCCTGCTGAAGATACAGCAGTGCCTAAACGGCAGCGTTCACAGGAGGAAGCGGCAGTCAAAAGCCAGCAACCTGGAGCCAAATGCTCCAAACATATGCCGAAGTCTCTAACCAAATCCTTTAGTGAGATTGTTAAAGACAATCTCATGCGGGCTGTTATTGACAGAAGCAATAATGATGGATCCATATCTCAATCCAATTGGGATATGGGAAAACAAAAACTGGTGGGTGTGTTTTGGAAGGTTTTCAAAGAAAACCCAGGCACTCCTCGATGCGATGACGCTGGTTGGCACCAGGGTCACGTCAAACTTATGTCTTGTGCAGATGAACGCTCAGCGTCGCTACTCAATATTGCCATTGTATTGCTAGGGGAGATATGGCCGGGATCTAGTCTGGAGGTGGTATCCATTAGTGAGATACCTCGAAGGCCTAGATCTATAGCAAAGATTCCTGCTGAGCCATCAAAACCGGAGGAGATCTTAGAGCTCATTCAGTACTGTAATCCTCAACTGCCTACCAGCGACTGAAAAGTAGTGAAGGATCTTCGAGAAAGGCAATCGTTGTCCTGAACAAGGACACCTTGGAAGCGCTTAGAAAGACATGAGGGAAGGTGTACTATGGTTTTGGTACCATCATCCTTCGTGTCTATCGAAGCGACAACAGGGACGATGCCGCTCCTGTCAGCGATGTCAAACCCATGTCTATCAAGGACATGGAAAGCAACGATGTCACAGATATAGTGGGTGCCTTCTTTGAACATCTGGACGAGGTGGTTGACGAGGACGCCCTTCTGAACTCTGATCAGGTGGACGTCAAGTCACTGTTGTGAAAATGGAAGATGATGAGGTTGACTTAAATCAATCTTCACCACGCTAAAGCAGGTTCTGTTGCACTGCTCCTCCGAATGGCTCAAAGAGGGAAGGAGTTTATAATGGTCCAAGAACCATGGATCCACAAGGATCGGGTTTGCGGACTAAATTTGAGAGGATATAAGCTTCTCCACACCAAATGTTCAGGTAAAATAAGATCCTGTATTCTGGCCAAAAGCTCTATTAATATCTTCATTCTATCTGATTACAGTGATGAAGACACAGTTACAGCCTCCTGGGAAACTAGGGAAGGTGATGTTATGTGGCTGATATCAAGCTACATGGCTCACGACCATGGGGATAATCCTTCCAATGGCAAGCTAAGAAGTGCGGTATGGAAGGCGAACGAATCCAGAATACCGGTGATAATTTGCACGGATGCTAACTTGCACCACATAATATGGGGTAGTAGTGATACCAACCGAAGAGTTGAGAATCTTTTCAACTTTATACTCAAAAGTAGTGTAGAGGTAGTTAATAGAGGTACAGAACCTACTTTTATTGTAGCCAATAGAATGACTTGACACTTGTGAGTGCTTTGCATAGAAGCATGATATCTAAAGACTGCTCCATATCGTATCATCAGTACATTGATTCCACTATTACTGATGAACAGATTCCAAACGGGAATATAATTCAGAATCGTAGATGGTATTATTCCAGCAGATCTTCAGAAAAATGAGGATATGATTCCTTGGCTCATTAATATATACAATGAATGTATTACTAGAACCTATATACCATCACTGTGGACTAAATGTAAGGTTGTGTTCATCCCCAAAGGAATTAAAACGACGTACACTAAGCCTAAGGACTATAGACCAATTAGTTTATCATCTTTCTTGCTCAAAACTCTGGAACGGATTATTGACATTCACTTGAGAATGACTCTTCCTACTGAGCTAATTTCGTCGAATCTGCATGCCTATACCAAAGGTAAGTCTGTGGAAACTGCTCTACACTCACTGGTAGGCTCCATTGAGGAGTCACTAGGACATAAGGAATACTCTCTGGTTGCCTTTCTAGACATAGAAGGGGCCTTCAATAGCGTCAGAACATTATCTATTCTTCCTGAGATGGAGAGCCTGGGTGCTGGATCTAGCATCTGCCAATTTATACGTAAACTACATACTTGGTAATAGGGTCATATGTGCCACGCTTGGTAGCTCTACTGTGAATAGACTCCAATCACCTCTATTGTGGAACTTGGCTATGAACTCCCTGCTGGTTGAGATGGACAGTAAGAGAATAAAGACAGTTGCATATGCGGACGATCTTGCGGTTTTAATATACGGTAAATATCTTGATACAATATCTAGATGTATGGAGTCAGCACTCAGTGCACTGAACAGCTGAAGCATATCATGTGGACTAAGTGTGAACCCTCTTAAAACGGAACTAGTACTTTTCACAAGGAGGTATAAGATTGATAATTTCATTCCACCGAAACTGAACGGTATTAGGCTAAAGATTGCGGAAAGTGCCAAATACATGGGCATCATTCTAGATAGAAAATTATCCTGGACGTTAAACATACAAAACAGGATTAATAAGGCCTCTGTGGTCCTACGACTAAAATATATACATATGTCAAAAAAAAATTCTCACAAAATTGTGAATAAAATAAATAATCATTAAATGACTTTTTCGAGAAATCAGCACTTTTGTAAAAAAAACTCAAAATGTAAAAACAACAATTCAGTTCTTGAGAGAGAGAGAGAGAGAAAGAATAACAGTCTTATTCAGAAGAAATTAAAGAAGACTTCAAATGTACTTTAAGAAAATTTTGTCTAAAAGCACAGTTCAAACCTACTTTATTTTTAATGAATACGGCAGTAAAACTTTTTGCATTATTAGGTATAGAAGTTAAGAGGATATTATCTGTAAAAAAAAAATTTAAAATACAAGCTGTTGTCACGATCTTGATTTATGCCAAAAACACACTCTGCTGTCATCAAGTCCAGTGTCTTATGTCTCTGCAGCATTTGACAGTTACAGAACATGTGTTACATTGTTTCTCCTTGACATTCCCGCATATACTACAATAAAGGTATTGCTGTTTTCACATACATATTCTGATTTTAGCCCTTATTAGACAAGAACCTGCATTAAATCAGCTGATTATTAATTTGCTTTGTTTTGATTACATTGTTGTTTAAAATCAAAAAATAAATAAATTATGTGTTGTTCTGGTTACAAAAAACTGTGAAAATAAAGGAAACAAATCGAATTTATTTTGTTTATATTTCAATTCGCCTTGATCTTGATATTTCACATACATGTGAACAAAAACAAAAAGTGCTCATATAAAATTGCCATATGTCAACAAATTTATGAATTCGCCTGTATTTGCTTAATTTTGCCCACTTATATAAATTTGCCAAGTTAGTACAAACATAGTACAAACCATGGTGAAATTAAATACAAGGTGACAGCATAGCGCCAGCTGATTATTTTTTGCTCTGTTCATGGTGAAATTGAAAATGTCAAAAAGTTGTTTACAAATAGTCAAAGTTTATATAAAAACGTTACAAAATTATTTTGTTTTTGAAAAATTGAGTTTTTCTCGCTGTTTTATCTGCGTACAATAGCTTAAAAGTGTTTAAAAAAACTATATTATATTAAATAGTGTGTTTGTTTTTTGAGTTGTTTTGCTAAAAATGTTAGTTTTTTTTTGTAAGATAAATATTAAGATTCCTCTTTAAAGTGATTTTTTTTTGCTGCAGAAAAATCCGTTGTTGTTATACAATACCTATACATACATTAATTTTGGAAATAAAGAATTTTGCATGTTTTACTTTGCAAAATTACGTATTACTTGTATATTTAAATAAATATTATGCGTAACTTAAAGGAAAAATTCTTTGAGAAAATAAAAGAAACAAAAAAAATCACAATTGTTTTCTGTTTTTATCCATGTTTGTATATTTGTTTTCTTTATTTTATGCCAGATGTTTTTGACAGTAACGAAAGTATTACACAAACAAAAATGCCTGTTGTTCTTGCCTTGTTGTAATTGTTGTAACAATGATGTCACCTGGTACAAACAGTACCAACATTGATGCGGCGGTTAAAATTTTATTCACACGACTTTGTACTATGTATTCGTTTTCTTCTTTATTTTTGTTTATACAAAAATGTATACAATAAATAGCAACTTAAATCAAAACAATAATAATGAATTGTTTTTTGTGTTTGAAATTGTCTGAAAATATTAATGATACTCTTACAGTTAATTCCACCGAATGGCGAGAACTAAATATACAATACATCGTTGAAAAATACATGTGGAAAATTGTAAGTTTATACATACATAATACTGTATGTGTCAAAATTAAGTAAACATCAAGTTACTCCTTTATGTATTTTGTTACAAAAAATGGAATAATTTAAGACGGCTTACATTTAAATATTGGAACTCATCAAGATCGTGACACTGGCTTGGATTTTAACAATTTTTTACAGATGATATCCAATCAACTTCTATACCTAAAAATGTAAAAATTTTTGCCCGCTCTCTTATTATTTACAAGTTATTCACCTTTAAAGTTTTGATAATATATCTTGTCAATATGGGTACCGTTTGAAAGGACTCGGAAAGGCCTTTCGATTGATATATAATCCATTAACCCATTGTGTGCCTACAACTGAATTTATGTTTTTTCGTATTGAGTTTTTTTTTTTTTGCAAGTGATGATATCTCGAAAATGAACCCATTTAATGATAAATTATGTTATATACAATTTTATAAAGAACTTTTCAGGCTTTCATATATGCCATATAGTCCTAGGTCTTAAAATGTCGTAGTTATGTGAGGTTAAAAATTATTAATTTAAAAAATACATACTTTTTTAAACAATTTATATTATCTGGTATAGTTGCTATTTACAGTTATATATCAAAACTTTAAAGGTAATAATTCGTAAACCAAAACAGAGCTGGCAAAAATTTTTTGCATTTTTAGGTACCTATAGAAAAATAATAGGATATCATCCATAAAAAATGTTAAAATTCAAGCCAGTGTCACGATCTTGAATTAAACCTAAATATTTTGCTGTTAATAAGTCTATTCCTGAATAGCTTTTTTCCGATTTTATGTAAAATAACAGTATATTTTCTTATTTTTGTATCAGGAACATTTGAAAATCAACTCCCATATATGCCAATCATGCTGGCAGGAATTACATAATTTCCATAGATTCTACACTGAGGTAGAAAAGTCACATAAACATTTTAATAGCTTCATGAAAACGGAAGTTATTTCTGACGATATTTACAACGGAAAAAAAGAATTACCGGAAGCAAATTCTAAAGAAAAGATAGAAAATTCTCAACTTGAAACAGAAATTTTATTGATAAAACAAGAAAATCCTTTGGAAGTTTATGAAAAAGAAGAAGTACAAGAATTTAGTCAGTTAAAAACAAGAATTAAACGTAAATGCTCAGCTAAAAATTCGAAAACTGTAAAAACAAATTTAAAAAAAAAATCTAAGAAAGAAAAAAGTAATGCTGAATCGGCAGATATAGAAAATCCCGAAAATATTACCATAAAATTGGAGGTGAATGTGGAAAATAACGCAAACAAAAATAATTCCATTGAAAATTTTAACGATCAGGATGAGGTTAGCTTTGATAGTGATGACGAACAAACAAATCCCGTCGATTCAGCTAAAACACTTGTTCAACGCCAAAAAAACGATAAATTCATAGCCGAACATTTTGAAATGACCAACTGTAGCTTCTGTCAAATACCATTGGGAACATTTTCCATACTAATCAAACATTACAAAGAAGAACACAATGAACGTGGATATGCCCTTTGTTGTAATCGAAAGTATTATAGTCGTACAGATTTAATAGATCATATTAAGTGGCATCTGAATCCAGAGCAATTTAAATGTAATTACTGTAATAAAATATTATCTAGTCGTGCCTGTCTGAAGTTGCACATAAGAAATGTTCATGAGCCAAAGACTATTGAATGTGACATATGTGGCAAAAGTTTGGCAAATGAATCGACTCTTAAAGTGCATAAACTATTACATGTTATTAAAGATAATGAACGAATACCATGTACACAATGTGATAAGACGTAAGTTTATACAATATGTAAGAAGAATGATTTGACTCAAGTAATTAGTAATGTTTTGATACCTAAAATGCTTCATTTAAATAATTTTTAAAGTTCCGATCGGTCAAAAAATTATTGCAAAATTGAAATTATTTTTGCGTATTAAATTTTAAACATCGAATCGTAAAGTATGTCTGGGTTGATTAACAACTCGTGCGTTTTTGTTTTAATTTGTTGCGTCTTGCTCTTACGCGTGTGTGATGTTCAACTTCGTATACGTTCCTTTTGCATAAAACCTGGGGCCAAATTACCGCATTCGTGATCGAATGAGCTATCGTATCGAAAAATGATTTCGATATCGAAATTATGATAAAATGTAATAAATTTCTTGCTCGATATCGAATACCATAATCTTAAATAAGAAAATTACGATCAATTTTACTCGATATCGAATGCGGTAATTTGGCCTCTGGTGAATACTATAAAAACTCATATTAATACTGTTGGAGCACCATTCAAAACTCAAATTGAATTGGTGGAGTACCATTATTAATATTAATATTATGAATGTTAATTTGAAGATTTAAGCGTTTTAGGTTCTTAAATGATGATCTATGTCGACTAGGACCCTTTAGATATGTACCTCCGCAACCCATCTTATTTAGTGAGAACACAGAATCCACCCGGCCTTGTTCTTTCTTTAGAGATAATAAGAAACACATTTCAGAATTCAGATTTAGCTATTTTTATTTTGAAAACATCGTTCCAAAATTTTAAATAGATTTCATTATCAATCTTCGGTATACTTGAAATGTATGATCGATTTCACATATTTACCTATAGGAGCGAAACAAAATTTTTGAATAATTAATTTCTTATTTAATAAAACACTTTTTTCAGCTTCCTAGCTAAACAATTCTTGGATATTCATATAAATAATGTTCATTTAAAGAAATATCATAAAATATGTGATTTATGTGGGGCCTCCATAGAAAAGCCAAGATTCAAACGACACATGCTGAAACATCAAGGTAAACCACTACCAAAGGTAAGTTGTGAAGTTTGTGGTCGTCTTCTGTCCGATGTGAAATGTTTAAAGCGGCACATGATCGCACATCATCCGCCGGAAGGCGTTAAAAGAGAAATTGATTGCCCTACATGCAAGAAAATTTTTGCTAATCGTACCAGTCTTCAAACCCACATAAAAGTTGTGCACGAAAACAAAAGCGAAAGAAAATGTACAATGTGCGAAAAGTCATTTAAAAGACCGGATGCGTTAAAGGTTATTTTGTTTTGGTGTTTGTTTTAATGTACACCTACTTATACATTTTTTAATTAATGATTTTTAGGATCATATAGCTAAGCATATGGGCAAGCCCTTACATGCATGTGGTTGGTGTCCTAAGACATTTTATTCAAACGGGCAGATGCATAATCATCGCAAAAGTATTCATCCAATGGAATGGCTGGAATCAGTGCGAGAAAAACATTCTGGAAATTTACCAGAAAGATATATTTCAAAATCATTACAAAATGAATGTGAGTATATTCTGTAAAATAAAAAAATATTAAAATTTGTACGATAGCAGAGGCCCATTTAAATTTATCAACCTTTTTAATTAATAAAACTAATTTGTTATGAACAACATCATTTATTAACTATTTTTATAAATTTTTAAATTTAAATAATTTTATATTTATGTTATTTTTTAATAGAAATTTTAACCATTATTAGATAAATGTTTATTTGGCTTCAGTTCATTTTAAATAATAATTTAAAGAATACCATTGTAAAGTAATATTTTTAGACAATAAAAAAATAAAAACAACAACAAATTTGTAAAAATAAAATAAAATTTTCTAATAATTTTTTAAAAAAATTTTATTCGAAGTTTTATTTCAAGTTAAATATACAATTTGTTTGAAAACAATTGTATACACTACAATTTATACAAAAATAAACTTCTAATAAAAATTTTTTAAAAAATTTTCTAATACTCGCAAGAGGAATAATTCTTATTTAATATTTTCTGTGCCGAATCTTTAATACCCTCCAACTAAATATAAAGAAAAACTACATTGGTTATAGGACTAGTATATTCTTATTCTGTGTTTTCTATTCAGTCTTAGTGCAAATTTTATTATTATTTTATACTCGTATATTGTTTGAAAGACAATTTTAAGACCAACATAATTTATTTTAAATATTTTGAAATTTTATCTAATTTTGACTATTTATATTTGATGTAATTATAGATTATTACCATAATTTACAGACTTCTAAAAATTTTTAAAATTAAAAAAACATTTTTCCATATTCAAAACAATTTAACAAAAAGAGTATAAACAAGTAAGAGTGCTATATTCGGCTATGCCGAATCTTATATACCCTTCACCTTTGTTGTGCATAATTATATTATATACATACATATATATATTATATAGTTACGTTTTTACCTTTTAAAATCGGTGGTTTATTTCCTTTAAATAAACCGGATTCTTTTTAATTGGAAAATAAAAGCGTCAAGTAGTTTGAACAAGTTTATAACAAGTCTTTATTTATTTAAATGTACACAAACAAAACGGTTTAAGAAGACACTTAAAGTTTTCGAACACTTTGATGTTTACACAACAATGACTCACAATAAACTGATTCATTTGGTTGGCCGTGTTAGGCTATTTATACAGCAATCCTAATTTCTGGAAGGTTCGAAATTAAGATACTGTTCGTGAGTGCAAGTCTAGAATGTTACCCCTTATTCAAAAACGATTATTAAATTTAACAAACGTTTATTAAGACAGATTTACATATAAAAATTTGCTTAATAAACGTTTGTTAAATTTAATAATCGTTTTTGAATAAGGGGGTTAGTGTCTGAATATTCAGCCAAAGTCGTTAAAGCTCAATGTTGCCATATTGATATGTTTATAACAGTTTATAACAATAATGTTTATAAATCAAAACTACTACAAATGCTAAATAAGTTGTATGTCGATAAATACACTTTGTTGAAATTTTAAGAGGTTGTTTAGGATTTTTGCTCATATCTCCGTTATTTATGGACGGATTTTGCTGATTTTAAATAGCAAACTTCTCGAAAGCATGTCTGACAGAATTATTGAAGAGTTGGATCCCTAAGATATCTGGGGACTTCAGAAAATTAATTTCAACAGACAGACGGGCATGGCTTAATAGACTTTGCTATCTATAAGGATCCAGAATATATATACTTTATAGGGTCGGAAAATTATATTGCGGAAATTACAAACGGAATGACAAACTTATATACATACACCCTACTCATGAAGGTGAAGGGTAAAATAATATGTACACACATTGTAAACATATGTATGTAAATTTCGTGTTGAATCATAACATGTAAAAAAGAAATATTAATTTCCGAAATTTATTTCTCAATAATGGTGAGTTAAATAGATGATGTTTACAAGTAAATCTTGGACAGACATTGTCGATGTTTTATTTGGTTGGTGGAGAATTAATCCCTCAAATTGTCAGGTTATCCCACGATCGATTCAAGTAAGTCCCAAGTCGACCTATACCTTCATATAGGACGCTGGAACAACTTCGGAAAACCGTAATGCGGTACAGTTAGACGACGCCAAGCATTAACCAATGCAAAATTGAGATGCAAATCTCACGAAGGCAGCGAAAACAGGACGACCGGATTGCCCTTAAGCGATGACAATGACGCGCGAGTTCTTTCTCCACTCAGAGCTGAATTAGGACTCATGTTTTATGATATTCTCAAAATTTGTCGTAGTTTAGTCAATTTAACTTTTACTCCTAGAAAAAAACTGTACCTATATTGTGTCAAATTAATTATTATTTATGAATCTTTGAGTCATATTTTCAAATAAGATTAATATCAATCGTGCATATAATAAAGGACAATTTTACAACAAAAAGAATTTATTTAAAATTAAATCAAAGGTTACCAAATGTTTACATACAAACTTCACTGTCAAAATCGGATTTTCCAATAGCAAAGCGTTGCCGCCGCGTTGTTTCGGTATGCTCCATACAAAATGTATGAGCATGAGAAATTTTAACATTTAAAAAACGCTTAGGCCCCTTTCAGATAAGGCAACTTTAATTGCGCAAGTATATTTTTCATTTATTTTCTTTTGAACGTCAAAAACAAATAAATATCCCAAGACAAGAATGACAGCAGCTACAGAATTGCCAAGTACAAACAAGCCTGTACTCAGCAATTCTTTCCCCTTCCAACCGACCTTTCCTCTCACAGCCACAAACACAAGACTTGCGCAAATAAAGTTGCCTAATCTTAAAGGGGCCTTACCGTCCTTATTTAGGGATGCCTGTTAGTAATTTCAACATGATGGTTTCGTTCTGCAGTTTGTGTTGTTTACGGCGATAGTGTATCGCCGTGAACAAAACAAACTGAACGAAACTTTATCATACCGTAACAGCTGTTTTATCAAAACAAACTTTTTTTTTGTGTGGTGAAAAATTGTTTGTTGTTGTTCATGCATCATCTTGTAGATTTATTATTGTAAATGCGGTTTTATAAATCACATAGAACAAACCTTGTGCTTTTTTAAAAACAATAATGTTGTGCAAATAAATTAATAAATATGTAATGAAAACCATAACTATTGTTTTAAAATTAAAATAAAATTTAAAAATGAATTTTGTGCATTAGAAGAATTGTGTGCATTATAATGTATAAGCAATGAGTAAATAAAAAATTCCAGTGCAATAATCCTCCTATAATACTTCAACTTCATCTTGTGCATCATATCTGAATGAAGGAATTATTTGCTTTTAACCGCAGCAATCGGATGAAGTCCAATTTTACCCAGTAAAATTTGGAATGTAAAAGATATTACCTACTAAAATTAGGACTTAAAAGTAAAATGTGGGAACAATTTTAAGTTTAGTAATTTCTCTATAAATCCTGAACAGGATCTTATGCAGCGTGTTGGAATGCGAAAACTATTGCATGGCTTGTAAATGTAGCAATCGGGTGACGTACCTAACAAACTGAAATGTTTCCAGTAGAAAAATTACTAAAGTGCACTTTTTTAACATTTAACCTACAGCATTAAAGTTTGTTAGATCATACCCCCTATGTTCCATTTTTCCAGTTTTCCGATATGATGCACAAGCTCCCGTTTGGAATTTATAGGGTAATTTCTAATGTGCTCTTTTTTTACATGTTACCTAAAGTATGAAAGTTTTTTAGGGTATACCCCCTATGTTCCATTTTTTTGTGGAAAAATCTATACGGAGTTTGATTTCTACACTTAATAGCTACTAATTCCTGTTTTCCGATATGATGCACAAGCTTCCGTTTAGAATTTATAGGGTAATTTCTAATGTGCTCTTTTTTTACATGTTACCTATAGTATGAAAGTTTGTTAGGGCATACTCCCTATGTTCCATTTTTTTGTGGAAAAATCTATACGGATTTTGATTTCTACACTTAATAGCTACTAATTCCTGTTTTCCGATATGATGCACAAGCTCCCGTTTAGAATTTATAGGGTAATTTCTAATGTGCTCTTTTTTTACATGTTACCTAAAGTATGAAAGTTTTTTAGGGTATACCCCCTATGTTCCATTTTTTTGTGGAAAAATCTATACGGAGTTTGATTTCTACACTTAATAGCTACTAATTCCTGTTTTCCGATATGATGCACAAGCTTCCGTTTAGAATTTATAGGGTAATTTCTAATGTGCTCTTTTTTTACATGTTACCTAAAGTATGAAAGTTTTTTAGGGTATACCCCCTATGTTCCATTTTTTTGTGGAAAAATCTATACGGAGTTTGATTTCTACACTTAATAGCTACTAATTCCTGTTTTCCGATATGATGCACAAGCTTCCGTTTAGAATTTATAGGGTAATTTCTAATGTGCTCTTTTTTTACATGTTACCTAAAGTATGAAAGTTTTTTAGGGTATACCCCCTATGTTCCATTTTTTTGTGGAAAAATCTATACGGAGTTTGATTTCTACACTTAATAGCTACTAATTCCTGTTTTCCGATATGATGCACAAGCTTCCGTTTAGAATTTATAGGGTAATTTCTAATGTGCTCTTTTTTTACATGTTACCTAAAGTATGAAAGTTTTTTAGGGTATACCCCCTATGTTCCATTTTTTTGTGGAAAAATCTATACGGAGTTTGATTTCTACACTTAATAGCTACTAATTCCTGTTTTCCGATATGATGCACAAGCTCCCGTTTAGAATTTATAGGGTAATTTCTAATGTGCTCTTTTTTTACATGTTACCTATAGTATGAAAGTTTGTTAGGGCATACTCCCTATGTTCCATTTTTTTGTGGAAAAATCTATACGGATTTTGATTTCTACACTTAATAGCTACTAATTCCTGTTTTCCGATATGATGCACAAGCTTCCGTTTGGAATTTATAGGGTAATTTCTAATGTGCTCTTTTTTTACATGTTACCTAAAGTATGAAAGTTTTTTAGGGTATACCCCCTATGTTCCATTTTTTTGTGGAAAAATCTATACGGATTTTGATTTCTACACTTAATAGCTACTAATTCCTGTTTTCCGATATGATGCACAAGCTTCCGTTTGGAATTTATAGGGTAATTTCTAATGTGCTCTTTTTTTACATGTTACCTAAAGTATGAAAGTTTTTTAGGGTATACCCCCTATGTTCCATTTTTTTGTGGAAAAATCTATACGGATTTTGATTTCTACACTTAATAGCTACTAATTCCTGTTTTCCGATATGATGCACAAGCTTCCGTTTGGAATTTATAGGGTAATTTCTAATGTGCTCTTTTTTTACATGTTACCTAAAGTATGAAAGTTTTTTAGGGTATACCCCCTATGTTCCATTTTTTTGTGGAAAAATCTATACGGAGTTTGATTTCTACACTTAATAGCTACTAATTCCTGTTTTCCGATATGATGCACAAGCTTCCGTTTAGAATTTATAGGGTAATTTCTAATGTGCTCTTTTTTTACATGTTACCTAAAGTATGAAAGTTTTTTAGGGTATACCCCCTATGTTCCATTTTTTTGTGGAAAAATCTATACGGAGTTTGATTTCTACACTTAATAGCTACTAATTCCTGTTTTCCGATATGATGCACAAGCTTCCGTTTAGAATTTATAGGGTAATTTCTAATGTGCTCTTTTTTTACATGTTACCTAAAGTATGAAAGTTTTTTAGGGTATACCCCCTATGTTCCATTTTTTTGTGGAAAAATCTATACGGAGTTTGATTTCTACACTTAATAGCTACTAATTCCTGTTTTCCGATATGATGCACAAGCTTCCGTTTAGAATTTATAGGGTAATTTCTAATGTGCTCTTTTTTTACATGTTACCTAAAGTATGAAAGTTTTTTAGGGTATACCCCCTATGTTCCATTTTTTTGTGGAAAAATCTATACGGAGTTTGATTTCTACACTTAATAGCTACTAATTCCTGTTTTCCGATATGATGCACAAGCTTCCGTTTAGAATTTATAGGGTAATTTCTAATGTGCTCTTTTTTTACATGTTACCTAAAGTATGAAAGTTTTTTAGGGTATACCCCCTATGTTCCATTTTTTTGTGGAAAAATCTATACGGAGTTTGATTTCTACACTTAATAGCTACTAATTCCTGTTTTCCGATATGATGCACAAGCTCTCGTTTAGAATTTATAGGGTAATTTCTAATGTGCTCTTTTTTTACATGTTACCTATAGTATGAAAGTTTGTTAGGGCATACTCCCTATGTTCCATTTTTTTGTGGAAAAATCTATACGGATTTTGATTTCTACACTTAATAGCTACTAATTCCTGTTTTCCGATATGATGCACAAGCTTCCGTTTGGAATTTATAGGGTAATTTCTAATGTGCTCTTTTTTTACATGTTACCTAAAGTATGAAAGTTTTTTAGGGTATACCCCCTATGTTCCATTTTTTTGTGGAAAAATCTATACGGATTTTGATTTCTACACTTAATAGCTACTAATTCCTGTTTTCCGATATGATGCACAAGCTTCCGTTTAGAATTTATAGGGTAATTTCTAATGTGCTCTTTTTTTACATGTTACCTAAAGTATGAAAGTTTTTTAGGGTATACCCCCTATGTTCCATTTTTTTGTGGAGAAATCTATACGGAGTTTGATTTCTACACTTAATAGCTACTAATTCCTGTTTTCCGATATGATGCACAAGCTCCCGTTTAGAATTTATAGGGTAATTTCTAATGTGCTCTTTTTTTACATGTTACCTATAGTATGAAAGTTTGTTAGGGCATACTCCCTATGTTCCATTTTTTTGTGGAAAAATCTATACGGATTTTGATTTCTACACTTAATAGCTACTAATTCCTGTTTTCCGATATGATGCACAAGCTTCCGTTTGGAATTTATAGGGTAATTTCTAATGTGCTCTTTTTTTACATGTTACCTAAAGTATGAAAGTTTTTTAGGGTATACCCCCTATGTTCCATTTTTTTGTGGAAAAATCTATACGGATTTTGATTTCTACACTTAATAGCTACTAATTCCTGTTTTCCGATATGATGCACAAGCTTCCGTTTAGAATTTATAGGGTAATTTCTAATGTGCTCTTTTTTTACATGTTACCTAAAGTATGAAAGTTTTTTAGGGTATACCCCCTATGTTCCATTTTTTTGTGGAAAAATCTATACGGAGTTTGATTTCTACACTTAATAGCTACTAATTCCTGTTTTCCGATATGATGCACAAGCTTCCGTTTGGAATTTATAGGGTAATTTCTAATGTGCTCTTTTTTTACATGTTACCTAAAGTATGAAAGTTTTTTAGGGTATACCCCCTATGTTCCATTTTTTTGTGGAAAAATCTATACGGAGTTTGATTTCTACACTTAATAGCTACTAATTCCTGTTTTCCGATATGATGCACAAGCTTCCGTTTAGAATTTATAGGGTAATTTCTAATGTGCTCTTTTTTTACATGTTACCTAAAGTATGAAAGTTTTTTAGGGTATACCCCCTATGTTCCATTTTTTTGTGGAAAAATCTATACGGAGTTTGATTTCTACACTTAATAGCTACTAATTCCTGTTTTCCGATATGATGCACAAGCTTCCGTTTAGAATTTATAGGGTAATTTCTAATGTGCTCTTTTTTTACATGTTACCTAAAGTATGAAAGTTTTTTAGGGTATACCCCCTATGTTCCATTTTTTTGTGGAAAAATCTATACGGAGTTTGATTTCTACACTTAATAGCTACTAATTCCTGTTTTCCGATATGATGCACAAGCTTCCGTTTAGAATTTATAGGGTAATTTCTAATGTGCTCTTTTTTTACATGTTACCTAAAGTATGAAAGTTTTTTAGGGTATACCCCCTATGTTCCATTTTTTTGTGGAAAAATCTATACGGAGTTTGATTTCTACACTTAATAGCTACTAATTCCTGTTTTCCGATATGATGCACAAGCTTCCGTTTAGAATTTATAGGGTAATTTCTAATGTGCTCTTTTTTTACATGTTACCTAAAGTATGAAAGTTTTTTAGGGTATACCCCCTATGTTCCATTTTTTTGTGGAAAAATCTATACGGAGTTTGATTTCTACACTTAATAGCTACTAATTCCTGTTTTCCGATATGATGCACAAGCTCTCGTTTAGAATTTATAGGGTAATTTCTAATGTGCTCTTTTTTTACATGTTACCTATAGTATGAAAGTTTGTTAGGGCATACTCCCTATGTTCCATTTTTTTGTGGAAAAATCTATACGGATTTTGATTTCTACACTTAATAGCTACTAATTCCTGTTTTCCGATATGATGCACAAGCTTCCGTTTAGAATTTATAGGGTAATTTCTAATGTGCTCTTTTTTTACATGTTACCTAAAGTATGAAAGTTTTTTAGGGTATACCCCCTATGTTCCATTTTTTTGTGGAAAAATCTATACGGAGTTTGATTTCTACACTTAATAGCTACTAATTCCTGTTTTCCGATATGATGCACAAGCTCCCGTTTAGAATTTATAGGGTAATTTCTAATGTGCTCTTTTTTTACATGTTACCTATAGTATGAAAGTTTGTTAGGGCATACTCCCTATGTTCCATTTTTTTGTGGAAAAATCTATACGGAGTTTGATTTCTACACTTAATAGCTACTAATTCCTGTTTTCCGATATGATGCACAAGCTCCCGTTTAGAATTTATAGGGTAATTTCTAATGTGCTCTTTTTTTACATGTTACCTAAAGTATGAAAGTTTTTTAGGGTATACCCCCTATGTTCCATTTTTTTGTGGAAAAATCTATACGGATTTTGATTTCTACACTTAATAGCTACTAATTCCTGTTTTCCGATATGATGCACAAGCTTCCGTTTGGAATTTATAGGGTAATTTCTAATGTGCTCTTTTTTTACATGTTACCTAAAGTATGAAAGTTTTTTAGGGTATACCCCCTATGTTCCATTTTTTTGTGGAAAAATCTATACGGATTTTGATTTCTACACTTAATAGCTACTAATTCCTGTTTTCCGATATGATGCACAAGCTTCCGTTTGGAATTTATAGGGTAATTTCTAATGTGCTCTTTTTTTACATGTTACCTAAAGTATGAAAGTTTTTTAGGGTATACCCCCTATGTTCCATTTTTTTGTGGAAAAATCTATACGGAGTTTGATTTCTACACTTAATAGCTACTAATTCCTGTTTTCCGATATGATGCACAAGCTTCCGTTTAGAATTTATAGGGTAATTTCTAATGTGCTCTTTTTTTACATGTTACCTAAAGTATGAAAGTTTTTTAGGGTATACCCCCTATGTTCCATTTTTTTGTGGAAAAATCTATACGGAGTTTGATTTCTACACTTAATAGCTACTAATTCCTGTTTTCCGATATGATGCACAAGCTTCCGTTTAGAATTTATAGGGTAATTTCTAATGTGCTCTTTTTTTACATGTTACCTAAAGTATGAAAGTTTTTTAGGGTATACCCCCTATGTTCCATTTTTTTGTGGAAAAATCTATACGGAGTTTGATTTCTACACTTAATAGCTACTAATTCCTGTTTTCCGATATGATGCACAAGCTTCCGTTTAGAATTTATAGGGTAATTTCTAATGTGCTCTTTTTTTACATGTTACCTAAAGTATGAAAGTTTTTTAGGGTATACCCCCTATGTTCCATTTTTTTGTGGAAAAATCTATACGGAGTTTGATTTCTACACTTAATAGCTACTAATTCCTGTTTTCCGATATGATGCACAAGCTTCCGTTTAGAATTTATAGGGTAATTTCTAATGTGCTCTTTTTTTACATGTTACCTAAAGTATGAAAGTTTTTTAGGGTATACCCCCTATGTTCCATTTTTTTGTGGAAAAATCTATACGGAGTTTGATTTCTACACTTAATAGCTACTAATTCCTGTTTTCCGATATGATGCACAAGCTCTCGTTTAGAATTTATAGGGTAATTTCTAATGTGCTCTTTTTTTACATGTTACCTATAGTATGAAAGTTTGTTAGGGCATACTCCCTATGTTCCATTTTTTTGTGGAAAAATCTATACGGATTTTGATTTCTACACTTAATAGCTACTAATTCCTGTTTTCCGATATGATGCACAAGCTTCCGTTTGGAATTTATAGGGTAATTTCTAATGTGCTCTTTTTTTACATGTTACCTAAAGTATGAAAGTTTTTTAGGGTATACCCCCTATGTTCCATTTTTTTGTGGAAAAATCTATACGGATTTTGATTTCTACACTTAATAGCTACTAATTCCTGTTTTCCGATATGATGCACAAGCTTCCGTTTAGAATTTATAGGGTAATTTCTAATGTGCTCTTTTTTTACATGTTACCTAAAGTATGAAAGTTTTTTAGGGTATACCCCCTATGTTCCATTTTTTTGTGGAGAAATCTATACGGAGTTTGATTTCTACACTTAATAGCTACTAATTCCTGTTTTCCGATATGATGCACAAGCTCCCGTTTAGAATTTATAGGGTAATTTCTAATGTGCTCTTTTTTTACATGTTACCTATAGTATGAAAGTTTGTTAGGGCATACTCCCTATGTTCCATTTTTTTGTGGAAAAATCTATACGGATTTTGATTTCTACACTTAATAGCTACTAATTCCTGTTTTCCGATATGATGCACAAGCTTCCGTTTGGAATTTATAGGGTAATTTCTAATGTGCTCTTTTTTTACATGTTACCTAAAGTATGAAAGTTTTTTAGGGTATACCCCCTATGTTCCATTTTTTTGTGGAAAAATCTATACGGATTTTGATTTCTACACTTAATAGCTACTAATTCCTGTTTTCCGATATGATGCACAAGCTTCCGTTTAGAATTTATAGGGTAATTTCTAATGTGCTCTTTTTTTACATGTTACCTAAAGTATGAAAGTTTTTTAGGGTATACCCCCTATGTTCCATTTTTTTGTGGAAAAATCTATACGGAGTTTGATTTCTACACTTAATAGCTACTAATTCCTGTTTTCCGATATGATGCACAAGCTTCCGTTTGGAATTTATAGGGTAATTTCTAATGTGCTCTTTTTTTACATGTTACCTAAAGTATGAAAGTTTTTTAGGGTATACCCCCTATGTTCCATTTTTTTGTGGAAAAATCTATACGGAGTTTGATTTCTACACTTAATAGCTACTAATTCCTGTTTTCCGATATGATGCACAAGCTTCCGTTTAGAATTTATAGGGTAATTTCTAATGTGCTCTTTTTTTACATGTTACCTAAAGTATGAAAGTTTTTTAGGGTATACCCCCTATGTTCCATTTTTTTGTGGCACATAAGTTTGTTCAATGTATTTTAGGTTATGTTTGTGGTTTGTTAGTTGGCAAATTAGAAACGAATGGAATGGACTCTTTATCAAACCGCATTTACACTAACAAATCTACACGATGCTACATAAACAACAACAAACAATTTTCACCACTCAAGAAAAAAATGTTTGTTTTGATAAATCAGCTGTTACGGTTTGATAAATATTTCGTTCAGTTTGATTTGTTCACGCGCGTCGATAGTGTTTCAATCGCCGTGAACAAAACAAACTGAACGAAACTTTATCATACCGTAACAGCTGTTTTATCAAAACAAACTTTTTTTTTGTGTGGTGAAAAATTGTTTGTTGTTGTTCATGCATCATCTTGTAGATTTATTATTGTAAATGCGGTTTTATAAATCACATAGAACAAACCTTGTGCTTTTTTAAAAACAATAATGTTGTGCAAATAAATTAATAAATATGTAATGAAAACCATAACTATTGTTTTAAAATTAAAATAAAATTTAAAAATGAATTTTGTGCATTAGAAGAATTGTGTGCATTATAATGTATAAGCAATGAGTAAATAAAAAATTCCAGTGCAATAATCCTCCTATAATACTTCAACTTCATCTTGTGCATCATATCTGAATGAAGGAATTATTTGCTTTTAACCGCAGCAATCGGATGAAGTCCAATTTTACCCAGTAAAATTTGGAATGTAAAAGATATTACCTACTAAAATTAGGACTTAAAAGTAAAATGTGGGAACAATTTTAAGTTTAGTAATTTCTCTATAAATCCTGAACAGGATCTTATGCAGCGTGTTGGAATGCGAAAACTATTGCATGGCTTGTAAATGTAGCAATCGGGTGACGTACCTAACAAACTGAAATGTTTCCAGTAGAAAAATTACTAAAGTGCACTTTTTTAACATTTAACCTACAGCATTAAAGTTTGTTAGATCATACCCCCTATGTTCCATTTTTCCAGTTTTCCGATATGATGCACAAGCTCCCGTTTGGAATTTATAGGGTAATTTCTAATGTGCTCTTTTTTTACATGTTACCTAAAGTATGAAAGTTTTTTAGGGTATACCCCCTATGTTCCATTTTTTTGTGGAAAAATCTATACGGAGTTTGATTTCTACACTTAATAGCTACTAATTCCTGTTTTCCGATATGATGCACAAGCTTCCGTTTAGAATTTATAGGGTAATTTCTAATGTGCTCTTTTTTTACATGTTACCTAAAGTATGAAAGTTTTTTAGGGTATACCCCCTATGTTCCATTTTTTTGTGGAAAAATCTATACGGAGTTTGATTTCTACACTTAATAGCTACTAATTCCTGTTTTCCGATATGATGCACAAGCTTCCGTTTAGAATTTATAGGGTAATTTCTAATGTGCTCTTTTTTTACATGTTACCTAAAGTATGAAAGTTTTTTAGGGTATACCCCCTATGTTCCATTTTTTTGTGGAAAAATCTATACGGAGTTTGATTTCTACACTTAATAGCTACTAATTCCTGTTTTCCGATATGATGCACAAGCTTCCGTTTAGAATTTATAGGGTAATTTCTAATGTGCTCTTTTTTTACATGTTACCTAAAGTATGAAAGTTTTTTAGGGTATACCCCCTATGTTCCATTTTTTTGTGGAAAAATCTATACGGAGTTTGATTTCTACACTTAATAGCTACTAATTCCTGTTTTCCGATATGATGCACAAGCTTCCGTTTAGAATTTATAGGGTAATTTCTAATGTGCTCTTTTTTTACATGTTACCTATAGTATGAAAGTTTGTTAGGGCATACTCCCTATGTTCCATTTTTTTGTGGAAAAATCTATACGGATTTTGATTTCTACACTTAATAGCTACTAATTCCTGTTTTCCGATATGATGCACAAGCTCCCGTTTAGAATTTATAGGGTAATTTCTAATGTGCTCTTTTTTTACATGTTACCTAAAGTATGAAAGTTTTTTAGGGTATACCCCCTATGTTCCATTTTTTTGTGGAAAAATCTATACGGAGTTTGATTTCTACACTTAATAGCTACTAATTCCTGTTTTCCGATATGATGCACAAGCTTCCGTTTAGAATTTATAGGGTAATTTCTAATGTGCTCTTTTTTTACATGTTACCTAAAGTATGAAAGTTTTTTAGGGTATACCCCCTATGTTCCATTTTTTTGTGGAAAAATCTATACGGAGTTTGATTTCTACACTTAATAGCTACTAATTCCTGTTTTCCGATATGATGCACAAGCTCTCGTTTAGAATTTATAGGGTAATTTCTAATGTGCTCTTTTTTTACATGTTACCTATAGTATGAAAGTTTGTTAGGGCATACTCCCTATGTTCCATTTTTTTGTGGAAAAATCTATACGGATTTTGATTTCTACACTTAATAGCTACTAATTCCTGTTTTCCGATATGATGCACAAGCTTCCGTTTGGAATTTATAGGGTAATTTCTAATGTGCTCTTTTTTTACATGTTACCTAAAGTATGAAAGTTTTTTAGGGTATACCCCCTATGTTCCATTTTTTTGTGGAAAAATCTATACGGAGTTTGATTTCTACACTTAATAGCTACTAATTCCTGTTTTCCGATATGATGCACAAGCTTCCGTTTAGAATTTATAGGGTAATTTCTAATGTGCTCTTTTTTTACATGTTACCTAAAGTATGAAAGTTTTTTAGGGTATACCCCCTATGTTCCATTTTTTTGTGGAGAAATCTATACGGAGTTTGATTTCTACACTTAATAGCTACTAATTCCTGTTTTCCGATATGATGCACAAGCTCCCGTTTAGAATTTATAGGGTAATTTCTAATGTGCTCTTTTTTTACATGTTACCTATAGTATGAAAGTTTGTTAGGGCATACTCCCTATGTTCCATTTTTTTGTGGAAAAATCTATACGGATTTTGATTTCTACACTTAATAGCTACTAATTCCTGTTTTCCGATATGATGCACAAGCTCCCGTTTAGAATTTATAGGGTAATTTCTAATGTGCTCTTTTTTTACATGTTACCTAAAGTATGAAAGTTTTTTAGGGTATACCCCCTATGTTCCATTTTTTTGTGGAAAAATCTATACGGAGTTTGATTTCTACACTTAATAGCTACTAATTCCTGTTTTCCGATATGATGCACAAGCTTCCGTTTGGAATTTATAGGGTAATTTCTAATGTGCTCTTTTTTTACATGTTACCTAAAGTATGAAAGTTTTTTAGGGTATACCCCCTATGTTCCATTTTTTTGTGGAAAAATCTATACGGAGTTTGATTTCTACACTTAATAGCTACTAATTCCTGTTTTCCGATATGATGCACAAGCTTCCGTTTAGAATTTATAGGGTAATTTCTAATGTGCTCTTTTTTTACATGTTACCTAAAGTATGAAAGTTTTTTAGGGTATACCCCCTATGTTCCATTTTTTTGTGGAAAAATCTATACGGAGTTTGATTTCTACACTTAATAGCTACTAATTCCTGTTTTCCGATATGATGCACAAGCTCCCGTTTAGAATTTATAGGGTAATTTCTAATGTGCTCTTTTTTTACATGTTACCTATAGTATGAAAGTTTGTTAGGGCATACTCCCTATGTTCCATTTTTTTGTGGAAAAATCTATACGGAGTTTGATTTCTACACTTAATAGCTACTAATTCCTGTTTTCCGATATGATGCACAAGCTCCCGTTTAGAATTTATAGGGTAATTTCTAATGTGCTCTTTTTTTACATGTTACCTAAAGTATGAAAGTTTTTTAGGGCATACCCCCTATTTAATACATAATCCACAAAATTCTAATAATCCACAAAATTCACTAATTAAGTTTATTTTGATTAAATGTGTTTTATTATTTATTTCTAAAAAAATTATGGTTTTCATCATTCACTTATTTGTTTAGCATATTATTGTTTATAAAACACATAAGTTTGTTCAATGTATTTTAGGTTATGTTTGTGGTTTGTTAGTTGGCAAATTAGAAACGAATGGAATGGACTCTTTATCAAACCGCATTTACACTAACAAATCTACACGATGCTACATAAACAACAACAAACAATTTTCACCACTCAAGAAAAAAATGTTTGTTTTGATAAATCAGCTGTTACGGTTTGATAAATATTTCGTTCAGTTTGATTTGTTCACGCGCGTAGTGTTTCAACTGTTTAATAACTTAGTACTTTTGTTGTCAATATAATACTAAATGAAACAACCCTGTTAGCCTTGTTCTAGAGTTGTACAATGTCTGTACTTTCAACTACTGAATACATTTTATGGGTACCCAATATTACTCAATACTTTTCAAAGCTGCATCTACCATTTAATACTTCTTAGTCCCGGATCACACAATGCAACTTTTGCTGCTCAACTTTTGAGTTTTTGGTTAAGAGGGGGAAAAAGAGAGAGATAGAGGGGAACACTCTTCTTTCCCCTATCACCAACAAACTCAAAAGTTGAGCAGCACAAGTTGCATTGTGTGATCCGGAACTTATATCACAAACTCAGTTGCCTCTTTTTCATAGAAAATGTGTAAAACTTTTCCCTATATATTCTAAAAAAAACAACTCTGAAAGTATCGCGTAGTTATTTTTGACATTGAGTTTTTGAAAAATATACAGTATTGAGTACTGAGTACTACTCAATATTTTCACAACACAACATTATTAAAGGTGTTCAACACTAGCGAGTCTTTTTTTCTTTTCTTATTCATATTAAAGGTTATTACGTGCTTCTAAAATTTTGTTGCTATTCATTTAAATGCAGTCTATTATTATTGAGAAATTAATTGTAAAATATTTGTGTTTTCCTTTTATGTCTGCAGGCTGCTGATCTGAACACAGTCAAACGAATAAGAGTTTTTAGCGGATTTTTTACTGCTACTGCTCTTGACGACGACTCTACGGTAATACACGGAAATCGATTAGCAACACATACACAAATCTTGCATAATGAAAATTTGGACGTCAGAACACACATTTAACCATCCGTGGGAAACTGTAACGCAAGCAGCATGGCGTAAATACCCCAATCCCATGACACCGTCTATCATTGGCACCGATGTTGTCGAGCGCAAAGTTGTCGACGGCGTCTTACACACCCATCGTTTGGTACAATCCAAATGGTGTTTCCCAAAATGGACACACAAACTAATTGGCACCGCCAAAACCTGCTTGGCCAGCGAACGCTCAACCGTGGATCCCAGCAAGCGTTCCATGATCCTGAAGACAATTAATCTGACATTTTGCCGTCACATATCCGTGGACGAAGTGATATACTATGAACCCCATCCCACAGATCCCTCAAAGACACTACTGAAACAAGAGGCATCCGTGAGTGTGCATGGTGTACCACTGTCCCATTATATGGAAGATATGCTCACCTCCACCATCAGCATGAATGCTGGCAAGGGTCGCCAGGGTCTCGAGTGGGTAATTGGTCGCATCAATTCAGAGGTAAAAGGTATTGCCGAAACTGCTGCCAAAAGTACAGATGATTTGATCTTGACTACTAGACGCTCAATCGATGATATGACAGAAAGTGCACGCAAAAATTTGGATGAAATTAGTGCGCAGGCCGCCAAACATATACACATTTAAGTTAAAGATATTTAAAAACAAAAAAGATAACAATAATATAAAACCAAACACAAAATAACAACAATTTAAAGAAAAAATAAACACTAGGTCCCAATAAACTCAATTGGTTCTGCTGACAATGTCCGGAAAACGTGCTAATGAAATATATGAAGTAATGCCTAAGATGTTGGAGAGTTAGAAGAGCATTGGCGACCAATTGTTGTATGAAAGTGTCTGCAAGCCGGCAAAGTTATAAAATAAAATGTTTTTACGCATTTTAAACTTTGTGCTAAATGAACTGTTACTGTTTTCTACCTTCAAACACTGCAAAAGGAGTTGTTATACTTTTCCAACAACATTATTAAAAAAGACAAGTTATGGTCAAGGTTCCAGTTCCTGTTTTGTTTTTCCACTGCGCTATACTATTCTATTTTCGAGTAATTTTTTTTGTTTGTTTAAAAACATTGTATGTATTTCTGTCTTTATAACACAAAAACTGGTGGAGTGTAAATTTTGTAACAAAAATATACGTATCTTTTGTTTATAAAAAAAGTCCTAAATTATGGTATTCTTTTTTATTTATTTTTTGTATTCCCATATACTCCCTCCATTCAAAACAACCAATGGATATTTTTTCCTTTTGAGACTTGATTATACTAGAAGTGTAGTTAATCCATCATCTATAATAATTTTAAATAATTTTATCAATTACACAAAAAAATGTTCAAAAATTAAAAAAAATATATATATATATAAATAATTTACAATTTAGCTAGGAAAGTAAAACCATTTAATGTTAAACTAAAAGCTACCTTTATTTACACTGAAGTTAGAGTAGTATATAATTATGTATGATTTGAAGAAGTAGTCTAATTTATAATTTATTATTATCCAAAGTAAATAAATAAAACTACATTTTTAATTTGATTTTAATACATCTTTGGGTTTCTTTATAGAAAAGTTTTATACTTAACAATGTTGCTTTTAATTAAAATGTTTTTATTTTAATTTATGTAGATAATTTGGCTTTAACATAATTTGTTTACTGTTTCTAAGAAATTTCAATTATGAGAATCATTGCCAAAACGTACCTAGTACTTTTAAAGGAAATTTTAATAATCCAGAACAAATTAACGGACATTTAATTGATAAGCCCGATTTAGAATTTTCTAAACAAATCAGTAATAAAATAAGGAAAAGGTCGATAAAGAACTTAAATATATTAACGGACATTTTGTTTTATATTTTACCACATATACAAAACAAATATTAGATAGAGGTAAATATCTCGGTTTGTTAATCTGGATCAAAGTCCAATTACAAAATCAAGTTGGAATGCCAATATTTTAAATTCCGTAATACTAAATAAACATTCTATGTACGTTCAAATATATATATAAATGCGGAACACTTATGTATTTCGTATTTTTGTGAAAAAAAAGTTTTTGTGGATAAAGAATGTACAAATATTGTGTTTGTTACATACATAAGGATTCAGAATATACAACTAGAAAACTTCTAGGTAGGTATTTCTGATTTGATTTTATATGGAATTCTCTACCCATACGGATTCATTATTTTATATAGAAATGTTGTGAATTCGAAAATTTGATTTTAAATTCATTTGTATAGAATAAAAAAAACGTAGATAAATTAAATAATTTGTTTAAACAACGTAATTTTTGTTTTTTATATAAAAATAAATCTTAAATTTAAAATAAAAAGATACGCAAAAACTTTAGTTTCTTTTTTCTTATTGGACACTAATTTTAGCCATTAAAAAATATATAAATGTTTTTAAAATTAGAATTAATACTCGCAATTGTTTATCTAACATAAGTATCTATGTACATATGTAGGTATTTCTCTTTTTGCGCAGATGTTGCATCACCGAACACAAATGTATGTAAGTGTTTAAAACAATACATTTTTTTATTACGTTATTAACAATATATAGCAGTTTTTTAATTAATATTTATTTACACAATTGTCGTCAGTATTCTAGAAAATTTTTTGAACCTTATACTCTACAGTATTTACATACATACATACATATGTATGTATACATATATAGTTCATATATTGATAATAATTTTATTCTATTTTCTTCGACCTTTTTGTATGCTTTTTTTTATTAAATAATTTTTAAGCTTGAGGTCACTTTTTGTTTTTTATAAAAGATTTTTTATTTTTATATATAAATTACTCGATATTTCGGAAGAAGATTTCCAATGGAAATTTGTTTTATAAAAAACAAAAAGTGACCTCAAGCTTAAAAATTATTTAAAAAAAATATATAGGTATTGATAATTAAATTTATTAGAAAACGTTTTGATTAAAATTTATGAACAAAATTTAATTTTATTTTTGTAAAATTAAAAATATTTTGCACAGTATAAGGTGCCTTTTTTGGAACACAATTATTATTGGCTTAAATTTATGTTGGCTTTATGTCACCGACCGTTTAAATTTTTTTACCATTTAGGTACCTATACGGTTTTTAAATCTAAGATTAGTGATATAGGTACATATGTATGTATGTATTTTAGGCATATATGATATGTATAAGTACCTATGTATTTTTAACGCTCCGTTAAAAATTAAAAAAAATAGGTTACTTTTATCCAATGGTGTTTAGTTCTTTTTTAGATCCCATAAATTTAAATGTAGTTAAATTTAACCTCAAACTTTATTTTGGCTTTCAACTGAATTGAACAACTTTAAAATGTTCGCTTTAACTATAGGCATATATTTTTGGAAGTTAATTCATGAATTTGCAATTTTTTTCTTGAGATATCATTTTACATACATATGTATGTACATACATATTTTACTTTATCATTTTGAATAAAGTGTATTTAAAACTCTTCGTTCGTACATTGCGAGGGCATCATTGTATGTACATATTATGTAGGCATGTATTATAGCTTCACATTTTACTTTTGCCTAGAAACAAATTTTTTTTCTTGTTTTTTTTTTCTCATAAAAGGTAAATATGCTCGTGCTAGTGTATAATATTTAGAACGTTTTTACTTTGTTCATTCATTCTTTGTTTATAGTCTTTTGATACGTCATCAAAATTCATTGGTTTGTTTATACTTTTTTGTTGTTTATTTTTCTAATCAACGTGTGTTTATGCAAATGTGTTTTCATACTTGTCAATGCAGTCATGAACTTGAAAATGTACCTACATATACATACATAAATAATAAAATATTTACTAATACGGTATAAAAAAATATTGCATGCTAGAAAATTTTTCACATTCAGAGCTGTTATGTTATTCAAAAACTAATTTGAATGTTTGGGGTTATTGTGTATTATTGTGTGTATATATAATATACAAATTCGAACGATTTTCTTTTCGAATCCAAATAACCCCCTGATTTTTCAAAGGTTATATGTAGGTAGCTTGTGACTGTTTTAAAGGTTTTAGGGCTACATTTGACTTCTCCACTGGGTATTACTCAACAAAGGTTACCATTCTGGAGAAAGAAGGATAACCACAGACCCATCAATCGTCTTGTAGCCACAAATGCTGCTGGCTAACGATTTTATTATATGTATATATGTATTTTCCTTGTTCCTATTTCACAATTTGTGCGTGATTGCAATCACGCGGCCAGAACAGACAAAGAAGCTATCAAAAGTGCAACCTAGATTTTCGTGTGGTTTACTTTCGGAATTTGTACACCGACTATAATGCTACCTAAGTTGAGATTTACCATCTTCGTCCAGGTGCTAAATAATGCTGCCGATGACTATAAACAGGGACCGAAAATAACAGGCCCACTTTTATTTTAGTGTTGAATTGCCATCATTAAAAAATGTATTTTTTCCACAATTTAAATTGAAAGAAAATTTAACAGTTCTGTTATTTTTTGACTAATTTCGGAACTGGATTACTTCTGATTAATTTTAAAATTCGTTGAAAAACTATTAAAATTGGTTATTGTTTGTTTATAAAATAATGGTAAGAGCTTAATAACTTAATCAACCACAATTGAAATTGTGTGTATTTTCATCAAAGCAATAAAATTAAATATAAATCACATTTTGGTATTTTGATTATATAGACGAGTTATTTTTTTTTCATCAGTTTATAACGACAATGTTTTTACCATAGATAAGATATATAAGATAACATAGATAAGTTATATCTGTGGTTTTTACAATGTGGATCCTTTCTGTTCATAAAGAGATACATACAGTGGTGGATATATAATTAAAACATAATTCCAATCTCACTCAATTTAAAATTTTTTATGTTTTTTTTTAAATATTTTTATACAAAAAACGGACATTTGATTATATTTATTCAATTTAAAAATAAAAAACGATAAAATATTCTTCCATCCACACAAAAAAGAACCCAGGACATGCTATTCATGACTCAAATATAAAGGTGTAAAAAGGTCCAAATTTCAGTACTTTTTTGAAATTCATTTCTACTATTCTATTCTCGCAAACTATGCATCTGATCATGTTATTATCTTCGGCAAAGTTGTTGTTCATGAGCCCGGGAAGGTTTCTGAGTTGGTAGGACCACGCCTACTAAAAATTTGACGGAATATAACTAAGACTCCGGCATGACTAAGAATACTTCTTTCGACCGCCTACTTTTTTTAAAATGACAAAAATCAATAAAATTACTCAAAATGAATTTCATATTTGTGTAATGCCTTTCTTTCAAATTAATTTTAATTGGTGGAGTAGCAACGCGCGCAGGGTACAGCTAGTAATGTATAAATACATTGATTTTTCACTGTTGGTGGATAAGGATGTGTAAAAGTTTACATGTTTAAGGTTAAATTAGTTTTTATATTCTATTAATATGTATCATTTTATTTTTTAAATAATATTAATATTTCATGTCTTTAATCTAATAAATTAGCACTTTTACTCGTCAAGTTTATTTTAACTTTCTTACATAAAAGAAATTTGAAAATTTGTACCTAAAAGTACGATCGCACTCATTTGTCCATCCCTCACAGCAGTAAAACTGGCATGTTAACAGTTCGAGAGAACCAATAACAATGACATCAAAGAGAGTAAAATAAAAAAACTATTCTGTTATTAACTATTCTCTTAATTAACGCACTAAATTAATGTGTTGCTAGAAGTTTATTCACAGACACGTGTAGGAAAGTTATAGAGTAGCAAGTCCAAATTGTGCGTAGGAATTAATATAAAATTGAATAAATTTATTAAATTAAAAAACTAAATTATAGTGTATTACAAAATAATAAAAAATTGCATCAATATTGTCAATTTAAATGAATAATACGCTTGATTATTGAAAACAAAATTGTTATTGAGTGGAAAATGATGAAATAAAAAATACCTAATGTGCTTTTTTTCTTATCAAATTTTTTGACACAGTGCAGTTGGAGATTGATGGTATAAACAAAGATTATTTGCAGCAAAAATATTTTGTTTTAATACCTCACTAAATCTCGAACCTCTTCCTTGTCGTTCCTCCCTTCTTCCTTAATCCGTGTTGTTTGTAATAACGTTTATTAGCGTAAGCAGTTCGCCAAGTGATAACCCCCCAGGCAGAGGAAATTATAAAAAAAAAAAATAGGAAAAACAACAATTATAGAGACCTGTAAGTATTTTTGTTGTGTGTGATTGTGGGCTGACATGTTGTTGTTATTGATCTCATTTCAACTGCTGATCGCCTTTAAGTAATTGATCATTTGAATTTTCAGTTTTCATTTACTTGGATCGGCGGTAGTGCGTGTTTTACTAAAATATGACCATTTTACGTTTTTACTGTAAGGATGCTTGGGAAGAAGCCCATCGTGTGAAGGTGTTAAAACAATTAAAAAGCGTGAGTATTATTTCGTAGACAAATTGTGGTAAATTTTTTGCTTATTAGTGAAAATATTTAAAAATGTTGTTTTGGTTTCAAACAATAGGAAATATTGTCAAGTACTTGCATGTGTAAAGGCAGGGTAAGCAACATTTAAAAAAATAGGTCATTTCCCTGAAATCCGCAAACATATTTAATATCGCTACCATTGTTTAAAAGAATTCATTTCATTTCAAAAATCAAACTTTCAATATATGTATGTACATATGTATATGTGGGTATATGTAAGTAAAAATTTGAAATTGTAATAACAAAGCATAGGCATATTTTTGCGGAATTTGACGTTGAAGTGCACTTAATATTGCTGGAATTAAATTAAATAAATACATAATGTGTTCATTTGGTCAAATTTTTATTAAAAAATTTCAAAAGTAAATCTTCACATTCTCACAAAATATTTGTTGGAAACATTTTTATCGTAATTTCGGAAATAACTTAAAATTTGTACATACATACATATGTAGCATGTATGTTTGCAGCAGTAAAATGAAGTTAAAAACTAACTGCCGTATTTATAAAAAAATAAAGTAGACTTGAAGTGTGCTTTAAGACAAAATGTTCATACAAAATTTTCTTAAAGTACACTTGATTTAAGTCCAGCGTAGGCGATTCGTCATGTTAAGGAAATGCTTAATTCAGAATGGAAAGAGGAATTTAATGAAACTTCCACTTCCAAGGGTGTTTGGTTTTATGAATTGGATACACATATCACTGCGAAAACTTTCTACAGGAAAACTAGAATGAGTCCGGAGAATGTTAAGACGATGAAAAGACTGATAGCTGGACACTCTTACAATGGAATATATCTGAATTTAATTGGTGTAAATTCATCTGGGAACTGTCGGTGTTGTAAAGTTCCAGAAACTAATGATCATCTTATTTTTGAATGTCCAGTGTTTGATCAATTGAGACCTAATTAGTATACATTTTTTTATGTTTTTGATGACCTGAGGGATCTTTTGAGGTCGAAGGATTTTGACCTATATGGTAGTTTGTGTTCCTTTATAAAGGAGGCGGGGATAACACTTTGAAAGTCTTTTTTAATGAAAATATTATCAATCAACAATTTTTATCAATTAACAATTTTTCTACAATTAATTTTTTTTTGTCAAATTATGTGACATTTTCTTCATCAATCAACTTTTAGTTTATATCAATCAACAACTACTAATTTTTATCATCAATCAACAATTGATTTTATCATCAATCAACAATTCATTTTATCATCAGTCAACTCTTGTATACCCGGACCCTAGAGTAATACCCTGGAAATATAGGTTCTTAGGCCGGTCCAACCTGGAGACCTAAACTGTGTTTGGAGTCGAATTATATTTAAAAAAAAATAATAAAGTACACTTAAAGTCTACTTTAATTTTTTATAAATACGGCAGTAAACATATTTTCTTTTGTGGCAAACTAGATTTACAAAATAAATTTTTTTGTCCATTATTTCAAAAAAAAAAAAAAAAATTGAAGGATGAGAGATATACTCGTGTAATATTATTAAATTACTAATAAAATTATTTTATTTTTTAGGCATTTCCCACTATTGAGACCCTTCAAGTGGAGAAATGTTATCATGTCGAGACGTTAACAGCTATTGATCCTAAAGCTAAGACTCTGTTGAAATGGTTGCTCAAACATCCACAAGGCGATGAAAGCAGTTTAAATGAGAAAACTACCTTACCCGGGGAAAAGGAACAACTATTTTTAGTAGAAATTGGTCCACGTTTCAACTTTTCCACGGCCTTTTCCACCAACTGTGTCAATATTTGCCAAAATGTTGGTCTCACTCAAGTAACACGTGTAGAATCCTCTGATCGTTATCTAATTGCCTACTCTGGCAAGAAACCAAATCTTGAACAACTAGTTGATTTGCTAAGTGATCGCATGACTGAATGTTCTTATAACAAGGAAAATTTGCCAGTAAATAGTTTCAACGAACAATTGCCACAATCTCAAGAGTCTTGGTACAAAGTGCCAATTTTGGAAGAAGGTCGCAAGGCTCTAGAAGAAGTTAATGCCAAACTTGGTCTAGCGTTCGGTGACTGGGATTTAGACTACTACACAAATATGTTTACGAATGTATTGAAACGTAACCCCACCACAGTGGAGTTATTTGATTGTGCTCAAAGTAATAGTGAACATTCTAGACATTGGTTCTTCCGTGGTAAAATGATTGTGGATGGTGTCGAACAACCGCAATCTTTAATACGTATGATTATGGATACCCAAAAGAATACTAATCCCAACAACACCATTCAATTTAGTGACAATAGTAGTGCCATACGTGGCTTTAAACATGTTACAATTAGACCACAGGTATTCGATGGTCCTGGTATGGTTTCATTGCAAACTGTCGATTCGGATTTGATATATACTGCAGAAACACATAATATGCCTACAGCTGTGGCACCCTTCAGTGGTGCCACTACGGGTACTGGAGGACGTTTAAGGTAAGCATTGCTATATAAATTATCAAATCCAAATTATACAAACAGTTTTATTTTTTTTCTAGAGATGTTCAAGGTGTGGGTCGTGGTGGTGTACCAATTGCCGGTACCGCTGGCTATTGTGTGGGTTCATTGAATATACCTGGTAAATATTAAGTATTTATATCCTTTAAGAAATTCTAATTATTTTTTTAATTATTCAGGTTTCCTCCAACCCTATGAAAATGTTAACTATGAATATCCTTCTTCATTTGCTAAACCTTTGAAAGTTCTTATTGAGGCTAGTAATGGTGCCTCAGATTATGGCAACAAGTTCGGTGAACCTGTCATTACAGGCTTTGTTAATTCATATGGTTTGACTAATGCCCAGGAAGAACGTGATGAATATGTTAAGCCAATTATGTTTAGTGGTGGTATGGGTATTATGGAATCTACGATGCGTCAGAAAATTGATCCAAAACGAGGTAAAATCTTAAATTAAATATAACACAAAATAAATAATTTCTTTAACCAAATATCTTAATAAAAAATGCAAATTTCACAAACAATTAATAAAACATTCATTTTACAGAATTCTGACTTTCTTAAATGTTTATACATAAAAATCGTTCTAAATTAATATAAATTTAAAACTTTAGGCAATTTACTGGCTAAAATTGGTGGTCCAGTTTATCGTATTGGTGTGGGTGGTGGTGCTGCCAGTTCCGTGGAGGTGCAAGGCTCTAATGATTCATCATTAGATTTCAATGCTGTACAACGCGGTGATGCTGAAATGGAGAATAAACTAAATCGTGTTGTCCGAGCTTGTGTAGAAATGGGAGATAATAATCCCATATTGGCTATACACGATCAAGTGAGTGAAAATTTTACTTTATTTATCTAATTAATTATATACATATGTACATATGCATGTAAATCCGAATTTGTTTATTTTTGCAGGGTGCTGGTGGTAACGGTAATGTTTTGAAAGAATTAGTAGAACCTGGCTTTGCTGGCGCTATTATTTTCTCCAAGGAATTCCAATTGGGTGACCCCACTATCAATGCTTTGGAATTGTGGGGTGCTGAGTATCAAGAAAACAATGCCATACTCTGTAAACCCGAAGATCGTGCCCTGTTGGAAAGAATTTGCCAAAGAGAACGTTGTCCAATTAGTTTTGTGGGCGTGGTAACGGGTGATGGTCGCGTTACACTAGTTGAAAGTGAAGCTGATTTCGATAAAGCCTTAAATGCCAATAACGATGTCACCGCCATGGGACCCGTTCCCTTTGATTTGGCATTGAAACATGTTTTGGGAGAAATGCCCAAGAGAGAATATCAGTTACAACGTTTAAACAGTAATCTATTGCCTTTGAATTTTGAAAGTTATTTGGATTATAACAAGAGTTTGGAGCGTGTCCTTAGCTTGGTATCCGTGGGCAGTAAACGTTATTTAACCAACAAAGTCGATCGCTGTGTAACTGGCTTGATAGCTCAACAACAGTGTGTTGGCCCCTTGCATACCCCCTTGGCTGATTTTGGTTTGGTCACCGTGTCTCACTTTAGCACAGAAGGTATTGCTACCTCCATTGGCACACAACCCATTAAGGGCTTGTTAGATGCGGGCGCCATGGCACGCATGAGTGTTGCTGAGGCCTTATCTAACTTGGTGTTTGTTAAAATCACCGAATTGGCTGATGTCAAGTGTTCTGGCAATTGGATGTGGGCTGCTAAGTTGCCCGGAGAAGGAGCTCGTATGTATGATGCTTGTGTAGAAATGTGTCAAATTATGAAAGAGCTTAGAATCGCTGTAGATGGTGGTAAAGACTCTTTGTCAATGGCAGCAAAAGTTGGTGGAAAAACTATTAAATCTCCTGGCACTTTGGTAATTTCTACTTACGCTCCCTGTCCGGATGTTAAAGTAAAAGTTACACCAGACCTCAAGGGTCCCCTAAATGGCTCTGAAACTTCTTTAATTTGGGTGAACATCGAAAATAAATTCCGTTTGGGAGGAAGTGCTTTAGCACAAGTTTTTAGCCAACAAGGCAATGAATGTCCCAATCTTAAACAAAGTGAGGTGTTAGTAAGAGCCTTCAACATTACTCAAAAACTGTTGGCTGAGGGTAAACTTTTGGCTGGCCATGACATTAGTGAAGGTGGCTTAATGGTGTGTGTTTTGGAAATGGCTTTAGCTGGTCTGGCTGGACTTGAAATAGATTTGACCAGTGCCTTAGCCAAAATTTTCATTCAAGATGTCGACAATTCTTGCAAAAATATGCCCGAATTGGCTGTTTTATATGCTGAGGAATGTGGTTGGGTTTTGGAAATTGCTACTTCAAATGTTAAGGAAATTCAAAATACCTTTACCCAGGCTGGTGTGCCCAACCATTTAATTGGCTCTACCAAGTCAAGTGGTTTGGATTCTACTATACACATTGCTTGCAATGGTAAAACTCTTGTGCAAAATTCCGTTAAATCCCTTTACAAACAATGGGAACGTATTAGTTTTGAGTTGGAAAAATTGCAAGCCAATGCTGATTGTGTCATAGAAGAGTTTAATACATTGGAATATCGCACTGGTCCCAAATATAACTGTACAATGGATTTGAGTTCAGAATTGGTGTTGAAGCGTGCAGCATGCTCTGTACCCGTAGCTGTTTTGAGGGAAGAAGGTATCAATAGTGATCGTGAGATGATGGCTTGTTTGCTAAAGGCCAATTTCGAGGTTCATGATGTTACCATGTCGGATTTGTTAAGTGGTAAGACGATTTTGCACTTTTTTTTGTTCACTTTAGGAAGTTAATTATTTATTTAATTTATATTAGGGAAAACTACTTTGGATCGTTATCGTGGTCTTATTTTTCCTGGTGGTTTCAGTTATGCTGATACCCTGGGCTCTGCCAAGGGTTGGGCTGCCAATATTATGTTTAGCGAGTTGCTGGTGCCTCAATTCCAGGCTTTCAAGAAACGCCAAGATACTTTCTCCTTGGGTATTTGCAACGGTTGTCAATTGATGAGCTTAATTGGCTGGGTGGGAGCTTCTAACGAGGAATGCCATAAGCAAGTCATCAATCAACCAGATGTTGCTCTTTTACACAATAAATCTGAACGTTTTGAATGCCGCTGGGTCTCTGTACGCATTGCTGACAGTAAAGCCATGATGTTGAGTAAATTGTCTGGTTCAACATTGGGTTGTTGGGCGGCTCATGGTGAGGGTCGCTTCTCATTCCGCAATCAGGAAATTTTAGATAACTTGAAAACACAACATTGTGTGGCCTTACATTATGTGGATGATAATGGCAAATCTACAGAAGTTTATCCCATGAACCCTAATGGCAGTATTGAGGGTATTGCTGGTCTTTGTTCTCAGGATGGCCGCCATTTGGCTTTAATGCCTCATCCCGAACGTTGTTTTGCTACATACCAATGGCCCTATCTATCTCCTGGTTTCAATTGCAAATCTCAAGCCAGTCCCTGGCAAATTATGTTCAACACTGCCTATGAATGGTGTACGGAATCATTGTAATAAAATATTTGTTATTAATAATTTTCTTTAAAAAATATTTCGCATTTATTTTCAACAATTAATAGCATACATGTTTATTATTAGAAACAATAGAAATAAATATATAAATTCTAATTATTTTAACATTACAAAAGTCTTTCCTTGGGAATTTATTTAAATTTAACTGTTCTATATACATACAAAATACAAACGTTTCCAATTAAAATATATTATATATTTGCTCAATTTGATATTTGCAGTAGACATTTTAAATAATTTTGTTTAGCGCCAGGTGCATTCATATATTTGGAATTCCAATCATGTTCGTTTATATGCAACACTTTATAGCCCATCATTTCTAAATGTTTTATTTTCAAAGACTCTGGTCCTCTAAGTGCTTTTAAGTCGTTTTCACAAAACGAATCGAGCTTAAGTAATAGTATTGCAACTCTGTAATTTAAAGTAAATTATATCGGATTAGTTTTTAAATCAATTAATTGTAACACTTACTTTGTTATGCGATCCAAGATAGTCGTTTCTACGGGTACTTTAATGGGCTTTTTATTTTTGTCAAAATTTAGAACAAAGTCAATCTGAAATGCATGTAATTTATAATTTTAGAGGATTATTTTAATATATTCGCCGTTTTGAATTGTAATTGATTTTCTACAGAAAATACTGTAATACACAATCACCCCTATCGTGAATAAAAATTCCACATGAAATTTGTTCCCTTTTCACACTTTTCCTATTAAAATTCAATGTTAAACAAATAAAAGGGAACAAATTTCATGTGGAATTTTTATTCACGATAGCGGTGAATATTTTCTATGGAAAACAAAGTTGTACAAAATATTTTCTATAGAAAACACAGTTATACACAATTATTTCTACAGAAAACACAGTTATACACAATATTTTCTATAGAAAAGATTGTTATATTCAGCCCAATCATGAATAAAAATTCCGCGGGAGTTTTTTCCCTTTTCCCATTTTTTCTATTCAAATTCAATGTTAAAAAAATAAAAACGGAAAAATGATTGGGCTGATTAAAAGTTAATCCATACCTGATAACCATATGGCGTTGTATGATTGCATCTTATATATGATTCATTTTTAAGTAAAGCTGTTAATAAACTCTTAACATCGCGACTAAAGTGAGTCTCCATTGGGGCTTCTGTAAAGATAACAATTAAAATCAAATACAAAAGATTTGATAACTAACTTGAAGTATTAAACATACTTTTACTAATTTGAGCTTCAATGAAATTTTGTTGGAACCAGGGAACATTAGCTTCAGGAAAATCTAAGCAGACACTACGATTCAATTGCATCACAAAATTAAGTACACGTTCGGGATAAGTAGCCTTGAATAAAGAGAAAATTAAAAAAGTTCGAAGCAATAATATTTATTACAACCAGAATGAAATCTAGTATGACAAATTAACATATGACAGCAATATATGAAACCTAAAATTATGCTAGAAATAATTTATTTACTTTAGAATAACACATTTGTATTTCTTCTTCGACACGCTGGATAAATTTAACACAAAACACTTTATTGATAAGTTCTTCAGGTATTGTCTTGTAAAAACATAAAGCTAAACAGGATTGAACTAACGCCAAACCACTCATATAATTAAAATCCCTGTAAGAGGAATACACACATGATAATTATATTTTTATTTGTTTCTATTCAAATGACTCTTCAGCTTACCTTAATAATATTGCACCGGCATAATGCAGGGCATCATAGGACTGCGGTGTATAGCCTAAATTATAGGTACAAGTCAACACTTTTTCCACCGTTTCACCTACCACATGTTCATGATTATTTTCAATATATGTGAACATATTATCGAGTATTTCCGGCACTAAGTAATTAGTGGCCATGAAATTATAGGCCATATCTTTGATGATTCGTGAATTTAAGTCTCGGCATATCATTTCTTTGTATTTTTGCAAGGTTTTGTGATAAATTATACTATTTTTTAAGCCTGCAAGTAAGTGAGACGAAAGGAAATTTTAAAAGGTTTTCAAAATTTTTTTAGAATTGGTTCTTACTTCTTCTGTTACTTAAAGTATGCACTAACATATTTAAATCAGTTACTGTTAGTTGTTCATCATTTAAATGCTGTTCTATACAGGCGGTTAATACACTATCAATGGTAGACAATTGCATGCCCACCAATTGTGGTATTTGAAAACGATATCTAAATAAGAAATGTGTACAGTTAAACAATTTTGGTAAATGTGTTTTCTGCAAAAAGCTTTTGGTAAGAACTGTTTTGGCTATTGTATTGGAAAACCTAAAAAAAATTACCTCATTTCAAGTGAAATCTGTAGTCCACGGCTGATCAGAAAACAATCTATTAGGCTAAATTGATCCCCCATTGAAATAATTTTCGACAGCAAAATATTTGGATATTTCTTCCAACTATACGGTGTATGGCCATATGCCAAAACAAATGAGGCCAGGCGAGCAAATTTTTGTGGTATTCTACCAGCTAAATCGTGTTCAATATATCTCATGCACAATTGGCTTAGCTTCTTTTCCAACACCATGTGTCTATAAGTGCCGCCCAGGTTATTATTGAAATTCATATAACGATGACAATGCCGCAAGAAACGTAAATGGGTTTCATCTTCGGGTAAAGTCTCTAGCTCTGCCACAACACCATTCCAGTAGGCATTACAAATTTTATTATCGGATATTTTCAATCCTCTTAAAGTGGAGAACAGATAGCCGGTAGAGTTATGTGACTGCCAACTTTCCGGCGATGCTATTAAAGCTTTGAAGGCATTAATTAAGGATTCCCTACGATGAGGCTGCGAAAATGGCACGAAACAAGACAAATTTTCGGGGGTCATATTTCTACTCAACAATTCCTCAATGGCTTCGGCTAATGGCTCATTTAAAACAGCTGGTTCCATGTGATATTGATATATACGGCAAACATTTTTCAAATCATTTTCATCTAGTTGTTTAATACCGGTTTGCAGTGTTAGGAGTAGATTTCTTATCAAAGGAACGTGTTTATGTGACCATACTGGCATATTGAGCAGATTTAAAATTTTAATAACAGTCTTTGGCGTAGCACTTGAAATTTTTCCAGACTCAATTAAATCAGAAACTTTTCTCTTGTACACTTCCACCATTTCATCATTAATTAGAATTTGCAAGTTGAACATGCATATAGCAATCATGCGAGCCCCTTCTTCACTCTGGCACATTTCAATGTGATGCTGCAAATGTCTCATGAAGTTGGCACACAACATGGGCGTAAAGAAATCTCTGCCTGTATTAATGCCCACCACTAAGCGTGATAATGCCGGCAGTCCTATTATTTCTTCGGCGGCTTCAACTTTGTTCAGAGCATTCATTAAAAGCTGTTCCAAAACTGGTTCGCTATTCTCCACACCCAATTTACGTAAATACAAATAACAGGTGGTCATTTCAATTGTATTTAATTTAGGAACATTTTCATTAAGTAGTGGTAAAATATATTCCAAAAACTTTTGTTCATTTACTTGAAGATGAGTAGAATTATTTTGTCTTTTAAACATCCACAGTAAAATTATGGATTGAACTATGTGTTCTTTGTGTAAATGGGATTTTTCAGTCTCTAAGATAATTTGTATCTGTAAGGAATGTTAACAATTTTATAAATTAATTTTGTAAACAAATAATAAATTTTTTCATATTAGAGAATTTTTATTTCCTTTATTACAGTAATATTTATGAAATAGGTATATATGATTAATTCCCGAATTCTATTTCTCAATAATGCATTACAATTTGCCAATTGTCTAAACTACTTTACAATAGTATTTTTTGAGCTTTTACATTAATTGAATTCAAGCTAATACTAAAGAATAAAATTAATACATAATAATATAATACAGTAATAAATGAACTCAAGCCAGAATATTAAGAAATTAAAAGTTCAACAATTATAAACTAATTTTTTTTAATTTTTACAAGATTTTCATTTTAATATTTAAAAGTAAAACTCACATCAAAATAATTTGGGTTTATTACATTTACTGTCGTTAATACCTCTAATTTACTGTAAATCACAATTAAGTATTTAAAAGAGTTATGTTATTTTAACATTATCTGCCCTAATTAGTAACAATACAATTAAGAACTTCATATAAGGAACTTTAGAGTTTTAAATAAATTAAACTTTGACAAAAAAATACTTCTTAATTAAATGGATCTAAGAATCTATCGACAGCTAATACTAACTTTGTAAGCATGAATTATCTACTTGATCAGAGTATTTATAAAGTTTAAATATAAACATTTTTAAAATACTAATTCGAAAAGAATTATTCATTTGTTAAATAAAATATGTAATATATATTAATTATGTTAAATAAAAAATATGTATTTCAGTGGTCTTAATTCCTTAGGGTAAATTAAATAAATAATAACAGCCAGATCCTCAAGGGGCAATTACACTTTAAATCTAAATACCACTCTTCTTACCTCTTCAATACTTCCACATGTATTCAACTTTTCCATTATATCATCTTCTTCGTTGTACAACAATTGCTTTAAATTGAAATTTTGAGTAAATGAATCCACTTCTTCTGTGCCATTTAAATTTGCTTCTGAGAAATCCAATTGTTTACCGAGTCCACATGCTTGTTTAGTGTCATCCCTACTATATAATCTCTTATTATTCCATGATCCCAAACTTGAAGGATTCCTGGTGAATTGTTCGGTAGTTGTTGCCGTATAGTGTCTCATACTATGACCGGTGTTTATACCTGCACTGTTTATTAAACTGGCTGTTAATAATTGCAATTGTTGTTTTTGCCACAAACCGACTATTATTTTGAATTGTTGTTTTGCCAATAATGTTGTGTACATGTTGGTAATTATCTCTTTAATTCAGTAATTCTTAAAAAAATTTACAATAAATAATTGCGCTTCAGAATTTCCACATTTTTTGTCTACTTTTTTTCTCTTCATATTTACGAAAACATTGATCAGCTGGGCAAAACATATGACGTTAATACACGACGATGCCAGATGGTTAATAAAACTACAGTGGGTTTAAGCAGAAAACGATGTTAAATGAATAAACCGTTTTGAATTTTTTCCCTAGGTCTATCAAGTATTTCCATGTGGTTCAATAGCTTGAGATTAAGACCGTGACACTAGCTTGGATTTAAGATTTTTTTTATGCATTAACCATTTTGAGTTTTTTTATAATGATGATATCTCAAAAATGAACAGTTTTTTATAGAGAACTTTTCATACTTTTTAAACAATTTATCATAGTAAAAATGTATTTCCTGTATTGTCGGCATACAGAAGAACTTTCTCTCTTTCCGATCATATTGTGTGTGTGTTTTTTTTTGTATTTATTAAACACCTAGAACAGGGTGACACCACCTTGGGCGCCATTCTATTGTGTATCAAATAAATTATAACCCGAGTTGCATTTGTTACCCAAAAGGGACAAATTAGACCTGTTTCATACTTATCAGTTCTGACTGTCAAGTCCAATATTTTTCAATGAGAAGGAAAAAGATAAAAGATAATTTTCTCTTTCTTTCTCATTGAAAAATAGCTTGACTTTACAGTCAGAACTGATGAGTGTGAAACAGGACTTAGCAACGATGAAGGGGTGGCCAGATCGTTGGTGTTACTGGTATGATCGCGTTTTACCAAGACTGAGGCTCGCCGGATTGGGAGTGGTTCCTTACCAATTACCTGGGCCGTACACACTCACAATAAGCACTGACCAGATATATTATCTGGTATAGTAAATATTTACAGTTATACATCAAAACTTAAAAGGTGAATAACTTGTAAACCATAAGGGAGCGGACAAACATTTTTTTATTTTCAGGTAAAGACGTTAATAGAATCTCATCTGTTAAAAAAATTTTAAATGTGTTCCTTCATCTGGCATCAACAACCACGTCTAATCTTTTTTATTTACCTCATTTTATACGTAAACAAACACTGCGTTGTATAGAAGAAGTAGTCAACTCTAATTAAAATTCATAAAACGATGAACATCTCTGTATTTAATTGTTTATCAGTCAACGATAAAAAAGAAAAAACAAAGTGAAAACTTGCAGAATATTAAACTTTTAACACTAGAAATGGATTATAAAGAAGGTATTGATGGCACCAACAATTTGGTAGACAAAGTAATTTCGAAAAATGCCAGCACAAATTCATTGGACACTGATTCCAAGTCCAGTTCAATTGGCTCAAAACATGGTGCGGAAATGGGCACAAGTAAAGACACACCCTTTACCTATTTAGAGGGAGAAGAAGATCAAGATCAGAAAAATGATGTTACCTATGTGTGTCCCTATAGAGGACCAGCTTATGGAGCTTTAACTATAACAAACTATCGTTTATATTTCCGTTCATTACCATTGCGTGATCACGAGCCTCCAGTAGTGGTGGACGTACCATTGGGAGTAATAGCCAGAGTGGAAAAGATTGGTGGGGCCACATCGAGAGGTGAAAATTCGTATGGTATTGAAATATTTTGTAAGGATATGAGAAATTTACGTTTTGCCCACAAGCAACAAAACCATTCCCGAAGAACAGTATTTGAAAAGTTGCAATCGTATGCTTTTCCTTTGTCATATAGTGGACGATTATTCGCTTTTGCTCATGCTGCTGCTTTGGGCAGTACACCACCGGGCGAAAATGGTTGGGCAGTATATGAACCTTTGGCGGAGTTGAGACGTTTGGGTGTGCCCAATGATATGTGGAGGGCCACTAAGATTAATGAAACTTATGGTGTGTGCGACAGTTACCCCGCAGTATGGGCTGTGCCAAAACAAGCTTCAGATGATTTCTTACGTAGAGTAGCACAATTTCGTTCAAGATGCCGTTTGCCGGTACTGTCCTGGATGCACCCTAGATCTCAGGCTACTATAACAAGATGCTCCCAACCCTTGGTAGGCGTAGGCGGCAAGCGAAGTGCTGATGATGAACAATATTTAAACTATATAATGGAAGCTAATGCTCAGTCCGATAAATTGGCCATAATGGATGCCCGCCCCAGTGCAAATGCGATTGCTAACAAAGCCAAGGGTGGTGGCTATGAATCCGAGGAGGCATATAAAAATGTGGAAATACATTTTCTGGACATACACAATATTCATGTAATGCGTGAGAGTCTGCGTAAGGTTAAGGAAGTTTGTTATCCAACTATTGATGACTCGAAATGGCTGTCATCCATTGATAACAGTTTGTGGTTGAAGCACATAAAATGCATTTTAGCAGGAGCTGTACGTATTGTAGATAAAGTGGAAACTATGAGCACTTCCGTAGTGGTTCATTGTTCAGACGGCTGGGATCGTACAGCACAATTAACTGCCTTGGCCATGTTGTTATTGGATCCTTACTACCGCACTCTGAAAGGTTTTGAGGTGCTTATAGAAAAAGAGTGGCTCTCATTTGGTCATAAGTTCCAACAACGGATTGGTCATGGTGATAATCGTCATTCGGATGCCGATCGCTCTCCAGTTTTCCTACAATTTATTGATTGTGTATGGCAGGTGTCGCAACAATATCCTAATGCTTTTGAATTCAATGAACATTTCCTTATAACCATCATCGATCATTTATATTCTTGCCGTTTTGGCACATTCCTATGCAACACAGAGGCCGATAGGATACAAGAAGGTAACAAATTCATAAATTTATTTTTAACTTTCAACTTAATAATAATGCTTTAACTTTTTAGATCTCAAACACAAAACCATTTCATTGTGGACCTACGTTAACTCTTCGTTGGATCAATATTTAAACCCCCTATATCCCTCTTTTACCCAGGGAGCTCAGACTATATTGCGTCCAATTGCTAGTATGCGCATTGTTAAGATATGGAAAGGCTTGTATTGTCGTTGGAATCCCAGCATGAGACCACAGAATAAGATTTATAATCGCACCCGTGAGCTGTTAGCCTTGCAGGAGCAATTAGTTAAACAAGTCAGTGAGAAGCGCATGAAGGCTAATATGCGTCAAACTATTCAGGCTTCTACACGTCTAGCCTCACCAATGCATTAAGAGAATTTCGCTTTCTTTTTCTTAAACAGTTATTATTTTCTTACTTTTACATATGATTACATATACAAATATACATATTTTATTTAATTTTGTGTGTTTGTGTGTTTAGTAATCTCAAATATAATGGATATATATAATAAATATTTACTACTTTAATATTACATATTGTTATTTTAAATAAATAATAACAAGTAAGAAAGTATAGTCGGTCAAGCCCGACCATATAATACCCTACACCTAGTATATGTAAATATAAAAACGTTTTTCAGAAATGGGCGTTATTTGCGTTATTGTCATGATTTCTGTGAATATAAATATTATATGTGTTAAACTTTATCTCAATTAAAGTGAATTACGGAGAGGGTCTTATATGGGAGTTTCGACTAATTATGGACCGACCATTACAAAATTAGGTGTTATTATTTCTGTATATAAGAAACTTATTTGTGTCGAATTTTATTTGATTTTCGGAAGTGGGCCTTATATGAGAGCTACGACTAATTATGGACCGATCATAATAAAATTGTACCGTATTATTAGTATACATATTAAATATATTTGTGTTAAATATTATTTGGATACTAACATTTTTGAATGAGTTATGCTCTTCTAAGTGATTTTCGGAAGGGGGCCTTATATGGGAGCTACGACTAATTATGGACCGATCACCATAAACTTCTTCCGCATATACACAAAACATATGTGTGTTCAATATTATTTGGATACCGACATTTCTAAGAGAGTTATGCTCTTTTAAGTGATTTTCGGAAGTGGGCCTTATATGGGAGCTACGACTAATTATGGACCGATCATCATAAACTTCTGCCATATAATATGTATATGTACGAAACATATTTGTGTTCAATATTATTTGGATACCAATATTTTTAAGAGAGTTATGCTCTTTTAAGTGATTTTTGGAAGTGGGCCTTATATGGGAGCTACGAAAAACTTACAAAATTTGTAGATGTGCTTTAGCTTCATTTACTACTCATCTGCGGTAAATTTTGTTTGCATACTTGCATAATTCAAAGATTTATGACCGGTAAACCCCAATTTCGGGAGGACATTTGTATGGGGGCTAGGTGAAATAATGGACCGATTTCCACAAGTTCCAATCCCATCCATCCTTGGGCCGAAAAAATTACATGCACTAAATTTTATCGAAATATCTTCAAAATTGCGACCTGTACTCTGCGCACAAGATTTACATGGACAGCCAGCCAGCCAGACGGACGGACGGACATCGTTAAATCGACTCAGAAAGTGATACATTTTTTACTATTTTTCTTAATGTCATCTTTTTTCTTTTCCAAAAGCTGGTCGCCTTAGGTACAATATTATATGACGATCACCCCATAATAGGTGATTTGTTGGTGGGTATATAAAATTCGGCACAGCCGAATAGGGTTTATCCCGGTATTTTCTTTTTTAGGACTGTCCAAAGTGGTTAGGTTTGGGGATTATGTGGGCCACTCCGTAACATGGACTTCTTTTTGCTTAAACCAAGACATAACAAATCATAGGTTATCATTTGATTTAGCAGTATTTCTACATTATTCTGTAATCCAGATGAAGAAACACAGCCTGTGGTCAAATTATTTATTTTCGGTTATTTCAAAAAAGGCCGTCAGAATCAAATACATTATCTTTGTTTCATCTGGCTAAAGCATATTTCCCTAATTTTCCACGGGTAGATGTTTCTTTGTAAAACAATAAAGGTACCTTTGTCGGAATTGTAACAGATGCCCATAAATCAATTTTGAACTCTTCAGATGTCCAAAATGGGTTTCTTTTGCTTTTACGGATAAACACTGATCAATTGTCTCTGGGTTTACTTATCTGAGAATTGCTTGAAAAACCTTTGTTTTGTAAAAATATAGTGCAGTAAAATGCAGTGCTTTACGAGACCCATTATTAACAATTTTGTGGACTAAAGGTTCATCAGTAGTTTTCCAGTAAGAATTAATATAGTTATTCGTTTTTAAGTTTTTCAATTTCGCATCATTGAAATAGTTTTATTTAAAATCGGTTTTATTATTTTTTCCAGCACTGGATTTTAAAACGATTGGCCCCTAATTGATCATAGCCTCTGCCATTGATCATAGTCCACATATAACTTAAAAATGTGGGATTTTTTCAAATGCATAGTTGTTATTTGGAAACATTCGTACAATATAAATTTGTTAGATATGACCTGCTAGAAGAGTATTCCAGTGGTAGATTTCTGCACCGATCGAATCAAATAGTAGTCAGATTGGGCACGGTCTGGACTATAAGGCAGGTGAGGAAAGACTTCTTAACCACTTCTTTCTAAACAGTTTTTAATAGGTATTACAACATGTGGCCGAGCATTGTCATGATGAAACATTACGTTTTCATGTCTGTTACCCAATTTCCGTGCTTTTGGAAAAATCCTGATGAACGCAAACGTTTCGAAATTGCTGTTTGAGTAACTCCCAATGACTTTGCAAGCTTTTGTTGAGTTTGACAACAATTTTCATGGAGTAATGCTTATAATTCTTGGTCATCAAACTTTTTTGGCTGGCTTAGGCGATCTTTGTTTTCTATGTGAAAATCACCACTTCTGAATCGTGCAAACCACGGAACACATTGGAACCATTGGAACACATTTACCAAAAGCTTCGGTGTGTTTCAGCGGCACTTTGTTTTTATACCCACCACCAAAAAGATGGATTAAGTTTGTCATTTCGTTTGTAACTCATCGAAATATTGGTCGTAAAACAAAGAGTCTATATATTCTGGATCCTAAACCGATCTAGCCATGTCGGCATGATAGAACAAAAAAAAAAAAAAAAAGACTTAGAGCAATCAAATTTCTCCCAAAAATTTCTTGTTGCACTGAAATGTTTGGTATTGAAAATGGTCAAAATCGGTCCAGTAGCATTCGAGTTATAGATCAATGTTTTAGACTACCTGCATATTTTCCACATATTTTTTGCTATTTTCTTTAAATATAATGCAGATAATATCTAAAATTTTGCACACTTTATTTTTATTATAGAGGGATAAGTTCTGTAGAAAATTGTAAGAATCGGTTCACGATTTTTCAGAGCCCCATACGTTAATACTTTTAGAAAAATAGCATAGTATTTATATAAATACAGATATAAATACCAAATTCGGCAAATATAAGTTTGATGTAATGGTAAATCATAAAGCGGCATTTTGTTTGAATCAGTCCTTATTTAACCGTAGTCCCATATAAACTCCACTTCCGAAAATAACTTAAATGCTCATAAATCTCTTATAAAAACCACTATCAAGTTCGACAGAAGTAATCCATATATATAAATCATAGTAACGAACTTTATGGGCATCGTCCCATAATTGGTTATAGCTTCCATACACAGCTTCCATTCACTGCTCAGTTATATGTACACTCCAGTTCACTTATTTAAAGGCACTAAAAATTCCATATTCAGCAGCCTGTATCTTCTGCAATTTTTAACCATTTGCAGAATTTTAAAATAGAAATCGAAGCTAGACATCTTGAGAAAATTAGTTAAAGTGCGTTTATTCAAGTGAACCAAAAAAAATAGCAAATTTTTTATAAATTGTCCAAAAAAAGTTCTTTAGTTCTTAAGAAACCACTACTGTCATGATTTTTGTTATATCTCAAGATTTCTAGCTTCCATTTCTATTTTTAAATTCTGCAATTGATTAAAAATTGGAATTTTTAGTGCCTTTAAATAAGTAAACCGGGGTGTAAGTAAACATTTTACAATTGGATTTTATTAAGGTCAGTAAGGTCCATTTCCAAGAATAACTGGAATATCGAAAAATACTCTAAAATGTATCGTTATTGAGATATAAAATTCACTACAAGACCCAAATGCAGTGAAATATTTTATGACGATCGTCTAATAATATGTAATAGATTCCATATAAGGGATCCAAAAAATAAAATAATTCGTATAATAATCGTTATCAGTACAAAATGTTACACAAATTTCTTTCAAATATGCATAGATCACACTAATGATCAGCGTTGTCAACTTGGAGCGTTTCGCACCATTTTTGGTGCTTTTTTAAAAGTTTTGGTGCGGAAAATTTCTTAATTGGTGCACGGTGCGCTTTTTTTTAAATTTTGGTGCCTTTTTTTAATTTTTCCAAAAATGTAATGAAATCTTTATTTTTACTAATTTTTAATTGCAATTTTTTTTAATAATTCATTATCATGAAATCTATTTGATGAAAAAGGACCTTATTAAATGTACATATTTTAAATAGAAATGTATGATAACATGAAGGTTAATACTAAAGGTGAATAGGGCGAAAATCTTTGTTTGAAAATGAAATTAAAATTTTAAACGTGGAAATAAAAATTCTTGTGTAAACTGATGGTTTGGTCTACTGAACTGTAGACGAACAACCAGGGTTAGAGTCCCAGTACAAGAAGTACTTACAAGAGAATATAAAAATATTAAAAAAATATGTACTGAAATTAGCCCGTCTTTACCAATTAGTACTTTAGTTCCGAATATCATATTGTGAGTAAAATTTTGAGTGGCTATATGCTTATTTTATCTTTTTTAGTTCGTTTATTTAAAAAAAGTTTATTGATCTCTTTTAAAAAAGTTACAAAAAGGAAAAAAACAAATAATATCATATCTAGTAGGTACAAAGGAATACAAACAAATTTGTTTAGTTTATTTTTTATGTTTGTTAAGTTTTATTTATTTTTTTAAACACTGAACTGTTGGAGACTGTTTTTTTTTGTTATATTTATAATACAAAAATATTATACTTTTTATGTGAAACTAATTCAATAAACATTTTAAATACGAAAGAAAATCTAAACTTGGTGCGAGTTTTTTCAAATGGCGCGTTTTTTCTACATTTTGGTGCGTTTTGAAATTTCAAAGTTGACAACGCTGCTAATGATATATACATACATAGGTAAAGGTGGTGGGTATAAAAGATTCGGCATTAAAGAAGTAAATCAAAACTTCCATATGACGCTTTGTTGATACACAAATCAATGTTTTCAAGTTTAGACTATAATATTCAATAACTAAGTCCCAATTTACACAAAGCAATTTTAATTGAAAACATTGCTACAATTTTTTCCTTGAAATTTCTTCGGTGTTTACACAGCACATTTCACTGCTTAAATCGCTCGTATTTTTATTTGAGAGTATACACACATTGCCATATACATATAAGAATCGATGTACCGAATATAATAATATAATAAAGACTGACTCAATATTGGTCAAAGCTCATTTAAGGAACACCTAAGAAAGCCACTTTAACCTACATATCTATCTTATGAATATCGAAACAAAATTTTACAAAAATTTGTTGTATGTATAAAAAAATCATACTACTGGATTTTGCGGTGATCAGCCCATAACTGAGACAAAAATCAACCAAAATAAAAAAAAAAAACATTGAAATATTGGACCCTCAAAAGTATATATACTATATAGTGTCCTTGTACAATTCCAAGTCTGCCAAAAACGTTCCCCAAAAATTCTTTGTTCATCAGTAGTGGTTTGTATTAAAGTGGGACAAATCAGTTTAATGAAAAATTTCAGAACAAAATGTCTAACATGTAACAATGAAATATATGTAGAAAGAATTTGCCATTATATTTAGTAATTTTCAGAAATGAACAGTTAGAACCGGTAAAAAGATTTGAATCGAAAAAGCTGTTTCGTACTTATTCCTGCACTCCTGTACTGTAATGTGTACTCGATAAATTTTCCGAACTGACATAACAAATATCATAACATCGAAGTGCCTCTATACCACTCAAAAACATGGACAAAAGGCATACATACATTTAGATTTCAATTAAAGCTAAACAATCAAACCCTTTAATTTTAACGATTTTGATGGGGGTAGACAAATTCTCTTGTCATTAACACAAATTTGGTAAAATTTTGCAAAACTTCTATAAATCACGTTTCTGCCAAGTTGTACGTGGACAATTTATCTGTCGCAACCAGGGCTGCCAGAAATTTTCAGCAAAATATCTTAATTTCGCCAAAAAAAAGTCTTATTTTTGAGGAAAAAATCTTATTTTTGGAGATAAGTAGTTTTTTTTTATTATAAATAATAAAAACAATTCATTTAACACTAACCAAAAAATTACAACAAAAATTCATTTTCTTATACTAAATTGTACATTTTTTGAGATCGATTAGTTTAAAATTTTTCAAATGGGCACAAAGAAGATTTTTTTAATTGAACCTAACTTCGTCTAGACAAAACAAAAAATCTTTTTTTTTTGGGGAAAAAATCTTAAAATCTTTTTTCGGTTAAAAAATCTTAAAAAATATGGTAAAATCTTACTCCTGGCAGCGCTGGTCGCAACTAACAGTTTTACTTCGCATTTGCAGTGTTCCAACTAGCATTTTATTTTATTTTAATTTTATACAACCACAATAATAAAGTTGTTTACAATAACAAAAATTGAGAAATTAATGTGGTAAGGTTAAACGAATTTTTATATACCCTTTATGTATGTAAGTCCGTTCGTTTACTTGTATTGAACATTTTCAAAGACGATGGAAAAAATAACAAGTAAGAGCTTATATTCGGCTGTGCCGTATCTTATATACCCAGTTGAATTTCATCTCATACCGCCATTTATAAGAATTTTATGCATATTCCAGTTATAATCAATAATTTACAATTTGTTTATAAGTTTGCAGCGTGTAACATCAGGAGATGTACTTTAATAAACTATAAATTAAGTACCCTAGGCAACTGATTTTGGCTTCAAAAAACGTCAAAATTGTCAACTCTGTGGTTCTTTTCGGAAGTGGCGCATGTACGGGTGCTATGCTTAATTATGTACCCACTTTCACAAAAGTCAATAATATAATTTTTACATGCTTATAACTGATCTGTGTAAAATTTCGGTTCGAAATGGATGTTTATGTAGGTTAATGAGTTTTCGGGAGTAGTCCTCATATGGGAACTATGACCTATTATGGACCGTTTATCTTGAAATTCTGTACGACAAAGTATATGTACATGCGAATTATTTTCGTTGAATTTCAACGTAATAATGATTTTTATAAGATATTTAAGCGCATTTAAGTGATTTTTTAAATTAAACTTTATATGACGACTAGGGTCAAATATGGCCCGATCATCATTAAATTGGTTGTGAATATTTCTATATATGTATGGACTATTTGTGTCAAATTTAAACTTGCTGCTGATGCTTATAAGAGATTTATGCGTATTTAAGCGATTTCCGGAAGTGGACTTTAATATGGGGGCTATGGTCAAATATAGACCAATCATCATGAAATTTATTACGACAATTTAGATGTCGATGCGGTTTACTTGTGTTAAATTTCGAATTGTTAGTGAGATTTATGCATATTTAAGAGATTTCCGGAATTGGACTTTATATTGGGGCTATGATCAAATATGGTCCGATCATCATCATCATCATATGGAGAGTGACGATTTTTGTATATGTATGGACTATTTATGTTAAATTTCGATTTATTAGTGATTTTTATAAGAGATTAATGCGTTTTAAGTGATTTCCGGACGTGGACTTTATATGGGGGCTATAGCCAAAAATGGACCGATCATCATGATAATTTTTCGGAAATGGTGTTTGTATGGGGCTATGGTCAAAATATGGACCGATGCAAACAAAATATCTTAGAATCTTATAAGGACCCAGTATATATAGACTTTTTGGTTAAACGACCATTATTTAGATGTGTTACAAACGGAATGACAAACGTAATAAAAATATGTATGAATTTGTTAATATTGTTAAGTTTTTATCTCGGATTCCTTTAATAAAAAAATAATTTAAAGGTGGTTTTAGACGGTATGTATTTTGCAGTGTACTTGTCAGTAGTACGATACATATCGCACCCTAAATACAAAAGGGTCACAACTCAAAATACTAAAATTTTCAGGAGAGACAAAAAACTTCATCGTGCACAAGCAACACACTTAACATAGAAATACATAACTGTATTATTCCAGTTAAAGAAGATAGTGATGTTAAAGAAATTTTTGCAGTAATTAGAGATGTGTACTCTGAATTAATTTATGGAAAAAAGTCAGTTTTGGAAATTTTTGAGTTGTGACTCTTTTGTATTTAAGGTGCGATATGTAATAGTGCATGTTTGGCCAAATTGGCAATTTGCAGGCAGTTTATAATTTTTGCTTTCACACGCCGGTTTTTATAATCTACAATAGAAGACTACAGCTGTTAAGATTATTTTCGCGGGAGTTTTTTTTTATGATTATTTCTTGCAAATATAGTTGGAAAAAAGGGATTAAAAAAATTAAATAAATGTAACTTGCAGCATTATTGCAATAATAGCTTCTATAAAATATAAAAATAAAAAAAATTAAGCAAGAGTTAAAGAGAAAATGTACCATATGGTGGCAAAAATTGTTGTATTTAAATTAAATAAAAATTAATATGTATAAATACGTTTTTTTCAATAAAATTTCAATTAAATATAAATTTCCTGAATTACAAATGTTCTTGGCGCCATAAACAATTGACTTGCAAAACAGCTGGTAGCCGGTGCTTTGTCAGATAAAAATAGAACATGCTCTAATTGAAAATTTTACACAGTAAATGCAGGCTGACATTTGCAAAAGCATTTTTTATTTGCTTTTACACGACGATACATTTTGCAGTGGAAAATTTGACAAGCACACTGCAAAATACATGCCACCTTCAGTAATCACTCTGTCTTTCAATACTCTGTTGCAATTTACTTTAACACACACTTAAATTACGGTTCAGGAATGCGCTGGTATTATACTTTAAAGTTTACTCAACGATGACTCACAATAAACTCACTTACTTGGGTGGCCCGGTTGGTCTATTTATACACTTACATAATTTCGAGTAGTCTCTGGTTGGTTCGGATAATAACAGCAATTATCAACAATATTGGTAAATAGAAACTTCTACTAATGCAAATGTTGATAATCATGTTGTATGTTGTGAAACATGCTGTAGGTTGATACCATGCGTTATAAACCGTTAAATTTAAATTTAATTTAATGAACATTTATTTTCAACTTGTCTAGGATGATAATTTCTTTATAGGAATAGATTGCTTTGTTTTGAAGGCTAGCTGGTCTGATTAAATTTTAACTGATAATGTTTAAAGTTGGATGAAAGCTCTGTTTTGTTTTAAATTATACTTCTTGTTAATTTATTAACTTTATCCTTGTTTTAAAACTTCCTAGTTCCGCTTGTCAAGTGTAGGGTACAAACAAAAACCAAAATCCTCCCCTAAACATACAGCATAAATAAATGTACATGATTTGGACGAATTGTTTGAAAACAATTCAATTGCAGTGTTTGTACTCTGCCAGTGCAATGTGTAGATTCCGTATCAGCTCCTGCTGCTTGTTCGGAAAACACAAGTAACATTTACAGCAATTGGTGTAACGTTTAGAATTTATTATAAACTTTGGAAATAAAGTTTAAACGTTTCTCATATTTATTTTTCGTCAGAGTTTTTTTTTTACAAACTTATGAGAAAGGGATTTAAAAGTTTTTTTTTTTGGTTTTAAGCACGTGATCTGATAACAAAACAACAAAAGTTTTGCTTGTTTTTTGTTGCATTAGTTGTTGGGTTCAATATAAACAAAAGGTGATTTAAAGTTAAAAATAAAATACTATTATCATTAGAATTCAGTGTGTTTTTTATATTTAGATTTAAACTTTCGGCATTCATTAATAATTAAGCCAAAATATATTGTTTACTTTGAGCATTTTTTTGTTTTTGACCTACATATCATTAGAAACAAGTTAAAATGTTATTGAAGAGACGTATTTTATATTATAATTGGCCAGGCCGTAATTAGCTACAAAATATCTCTGACCTATTAAGAGCTTTATACAATAACAAATAGTTCTTTCAAACAGAAGTTGTAGTTTATTTGTTCGGCTGAGACAGAATATTTTAGACTTTACAGTTTATAATTAGAGTTAATGGAACCCAAATCAAGGGGCTTATTCTGTATTGCGATGCGAAAATAAATACTACTCGAAAATACATAAAAGCGAACAGTTGCTATTCTCAATTGCGAAAAGTACTTTTTTAATCGCATTTGAAATGCGAAAAGTTGACAAGTTGGAATTCTTAATTGCGAAAACAATGTCAAAAATAGCAAAATTCATTCGTTGGCAAAACAGCATTTGCAAAGCACTTATTGTTGTGGTACCTAATAGATTATTTACTTTTAATAATTAAATTTCATCCATGGAGAGTTTACGCATACAACAAAAAATAAAAACAACAATGAATACGAAAGAAGACAAAGACAAAGAGAACAAGAAACTTCAATACTCCTCTGCAATTAATAATTAAATCAGTTCTGTGATATTAGCTTTAAGTTAAACTTGACTTAAGTTTTGTGGTCGTTTATTGTATATTATATTTTTATTAATTATTTGATTATTTATACCAAAATTCTGTTCGTGATGTCCCGTTTTTTAGTATTTTAGTAACTAATTAATAATAAAAATTAATATCCAATGATAAAAAACATCAAAGCTGTAAGTAAAACTTAGTCTATAAGTTAAAGCTGTGTAATAAAACAATAAATTTTGTCACTAGATTATTTAGAACGAGACCCCTAAAGAAGTTAGAATAAAACTAACGAAACGTTGGGTAAATAAAATAAAAAATAAAAATCGAACAAGTTTTTTATTTACGTTTGGAAACAAACATTTGACCAAATTAGCCTGAAGGAAACTCCTTAAAAATTATAATAATTATAAACATTGGTCACAAAAACAAATTAATTACACAATTTTTCTTGTTTTTTTTTTTTTTTTTTTTTTTTTTTTTGTAAATTAAAGTATAGCAGAATATTTTTAATAGTTAAAACCAGCAATTTTTATATCCTACAAATCCTATATTGGATTTGTGCTGATGTTTATAACGCCCATAAATATTAGTCCAACACCCACCTTAATGTATACCGATCGGCTCAGAATCACTTTCTGAGTCGATTTAACGATGTCCGTCCGTCCCTTTGGCTGGCTGGCTGGCTGTCCATGTAAAGCTTGTGCGCAGAGTACAGGTCGCAATTTTGAAGATATTTCGATAAAATTTGCTACGTGATATTTTATCGGCCCAAGGATGGATGGGATTGAAACTGGTGGAAATCGGTCCATTATTTCACCTAGCTCCCATACAAATGTCCTTCCGAAATTGGGGTTTACCGGTCTTAAATCTTTTAATTATGAAAGTATGCAATCAAAATTTACCACAGATGAGTAGTAAATGAAGCTAAAGCACATCTACAAATTTTATGATGATCGGTTCATAATCAGTCGTAGCTCCCATATAAGGCCCACTTCCGAAAATCACTTAAAAGAACATAACTCCTTTAAAAATATTGGCATCCAAATAAAATTGAACACAAATATGTTTTGTATATATACATATAATATGGTAGAAGTTTATGATGATCGGTCCATAATTAGTCGTAGCTCCCATATAAGGCCCACTTCCGAAAATTACTTTAAAGAGCATAACTCTCTCAAAAATGTTGGTATCCAAATAATAATGAACGCAAATATATTTTATATGCATACAAATAATACTGTACAATTTTATTATGATCGGTCCATAATTAATCGTAGCTCCCATAAATGGCCCACTTCAGAAAATCACTTTAAAAACCGTAACTCTCTCAAAAATGTTGGTATCCAAATAATATTCGACACAAATAAGTTTCTTATATATAGAAATAATGGAACCTAATTTTATAATGGTCGGTCCATAATTAGTCGAAACTGCCATATACGACCCTCTACGTAATTCAATTTAAGCTCCATAAATCTTTTAAAATATTTATATCGAAATAAAGTTTAACACATATAATATTTATATTCAGAGACATCATTACACAAAATTTTTGGATGATCGGTCCTTAATAGGTTATATCTCCCATATAACGCCCATTTCTGAAAAACTGTTTTATACATATACTGGGTGTAGGGTATTATATGGTCGGGCTTGACCGACTATACTTTCTTACTTGTTTTTTTTAACTTACGAATTTTTCAATCCTACATTGACTCCACTGTCACCTGTAACGTATACTTAATATATAATCGATATAAAAAATAATCATACGACATGTAGTCGTATATTATTTAGCGAATAAAGTGAAGGTGGATTCTGTGGATTCGTGCTGCAAAAAACTCTCGAGTAAAAAAATTTTTCTCTGGACAAAATTTTTCTTTGGAACAAATACAAATTCGTAAGCATAAACATTGTATTTGTGTAAAAATGAAATTGTGCCTTCAGTTTTATTTACTTTTACAGATATGTTTTTGTGCTTTTATCGGACAATTTGATACTAGTGATACTTTGACAATTATGTATCATTAATCACCGCTAATAACACAACTTAAAAAGTATATGCAAGTGTTCCTACAGTGATCACGATAAGAGCCAAAACATATTAAATACATGCGTTTGGTATACAAAATAAATATAGAAAATTACTTTGATTAATGGAACATTATATACAATCTTTTTCAAAAATGTACTTCTTTTTTATATGCCTATATAATGACAGATATGTGTATATTAAACTGAAAAAAAAAAATAAAAAACTACTTAACCCTCTAATGCCAGTTTCTAAAATAAAGACCAAAAAGCTTTTAAATAATTTTTTTGTTTTAATAAATTTAGGCATCTGATTTCATGATTTATGGTTTACTAGGTAAGTGGGAAAAGGTTAATGAGTACCTCAAGACACTCTTTGAATTTTATTGACTAAAATGTATTTATTTGTAGAAGGTATATTTTGTTGATTTTTTATTGCAAATACTTTACATTAATTGCAAATTAATGGAAAAAATAAATTATGTGTGATTATGATAATAAAAAAGAAACCATTTTTATTGTTCGAGTAATATAAGTGAATTTTGCATTTTGAAAGCAAACATTGGATCTCAAACTTTTTCCAATGCTTTTTTTTTACCATTTGCCCTATTTAGCCAGAGACGGTAATAATTAATGATATCATTGCAGATATCCGCAACTGGGTGAATAGTTTTGGTGCCTATTTTTAAATAATTCGGTTGTGGTGAATTTACTAAGGATGTACTACTCGATCTAATGCTTGGGCAACTTACTGCGTGCTTTTCTTGATATGCAATGACTTCCCGAAATTCTGGTTACTCAAGTGCTTTGAAAATACACTTATGGCCGAATTCACAGTCTTTAGTTAGCTAATGACAAAGGCTTAACTAATGATTATTTATTCGCAATGCTTAGTTTGCCATAAGAATAACAAGTAATAGTTAAACAATAGTTAGTATTTTAGTTTACCAATGGTTAACTAATGACTGAGAATTCGGCCATTAGTTGGAAAAAAGTGTAGCAAAATATACAGAATTGAACTTTCAAAAGCTGTCAAAGTCTTTGAAAACATTTTAGTACGTTAATTAGCAACTGTTCAATAAGCAGTTACATTTGTCACCATTGTTACTTTTGTGATGAGTGCCTGGAGGCATGGTTAAGCATTAGAGGGTTAAATTCAAAATTTCACTTAAACGATGAATGAAATATAGACTTATATCTCTTTCCGGCACTGTGGTATAAAAACTATGGGTGACTCCATCTTAATAATGTATTATTACTCACTTAAAGTCTTAACTAAACTACCAACAATGAATTAATGACTATAAAATTAAAATTAGAGTTGTCCCAGACTTAAATAAACAGTATCTTTATTATAAATATATAATTGCTTAGTCTGAGTAGCAAAAAGTAACTAAAAAATCGCAAAACCATAAACAGACCATCAAAACCAATTTTTTTTTTGTTTCCATTGTTGTTTAGTTGCAACAACTTTTTTTAACCTCAACAGCTTAAACCAAATATATTTGTTTAAGTGTGTTTAAACTCACAACAATTAGTTTGTAGCAGCAGCAACATCAACAAGCATATTTTTTTTTACATGTTTTTAAATTAAATGGAATGTTGGTTGTTAGTTATTCCAAAAGTTGCAGCAATTATTGTTAACGATAACAATTTTATATTGTTGTGCTTAAAATAAATAATATAATTATAATTTTTGTAAAATTTATTTGAAAGAAAGTTTCATATGTGAATTGAAACTACTAAAATTCATATGAAATCAATGTGCGCTTAATGTAATATAAAGTGAAATTTAAAGAAAATGTGTTTTTGAAAAGCCTTTATATCATTTAAAGTAAACCTCAGCCATTTATGAAACAAATTCTACATCTCTTAATGGAAATTGCAATTTTAAATTAAAAACAAAATATGTGGCGTAAAGGTTTCTCTGGCCACACTCACCCTTCAAACTTTAATACATCCATTAAAATAATCGTTAGAAATAGTTTATTTCTTTTTTTGACTACGGTAGAAATATTTAATGTTTATACAAATGTGTTCCAATGTTTGTATTTAAATGACCAACAATTCTGCAAATGACTAAATGCTGGTTGAGTACCAGATTTTTTATTATAATTATAATATATGTAAATGTGCGATGCACAGTGGGGGATTTTAGTAAAAAGGAAAGTAAATCTGCATTAAAAAAAAAAAAAAACAACAAAATGAAAAAAAGTGTTGTCGAGTCTATGTTTTCAATTTCAACCTCATAATCTCCCCAGAGCGGGGCACCCCGGGTAACTGAGAAATTTAAAGTGATTCTAATTCTTTGTTTGTGAACGGATTTCGAAGATATATGTATATATATATATATATATATATATATCTGAAATCTACTAGTCACAATAACTGTACTTGAAAAGACTTGTTTCTGCATGTGTCATTTTAGGCGAAATATTTATTACCTGGTAATTTAAAAAATTTACAAAACATTTTATGACCTGTAGCCTCAGTCGGGTTTGGTGTGCCATTACATGCCACTGCTGCTATTATCCATGGATTTATGGCCGATCTTGTGAAGGCAGGCAGACCATATTCACTACACACTCAACTTGGGGCTCTTAAAAAAAAAAATTGATTTTTTCTTCATAAATGTATTTTTAACTGTAAAATAATTTTTAAAATGTATTTTTAACAAGGTGGTCTCTTAAATGCTCTTCTCCTGTCCAAACAAGGAGTCGGGACCCATTTTTTTATTGCTGATTCTTAAAGCAAAAATTATGAGGAATTCAAAAAAAAAAAATTAGCCGGAAAATTTAGGAGCTTCTGTGGAAAATCGGAAAATTTAATTTTCATGGGAAAATTTAAAGGTAAATTTCTAAGCAAAATTAGGAAAATTTTATTTTTCAATTAAAGCCTGGTTCAATACCTTTCCAACGAGCTATCACCCGTTGCGATCGCTTTAGTAGTTTTTTTTTAAAACAACTTTCAATGAGGTCCCTTATGAAGAATTCTTCAATTTTGTCACATGACAGTGGTGTACACCACCACTAAACCAGTCACTATAAAAAAAAAAAAATATGTAGGTACATTATTTTTTGCTGGGCAATCGATTGAGACTATTTATTTTAAAATCGGAGAGGGCTCGTCCAAAAGGTGATCGCTTTCATATGGAATTGCTCTATATGCATTTAAATTTAGAAAAATTGATTTTTTTCCATTTTTTTTTTTGGCATTCGAAGTATTTGCATCATTTTTACATTATTTAAGAAATTTCCAAGAAGTCTTATATGTACATATTTATAGCTAACTTAAAAAATTTTAAAATACTTTGTTAGAGCCACCACATACCTGAGGCAAGCGTTTTTTAACTGTCAAAATTTCTCATGCTCATACATTTTGTATGGAGCATACCGAAATAATGCGGCGGCAACGCTTTGCTATTGGAAAATCAAATTTTTACAAGGCGTTTCACAGTGAAGTTAGTTGCAAAATAAAACAACAATGTCCAGCTGTTACAATAAAAAGGGTCGTTTTATTTATTTGTTTGATAATCCTGTTTTTATCGTTTTGACATAACGTTGCCGCTTTTGTGCCGCTTACCGTCGGTTTTTAGGGATGGCTCTTACTGAGTTGGCTAGTGACATTTAAAATATAGATATCAAAAAAAAAAAAAAAACCTATTTTATATGACCCAGTGTGAAGATATACCCCTAAAGAAAAAGAAAACAAACAAAATATCAACAAGTAAAAGTGCTATATTCGGCTATGCCGAATCTTATATACCCTTCACCTTTGTTGTGGATGCATAATTATATTATGCATAATTATGTCGATAAACACGCCATCTGTTGATGAGTTTGTTCGTAACAATATTAATGCACTTTGTTTGATTAACGCCATCTGTTGATGAAATTATTCGTAACAATATTAATACAATTAGCTTTTTTGATGAAATTTTCAGAGGTTGTCTCGGATGTTTGCTCATATCTCCGTTATTTATGGACGGATTTTGCTGATTTTAAATAGCAAACTTTTCGAAAGCATGTCTGACAGAATTATTGAAGATTTGGATCCCCAAGATATCTGGGGACTTCAAAAAATTGATTTCAACATCCAGACAGACAGACAAACAATCAGACAGACGGACATGGCTTAATCGACTCCGCTATCTATAAGGATCCAGAATATATATACTTTATAGGGTCGGAAAATTATATTGTAGAAATTACAAACGGAATGACAAACTTATATATACCCTTCTCATAACGGTGAAGGGTATAAAAAGGAAAATATTCATTTATATAAAAATAGATTAAGTTATATTGTGTATCCGTAGAATTATTGTAAAGTGATCCGTGAGTGTTTAATTAGCGTGTTTCGAAGCCTCTACAGCCGGCTTAAAGATAATCTAAAAACAAAAATATATCGGAAAAGTTTAAATCAAAAATTAAGAAAATATATGTAAATATATTTGTAAAGTGGGGAGCAAAAAATTTGATCGGTTAAGCAAAAATAGAAGTAATCGTCCTCAGGGAGCTCCTTTAGGGCTGATGAGTGTATCGTATAGCCTTCGCGTTGAAGAGGTTCAAATTAAGCTTTATTCTAGTTAATAGAAAACCAAAAATATTTATATAAAAAAAAAGAAACTTTTGATATTTATTTTAGTTGGGCTCGAGTTCATTAAATTTAATTTTCATTAAATTATTTTTAATGAAGGTAGGAATTGTTTTACAACTTGAAAAAATTTTTAAAGATAATTTTCTTGGCTGGGATTCGAACCTGGGTTGTGGAATTTACATATGTTTCGAGAAACACCAGTTTCTCTCATCACAATTCTTTGCGTTCTAACCCTCTGCACCACTTGCGGTGCCTGCTAGCCAACAGACAAACATCAATTTTTTAACCAATGTTACCTGGTGGTTCGAAATTTGCTGTAATTATCATTTTTATTTATTAATTTCTATTTACATGTTGCCTCTTCAGTTTTTTCTTCTTCGTCTCGAAAAAAAATTTTTTTTCAAGTTTTAAAACAATTCCCACCTCCAGTAAAAATTATTTAATGAAAACTAAAATAATGAACTCGAGCCCGACTAAAATAAATATCAAAAATTTAAAAATTAACAGTTCGAATAAAAAAATAATAAATTGTTCGAAAAAAAGAAACTTTAAAAAGATCCAAGAAATAACTTATAACGGCTGTGTATTTTTTATTAAGAAATATATATTTTGGTTTCTTTAAGTTTTTAAGAAAATATGTAATATTAAGCAATTATAATTATTATGTTTATGATAGTGAGTAGATTTTTTTTAGTAAATTATAAATTATTGTAAATGTTAAAATAATGAATATGATTGTGTGAATTTTTGGAAATTTTGGGGATTGTTGACGACAGATAGGGCGTAGAAGGCGTATATAAGGGTCCGTAAATAACATAAATTTTTAATAAGGATATATTGCGGCCAATGTTGGGATAAAAAGGGCGATTGGAGTTCAGCATCCAGCTCCCTATTCGAATAATTGTTCTTTTGTGGTGCGATGTTAGTTTGGTTTGTTAGTTTATGTGATTTCAAGTATTTTTTTTTTATTCTGTACGGACCTCGGTTCCAATTAGGATTGAGAACACACCTCAGAGCAAATCAACCGCTGAGAGTAGTTGGGTTAGTGTGAAGATGGAACAAGTTGAGTAACGTAACAACTGTTTGCATTGTCAAATCAATACAGATTCTGAAAGGTAATAAAAATAATTTTCAAACAAGCCCAGATTGAGAAATCTACTATAATTCTATTCAATTTTATAACAAATTTAATTAAATTATTCTATGTATATATGGAAAAATATCTATTTTGAAATTTTGGGGGGCTCCAAATCCGACTTAGAGCTATGATCTCTTGAGCAATATTTCTCAGAATCACCTATAGATTACACTTTTGCTATACGCTTTATCAAAAAAAAAAAATGAACCCGCCCTAGTATGTATATCACTGAATCATTTATGCACAGATTCCACAGATTTCCAATATCAAAAATTTCCTAAAGTATATGCAATCTATGTATGAAATTAGAAATGATTAGAATTAAAATGATTGGCTTTACAAAATACCTTTTAAATAAAAGACTCACTCACATATATTTCCGCAAATATTTTTTAAGCATACGAATCAAGAATATTCTAATATAATATCTATACACTTGAGCCCCGATTTGCTTCGCCTTTCCAAATGTGGTTTAATCCGCTTTGCGTCGTTTTGCTTCCGATTTGCGCCGTAATATACCATAATTCTATAATTACTTGTGAATATTTTGCCTACTTGCGTGTAAAAAGGGAAATTCCCATTTTATTCATACATGGTTAGTATGAGGCAAGAATGATAAAATAAAGATTACGCCATGCGCATGATTTCCCGTTATGTGATGTAGAAGTTCCATTCTAAGGGTTACCAATAATGTTTAAGAATTAAAATTTCTTACGAGAAATGTATGTTTTATGTGATAGTTGGCAACCTTGCAATTGAAATCTCTCTGAGAGTTCTAAAATAAAAGCTGTTTAAAAAATGAAACAAACAAAAAAAAGCAACAAAAATATAAACTGCCATATTTATAAAAAAAAGTATGCTTGAAGTGTGCTTTAAGACAAAATTTTCATACAAAATTTTCTTAAAGTACACTTGAAGTCTACTTACTTTAATTTTTTATAAATACGGCAGGAAGTGTTCAGTGAGCAAATGCAAGCAAAACAACAGTAAAAAACAAGTGAGAAAAAATTAGCCAATAGAAACACAGAACGTGTGACGTCACAGTTCCAAAATGAGCAGAACATTTTAAAATTTTACGCGTGTTGGCGTAATCTTTATTTTATCATTCTTGGTATGAGGTTACGTGATATTAAATTAATTTTTATGTATGTATATTCATACAAATATATATAAATTATTTTTTTTCTCCTTAAATATTTTTGTTTTCCTTGTTTAAAAATACACATACTTTCAATTATTTTTTTTTATAATAATAACAAAGACCTGCTGAAATAAATATAATCAAACGTACCATGAGATGTTTATTAATAAAAATATGATTTTGTTTGCTAAATTTTTAAATTTTGGACCCATTCGACAAAAAGTCAGTACATACTCGTATGTATAGAAAAAAGTGATACGATTTGCATCGAATTTCCCCGGTCCCTATTAACGACGCAAATCGGGGCTCTGCTGTACTTGCATTCAAAATAGTATTCTAAGAACATAACAAAATTGTTTCATAAATTGAAAGTTTACTTTATACTAATACGAAAGTTTGTGCATTGAAGCAAGATAAGGTGAGCAATAAAACTTTTGCAGACATTAAAATATTTTGTAACGATTTTAATAATTTTACACGTCATTATTTATTTTCATCTCGAAGTAAACCCAACACTGACGTTTTTGAAACAAATATACTTCGCTGGGGGTATATTGTATTTTGTTTGTCGATAACTAGTATTCAATTACTCGTTAACTTCTTATAGATAGACACGTTTAAATCAGTTTGTTTCACTAATTTCCGTTCTTTTATTAAAGATCAGTCAACGTGAATATATCGTGAATAATTTTCTATTATTAATATTCAATTAATTTGTGGATTTTATTTATTGTAAATTTTATTATTTGGCGGTGAGCAGAACGAATTTGGGTAAGAATGTTAAAAACCTAAGTTTCAAAAGAACCCTTCTTAATTTTTACAAATAAATTTTCAGTTCATGTGCAGCTGCACTTATTCTTTTCTTGGAAAATATTTGATGAACATCATCACAATAATAATTTAAGGGTCAACATTTATATTACTAACTTTGCTTAGCAGATGGATTTTCATAATTGCATAAAGTCCCAATCAATCATATATATATAAGCTACATTTCTGCAAAGTTTTTTTTTTTTACCAATATACCAAAATTATAAAATTGCCCTAAACTATATACCTATTATTTCTAACAATTCTGTAGTTACAGACACTTTTTACACTTATATATATACTAGTTATACATTATCTAAAACTTAAATTTATTCATTCATCATTTTAAAATTTCCTTTCATTCAAAAATATCATTCATTCATAATTTAGTTTTTACTTTTTACTTATTTCTTTATTTTCTTTATCATTATATTTACTTGTAATTTATATACATCTTTGTCTTTGTCTTTAAATACCTATCTCTTTCTTACTTATAATTTACAAATTGCTGAATTACCTATTATTTGCATCAAACATATTGTAAGTCATTGTCTGTCCGAAGCTGTTCATTAGTTTTCTTTTGTCGTTCTTGTCGTTAAGAACTTTTTGCATTAATTATATAAATAACTAAGTTAAATTAAAAATTAAATAAGTAATTAAAGAAAAATAAAAATAAATCAGTGTAAACATAATATTAGCAAAAGTGACTAAGTAACTATATATGTATTGTATATTTTATCTTAAGTGTAAAAATTTTTACAATTTATAAACCACACCATAACACTCCAGTTGCAGTCCAAAAAGGCCTTTTTACGACAGCTGTATGGAATGGAATTGATATCACACAAAATTGTAAGTTTTTCACGACATTTTTTTTATTTATTACATTCATTCATTAATGCATCTCATATTTATTATAAATTATAAACATTGATCTGCAATATTTTGGTTTTCTTAACATTATTCCTACAAAAACAAAATAATATCGCGGCGAATTCAAAGAATATACTCTATCTCATTTCTTTTTGTTAATTTTTAATTCAAGTGAGTTCAATGACTATATAAAATTCTTTTCACTTTTGCTATATACTTAATTCATATGTTTTACATAAAACCTTGTTTACACCTATACCTCCCTTTACTTATTTACATTTAATTAAACAAACAACTATTTAAATTTATGATGATTTAACAATTAATTAACTCTTTAACTTCAATTATTACTTTTTTTTACTTTATTCGTTATAATATATACTATGTTTCTGAATTATAATTAAAAGAAAAAATATTATGAATTGCTAGTGTTAATAAATTGAGGAATGTTAAAACAAATATCATGTGGTTAAGTTAATGTAAACGGTTTATAAAAGGGGCAATTCATTTAAATTCTGAGCACAGGAATTGCCATAGGCGTTTGAATGTAAAATATGGGCGGGAACTTTTTGTGCTCCTGGGTTCAAGTCACCTACAGGACCCTATCATAATGCAACTAGTGTTCTATTCTCCACATAGTAAGACAATTTTTTTCCTGGCAAATGTTAACTCAATGAGGCATGAAGATATTTATTTTCTATTGTTGTGTAGCGAGTGAATTCTGGATAGAAAGAACCCAGCCAGACTGAAGATAGCCGGATGACCACAATAACATGCCTCCACTATCCAGTCTCTCACATAAACATGCTATTTTGGCCTTATCTCGCAACATAGAATGGCGCCCAACGACATGGCCATTTTTGGTCATATGAACGCTAAGTTGCATTTACCAATTCTTTTTTTCCTATATAATCACCATCAGGCAAATAATGTCAAATATCGAAGTCTAAGTTTTGAGCGTTTTAGTTTCAACCTGTATGCGCGATTTTGCGTTAGTTGCCTAATATTAAGAGTATGCAAGCTATGAATCCGATTCTTCTTAAAGATCTATTCTATGATGAACTATAAAATTTGAGTCCACTTTTAATATTGTACAAAAATATTGTTAAATAGTGTTGCAAAATTTTATTATTCAAAAAACAAAAGATGAATTTTCAAGTGAAATGTCCTAAGATTTATACTAAAAATTTTAGTAGTATTTTGTTTAGATTCTAATGAATTGTTTTAATAGCTTACACGAAGACCAATTTTGAAACTATAGGATGAGTCAATGCAAGACTATGTGATCATAACTTTTAAAAATATGTGATCAGAATCTAATTAACGTTTGTCGGAATTATATACATATATTGAATATATTATAAACCCTGCACGTTTTTTATTTTTTTTTATTTTTTTATTAAAAAATCGTTTGCTTAACTTACCATATTTGGTTATTTTGCTTATAACATTCCTCTACCTTTTGTAATTTTTTTATCAATCCCTTTTAATATACATACATATATGCCAACCCTACTTTTTTCATATATATTTGATTTCAAAAGTATGATAACTCGACTTTCTAAACCAAGTAGCAAATCAAGTAAAACAAACCATAGATCTTCTTCTGTTCGCGGTCGTGGTAGAACTCCTTCCAAGAATACATCTATAGATTCTAGTGATACACCTTTTAAGCCCAGGTCAAGTTTGGCCAGAACACCCCCAAAACTTTCTGAACAAATAGTAACACGAAGTTCAAATAATTCTAAGTCACCTCACCATAGCCAATTACCACTTTACACACCTAATCGCAATCCTCTGGATCTTTCATATACTGATTTAAGATTTGAGTCTGAATCTGAATCAATTGATCTGAATTTTTGTAGTGACATGAATCCCAGGGAAACTTCAAAACAAACAAATATGGCATCTGAGGGTGAACATTTTTCTGCTCATATGCACCCACCTTTAACATCACAAACAGTTGAACCACCAGTTCTGCCTACAGGTACTTTGAACCACTCTCAACATATTCCGAGAAATTCTTCACCGCCTAACGCTATTAATCCGAGTGATCAGCCGGATATTATGCAAGTTATTGAATTGCTACAAAGAACGATTGTTTCAACACAAGAAGAGTTTAGGCGTGAACTTACTTCCATGAAAGGTACTATTGATACATTGTGCGTAACCTCAAACCCCTATGTAAATAACTCAGAACGTGTGATTTTGTCACCTAATAATAATGCGAATAGCAGCACACAAAATCCAAACATCTCATTTGTAAGTCCACCAGTACATTTTAAGGAATGGAAAGTTATATACGATGGAGTAGGCAGTGTATCAGACTTTTTATTTAAACTTGATACGCTGTGTATTAGAAACAAATGTTCCCATCAACAATTGATGGATAATTTCCACATTTTTCTTTCCGGTAGAGCTGAAACATGGTATTGGTTATTCATAAAACAGAACCCTACAGCAAATTATAATTTCTTAAAATTTTCTATTACCAAAGAATTTGGAACACTTGAGAAAGACCATGACATTGTTATTAAAATATCTTTGAAAAAACAAGGACCTAGGGAATCTTATGACGAATTTCATTCCTCGATCATTGCTATGAATTCACGATTAGGTAACCCAATGTCTGATTCTCAATTAATTGATATTTTGAAAAAGAATTTAAATCCTGGTTTAAGGTATATCTTATTCAATTCAAATCATGGAAATTTAGAAGATTTTCGCGAAGCTGCCCGTAAAGCTGAGAAGCTTTTATGGGAAAACAAAAACCAGTTTCTTTTATTGCCCAACCAACGACATGTGGTGAATGAGATTGAAATTGAAGAAAATACCGATGAATTGGATGTAGATCCTCAAATCGAGGCTCTACAGGTAAAACGCAGACCTGATTATTCTAGGATACTTTGCTGGAATTGTTCTTCTTTTGGTCATTCTTATATATATTGTCCCGAAGAAAAACGTAATTTATTCTGCTTCAAATGCGGTCACAAGGGTGTAACTACCCCTAAATGTCCCAACAGGCATACGGAAAATGCCAAACCGAGCGAGTTTACAATCGGGGACTCTCGTTCGGGCCATTAAGTCCCGAAATAAGCTCTTCTTTTAGTAAAAATTTAAAACTAAGATCAATTCCTCAACGAATATTAAAATGTAGACTACGATTTCAAAAACGTAAACAATTCCGTAAAGTTATTGAGTCTGTTCGTTTATGTCATGACGGAGACGATAGACCTTACGCAAAAATTATGATATTTAATGAGACTGTTCACGGCTTACTAGACTCTGGTGCTAGTATATCCGTTTTGGGCAGAGATTGCATAAATTTTCTTAACAAACATTCAGTTGAAATAAAACCGTTTCATTACACTGTATCTACAGCCGATGGATCGCAACAAGCTATATTAGGTTATTGCACTTTACCGGTCTCTTTCAAAAACGTTTGCAAAAATATTGATTTTTATATAGTTCCTACACTGAAACAAACTGCTTACTTAGGTGTTAATTTTTGGAGGACATTTGCTTTAGCCCCTGATATTATTCCCACCATTAATGAAATAACGACAGATGATAGCAATTTTCATATACTCACACCTGAACAAAAATTGGAACTTGATAAAGTTATTTTAGAGTTTCCTTCATTTTCTAAACTTGGACTAGGATGTACGCCATTGCTTGAACACCACATTGTCACCGGAGATGCTACCCCAATTAAGTCGAAACATTTTCCTTTATCACCACCCCGTCAAGCAGAAGCTTATGCTGAAATCGATAGACTCTTAAGTCTGAATGTCATAGAAGAATCGAATTCTCCGTGGTGTAGTCCCGTTGTCTTGGTGAAAAAACCTGGCAATAAAGTTCGACTTTGCTTAGATTCACGTAAACTGAATCTCGTAACTAAGAAGGATTCATATCCATTACCCCATATTGGAGGTTTGCTTTCTCGTTTAAAGGATACTCATTTCATCAGTGGCATAGATCTAAAAGATGCTTTCTTTCAGATAAAATTATCAGAAGACTCAAAGGAAAAAACCGCGTTCGCTGTCCCAGGTAAACCCTTATATCAATATCGAGTAATGCCCTTTGGACTTTGTAACGGTCCACAATCTATGAGTCGTCTAATGGATAAGGTTATACCATCTCGTCTAAGAGAAAACGTTTTTATATATTTGGACGATCTGTTGGTATGCAGTGCGGACTTTGAAACACATTTGGGCATGTTAAAAGAAGTTGCTATTTGTCTAAAGAAAGCCAATCTTACCATAAACGTTGAAAAAAGTAAATTCTGTCAACGTGAAATTAAATATCTAGGTTACGTTATTGGTCATGGCTGCCTTAAGGTAAACGAAGAGAAGGTTAGCGCAATTAAGGACTTTCCAATACCCAAAACTCCTCGACAAATAAGACGCTTTATAGGGATGTGCAATTGGTACAGATGTTTCTTAAAAAATTTTGCTGAATTATCTGGTCCATTAACAGACTGTTTAAAAAAGCGTCATATACCATTCAAAATGTCACCAGAAGCTATAGATTCTTTTAATAAGTTGAAAGAAGCTCTTTCATCTGCCCCAGTTCTGGCTCAACCAGATTTTTCACGTGAGTTTATAATTCAGTGTGATGCTTCTAAAATAGGTGTAGGAGGCGTATTGTACCAAATAGATGACAACGGGCAAGAACATCCGATCGCCTTTGTGTCACAAAAATTAAACAAATGTCAACAAAACTACACGGTGACTGAATTAGAATGCATGGCAGCTGTTATTTGTATAAAGAAATTTAGACCTTATATTGAGGGCCTTCCTTTTAAGGTAATTACTGACCATGCAAGTCTCCGCTGGCTTATGAACCAGAAAGACCTTAATGGTAGGCTAGCAAGATGGAGTCTAAAGTTGCAAGGTTTTGATTTTAAAATCGAACATCGTAAGGGATCTTTGAACGTGGTGCCAGATACTCTCTCAAGGTTCGATGTTGATTCCTTAGATAAACCAGATAAGCTGTTTGATGTGGATTTGAATAATTCTGAGTTCAAGTCTGAGGAATATATAGCTTTATTGGAGACAGTTTCAAAAAATCACAGCTCTTTACCAGATATCGTTGTTAACGATAAAAAAATCTATAAACGTGTTAAATTTAGAAATGGTGTAGAAGATGAGGAAGATTCTCTTTGGAGACTTTGGCTGCCTCAAGGCTTGGTTACTGACGTTATTGAAAAAGCGCATAGTAGTGACTCATGCCATGGGGGTTACGCAAAAACACTTCAACGTGTGCGTCAAAAGTTTTATTGGCCCTCAATGGCAAAAGATGTGAAACTGTACGTTGATAATTGTGACACCTGCAAGACCATTAAACCTTCTAACATTTCATTAAGACCACTGATGGGTAATGCATTTATTACTTCTAGACCATTCCAAAGAATCTACTGTGATTTTCTTGGACCATATCCCCGTTCAAAGTATCAAAATACAAGCCTTTTTATAGCCCTCGATCACATGACCAAATTTTTGTTTTTGAAACCACTTCGTGCAGCCACTTCATTAAGTGTGATTAACTTTTTCCGTAATGATTTCTTTCCCACATATGGTGTACCTCAATTTATACATAGCGACAACGGAAAGCAATTTGTTTCAAAAGATTTCAAAGAATTATTGCAAAAGTTTGGTATTCAACACATACAAACTGGTTTATATTCTCCTCAGGCAAATGCCTCCGAACGTTGTAACAGAGAAGTAGTTGCTAAAATTCGCAATTTTTTGAGAACTGAAGTGAATCATAGGAACTGGGATCGTGAAATACCTATGATTTTGGGTGTATTAAGAAGCGATTACCACACATCAATAGGATGCTCGCCTTATTATGCCTTATTCGGTCAAAACATGGTTCAACATTGTTACGGATTTAAGAGGGTATGTGCTTTTACCCTAATCAAATGCCTTGTACCATTTAACGGTACGATACATTTGCGCATCACTGTGCCTTTAACATACATACATATGCATAATTTTTTTTATCTGGCCCTTGGAATTTCTCAGTTTGTTGGTAACAACAACCTTCATTCTCGTTGTCATGAACTTTTTTTTTGTTTGCGTATTTACGACAGAGTAAACAAAAAGAACGTTCTAGAGAAAAAGGGGAAAGAAAATGTAACGGATTGTAGCGTGCATTTATGGGTTGCTTCTCTCTCCCACTCAAAAAAATATACTCTCGTAAATGCGCGGCATATTTAACATACACAACTGACCAGCTTGTGTAGAGATTTTTTTTTTTTCACTTATGTTTATGCACACACACATACATGCAAGTATGCGCGCGTATCATCTCTCGCGCAAGAACAACATAAAGAATTCCAAATATGTGAGGAATGTGGAAACAGTTATGTTTTGTTTTTTTTCCATTTTCGTTGTTATTGAGCAAAAGCGCATTTTTCGGTGAAGTTGTACAGGCATCAGCGTAAGTTGAAAAAGTTAGTTGCTAGAAAACAGTTGAAGTGTGAAGTCGCCAGTCGGAAAAAAAAAAATAAAAGAAATTCAAGTAAAAAAAAAAAAAAATGCTAAGAAAATATAGTGAAAAAAGGAAGGACTAAATTAATTTATAAAAATGAAGTGAACTAAAAAGGAAGTGATTTAAAGGAAAAAAGGACTAATTTTAACACTTATATTTTAAATAAATTACAAACCACAATAAATATTGTTACCTGTAATAAAACACAAACTAAATTATTAGCTACAAATATATTATGATAAAAATTGTAGCTAGGTTTAAATAGTTATATTAAACAAAAACAAAATTAATTTCGTATATCACCACAAAAATTGTAGTGCTAAAAGTTTCCTTCATTCCCCATCAAACTTTATTTGAGTGTGTTTTAATTAATTTTATTATAAAAATCTTGGAATAAAATAACTTTTTCGAAAGGAAAAAAAAAAAAAAACATAACTGTACAAACAACTGTTGACCGTTTTCTATTATTACCCCTATATGAAGAAAAATAATTCTTAAATTAAATGAAATCATTAATGTAATCAATAAATTTATATTTATTTGAGTTTTGTAAAAATAAGCTGGGAAAAACTGAAATTGTAAAAAGTTAATCAAAGTTCAATACATAACAAAACAAGATAAAAACTTTGTTGTTGAATTTAGTAAGGAAAAAATATTTTGTAAAAAGAGAAAACCCAGAGCATTAACTAAGTGTATATATAATATGACTTAAATGTAAGCTAAACTAAAACAAAAACTATTTCGTTATTAAATTTTCAAAAATAAAAATAAATACAACAAAAAGTGAAAAAAAAAGGGGAGACAAAGTGAAAGAGATAATGGGTGTCAAAGTGAGAAGAAAATAAACTTTAACAAAAGACAACAAATCTTTTAAAACCCCCACACACTCATCACATTCAAGACCTTAACAAACGCATAACAACTATAAAAAAAAAAAAACCTGAATGTTTTTCAAATAAAATTAAAATAAATTCTAATGGAACTAGAACAATAAAAGTTCAACCTAATAAATATCCTACAAAACAACTACATGGGCTACAACATCATGAACTGCAACAACATGGGCTACAGCATCATGAACTACAACAACATAAACTACAACACCATGAACCACAACCAGCACTACTCCACATAAGTTAAGTTTTGTTATACATAGTTTAAAAGGAAAATATAAGGTAATATATATATATAAGGAAAAAATTATAAAATAAATGATTATAAACCTAATTAATGTACAGGGACGTAATAAATACAAAAAAAAAATAAATAAGAAAATTAAATTGTTTAATTCATTTATTCGACTTTTTTTTCAATATTCTATATTCAATAATTGAACAAATAAATTATAGAAAATTAAATTGTACTAAATTAAAACTAAATCTATTAAATTTAAGAAAATGAATTTAAATAAAGAAATCTATAACAATGAAACTGTAAAATATTAAATGTGTTGCTAAAATTTTTTTTTAAATGGATGCTAGGAAGAACAGGGCTATGGTAAGCATAATGTAACTAACGATTGTTTTGTGTATACGGGACAGGTTAAATTCAGGGTACTTCACCAGTCATAGGTTGGGGATGGGACCAGTGTACCCCTATATGGCAACCATCTGGCCATATTAATATAATCATTCCTTTCTTTTCCTTAGGTGCTTCTTTTTTTTTTGAGATTCCTTTTCGATATTTTAAACATACTTCCTGGGGTGTGAAGTATGTTATATGCTTACGTGCCAAACCCTGGTTGAGATAAATTTTGCTTAATGAACTAGCGGGCCAGCTTTTATACCCCCTTAACCGGTCATTTGGATCGTTATTTAAATTTTCTTTGAAAGTATTTAACGGCGCGTAACATATATGGCGCCCAACGAAAAGCAAAATTAACCAACGTAGAAGGCAACGTGGTCGCCGTAACATATATGGCGCCCAACGAAAAGCAAAATTAACCAACGTAGAAGGCAACGTGGTCGCCGTAACATATATGGCGCCCAACGGAAAGCCACCCGTAGGGTGACAATAATTCTTTTTTTTATAGAAACCTAGGAAAGCACTTTAAGGAAAACGAATTGATTATATTTTCTTTTACAAATTCGTAATTTAATTTTTTTTTGGAAGCATTTAACTAGCTATCGGTTGCATAAGACTTGAAGTCTGGAATCTTCTAAACCGGATTCAACTGCTATGAAAACCATGATAAGCACTGAAAATTTTGTTGCTGAGTTTTCCTACCTAAATTTTGTTCCTGATCATAAGGATTATTGCAAGACTGGTACTGATTCCCCGTAGAGGTCAGTATTACTGCGGCAAAAATGCTGTGCTCGTGGGACTTAATGTTGCACCAACCTTAATTGTCTAAGTCCATGCCTGACTATCTCCTTTAAAAATGGTAGGCATGTTGCTAGATAATCAAGGGTTGGAATCATATAGTAACAAACATAGTTTTTTTTAAATGCTTACAAAAACAAAAAAAAAAAAAAAAAAAAATAAAAATTTTGGGAATGACGTTGAGACATCATATTCTGTCACAGAAACAGATTTGATTAGCCAACGGAGTATGGAGAGACATGACACCCAAGAGTATCATAGCCTCCGTACGCATATTTCACCGATTTTTTTTTCTTCATTTACGAACAATTTAAATTTATTTCCTTACAAAACAATCGACACATGTACCACTGCATTGTTTCTTCCTAGCATCAAAAAAAAAAAAAAATTCATGAATTCATACACATACATGAAACATATATGACAAAAGCATCCAAAATTTTATGAAATTATACACCCACTAGAAAACATCAATCAAAATTTAAATTTTAATCATACACGAAAAAAAAAAAAATTTAGATTATTAATATTTTTTTTTAAAAAAGAAAAAAACGTTTGTATAACATTTTTCACACTTTAACACTTCCTGAAATTTTAAAATGTCCTTTTTTTTTTGTTTGTTGAACTCGGGTTACGTTAAATTGATTTAAAAAGAAAAAAAAAGAGCCCGCGTAAATTTTTTTCAGCTTCCGCAGGTGCAACTTCAACACCCCGAGCATTTTTCAATTCTCTGACACACCAGGGATTAGTGCTAGGATGCCTACACAAGCGAATTCGTACTCCTATGCTTCTTAAGTCACGAATTTTAAATTGAAAGGCTGGAATGTAACGTATAACGGCGAGGCAATATTTCCGATTTCTTGTTTAAAGTGGACACTTTAACTGAGCGATCTCAGTGCCCACATGACCACCTAATGTCAAATTTTCATTTATTCTGGAAGGGACGAGACTCGGCATGTTTTCTGCTATAAGTGCGGACAAAGAGGGGTAACCACTCCTAAATATAAGGGTCTCCACACGGAAAACAAGCAGCGGAGCGAGTGGAAAACCGGGGATGCTCGTTCCAATAACTAAATCCCGAGTTTTTATCCAGCATTGAGAGTAAGCCGTCACAGATGGACTTACATCGCAAGCTGTCCGAACTTGACATTCAACAGCTACCCAGACTTTCCAACAATACCTGTAATTTACTGCCCAGTCGTTCAAGTGATGATTTCAATCATTCACCACCCAGACTTTTCAATAATACCTGTAATTCACCACCTAGACTTTCAAATTGCGAAATTTCAGGGGAAATCCTTAAGTGCAGGGAGCGCTACCGAAAAAGAAGAATGTATAAGGAACTGATTGAAACCACACATTTGCCCGATCTTCATGACGACAGACCCTTTGCGTTGTTAGAAATTTTCGATGAAAACTTGCTAGGTCTTTCAGACTCAGGAGCGAATGTAACAGTTTTAGGGAAAGGAAGCGTAGAATTTTTGTCTAAGTATAACGTACAGTACAAAAAGATTCGATCAAACATATCCACTGCAGACGGTTCGAGAAACCAAGTTTTAGGACATTGTACACTTCCGGTAACTTATAAAGGAGTTACCAAATCAATTGTTTTTTTTTATTGTACCGACCTTATCACAGATAGCTTACCTTGGCGTCGATTTTTGGAAAGCTTTCGCAATTGCTCCTCAAATATCTCCCTTAATTAACTGCTTAGAACTAGATCAGAAATCAGACTCAATCTTTCATGAACTTTCTCCTGAACAGAAACTACGGCTTGAAGACACTATATGCAGATTTCCGTCGTATGAAAAACTTGGCCTTGGTAGCACCCACCTCTTGGAACACCATATAGACACAGGCGATGCCCACCGGTTAAGCAAAAACACTATCCTCTCTCTCCACCCAGGCAGGAGGAAATTTATAAGGAACTCGACAGATTGTCTACGTAAGACAAATAAACCCTTTCGCTTGTCGCCTGAAGCTATTGACTCTTTCGAAAATCTGAAATCTGCCCTATCAAACGCCCCAGTGCTGGCCTAACCGGACTTCAGCAAAGAAATTGTGATTCAGTGCGATGCTTCACGCATCGGAGTAGGTGGCGTTCTGTGCCAAACAGATGACCAAGGGGGTGAACGACCAATCGCGTTTGTTTCGCAGAAACTGAATAAGGCTCAGCGAAACTACACCGTAAAAGAGTTAGCATGTTTAGCGGCCGTCGAGAGAAGTGATAGGCTTCAACTTGTCCGGGACAAGATTAATACAAACCTTGACAGAGCCCATGAGAAAGCGTGTAGAACGTACAATTTGAGAACCAAGCCGGTAAACTTCTCCGTCGGTCAGGAAGTTTTCAGAAAACCATTCCCAGAGCGATTTTAGGAAAGGCATTAACCCTAAATTCAAACCTAAGTTCGTCAAATGTAGGATTAGGAGTAAAATTGGAAATTCCCTCTATGAAATCGAAGACCTTCAGGGTAAATACGTTGGAAAATTCCACGCCTCGGACATACGCCCTTAGTATTAATTAGTTGCATATACATAGTTATTGCCCGGCATCTTGGGTCGTGCCACACGCATAAGCACACGTATATATATTTTTCTTTTGTCCTATTATTGCCCGGCTTCGTGGGTCGAGCCACACGTTGAACACAATTTTTTTTACATGCAAATTCGAACGCGCCTAAATCCTGCCTGTTCAAAATCTTTTATCGGTGATCTTGATTTGAAGCAGGTTTGTTACGGATTTAAGAGGGTATGTGCTTTTACCCTAATCAAATGCCTTGTACCATTTAACGGTACGATACATTTGCGCATCACTGTGCCTTTAACATACATACATATGCATAATTTTTTTTATCTGGCCCTTGGAATTTCTCAGTTTGTTGGTAACAACAACCTTCATTCTCGTTGTCATGAACTTTTTTTTTGTTTGCGTATTTACGACAGAGTAAACAAAAAGAACGTTCTAGAGAAAAAGGGGAAAGAAAATGTAACGGATTGTAGCGTGCATTTATGGGTTGCTTCTCTCTCCCACTCAAAAAAATATACTCTCGTAAATGCGCGGCATATTTAACATACACAACTGACCAGCTTGTGTAGAGATTTTTTTTTTTTCACTTATGTTTATGCACACACACATACATGCAAGTATGCGCGCGTATCATCTCTCGCGCAAGAACAACATAAAGAATTCCAAATATGTGAGGAATGTGGAAACAGTTATGTTTTGTTTTTTTTCCATTTTCGTTGTTATTGAGCAAAAGCGCATTTTTCGGTGAAGTTGTACAGGCATCAGCGTAAGTTGAAAAAGTTAGTTGCTAGAAAACAGTTGAAGTGTGAAGTCGCCAGTCGGAAAAAAAAAAATAAAAGAAATTCAAGTAAAAAAAAAAAAAAATGCTAAGAAAATATAGTGAAAAAAGGAAGGACTAAATTAATTTATAAAAATGAAGTGAACTAAAAAGGAAGTGATTTAAAGGAAAAAAGGACTAATTTTAACACTTATATTTTAAATAAATTACAAACCACAATAAATATTGTTACCTGTAATAAAACACAAACTAAATTATTAGCTACAAATATATTATGATAAAAATTGTAGCTAGGTTTAAATAGTTATATTAAACAAAAACAAAATTAATTTCGTATATCACCACAAAAATTGTAGTGCTAAAAGTTTCCTTCATTCCCCATCAAACTTTATTTGAGTGTGTTTTAATTAATTTTATTATAAAAATCTTGGAATAAAATAACTTTTTCGAAAGGAAAAAAAAAAAAAAACATAACTGTACAAACAACTGTTGACCGTTTTCTATTATTACCCCTATATGAAGAAAAATAATTCTTAAATTAAATGAAATCATTAATGTAATCAATAAATTTATATTTATTTGAGTTTTGTAAAAATAAGCTGGGAAAAACTGAAATTGTAAAAAGTTAATCAAAGTTCAATACATAACAAAACAAGATAAAAACTTTGTTGTTGAATTTAGTAAGGAAAAAATATTTTGTAAAAAGAGAAAACCCAGAGCATTAACTAAGTGTATATATAATATGACTTAAATGTAAGCTAAACTAAAACAAAAACTATTTCGTTATTAAATTTTCAAAAATAAAAATAAATACAACAAAAAGTGAAAAAAAAAGGGGAGACAAAGTGAAAGAGATAATGGGTGTCAAAGTGAGAAGAAAATAAACTTTAACAAAAGACAACAAATCTTTTAAAACCCCCACACACTCATCACATTCAAGACCTTAACAAACGCATAACAACTATAAAAAAAAAAAAACCTGAATGTTTTTCAAATAAAATTAAAATAAATTCTAATGGAACTAGAACAATAAAAGTTCAACCTAATAAATATCCTACAAAACAACTACATGGGCTACAACATCATGAACTGCAACAACATGGGCTACAGCATCATGAACTACAACAACATAAACTACAACACCATGAACCACAACCAGCACTACTCCACATAAGTTAAGTTTTGTTATACATAGTTTAAAAGGAAAATATAAGGTAATATATATATATAAGGAAAAAATTATAAAATAAATGATTATAAACCTAATTAATGTACAGGGACGTAATAAATACAAAAAAAAAATAAATAAGAAAATTAAATTGTTTAATTCATTTATTCGACTTTTTTTTCAATATTCTATATTCAATAATTGAACAAATAAATTATAGAAAATTAAATTGTACTAAATTAAAACTAAATCTATTAAATTTAAGAAAATGAATTTAAATAAAGAAATCTATAACAATGAAACTGTAAAATATTAAATGTGTTGCTAAAATTTTTTTTTAAATGGATGCTAGGAAGAACAGGGCTATGGTAAGCATAATGTAACTAACGATTGTTTTGTGTATACGGGACAGGTTAAATTCAGGGTACTTCACCAGTCATAGGTTGGGGATGGGACCAGTGTACCCCTATATGGCAACCATCTGGCCATATTAATATAATCATTCCTTTCTTTTCCTTAGGTGCTTCTTTTTTTTTTGAGATTCCTTTTCGATATTTTAAACATACTTCCTGGGGTGTGAAGTATGTTATATGCTTACGTGCCAAACCCTGGTTGAGATAAATTTTGCTTAATGAACTAGCGGGCCAGCTTTTATACCCCCTTAACCGGTCATTTGGATCGTTATTTAAATTTTCTTTGAAAGTATTTAACGGCGCGTAACAACATGGCTCTTCCTATACGATATTGGAAAAATTAGGATGTTTACGTGATGATACTGTAGATTTTCAGGAAAATTCAGATAAATTGAATAAAATACGAACAAAAATTTCAGAAAAAATTAAACTGGCACATGAAAAGTCAGCAAAATCATACAATTTACGTGCACGAAATATAAGTTATGAACCAGGAAAAATTGTTTACAGGAAAAATTATTCTCAAAGCAAAGCTATAAACGCTATAAATTCGAAGTTTTTACCGAAATTTGTGAAATGCAGAGTATTAAAGAAGCTAGGAAATTCTCTCTATTTGTTAGAGGATATGAATGGCAAGAAATCTGGAACATATCATGCATCAGATATTCGGCCATAACTGCCCGGCTTTGTGGGTCGTGCCACACCTTGAACGCTAAGTTTCAGCATAGCGTAAAATCTTCCTGTTCGCTTCTCGGTAATTGCTATAAGCGAAGCAGGTTTGTAACGATTTTAATAATTTTACACGTCATTATTTATTTTCATCTCGAAGTAAACCCAACACTGACGTTTTTGAAACAAATATACTTCGCTGGGGGTATATTGTATTTTGTTTGTCGATAACTAGTATTCAATTACTCGTTAACTTCTTATAGATAGACACGTTTAAATCAGTTTGTTTCACTAATTTCCGTTCTTTTATTAAAGATCAGTCAACGTGAATATATCGTGAATAATTTTCTATTATTAATATTCAATTAATTTGTGGATTTTATTTATTGTAAATTTTATTATTTGGCGGTGAGCAGAACGAATTTGGGTAAGAATGTTAAAAACCTAAGTTTCAAAAGAACCCTTCTTAATTTTTACAAATAAATTTTCAGTTCATGTGCAGCTGCACTTATTCTTTTCTTGGAAAATATTTGATGAACATCATCACAATAATAATTTAAGGGTCAACATTTATATTACTAACTTTGCTTAGCAGATGGATTTTCATAATTGCATAAAGTCCCAATCAATCATATATATATAAGCTACATTTCTGCAAAGTTTTTTTTTTTTACCAATATACCAAAATTATAAAATTGCCCTAAACTATATACCTATTATTTCTAACAATTCTGTAGTTACAGACACTTTTTACACTTATATATATACTAGTTATACATTATCTAAAACTTAAATTTATTCATTCATCATTTTAAAATTTCCTTTCATTCAAAAATATCATTCATTCATAATTTAGTTTTTACTTTTTACTTATTTCTTTATTTTCTTTATCATTATATTTACTTGTAATTTATATACATCTTTGTCTTTGTCTTTAAATACCTATCTCTTTCTTACTTATAATTTACAAATTGCTGAATTACCTATTATTTGCATCAAACATATTGTAAGTCATTGTCTGTCCGAAGCTGTTCATTAGTTTTCTTTTGTCGTTCTTGTCGTTAAGAACTTTTTGCATTAATTATATAAATAACTAAGTTAAATTAAAAATTAAATAAGTAATTAAAGAAAAATAAAAATAAATCAGTGTAAACATAATATTAGCAAAAGTGACTAAGTAACTATATATGTATTGTATATTTTATCTTAAGTGTAAAAATTTTTACAATTTATAAACCACACCATAACACTCCAGTTGCAGTCCAAAAAGGCCTTTTTACGACAGCTGTATGGAATGGAATTGATATCACACAAAATTGTAAGTTTTTCACGACATTTTTTTTATTTATTACATTCATTCATTAATGCATCTCATATTTATTATAAATTATAAACATTGATCTGCAATATTTTGGTTTTCTTAACATTATTCCTACAAAAACAAAATAATATCGCGGCGAATTCAAAGAATATACTCTATCTCATTTCTTTTTGTTAATTTTTAATTCAAGTGAGTTCAATGACTATATAAAATTCTTTTCACTTTTGCTATATACTTAATTCATATGTTTTACATAAAACCTTGTTTACACCTATACCTCCCTTTACTTATTTACATTTAATTAAACAAACAACTATTTAAATTTATGATGATTTAACAATTAATTAACTCTTTAACTTCAATTATTACTTTTTTTTACTTTATTCGTTATAATATATACTATGTTTCTGAATTATAATTAAAAGAAAAAATATTATGAATTGCTAGTGTTAATAAATTGAGGAATGTTAAAACAAATATCATGTGGTTAAGTTAATGTAAACGGTTTATAAAAGGGGCAATTCATTTAAATTCTGAGCACAGGAATTGCCATAGGCGTTTGAATGTAAAATATGGGCGGGAACTTTTTGTGCTCCTGGGTTCAAGTCACCTACAGGACCCTATCATAATGCAACTAGTGTTCTATTCTCCACATAGTAAGACAATTTTTTTCCTGGCAAATGTTAACTCAATGAGGCATGAAGATATTTATTTTCTATTGTTGTGTAGCGAGTGAATTCTGGATAGAAAGAACCCAGCCAGACTGAAGATAGCCGGATGACCACAATAACATGCCTCCACTATCCAGTCTCTCACATAAACATGCTATTTTGGCCTTATCTCGCAACATAGAATGGCGCCCAACGACATGGCCATTTTTGGTCATATGAACGCTAAGTTGCATTTACCAATTCTTTTTTTCCTATATAATCACCATCAGGCAAATAATGTCAAATATCGAAGTCTAAGTTTTGAGCGTTTTAGTTTCAACCTGTATGCGCGATTTTGCGTTAGTTGCCTAATATTAAGAGTATGCAAGCTATGAATCCGATTCTTCTTAAAGATCTATTCTATGATGAACTATAAAATTTGAGTCCACTTTTAATATTGTACAAAAATATTGTTAAATAGTGTTGCAAAATTTTATTATTCAAAAAACAAAAGATGAATTTTCAAGTGAAATGTCCTAAGATTTATACTAAAAATTTTAGTAGTATTTTGTTTAGATTCTAATGAATTGTTTTAATAGCTTACACGAAGACCAATTTTGAAACTATAGGATGAGTCAATGCAAGACTATGTGATCATAACTTTTAAAAATATGTGATCAGAATCTAATTAACGTTTGTCGGAATTATATACATATATTGAATATATTATAAACCCTGCACGTTTTTTATTTTTTTTTATTTTTTTATTAAAAAATCGTTTGCTTAACTTACCATATTTGGTTATTTTGCTTATAACATTCCTCTACCTTTTGTAATTTTTTTATCAATCCCTTTTAATATACATACATATATGCCAACCCTACTTTTTTCATATATATTTGATTTCAAAAGTATGATAACTCGACTTTCTAAACCAAGTAGCAAATCAAGTAAAACAAACCATAGATCTTCTTCTGTTCGCGGTCGTGGTAGAACTCCTTCCAAGAATACATCTATAGATTCTAGTGATACACCTTTTAAGCCCAGGTCAAGTTTGGCCAGAACACCCCCAAAACTTTCTGAACAAATAGTAACACGAAGTTCAAATAATTCTAAGTCACCTCACCATAGCCAATTACCACTTTACACACCTAATCGCAATCCTCTGGATCTTTCATATACTGATTTAAGATTTGAGTCTGAATCTGAATCAATTGATCTGAATTTTTGTAGTGACATGAATCCCAGGGAAACTTCAAAACAAACAAATATGGCATCTGAGGGTGAACATTTTTCTGCTCATATGCACCCACCTTTAACATCACAAACAGTTGAACCACCAGTTCTGCCTACAGGTACTTTGAACCACTCTCAACATATTCCGAGAAATTCTTCACCGCCTAACGCTATTAATCCGAGTGATCAGCCGGATATTATGCAAGTTATTGAATTGCTACAAAGAACGATTGTTTCAACACAAGAAGAGTTTAGGCGTGAACTTACTTCCATGAAAGGTACTATTGATACATTGTGCGTAACCTCAAACCCCTATGTAAATAACTCAGAACGTGTGATTTTGTCACCTAATAATAATGCGAATAGCAGCACACAAAATCCAAACATCTCATTTGTAAGTCCACCAGTACATTTTAAGGAATGGAAAGTTATATACGATGGAGTAGGCAGTGTATCAGACTTTTTATTTAAACTTGATACGCTGTGTATTAGAAACAAATGTTCCCATCAACAATTGATGGATAATTTCCACATTTTTCTTTCCGGTAGAGCTGAAACATGGTATTGGTTATTCATAAAACAGAACCCTACAGCAAATTATAATTTCTTAAAATTTTCTATTACCAAAGAATTTGGAACACTTGAGAAAGACCATGACATTGTTATTAAAATATCTTTGAAAAAACAAGGACCTAGGGAATCTTATGACGAATTTCATTCCTCGATCATTGCTATGAATTCACGATTAGGTAACCCAATGTCTGATTCTCAATTAATTGATATTTTGAAAAAGAATTTAAATCCTGGTTTAAGGTATATCTTATTCAATTCAAATCATGGAAATTTAGAAGATTTTCGCGAAGCTGCCCGTAAAGCTGAGAAGCTTTTATGGGAAAACAAAAACCAGTTTCTTTTATTGCCCAACCAACGACATGTGGTGAATGAGATTGAAATTGAAGAAAATACCGATGAATTGGATGTAGATCCTCAAATCGAGGCTCTACAGGTAAAACGCAGACCTGATTATTCTAGGATACTTTGCTGGAATTGTTCTTCTTTTGGTCATTCTTATATATATTGTCCCGAAGAAAAACGTAATTTATTCTGCTTCAAATGCGGTCACAAGGGTGTAACTACCCCTAAATGTCCCAACAGGCATACGGAAAATGCCAAACCGAGCGAGTTTACAATCGGGGACTCTCGTTCGGGCCATTAAGTCCCGAAATAAGCTCTTCTTTTAGTAAAAATTTAAAACTAAGATCAATTCCTCAACGAATATTAAAATGTAGACTACGATTTCAAAAACGTAAACAATTCCGTAAAGTTATTGAGTCTGTTCGTTTATGTCATGACGGAGACGATAGACCTTACGCAAAAATTATGATATTTAATGAGACTGTTCACGGCTTACTAGACTCTGGTGCTAGTATATCCGTTTTGGGCAGAGATTGCATAAATTTTCTTAACAAACATTCAGTTGAAATAAAACCGTTTCATTACACTGTATCTACAGCCGATGGATCGCAACAAGCTATATTAGGTTATTGCACTTTACCGGTCTCTTTCAAAAACGTTTGCAAAAATATTGATTTTTATATAGTTCCTACACTGAAACAAACTGCTTACTTAGGTGTTAATTTTTGGAGGACATTTGCTTTAGCCCCTGATATTATTCCCACCATTAATGAAATAACGACAGATGATAGCAATTTTCATATACTCACACCTGAACAAAAATTGGAACTTGATAAAGTTATTTTAGAGTTTCCTTCATTTTCTAAACTTGGACTAGGATGTACGCCATTGCTTGAACACCACATTGTCACCGGAGATGCTACCCCAATTAAGTCGAAACATTTTCCTTTATCACCACCCCGTCAAGCAGAAGCTTATGCTGAAATCGATAGACTCTTAAGTCTGAATGTCATAGAAGAATCGAATTCTCCGTGGTGTAGTCCCGTTGTCTTGGTGAAAAAACCTGGCAATAAAGTTCGACTTTGCTTAGATTCACGTAAACTGAATCTCGTAACTAAGAAGGATTCATATCCATTACCCCATATTGGAGGTTTGCTTTCTCGTTTAAAGGATACTCATTTCATCAGTGGCATAGATCTAAAAGATGCTTTCTTTCAGATAAAATTATCAGAAGACTCAAAGGAAAAAACCGCGTTCGCTGTCCCAGGTAAACCCTTATATCAATATCGAGTAATGCCCTTTGGACTTTGTAACGGTCCACAATCTATGAGTCGTCTAATGGATAAGGTTATACCATCTCGTCTAAGAGAAAACGTTTTTATATATTTGGACGATCTGTTGGTATGCAGTGCGGACTTTGAAACACATTTGGGCATGTTAAAAGAAGTTGCTATTTGTCTAAAGAAAGCCAATCTTACCATAAACGTTGAAAAAAGTAAATTCTGTCAACGTGAAATTAAATATCTAGGTTACGTTATTGGTCATGGCTGCCTTAAGGTAAACGAAGAGAAGGTTAGCGCAATTAAGGACTTTCCAATACCCAAAACTCCTCGACAAATAAGACGCTTTATAGGGATGTGCAATTGGTACAGATGTTTCTTAAAAAATTTTGCTGAATTATCTGGTCCATTAACAGACTGTTTAAAAAAGCGTCATATACCATTCAAAATGTCACCAGAAGCTATAGATTCTTTTAATAAGTTGAAAGAAGCTCTTTCATCTGCCCCAGTTCTGGCTCAACCAGATTTTTCACGTGAGTTTATAATTCAGTGTGATGCTTCTAAAATAGGTGTAGGAGGCGTATTGTACCAAATAGATGACAACGGGCAAGAACATCCGATCGCCTTTGTGTCACAAAAATTAAACAAATGTCAACAAAACTACACGGTGACTGAATTAGAATGCATGGCAGCTGTTATTTGTATAAAGAAATTTAGACCTTATATTGAGGGCCTTCCTTTTAAGGTAATTACTGACCATGCAAGTCTCCGCTGGCTTATGAACCAGAAAGACCTTAATGGTAGGCTAGCAAGATGGAGTCTAAAGTTGCAAGGTTTTGATTTTAAAATCGAACATCGTAAGGGATCTTTGAACGTGGTGCCAGATACTCTCTCAAGGTTCGATGTTGATTCCTTAGATAAACCAGATAAGCTGTTTGATGTGGATTTGAATAATTCTGAGTTCAAGTCTGAGGAATATATAGCTTTATTGGAGACAGTTTCAAAAAATCACAGCTCTTTACCAGATATCGTTGTTAACGATAAAAAAATCTATAAACGTGTTAAATTTAGAAATGGTGTAGAAGATGAGGAAGATTCTCTTTGGAGACTTTGGCTGCCTCAAGGCTTGGTTACTGACGTTATTGAAAAAGCGCATAGTAGTGACTCATGCCATGGGGGTTACGCAAAAACACTTCAACGTGTGCGTCAAAAGTTTTATTGGCCCTCAATGGCAAAAGATGTGAAACTGTACGTTGATAATTGTGACACCTGCAAGACCATTAAACCTTCTAACATTTCATTAAGACCACTGATGGGTAATGCATTTATTACTTCTAGACCATTCCAAAGAATCTACTGTGATTTTCTTGGACCATATCCCCGTTCAAAGTATCAAAATACAAGCCTTTTTATAGCCCTCGATCACATGACCAAATTTTTGTTTTTGAAACCACTTCGTGCAGCCACTTCATTAAGTGTGATTAACTTTTTCCGTAATGATTTCTTTCCCACATATGGTGTACCTCAATTTATACATAGCGACAACGGAAAGCAATTTGTTTCAAAAGATTTCAAAGAATTATTGCAAAAGTTTGGTATTCAACACATACAAACTGGTTTATATTCTCCTCAGGCAAATGCCTCCGAACGTTGTAACAGAGAAGTAGTTGCTAAAATTCGCAATTTTTTGAGAACTGAAGTGAATCATAGGAACTGGGATCGTGAAATACCTATGATTTTGGGTGTATTAAGAAGCGATTACCACACATCAATAGGATGCTCGCCTTATTATGCCTTATTCGGTCAAAACATGGTTCAACATGGCTCTTCCTATACGATATTGGAAAAATTAGGATGTTTACGTGATGATACTGTAGATTTTCAGGAAAATTCAGATAAATTGAATAAAATACGAACAAAAATTTCAGAAAAAATTAAACTGGCACATGAAAAGTCAGCAAAATCATACAATTTACGTGCACGAAATATAAGTTATGAACCAGGAAAAATTGTTTACAGGAAAAATTATTCTCAAAGCAAAGCTATAAACGCTATAAATTCGAAGTTTTTACCGAAATTTGTGAAATGCAGAGTATTAAAGAAGCTAGGAAATTCTCTCTATTTGTTAGAGGATATGAATGGCAAGAAATCTGGAACATATCATGCATCAGATATTCGGCCATAACTGCCCGGCTTTGTGGGTCGTGCCACACCTTGAACGCTAAGTTTCAGCATAGCGTAAAATCTTCCTGTTCGCTTCTCGGTAATTGCTATAAGCGAAGCAGGTTTGTAACGAAAAATTAAACTGGCACATGAAAAGTCAGCAAAATCATACAATTTACGTGCACGAAATATAAGTTATGAACCAGGAAAAATTGTTTACAGGAAAAATTATTCTCAAAGCAAAGCTATAAACGCTATAAATTCGAAGTTTTTACCGAAATTTGTGAAATGCAGAGTATTAAAGAAGCTAGGAAATTCTCTCTATTTGTTAGAGGATATGAATGGCAAGAAATCTGGAACATATCATGCATCAGATATTCGGCCATAACTGCCCGGCTTTGTGGGTCGTGCCACACCTTGAACGCTAAGTTTCAGCATAGCGTAAAATCTTCCTGTTCGCTTCTCGGTAATTGCTATAAGCGAAGCAGGTTTGTAACGATTTTAATAATTTTACACGTCATTATTTATTTTCATCTCGAAGTAAACCCAACACTGACGTTTTTGAAACAAATATACTTCGCTGGGGGTATATTGTATTTTGTTTGTCGATAACTAGTATTCAATTACTCGTTAACTTCTTATAGATAGACACGTTTAAATCAGTTTGTTTCACTAATTTCCGTTCTTTTATTAAAGATCAGTCAACGTGAATATATCGTGAATAATTTTCTATTATTAATATTCAATTAATTTGTGGATTTTATTTATTGTAAATTTTATTATTTGGCGGTGAGCAGAACGAATTTGGGTAAGAATGTTAAAAACCTAAGTTTCAAAAGAACCCTTCTTAATTTTTACAAATAAATTTTCAGTTCATGTGCAGCTGCACTTATTCTTTTCTTGGAAAATATTTGATGAACATCATCACAATAATAATTTAAGGGTCAACATTTATATTACTAACTTTGCTTAGCAGATGGATTTTCATAATTGCATAAAGTCCCAATCAATCATATATATATAAGCTACATTTCTGCAAAGTTTTTTTTTTTTACCAATATACCAAAATTATAAAATTGCCCTAAACTATATACCTATTATTTCTAACAATTCTGTAGTTACAGACACTTTTTACACTTATATATATACTAGTTATACATTATCTAAAACTTAAATTTATTCATTCATCATTTTAAAATTTCCTTTCATTCAAAAATATCATTCATTCATAATTTAGTTTTTACTTTTTACTTATTTCTTTATTTTCTTTATCATTATATTTACTTGTAATTTATATACATCTTTGTCTTTGTCTTTAAATACCTATCTCTTTCTTACTTATAATTTACAAATTGCTGAATTACCTATTATTTGCATCAAACATATTGTAAGTCATTGTCTGTCCGAAGCTGTTCATTAGTTTTCTTTTGTCGTTCTTGTCGTTAAGAACTTTTTGCATTAATTATATAAATAACTAAGTTAAATTAAAAATTAAATAAGTAATTAAAGAAAAATAAAAATAAATCAGTGTAAACATAATATTAGCAAAAGTGACTAAGTAACTATATATGTATTGTATATTTTATCTTAAGTGTAAAAATTTTTACAATTTATAAACCACACCATAACACTCCAGTTGCAGTCCAAAAAGGCCTTTTTACGACAGCTGTATGGAATGGAATTGATATCACACAAAATTGTAAGTTTTTCACGACATTTTTTTTATTTATTACATTCATTCATTAATGCATCTCATATTTATTATAAATTATAAACATTGATCTGCAATATTTTGGTTTTCTTAACATTATTCCTACAAAAACAAAATAATATCGCGGCGAATTCAAAGAATATACTCTATCTCATTTCTTTTTGTTAATTTTTAATTCAAGTGAGTTCAATGACTATATAAAATTCTTTTCACTTTTGCTATATACTTAATTCATATGTTTTACATAAAACCTTGTTTACACCTATACCTCCCTTTACTTATTTACATTTAATTAAACAAACAACTATTTAAATTTATGATGATTTAACAATTAATTAACTCTTTAACTTCAATTATTACTTTTTTTTACTTTATTCGTTATAATATATACTATGTTTCTGAATTATAATTAAAAGAAAAAATATTATGAATTGCTAGTGTTAATAAATTGAGGAATGTTAAAACAAATATCATGTGGTTAAGTTAATGTAAACGGTTTATAAAAGGGGCAATTCATTTAAATTCTGAGCACAGGAATTGCCATAGGCGTTTGAATGTAAAATATGGGCGGGAACTTTTTGTGCTCCTGGGTTCAAGTCACCTACAGGACCCTATCATAATGCAACTAGTGTTCTATTCTCCACATAGTAAGACAATTTTTTTCCTGGCAAATGTTAACTCAATGAGGCATGAAGATATTTATTTTCTATTGTTGTGTAGCGAGTGAATTCTGGATAGAAAGAACCCAGCCAGACTGAAGATAGCCGGATGACCACAATAACATGCCTCCACTATCCAGTCTCTCACATAAACATGCTATTTTGGCCTTATCTCGCAACATAGAATGGCGCCCAACGACATGGCCATTTTTGGTCATATGAACGCTAAGTTGCATTTACCAATTCTTTTTTTCCTATATAATCACCATCAGGCAAATAATGTCAAATATCGAAGTCTAAGTTTTGAGCGTTTTAGTTTCAACCTGTATGCGCGATTTTGCGTTAGTTGCCTAATATTAAGAGTATGCAAGCTATGAATCCGATTCTTCTTAAAGATCTATTCTATGATGAACTATAAAATTTGAGTCCACTTTTAATATTGTACAAAAATATTGTTAAATAGTGTTGCAAAATTTTATTATTCAAAAAACAAAAGATGAATTTTCAAGTGAAATGTCCTAAGATTTATACTAAAAATTTTAGTAGTATTTTGTTTAGATTCTAATGAATTGTTTTAATAGCTTACACGAAGACCAATTTTGAAACTATAGGATGAGTCAATGCAAGACTATGTGATCATAACTTTTAAAAATATGTGATCAGAATCTAATTAACGTTTGTCGGAATTATATACATATATTGAATATATTATAAACCCTGCACGTTTTTTATTTTTTTTTATTTTTTTATTAAAAAATCGTTTGCTTAACTTACCATATTTGGTTATTTTGCTTATAACATTCCTCTACCTTTTGTAATTTTTTTATCAATCCCTTTTAATATACATACATATATGCCAACCCTACTTTTTTCATATATATTTGATTTCAAAAGTATGATAACTCGACTTTCTAAACCAAGTAGCAAATCAAGTAAAACAAACCATAGATCTTCTTCTGTTCGCGGTCGTGGTAGAACTCCTTCCAAGAATACATCTATAGATTCTAGTGATACACCTTTTAAGCCCAGGTCAAGTTTGGCCAGAACACCCCCAAAACTTTCTGAACAAATAGTAACACGAAGTTCAAATAATTCTAAGTCACCTCACCATAGCCAATTACCACTTTACACACCTAATCGCAATCCTCTGGATCTTTCATATACTGATTTAAGATTTGAGTCTGAATCTGAATCAATTGATCTGAATTTTTGTAGTGACATGAATCCCAGGGAAACTTCAAAACAAACAAATATGGCATCTGAGGGTGAACATTTTTCTGCTCATATGCACCCACCTTTAACATCACAAACAGTTGAACCACCAGTTCTGCCTACAGGTACTTTGAACCACTCTCAACATATTCCGAGAAATTCTTCACCGCCTAACGCTATTAATCCGAGTGATCAGCCGGATATTATGCAAGTTATTGAATTGCTACAAAGAACGATTGTTTCAACACAAGAAGAGTTTAGGCGTGAACTTACTTCCATGAAAGGTACTATTGATACATTGTGCGTAACCTCAAACCCCTATGTAAATAACTCAGAACGTGTGATTTTGTCACCTAATAATAATGCGAATAGCAGCACACAAAATCCAAACATCTCATTTGTAAGTCCACCAGTACATTTTAAGGAATGGAAAGTTATATACGATGGAGTAGGCAGTGTATCAGACTTTTTATTTAAACTTGATACGCTGTGTATTAGAAACAAATGTTCCCATCAACAATTGATGGATAATTTCCACATTTTTCTTTCCGGTAGAGCTGAAACATGGTATTGGTTATTCATAAAACAGAACCCTACAGCAAATTATAATTTCTTAAAATTTTCTATTACCAAAGAATTTGGAACACTTGAGAAAGACCATGACATTGTTATTAAAATATCTTTGAAAAAACAAGGACCTAGGGAATCTTATGACGAATTTCATTCCTCGATCATTGCTATGAATTCACGATTAGGTAACCCAATGTCTGATTCTCAATTAATTGATATTTTGAAAAAGAATTTAAATCCTGGTTTAAGGTATATCTTATTCAATTCAAATCATGGAAATTTAGAAGATTTTCGCGAAGCTGCCCGTAAAGCTGAGAAGCTTTTATGGGAAAACAAAAACCAGTTTCTTTTATTGCCCAACCAACGACATGTGGTGAATGAGATTGAAATTGAAGAAAATACCGATGAATTGGATGTAGATCCTCAAATCGAGGCTCTACAGGTAAAACGCAGACCTGATTATTCTAGGATACTTTGCTGGAATTGTTCTTCTTTTGGTCATTCTTATATATATTGTCCCGAAGAAAAACGTAATTTATTCTGCTTCAAATGCGGTCACAAGGGTGTAACTACCCCTAAATGTCCCAACAGGCATACGGAAAATGCCAAACCGAGCGAGTTTACAATCGGGGACTCTCGTTCGGGCCATTAAGTCCCGAAATAAGCTCTTCTTTTAGTAAAAATTTAAAACTAAGATCAATTCCTCAACGAATATTAAAATGTAGACTACGATTTCAAAAACGTAAACAATTCCGTAAAGTTATTGAGTCTGTTCGTTTATGTCATGACGGAGACGATAGACCTTACGCAAAAATTATGATATTTAATGAGACTGTTCACGGCTTACTAGACTCTGGTGCTAGTATATCCGTTTTGGGCAGAGATTGCATAAATTTTCTTAACAAACATTCAGTTGAAATAAAACCGTTTCATTACACTGTATCTACAGCCGATGGATCGCAACAAGCTATATTAGGTTATTGCACTTTACCGGTCTCTTTCAAAAACGTTTGCAAAAATATTGATTTTTATATAGTTCCTACACTGAAACAAACTGCTTACTTAGGTGTTAATTTTTGGAGGACATTTGCTTTAGCCCCTGATATTATTCCCACCATTAATGAAATAACGACAGATGATAGCAATTTTCATATACTCACACCTGAACAAAAATTGGAACTTGATAAAGTTATTTTAGAGTTTCCTTCATTTTCTAAACTTGGACTAGGATGTACGCCATTGCTTGAACACCACATTGTCACCGGAGATGCTACCCCAATTAAGTCGAAACATTTTCCTTTATCACCACCCCGTCAAGCAGAAGCTTATGCTGAAATCGATAGACTCTTAAGTCTGAATGTCATAGAAGAATCGAATTCTCCGTGGTGTAGTCCCGTTGTCTTGGTGAAAAAACCTGGCAATAAAGTTCGACTTTGCTTAGATTCACGTAAACTGAATCTCGTAACTAAGAAGGATTCATATCCATTACCCCATATTGGAGGTTTGCTTTCTCGTTTAAAGGATACTCATTTCATCAGTGGCATAGATCTAAAAGATGCTTTCTTTCAGATAAAATTATCAGAAGACTCAAAGGAAAAAACCGCGTTCGCTGTCCCAGGTAAACCCTTATATCAATATCGAGTAATGCCCTTTGGACTTTGTAACGGTCCACAATCTATGAGTCGTCTAATGGATAAGGTTATACCATCTCGTCTAAGAGAAAACGTTTTTATATATTTGGACGATCTGTTGGTATGCAGTGCGGACTTTGAAACACATTTGGGCATGTTAAAAGAAGTTGCTATTTGTCTAAAGAAAGCCAATCTTACCATAAACGTTGAAAAAAGTAAATTCTGTCAACGTGAAATTAAATATCTAGGTTACGTTATTGGTCATGGCTGCCTTAAGGTAAACGAAGAGAAGGTTAGCGCAATTAAGGACTTTCCAATACCCAAAACTCCTCGACAAATAAGACGCTTTATAGGGATGTGCAATTGGTACAGATGTTTCTTAAAAAATTTTGCTGAATTATCTGGTCCATTAACAGACTGTTTAAAAAAGCGTCATATACCATTCAAAATGTCACCAGAAGCTATAGATTCTTTTAATAAGTTGAAAGAAGCTCTTTCATCTGCCCCAGTTCTGGCTCAACCAGATTTTTCACGTGAGTTTATAATTCAGTGTGATGCTTCTAAAATAGGTGTAGGAGGCGTATTGTACCAAATAGATGACAACGGGCAAGAACATCCGATCGCCTTTGTGTCACAAAAATTAAACAAATGTCAACAAAACTACACGGTGACTGAATTAGAATGCATGGCAGCTGTTATTTGTATAAAGAAATTTAGACCTTATATTGAGGGCCTTCCTTTTAAGGTAATTACTGACCATGCAAGTCTCCGCTGGCTTATGAACCAGAAAGACCTTAATGGTAGGCTAGCAAGATGGAGTCTAAAGTTGCAAGGTTTTGATTTTAAAATCGAACATCGTAAGGGATCTTTGAACGTGGTGCCAGATACTCTCTCAAGGTTCGATGTTGATTCCTTAGATAAACCAGATAAGCTGTTTGATGTGGATTTGAATAATTCTGAGTTCAAGTCTGAGGAATATATAGCTTTATTGGAGACAGTTTCAAAAAATCACAGCTCTTTACCAGATATCGTTGTTAACGATAAAAAAATCTATAAACGTGTTAAATTTAGAAATGGTGTAGAAGATGAGGAAGATTCTCTTTGGAGACTTTGGCTGCCTCAAGGCTTGGTTACTGACGTTATTGAAAAAGCGCATAGTAGTGACTCATGCCATGGGGGTTACGCAAAAACACTTCAACGTGTGCGTCAAAAGTTTTATTGGCCCTCAATGGCAAAAGATGTGAAACTGTACGTTGATAATTGTGACACCTGCAAGACCATTAAACCTTCTAACATTTCATTAAGACCACTGATGGGTAATGCATTTATTACTTCTAGACCATTCCAAAGAATCTACTGTGATTTTCTTGGACCATATCCCCGTTCAAAGTATCAAAATACAAGCCTTTTTATAGCCCTCGATCACATGACCAAATTTTTGTTTTTGAAACCACTTCGTGCAGCCACTTCATTAAGTGTGATTAACTTTTTCCGTAATGATTTCTTTCCCACATATGGTGTACCTCAATTTATACATAGCGACAACGGAAAGCAATTTGTTTCAAAAGATTTCAAAGAATTATTGCAAAAGTTTGGTATTCAACACATACAAACTGGTTTATATTCTCCTCAGGCAAATGCCTCCGAACGTTGTAACAGAGAAGTAGTTGCTAAAATTCGCAATTTTTTGAGAACTGAAGTGAATCATAGGAACTGGGATCGTGAAATACCTATGATTTTGGGTGTATTAAGAAGCGATTACCACACATCAATAGGATGCTCGCCTTATTATGCCTTATTCGGTCAAAACATGGTTCAACATGGCTCTTCCTATACGATATTGGAAAAATTAGGATGTTTACGTGATGATACTGTAGATTTTCAGGAAAATTCAGATAAATTGAATAAAATACGAACAAAAATTTCAGAAAAAATTAAACTGGCACATGAAAAGTCAGCAAAATCATACAATTTACGTGCACGAAATATAAGTTATGAACCAGGAAAAATTGTTTACAGGAAAAATTATTCTCAAAGCAAAGCTATAAACGCTATAAATTCGAAGTTTTTACCGAAATTTGTGAAATGCAGAGTATTAAAGAAGCTAGGAAATTCTCTCTATTTGTTAGAGGATATGAATGGCAAGAAATCTGGAACATATCATGCATCAGATATTCGGCCATAACTGCCCGGCTTTGTGGGTCGTGCCACACCTTGAACGCTAAGTTTCAGCATAGCGTAAAATCTTCCTGTTCGCTTCTCGGTAATTGCTATAAGCGAAGCAGGTTTGTAACGATTTTAATAATTTTACACGTCATTATTTATTTTCATCTCGAAGTAAACCCAACACTGACGTTTTTGAAACAAATATACTTCGCTGGGGGTATATTGTATTTTGTTTGTCGATAACTAGTATTCAATTACTCGTTAACTTCTTATAGATAGACACGTTTAAATCAGTTTGTTTCACTAATTTCCGTTCTTTTATTAAAGATCAGTCAACGTGAATATATCGTGAATAATTTTCTATTATTAATATTCAATTAATTTGTGGATTTTATTTATTGTAAATTTTATTATTTGGCGGTGAGCAGAACGAATTTGGGTAAGAATGTTAAAAACCTAAGTTTCAAAAGAACCCTTCTTAATTTTTACAAATAAATTTTCAGTTCATGTGCAGCTGCACTTATTCTTTTCTTGGAAAATATTTGATGAACATCATCACAATAATAATTTAAGGGTCAACATTTATATTACTAACTTTGCTTAGCAGATGGATTTTCATAATTGCATAAAGTCCCAATCAATCATATATATATAAGCTACATTTCTGCAAAGTTTTTTTTTTTTACCAATATACCAAAATTATAAAATTGCCCTAAACTATATACCTATTATTTCTAACAATTCTGTAGTTACAGACACTTTTTACACTTATATATATACTAGTTATACATTATCTAAAACTTAAATTTATTCATTCATCATTTTAAAATTTCCTTTCATTCAAAAATATCATTCATTCATAATTTAGTTTTTACTTTTTACTTATTTCTTTATTTTCTTTATCATTATATTTACTTGTAATTTATATACATCTTTGTCTTTGTCTTTAAATACCTATCTCTTTCTTACTTATAATTTACAAATTGCTGAATTACCTATTATTTGCATCAAACATATTGTAAGTCATTGTCTGTCCGAAGCTGTTCATTAGTTTTCTTTTGTCGTTCTTGTCGTTAAGAACTTTTTGCATTAATTATATAAATAACTAAGTTAAATTAAAAATTAAATAAGTAATTAAAGAAAAATAAAAATAAATCAGTGTAAACATAATATTAGCAAAAGTGACTAAGTAACTATATATGTATTGTATATTTTATCTTAAGTGTAAAAATTTTTACAATTTATAAACCACACCATAACACTCCAGTTGCAGTCCAAAAAGGCCTTTTTACGACAGCTGTATGGAATGGAATTGATATCACACAAAATTGTAAGTTTTTCACGACATTTTTTTTATTTATTACATTCATTCATTAATGCATCTCATATTTATTATAAATTATAAACATTGATCTGCAATATTTTGGTTTTCTTAACATTATTCCTACAAAAACAAAATAATATCGCGGCGAATTCAAAGAATATACTCTATCTCATTTCTTTTTGTTAATTTTTAATTCAAGTGAGTTCAATGACTATATAAAATTCTTTTCACTTTTGCTATATACTTAATTCATATGTTTTACATAAAACCTTGTTTACACCTATACCTCCCTTTACTTATTTACATTTAATTAAACAAACAACTATTTAAATTTATGATGATTTAACAATTAATTAACTCTTTAACTTCAATTATTACTTTTTTTTACTTTATTCGTTATAATATATACTATGTTTCTGAATTATAATTAAAAGAAAAAATATTATGAATTGCTAGTGTTAATAAATTGAGGAATGTTAAAACAAATATCATGTGGTTAAGTTAATGTAAACGGTTTATAAAAGGGGCAATTCATTTAAATTCTGAGCACAGGAATTGCCATAGGCGTTTGAATGTAAAATATGGGCGGGAACTTTTTGTGCTCCTGGGTTCAAGTCACCTACAGGACCCTATCATAATGCAACTAGTGTTCTATTCTCCACATAGTAAGACAATTTTTTTCCTGGCAAATGTTAACTCAATGAGGCATGAAGATATTTATTTTCTATTGTTGTGTAGCGAGTGAATTCTGGATAGAAAGAACCCAGCCAGACTGAAGATAGCCGGATGACCACAATAACATGCCTCCACTATCCAGTCTCTCACATAAACATGCTATTTTGGCCTTATCTCGCAACATAGAATGGCGCCCAACGACATGGCCATTTTTGGTCATATGAACGCTAAGTTGCATTTACCAATTCTTTTTTTCCTATATAATCACCATCAGGCAAATAATGTCAAATATCGAAGTCTAAGTTTTGAGCGTTTTAGTTTCAACCTGTATGCGCGATTTTGCGTTAGTTGCCTAATATTAAGAGTATGCAAGCTATGAATCCGATTCTTCTTAAAGATCTATTCTATGATGAACTATAAAATTTGAGTCCACTTTTAATATTGTACAAAAATATTGTTAAATAGTGTTGCAAAATTTTATTATTCAAAAAACAAAAGATGAATTTTCAAGTGAAATGTCCTAAGATTTATACTAAAAATTTTAGTAGTATTTTGTTTAGATTCTAATGAATTGTTTTAATAGCTTACACGAAGACCAATTTTGAAACTATAGGATGAGTCAATGCAAGACTATGTGATCATAACTTTTAAAAATATGTGATCAGAATCTAATTAACGTTTGTCGGAATTATATACATATATTGAATATATTATAAACCCTGCACGTTTTTTATTTTTTTTTATTTTTTTATTAAAAAATCGTTTGCTTAACTTACCATATTTGGTTATTTTGCTTATAACATTCCTCTACCTTTTGTAATTTTTTTATCAATCCCTTTTAATATACATACATATATGCCAACCCTACTTTTTTCATATATATTTGATTTCAAAAGTATGATAACTCGACTTTCTAAACCAAGTAGCAAATCAAGTAAAACAAACCATAGATCTTCTTCTGTTCGCGGTCGTGGTAGAACTCCTTCCAAGAATACATCTATAGATTCTAGTGATACACCTTTTAAGCCCAGGTCAAGTTTGGCCAGAACACCCCCAAAACTTTCTGAACAAATAGTAACACGAAGTTCAAATAATTCTAAGTCACCTCACCATAGCCAATTACCACTTTACACACCTAATCGCAATCCTCTGGATCTTTCATATACTGATTTAAGATTTGAGTCTGAATCTGAATCAATTGATCTGAATTTTTGTAGTGACATGAATCCCAGGGAAACTTCAAAACAAACAAATATGGCATCTGAGGGTGAACATTTTTCTGCTCATATGCACCCACCTTTAACATCACAAACAGTTGAACCACCAGTTCTGCCTACAGGTACTTTGAACCACTCTCAACATATTCCGAGAAATTCTTCACCGCCTAACGCTATTAATCCGAGTGATCAGCCGGATATTATGCAAGTTATTGAATTGCTACAAAGAACGATTGTTTCAACACAAGAAGAGTTTAGGCGTGAACTTACTTCCATGAAAGGTACTATTGATACATTGTGCGTAACCTCAAACCCCTATGTAAATAACTCAGAACGTGTGATTTTGTCACCTAATAATAATGCGAATAGCAGCACACAAAATCCAAACATCTCATTTGTAAGTCCACCAGTACATTTTAAGGAATGGAAAGTTATATACGATGGAGTAGGCAGTGTATCAGACTTTTTATTTAAACTTGATACGCTGTGTATTAGAAACAAATGTTCCCATCAACAATTGATGGATAATTTCCACATTTTTCTTTCCGGTAGAGCTGAAACATGGTATTGGTTATTCATAAAACAGAACCCTACAGCAAATTATAATTTCTTAAAATTTTCTATTACCAAAGAATTTGGAACACTTGAGAAAGACCATGACATTGTTATTAAAATATCTTTGAAAAAACAAGGACCTAGGGAATCTTATGACGAATTTCATTCCTCGATCATTGCTATGAATTCACGATTAGGTAACCCAATGTCTGATTCTCAATTAATTGATATTTTGAAAAAGAATTTAAATCCTGGTTTAAGGTATATCTTATTCAATTCAAATCATGGAAATTTAGAAGATTTTCGCGAAGCTGCCCGTAAAGCTGAGAAGCTTTTATGGGAAAACAAAAACCAGTTTCTTTTATTGCCCAACCAACGACATGTGGTGAATGAGATTGAAATTGAAGAAAATACCGATGAATTGGATGTAGATCCTCAAATCGAGGCTCTACAGGTAAAACGCAGACCTGATTATTCTAGGATACTTTGCTGGAATTGTTCTTCTTTTGGTCATTCTTATATATATTGTCCCGAAGAAAAACGTAATTTATTCTGCTTCAAATGCGGTCACAAGGGTGTAACTACCCCTAAATGTCCCAACAGGCATACGGAAAATGCCAAACCGAGCGAGTTTACAATCGGGGACTCTCGTTCGGGCCATTAAGTCCCGAAATAAGCTCTTCTTTTAGTAAAAATTTAAAACTAAGATCAATTCCTCAACGAATATTAAAATGTAGACTACGATTTCAAAAACGTAAACAATTCCGTAAAGTTATTGAGTCTGTTCGTTTATGTCATGACGGAGACGATAGACCTTACGCAAAAATTATGATATTTAATGAGACTGTTCACGGCTTACTAGACTCTGGTGCTAGTATATCCGTTTTGGGCAGAGATTGCATAAATTTTCTTAACAAACATTCAGTTGAAATAAAACCGTTTCATTACACTGTATCTACAGCCGATGGATCGCAACAAGCTATATTAGGTTATTGCACTTTACCGGTCTCTTTCAAAAACGTTTGCAAAAATATTGATTTTTATATAGTTCCTACACTGAAACAAACTGCTTACTTAGGTGTTAATTTTTGGAGGACATTTGCTTTAGCCCCTGATATTATTCCCACCATTAATGAAATAACGACAGATGATAGCAATTTTCATATACTCACACCTGAACAAAAATTGGAACTTGATAAAGTTATTTTAGAGTTTCCTTCATTTTCTAAACTTGGACTAGGATGTACGCCATTGCTTGAACACCACATTGTCACCGGAGATGCTACCCCAATTAAGTCGAAACATTTTCCTTTATCACCACCCCGTCAAGCAGAAGCTTATGCTGAAATCGATAGACTCTTAAGTCTGAATGTCATAGAAGAATCGAATTCTCCGTGGTGTAGTCCCGTTGTCTTGGTGAAAAAACCTGGCAATAAAGTTCGACTTTGCTTAGATTCACGTAAACTGAATCTCGTAACTAAGAAGGATTCATATCCATTACCCCATATTGGAGGTTTGCTTTCTCGTTTAAAGGATACTCATTTCATCAGTGGCATAGATCTAAAAGATGCTTTCTTTCAGATAAAATTATCAGAAGACTCAAAGGAAAAAACCGCGTTCGCTGTCCCAGGTAAACCCTTATATCAATATCGAGTAATGCCCTTTGGACTTTGTAACGGTCCACAATCTATGAGTCGTCTAATGGATAAGGTTATACCATCTCGTCTAAGAGAAAACGTTTTTATATATTTGGACGATCTGTTGGTATGCAGTGCGGACTTTGAAACACATTTGGGCATGTTAAAAGAAGTTGCTATTTGTCTAAAGAAAGCCAATCTTACCATAAACGTTGAAAAAAGTAAATTCTGTCAACGTGAAATTAAATATCTAGGTTACGTTATTGGTCATGGCTGCCTTAAGGTAAACGAAGAGAAGGTTAGCGCAATTAAGGACTTTCCAATACCCAAAACTCCTCGACAAATAAGACGCTTTATAGGGATGTGCAATTGGTACAGATGTTTCTTAAAAAATTTTGCTGAATTATCTGGTCCATTAACAGACTGTTTAAAAAAGCGTCATATACCATTCAAAATGTCACCAGAAGCTATAGATTCTTTTAATAAGTTGAAAGAAGCTCTTTCATCTGCCCCAGTTCTGGCTCAACCAGATTTTTCACGTGAGTTTATAATTCAGTGTGATGCTTCTAAAATAGGTGTAGGAGGCGTATTGTACCAAATAGATGACAACGGGCAAGAACATCCGATCGCCTTTGTGTCACAAAAATTAAACAAATGTCAACAAAACTACACGGTGACTGAATTAGAATGCATGGCAGCTGTTATTTGTATAAAGAAATTTAGACCTTATATTGAGGGCCTTCCTTTTAAGGTAATTACTGACCATGCAAGTCTCCGCTGGCTTATGAACCAGAAAGACCTTAATGGTAGGCTAGCAAGATGGAGTCTAAAGTTGCAAGGTTTTGATTTTAAAATCGAACATCGTAAGGGATCTTTGAACGTGGTGCCAGATACTCTCTCAAGGTTCGATGTTGATTCCTTAGATAAACCAGATAAGCTGTTTGATGTGGATTTGAATAATTCTGAGTTCAAGTCTGAGGAATATATAGCTTTATTGGAGACAGTTTCAAAAAATCACAGCTCTTTACCAGATATCGTTGTTAACGATAAAAAAATCTATAAACGTGTTAAATTTAGAAATGGTGTAGAAGATGAGGAAGATTCTCTTTGGAGACTTTGGCTGCCTCAAGGCTTGGTTACTGACGTTATTGAAAAAGCGCATAGTAGTGACTCATGCCATGGGGGTTACGCAAAAACACTTCAACGTGTGCGTCAAAAGTTTTATTGGCCCTCAATGGCAAAAGATGTGAAACTGTACGTTGATAATTGTGACACCTGCAAGACCATTAAACCTTCTAACATTTCATTAAGACCACTGATGGGTAATGCATTTATTACTTCTAGACCATTCCAAAGAATCTACTGTGATTTTCTTGGACCATATCCCCGTTCAAAGTATCAAAATACAAGCCTTTTTATAGCCCTCGATCACATGACCAAATTTTTGTTTTTGAAACCACTTCGTGCAGCCACTTCATTAAGTGTGATTAACTTTTTCCGTAATGATTTCTTTCCCACATATGGTGTACCTCAATTTATACATAGCGACAACGGAAAGCAATTTGTTTCAAAAGATTTCAAAGAATTATTGCAAAAGTTTGGTATTCAACACATACAAACTGGTTTATATTCTCCTCAGGCAAATGCCTCCGAACGTTGTAACAGAGAAGTAGTTGCTAAAATTCGCAATTTTTTGAGAACTGAAGTGAATCATAGGAACTGGGATCGTGAAATACCTATGATTTTGGGTGTATTAAGAAGCGATTACCACACATCAATAGGATGCTCGCCTTATTATGCCTTATTCGGTCAAAACATGGTTCAACATGGCTCTTCCTATACGATATTGGAAAAATTAGGATGTTTACGTGATGATACTGTAGATTTTCAGGAAAATTCAGATAAATTGAATAAAATACGAACAAAAATTTCAGAAAAAATTAAACTGGCACATGAAAAGTCAGCAAAATCATACAATTTACGTGCACGAAATATAAGTTATGAACCAGGAAAAATTGTTTACAGGAAAAATTATTCTCAAAGCAAAGCTATAAACGCTATAAATTCGAAGTTTTTACCGAAATTTGTGAAATGCAGAGTATTAAAGAAGCTAGGAAATTCTCTCTATTTGTTAGAGGATATGAATGGCAAGAAATCTGGAACATATCATGCATCAGATATTCGGCCATAACTGCCCGGCTTTGTGGGTCGTGCCACACCTTGAACGCTAAGTTTCAGCATAGCGTAAAATCTTCCTGTTCGCTTCTCGGTAATTGCTATAAGCGAAGCAGGTTTGTAACGATTTTAATAATTTTACACGTCATTATTTATTTTCATCTCGAAGTAAACCCAACACTGACGTTTTTGAAACAAATATACTTCGCTGGGGGTATATTGTATTTTGTTTGTCGATAACTAGTATTCAATTACTCGTTAACTTCTTATAGATAGACACGTTTAAATCAGTTTGTTTCACTAATTTCCGTTCTTTTATTAAAGATCAGTCAACGTGAATATATCGTGAATAATTTTCTATTATTAATATTCAATTAATTTGTGGATTTTATTTATTGTAAATTTTATTATTTGGCGGTGAGCAGAACGAATTTGGGTAAGAATGTTAAAAACCTAAGTTTCAAAAGAACCCTTCTTAATTTTTACAAATAAATTTTCAGTTCATGTGCAGCTGCACTTATTCTTTTCTTGGAAAATATTTGATGAACATCATCACAATAATAATTTAAGGGTCAACATTTATATTACTAACTTTGCTTAGCAGATGGATTTTCATAATTGCATAAAGTCCCAATCAATCATATATATATAAGCTACATTTCTGCAAAGTTTTTTTTTTTTACCAATATACCAAAATTATAAAATTGCCCTAAACTATATACCTATTATTTCTAACAATTCTGTAGTTACAGACACTTTTTACACTTATATATATACTAGTTATACATTATCTAAAACTTAAATTTATTCATTCATCATTTTAAAATTTCCTTTCATTCAAAAATATCATTCATTCATAATTTAGTTTTTACTTTTTACTTATTTCTTTATTTTCTTTATCATTATATTTACTTGTAATTTATATACATCTTTGTCTTTGTCTTTAAATACCTATCTCTTTCTTACTTATAATTTACAAATTGCTGAATTACCTATTATTTGCATCAAACATATTGTAAGTCATTGTCTGTCCGAAGCTGTTCATTAGTTTTCTTTTGTCGTTCTTGTCGTTAAGAACTTTTTGCATTAATTATATAAATAACTAAGTTAAATTAAAAATTAAATAAGTAATTAAAGAAAAATAAAAATAAATCAGTGTAAACATAATATTAGCAAAAGTGACTAAGTAACTATATATGTATTGTATATTTTATCTTAAGTGTAAAAATTTTTACAATTTATAAACCACACCATAACACTCCAGTTGCAGTCCAAAAAGGCCTTTTTACGACAGCTGTATGGAATGGAATTGATATCACACAAAATTGTAAGTTTTTCACGACATTTTTTTTATTTATTACATTCATTCATTAATGCATCTCATATTTATTATAAATTATAAACATTGATCTGCAATATTTTGGTTTTCTTAACATTATTCCTACAAAAACAAAATAATATCGCGGCGAATTCAAAGAATATACTCTATCTCATTTCTTTTTGTTAATTTTTAATTCAAGTGAGTTCAATGACTATATAAAATTCTTTTCACTTTTGCTATATACTTAATTCATATGTTTTACATAAAACCTTGTTTACACCTATACCTCCCTTTACTTATTTACATTTAATTAAACAAACAACTATTTAAATTTATGATGATTTAACAATTAATTAACTCTTTAACTTCAATTATTACTTTTTTTTACTTTATTCGTTATAATATATACTATGTTTCTGAATTATAATTAAAAGAAAAAATATTATGAATTGCTAGTGTTAATAAATTGAGGAATGTTAAAACAAATATCATGTGGTTAAGTTAATGTAAACGGTTTATAAAAGGGGCAATTCATTTAAATTCTGAGCACAGGAATTGCCATAGGCGTTTGAATGTAAAATATGGGCGGGAACTTTTTGTGCTCCTGGGTTCAAGTCACCTACAGGACCCTATCATAATGCAACTAGTGTTCTATTCTCCACATAGTAAGACAATTTTTTTCCTGGCAAATGTTAACTCAATGAGGCATGAAGATATTTATTTTCTATTGTTGTGTAGCGAGTGAATTCTGGATAGAAAGAACCCAGCCAGACTGAAGATAGCCGGATGACCACAATAACATGCCTCCACTATCCAGTCTCTCACATAAACATGCTATTTTGGCCTTATCTCGCAACAATTTGCAATAATTATGTCGACATATTGTTTGTTTTAAGTATAATATGCTGACATTGATTATTTTCAGACATTGTTGAAGTATAACAGAAGCAATTGAGTTGTCTTTTACAAATTCCTAGAAATAGTTGTGAACAACAAATAGAATAATATAAATAACTCAAAATGTAGCATATATATGCATATATTGAAGCTTATTCCCTACATCTTGTATAGGGTGATTTTTTTGAGATGTATAGAACTCTAAGTTGGCCACACTTTTTAACTGGTGGATATTTTGTCAGCTGTTTACATGGCATATGATTCATTGTCATAGTTCTAATCGTTTTTGTTGGTGTTACTTGAAGGCCCTTTAGACGATGCAATTAATTGCATGCAATTTTTTCCATTCTCTTTTAAAAATGCTACGTAAAATGTTGTGCACTTATACGATGCAATTTTACGTGCAACAAATCATGAAATTTTTTTACACATTCCTCTTTAGTTTTGCATTCGCAACAAAATTTTAAAATATATGTAAATATAATATACAAAAAATATATGTACATATGTATGTATATAAAATAATATATGTACATACATATACATACATAAATACAATATACAAAAATTTTAAAAAATATAAAAAATGGAAGATTTTAATACAGAAGAAGTAATTGAAAATGTTCTTGCGCATTAATTTTTATAACGCACACTTCAAAGTCAGAATAAGAATAAAACAAAATAAGTAAAACACAAACGATGGTAAAAGGAAATGTCAAAAAATTGCATGGCAAACGAAAGTCGTACAACTTTTTCTACCCCTCTTGCTACTCTCCCGCGTTCGCCTACAAACATCAATTGCATGCAAAATTGCATCGTCTAAAGGGCCTCTTGTTCTGATATTCTTGTTCATACTTTTCGTCTCCCATGTGACCATAGCACAAATGTATGAAGCTTTCTTTAACATTTTTTTTTTGATTTTGCTTACCAGTTGGTATAAATGTCGACAATATAATTTTAATATTTGTTTAAAGTTAAAGTTACATTGTTGTTGTAGTTGTTATTTAAAAACAAATAGAACGAATAATGTGATAAAGTGTAAATATGTAATCATATATATATTTGTTTTCTAATGTATACATACGTTCATAAAAGACATGTTACCAATGTGTGTAAATGTGTTTATAGTAATTTTCCTACTTGTTTACTTTGATGTTCGGCAAAATGTTTTCCAGTTAATGCTAATGGCAAAAGTAAATTCCAAAATGAAAAATAAACACAAATTAATCAAAGAAAAACTGTGCAACCATACCTCTTGAATAATGGTATATTAAATAGGACACCAGCATGCAGCATTATAAATAGAAACTATTTGGAATTTTTAACAAATCCAAAAAGATGTTTGATGGTAGGTCCCAAATAGAAAGACTTGTAAAAGAAATATCCATAAATCAGTCTCAATATATTTAAAGTAAAGCTAGATTATTATGCTAGAAAAGTAGCATAAGTTTACGGAAAGAAAAAGTGATTTGATTTGCATCGTTTCGGTTTGCGTTGCATTTCCCCGGTTTCCATTTCCCTATTTACCCTTCTGTTAGATTAGGCCCATTTGGTCCAATTTTTATACCCTCCACCACCATAAGTGGTTAATGAGGGTATATATAAGTTTATCATTCCGTGTGTAACACTGAGAAATACTCATCTGAGACCCAACAAAATATATACACACAGCTTCAAAAGTGTGTAAGCACCAGTGAATTTTTTGATTTTTTTTTAAGATTATGAAAAGCATTATAGTTCAACTTAAATTTTTTTTTTCATAACCAATATCCAACAAAACGAAACTTTTAAATTTCAATCGATGAATAGATTTTAGGATTTTCATTATCTTAAAAATAAACAAATAATTTGTTGTGTTTACTCACTTTTGAGGCTCATAGTATATTATTGATGCTTATGGAGTTCTAACGAGCGAACTATGTCCGTCTGTCTGTCTGTTAGTGTAAAACACTTTAACGTCCAAAGGAAACAACCGAAATCAACAAAATTAACAAAAACCGCTTACAGTTCTCCTAAACAGTTTGGTATTGAAAAATCAGCAAAATCGCTACAGTAGAACAAGAGTTATTGATCAAAATGTAAGAAAACCTCCATAAAAAATTGATATTTTTAAAAATTTTTCTTGCTATATTGTGTATGAGGAAAATAGTAAGCATAGGTCCATGATTTCTCATAGCCCCCATACAAAAATCTTCCCGAAATATTGCTAAATTATACAGAAATGCCTATAAAATTGGAATATCAATACAAAATTCAGCAGGAATAAGTTTCATGCAAAAAGAAATCGTACAACGAAATTTGTTTTAGTTCGGTCCATGTTTGGCCATAGACCCCATATAAAGTCCACATCCAAAATTCACTTAAATACGTATAATACAGATATAAATAATGTTAAACGGCTAAAATTTGACATAAATAATCCTTATAGGTAAATAAATTATTTTACTAAATTTTATGGTGGTCAGCTCATAATTGGTCATAATTCCCATCCGAAAAAGTCATTTATCTCTAACTATATCGTGTAAATATCGGTACCGACTCAAAACTTTGCACAGATCATTTATAATATAAAAAAATCATCACACAAAATTTTGTGATTTTCGGTCCATTTTTAGCCGTATCCCCCATATAAAGCCCTCTTCCGAAAATCACTTTAATACTCATAAATCTCTTATAAATAAGGGTACCAATCCAAAATTTTACACGGATCATTTACATGCATGTCAAAATCAAACTGCTGGATTTTGAGAATATCCGTCCATATTTGACTAGGTCCACTTCTGTAACAGCAATTGTAATATTCTCATGGAAATTGTAATTGGAGAAGAACATGCCAACGCTACCACACCTCACGAATAGGAGCAAACTTGTCATTACTTGCAATCATGTGAAAAGCACCTTTAGATATTATTGCTCGGAAAATGGGGAGACCAAAACTTGCATCAAATAGGCCATAAATATCTTCGTTTTTTTCCACTGTCACGTACAAATTTTTCATACAATCATGTTACTAAATTAATGAAATTAATCATATTGGCAAAAAACAGATTAAATTTTGTATGTACGTAATTTGGATCAAATGGTCTCTTAATACAGGATTCGCATATTTTTTTAATCTAACAGCAGGGTTAACGACGCAAATCGGGGCTCTAGTGTAATCTATTAGAAAGTAATAATAAACACCCTTTTAATTTTTTGAAAGGTAAATTTTATAAAAATTCTTTAACCCAATTGTATATTTACATGCAAAATAAAAAAAGTAACTGATTAACCAGTCTATGATAAGTTTAAAATGCTCAATTTTTCTATATTAATACGAACACAAGTATGAATGCCTCCTTCATATTTGTTACTTTTAATGTTTTGTTTGTTTTCATCTTAAAAAGTTCACAAAGACCCTGAAGTTTTTTAAAAGTCTAAAAGCATTACACCCTAAAATGATGTCATCGAAAAAAAATCCACAAAAAGTTAAAGAAACATATTTAAAATCAATTGTCTTATAAAAAGTACCGATGCGATACTAGGCAACGTTAATGCAGTGTCACACAAATGTTGTTAGACAATCAGTTTTCTTTTTACGACAACGACTGTTTCGTAATAGATTAAAGCAACAAATTTAATTTTATCTTTAATCTATTACGAAAGAGTCGTTGTCGTAAAAAGAAAACGACACTCATACGAAGATTGAATATTCCATACAAAATAATTTTGTTTTGTGGTTCCGATTAATAATTAATTTGCTTTGTTTTAAATAATTTAAAAATTAATTTAACACTTATTCTTATTTAGAACGATTTTGTTTAATGCTTATTAAATAAAACTCTTTTTGCAAAAAATATTTATGTTAATAAAAAAATAGTTCTTTTACATTTTATTCAGATAAATAACAAAACATACTTTATTACAGGTCAATATGACGTTGCTTGGAGTCATGCAGCGCGGCACCTAGGGAGACAGGCATCTCATGCAAATGCAATGTATCCGTTTTGGCTAAAAGTTTACGTGTCTTTGAACTAAAATCCAAATCAATAAGATTTCCATATACAGGATATTCCTCAGCAAATAGTTGGCGATCTTGATCAGCAAACCATTGTTTATAAACATAAACAGGATCAAGTTGCCAAAATTTGTGAAATGAAACAGGTGGCTCTTGTTTCAATAACTCTATCGGATAATCGTTGGGGCGAGCCTTTTATTTAAATCGAAAGTTAATATTTAATGTTAATATGTACATATACATATAAAATTAATGTTTGAAATTCAAAATATGCATATTTATTGAAAATAAAAAAATGGTACCTACTTGATGAAACCGCGATGAATGAAGAGGTTTCACTTGAAGTGAGTGCAAACAAGAGCCCAAAATCATATCATCCGGTGCCGAAGGTAAAGGACATGAACATTGCTGCAAAATAAGTTTAACCAATGGCAGAGAGAATGCAATGCCACCACCACCCGTAATATAATTGAAACCATCCTCAGCATACAAACGATAGCCGTAACGTTCACCTAGATAAATTTCCTCCATTGAGTTGTAACATCCAAGTACTTGGCAAACACCTGAAACGCTAACAAAAAACAAAGAATGGAAAACAAATAATTAAATTACTAATGGGAGATGTTTTCATTAAGGATAGAACAGTAATAGGTGATGCTGAAACTATCCTCTGTCAATGTGTTAAATGGTGTTTGCGAGTGTGTGTGTATGTAAATGTTATTTTATTGAAAATTGCGCTAAAGAAAAATCACTGAAGAAAGTTTGACGGATGAATGGCATGAATGCTTGGTTGGTGCGCACACTTGTTGCCCACACAACCACAAGCATTTTCTATAAGACAGAAAAATAATAGTAAAAATACACTGTCTTATAAATAAATCCTGAGTCTATGAAAATCAAAATTTAAATGAAAATATTCTCCATTGCACTTCAATTTAATATTAAACTCATTGAGTTAAATTTCTTTAAACTTTCAATGAAACAAATTGAAATTTTAATTGAAAAATTAAATTAAAATTTTGTCAAAATGCAACACAAATATTAAGATGAATGTGTTATGTATTTACATATGTATGTGTGTAGGACATTTATTTCCTAATAACGAACACTTACCTTAATAAAGTATCATCGTCGGTGAGAAATAACCATTGTATTTGATGCTTCACATGTTTTGCTTGATTAGCATGATGCAGACGTTGCTGTTGGTTGTTGTAGTTTTCAATATCCCTCAGTGCTAATTTCAGAATCTTTAATGTTTTAGCACAATGTCCCATCTCAACATTTGGTATGCCAGTGTTTATTGTTGGTATTGTGTTATCTTAAAATATTATAGAAACCTACATAAATAAGTACACACAAGCCGAACATGCACAATCATGTTTTAAAAACAAAATAAAGTGAATTGAAGAATCTCCCATAATTATTTATTGTTAGTTTAGATTTTTAAATTCGTAGATTAATTTGAACTAATAAGAACGGTTATATGTACATACATACAGTAGCGAGCAGAAGTGAATACATGTTCATAACACTGACTTTCGCCATCTATAAAAACAAAACCATACAAGCAAATCAAAAAATGTTGCTTATTTTTATTAGTTTATTTGTAAAGGTACAGTCACACTTGACAAATATTTACTCAAAAAACGTAACCATTTGTTTAAGCACAAATTTGTTTGACGTTGTGTACTCTTACAAGAGTTTTGCAAGAACAAACAGTGTCAAATAAAATAAGAATAAATATTTGTTGTGTCCTGTCCTAAATAAACGAAGTTTTTTTTAGTGGTTACGTCTTTTTCGGCAAATATTTGTGAAGTGTGACCGTACCTTAACAAACAGCAGTAAGGAAACAATTATAAATGAGATGAATTCAAAAAGTTTGGGAAAAAAAATTAAAATAACCCGCATAAACTCAATTTTGCACGTTTCAAATTAAATAAATTAAAAACTAATCCAATTTCAATTTAGGTAGATCAAGTTATTAGAAATAACTTGTTAGAAATAACTTGAGTTACCTTGATTTTCTACCAAATTTTCGATAACATCTTTTGAAATTCGATTCCATTCCGCTTATATACGTTGTTGTGGCTGCTTCGTACTGCCCGAGCCGAGTCTTTTTAGGATTGACTAAAGATTTTTAATCGGATTTTGTTTCCCAATCCATGTCTTTACGATTTTTTGCTGTGTGCTTAGGATCACCATCCTGTTGGAAAACAGGGATAAGCACATTTGTCTATAAAATCGGGACGATGTGTTTGTAGATAATCGTATTTTCGCATGATACTATCTGTTAAATGGGTTATCTGTTAAATGGGTTATTTTCGTTTTTTTTTTAACTCATTAAATTCATCTTTTTAATTATTGTTTCTTTACTGCTATTTGTTACGAATAAAATAATCAAAATAAAATAATTTTTTTTTTGATTTCATTGTATGGCTTTGCTTTTATGTATAACGAAACTCAGTTGCGTGAAGATGCACTCAGTTTTGCTCGCCACTGTATTTAGAAATTATGTAAGTTGTGCCGAGATAATAAACAATATAATAAATGCATTATTTAATATATTCAGGCATGTCACAGAATTCGATCGGAATGGTTTCATTCCGTATTCGCAAATCGATCGTTTTTACTTTGCGTTCTCTAGATTCCGATCGATTTTGTTTATTCCCAAAAAATTTTTAAATGTCGGTTTTTAACTTAAATATGGTAAAAACATATGTTTTTTTGTAATAAAAAGTATAACAAATGCGAACAGAAAGAGCGCTAACAAAGAAATTTTAAATAAAAGTGAACAAAATTTTTCAAAAATGCCCGGAATTTAAATTGTTGCTGTTTTAAATGAACAAAGACACCAAAACGCTGTTGAAAAGCTACGAAGTAGAAATTTAAGGGATGCTTCTGAAAACGACAAAAGTTTTCTTTTTGCTGACACCAACTTTGAAATTTTTAAAATTTTATTTAAATGTCAATGAGTTAATTAAAACAAAAATGAAATAATAAAATTAATTATTTAATTGTTTTTGTATTGTATTTTGTACGCTTTCAATTTAAGATCTCGACGTAAAATGCGCCAAGTCATTCAATACGTCAGTCCGAGTTGCTGCGAACGGCCCCGAATCGACTCTCCACAGTCTTCGTGTACACTCTCAGCTACGGCCGCTATATTTTCTTCACCGCGTGCTGGACATGGTCAATTTGGTTGAATATTATCCAGTAATGAATGCTGGGTCTCAAAATGGGTGATGGTGTTTCGAATAGTGGACCGATTATGTTGACCACAAGTTGAGTGAAGTGTACGAACAGAACGTGAATTTTCGTAATTAAATTGAACGATTTGTAAACGTTGTTCAGGCGTAAGGGTATGTACAGAGGGCAGCTTGTTGCCGAGCCGAGCTGGGTGCCGGTTATTGTCAACATACTCTAAGTCTTTCCATTATGAAATGCCAAACAATACTAAACAAAAAACAAGTAAGAAAGTATAGTCGGTCAAGCCCGACCATATAATACCCTAAACCCAGTATATGTATAAAACAGTTTTTCAGAAATGGGCGTTATATGGGATATATAAACTATTGTGGACCGATCATCTAAAATTTAGTGTCATGATGTCTGTGAATATAAATATTGTGTATGTTAAACTTTATCTCGATATAAATACTTTTAAAAGATTTATCCTCCATAAAATTGATTACGCCGAGAGTCTTATATGGGAGTTTCGACTAATTAGGGACCGACCATTATAAAATTAGAAGTCATCATTTCTGTATATTATTTTCGTCGAATTTTATTTGATTACCAACATTCTTAAGAAATTTATGATCGTTAAAGTGATTTTCGAAAGTGGGCCTTATATGGGAGATACGACTAATTATGAACCGATCTGCACAAAATTTGCCGATGTGATTTAGCTTCATTTACCACTTATTTGTGTTGAAATTTGTTTGGTTCCTTACATAATCCAAACATTTGTGACCGGTAAACCCAAATTTCGGGAGGACTTTTGTATGGGGACCAGGTGAAATAATTCACCGATTTTTACTAGTTTCAATCCCATCCGTCCTTGGCCCGAAAAAATATCACTTACCAAATTTTATCAAAATATCTTCAAAATTGCGACCTGTACTCTGCGCACAAGCTTTACATGGATAGCCAGCCAGCCAGCCAGACAGACGGACGGACATCGTGAAAAGGACTCAGAAAGTGATACTGAGTCGATCGGTATACTTTAAGGTGGGTGTTGGAGCAATATTTCTGGGCATTACAAACATCAGCACAAATCCAATATACCCTCCCCACTATGGTGGTGTAGGGTATAATAACATGACAGCATGACACGACTCACACGTGATCTATCCGAAAAGATATCTCTACTTGAATCACCCGTTATAATATACATACATAGGAACATATGTAAATCAAACTATGATAAAACCTAAATGTTACTTCAAATTCATATCTTACCTCCAAAGTCACTGAAATATTTGACATGTTTGGCATACGATGCCCAGGTGGCTTGTATTATTGGTATTCGTTCATTGTGATATTTTGAACAAGTTTTAACGGCAAAATAAATTTCTTCTGGTTTAACAGGAAACTGCAAAAGAAGAATTTTTAATGAATGAAATGTGTTCACGTTGATTTTTTTTTTTTTTTGAATTTTTATTTAAAGTAACACCTGCATATATGTACAAAAGAGTATGTAAACAATTTAAAAAGTATAAGAAGATTTATTTTAAGATGCTGGTACAAGAAAAGAGATTAATGAAATTTACGTTTTTATTTCTGTTGCAAATCCTGGCGATATTTTAACTTTTTTGTTTTTTATAAATTCTTTTTTGATACGCTGTACAAAAGTTTTGGTAATGTGAGTACAGCAACTAGTCTGGTGTGTTGTTTTTATGGATCACAGAAATATTGATCTAAAATCACTTAGTTTAGATTTCAGCTAGAAAATTTATGACTTGGGTTTAACCAAGCTATAATATTGAAACCTTGAAAGAATGTGTAACTGTTCTACTCGGGAATATTTTTACGAGAACTCTGACAGTTTTTAGCATTTGTTTGCGATATTTCGGGAAGTTTTTTTTTATCGTTTTTATCTGTTGGCAAAGAGATATAGCCCAACTATATTTTTTATCCACACCAGAGAAGTTCTGTCATTAAGACTGATTTATGCGATAAGCAACAAATTCTGTAATTACAACTAAAATGTTCGCCCTTTGTGACAAAAAATAACAAATAAAACCAGAAACATTTGGACTTCAAATAGTATATTGAAATTTTAAGGTCTTAAAAAATTATTAAAGTGCCTCATATTTCAACTCGTATTTATATTTGGAATTCCTCTTTTTTGAAGTTTTCCTCTCCAACACTTACACATGTCATTGATGATGGTGCATTTGTTATTCTTTCAGCATACATGGCACATGCATCATCCTTATCCTCATAGTTATTTTTGTGTTTGTTTTTGTTGCTGTTACTTGTTCTGCTTATGGCCATAGGACAAATGTATGTAGCTTTCTTGAGCATTATTTTGTGATTTTTTGTGCTGGTGTTACTATTACGTAGTTTAGAAATGTCACCTTTATGTTTGTCTATGATGTCATTAGACTTCGTAGAAAGAAAATCTGTTTTCGCTTTTGTGGAATATTTAACATTATCATTTTGTAATAATATACTTGTTTTAGCCACTATTGGAATCTGTACATTATCATAAATGAAACGAGCTAACTCATGTGAGGCATCAATGCTAAATTCGGAACGATGAAATATTGATGATTGTTGTTTTGAATGTTTGTTCTTAGAGAGATTGGCATAAATGTCGGCAATACTATTTCGATATGTTTTTAAAGTTAACGTTGTAATTGTAGTTATTGTTAAAAAAGAAAAAAAAGAAAAAAGAATTGATAATAGGTTATAATGTATAACAAGACAGAGACACCACTGTGCCTACTCACCTTTTGAATAATGGCATACTAAAAACGACACCAGCACTCAACATTGGATATGGAAACCATTTGGGATTTTTAAAAAATGCAAAATGATGTACGATTGTAGCTTCACGATCATATAAGGGATGTCCCAAGTAAAAGGGCTGGTAAAATAAATAAATTAACAAATTAGAGTTCTACACTCATCTGTGGCGAATATTGAGTACCCTGCCTGCCCCTAAATATAATGAGATTTGCAGAAACTACATTGGTATAGTGTTTCGTTTTGTCGTGCTTAGCTAGAACAACAATATCATAGATAGAAATGCAAGTTTCGGAATTATCGTTTTTAATAATTTTCAACAGAATTTGTCATACCAATAATAATACCAATAATAATAAAATACAATTAGTAGTTTGTTGACATTACTCTACACCAATACCTCGCCTTGCGTCGTTTCATTTTGCGTTTTTTTTTTCGAAGTTGCGGTGCTGCTTAATTAGTACTAATTTTAACTGTGCATCGTTAGATTTTTGAGGTTGCGTTGTTTTGGGTTCGAGTCTTTAATTTTTTTTTTAAATTTTTGCAAAATCTGCAACATCATTAGATGCTAAAAAGATGACCCGTACAAGAAGTGCTTTGATGATCAAAATGGAGTCCTTACTTTTAATTTGGATTAAAAATCAAGTTGAGCAGTGAATATTATTAAGTAAAATGTCAGCAAAAATGTAAGCAAAAATCTCATTTGATGACATAAAATGTAAAACAATATCCAACGATAATGTTAGTGGTAGTAATACAGACAATTGCTACAAGGAAATTAATTTTACTTTAAAAAAAGCTGTTCATTGGACCAATATTTTGAAAAAGAAAACCGATGACTTAGTATTTTCGAAACCCTAGAACCTTTCTTCGATCTTTACATGGTTTGCTATAGAAAATCTCAATTCTCTTTGCGTTTTCAATTTGTGTCGTGTTTTTTTTTTTTTTTGGAACGTAACCCCGTTGCAAAGTGAGGTATTGGTGTATTTGTGTAATAGTTATATACAGCCAATTATGGATTGTTATCCATAACATCAAATTCAGTGGTATGATTTTGGGATATCAATTTCCAAGTTTATATTTATACAATATTAATTAATTTGTTTTTAGGAAGTGCTCCTTACGAGCGCCATGACAATAATCGGCCCATCTTTAATTCCGTGCAGTAATTTTTATATACATATATGAATTACTCAAGCATGATAAAAATAAAGATTTCGCCATACGCATGATTTCTTATTTGATGACGTATACTGTGCTTTTCCAAGGGTTGCCAAGTGTAAAAATTCTTAAGATTTTCAATTTTCTTATAAAAAAATTTATGCATTTTGTGAGAGTTGTCAAGCATTTTATATTTATTTGCATGAAGTTTGCAGTGGGAAAATGCAAGCAAAATAACATTACAAAATCAGATGAGAAATTTTACTAAAAAAGAAAATGATTAATGTTTTTAAAAAGGTGTTAATATTTTTTTTTAGCTGTTGGAAAAATCTATAACATATTACAGTTTCCCCAAAGATGAAGCACGAAGGGCAATGTATTTACGAGTATTATTAACTTTTTTTTAAGATATTATACTTAATTATGACTCAAGGCACTCATCACAAAAGTGACAAATGTAATTGCTTTTTATGCCAAAAAATTATTTAACAGTTGCTAATAAATGTATGTACTAAAATATTTTTAAAGACTTTGAAAGCTTTTGAAAGCTCAATTCTGTATGTTTTGCTACACTCTTTTCTAAGTAAGTGTATTTTCAAAGCGCTTGAGTTACCAAAATTTCGAAAAACCATTGCTGCTGGACTAGTTGCATATCTAGAAAAGCAGTCAGTAAGATGGCGTTGTACATCCTTAGTAAATTCACCACAACTGAATTACTTGAAAATAGGTAGCAAAACTAAATATCCAGTTGCGGATATCCAGATATCCGCTAGGGAAATGGTAAAAAATGGTGCAAGCATTGCCAAAAGTCTCTAAATCATAGGCAGGCATCCTATAGCACAATTGTGCAGAGATCACTTCACACATACACTTAATCTCTTTCATTTAGTCGTCATTGAGACAGCAATGTGTGCGCATGCGGCAGATGCTTTTATATTTTTTTCAGAAATACTTCCCAACAAACATTTCAAATTAATAATGAATTACGAAAAATATTTTATGATTGATAATGCATTTGGTAACATGCATGTAATCAGCTTTTTAAGTAGTAGATGTTCCGTTTGTATATCAATTTCGTTGTTAATTTCTTATATGTTACGGAAAATATTTAGTGAGTGTATGTTTCCTATCTAAGTTGTTTTGTATAATTTATATAATTATGTTTATGATTGCTGGGTAGTTCGCTCAAACACACAACCTCATTTTACGCTTTGCCTACCTCTATTCTAAATGCAAACATCACTTATGCTTCGTGATTTTTTTTTTTTTTGATTATCTAATCACAAATAATTTATTCTTTTCCATTTATTTGCAACTAATGTAAAGTATTTGCAATAAAAATCAACAAAATATATCATCTTAGAAATGACTACATTTTAATGTGTCTTGAGGCACTCATTAACCTTTTCCCATCTACCTAGTAAACCATAAATAGCACTAACTTGGAAAACGTTTTTTTTTTAAATCAGAATCTATTAAAAAAAAAATACTTAAAAACTTTTTGGCCTTTATTTTAGAAACTGGCATTAAAAGGTTAAGAATATCAAATCGAAGACGTATTACGAAATTGAGCTGCAGTATGACGGTTTGGAAACTAAAAAATAAAAATCCTGGCATTGCTGTTAATCCTTCTGAGGACATGACCTACTCATGGACTAATTATCTAAGCAAAGGTGCTCTAAGTAAGCCCTCAAATTGGTTAATGCATTTACATTATGCGATGCCATTTTTACAAAGTAAAATGGATATAAGCTGTTACTGACAACTGGATTTTTGCAAACACATATGACGTAAGCAAAAGAAATCGACGAAGCAGCAGAAATAAAAATATGTATTTTAGAATAAGGTCACTTAATGCCGAAATTTCTCTGAATATTAATACAATAAAAAGGAAATTTAATAAATTAATGTATAAAACAAAAAAATATTATTAAAAAATTTAAATTGTCCGTCTGTTATTTTACAACTTTTATTTTTTTAATTTTGACAGCTTGAATTATTAACAAATAGGATTGCTTTTTGCGTGACGTCATTTGTGTGACCTGCGCAGAAGTTTAAAATTTTGTGTTTGGGATGGCGTAATATTTATTTATATAATTTTAGAGGATTAAGCTGTGTTCACATTATGTGTATTTGTCATGTGGACATATAGTCTGAACACCTTCAAACAATATCATGTGTTATTTCTCCGTGTGCAATACATATGACATTTTTGTATTTAGAACGAGTTCTATTTTCAAGTGACAAACCATCTGACATCAGCTGTTTTTTATAACCAAAATTTTGTGGCGGCAAAAATTAATTGAAATTTTAATTAATATAATTTATACCTTTTTTTTTTTTTTTTTTTTTTTTTTTAAAACAAACACAAACTCCGAAGCTTTTTGGCTTGTATGCAGAAAACACCCAGAGTCTTTGGCGGGAATTTAACCCGCAACCCTCTGCTTGATAGTCCGGCACACTATGGCCTAGTCTATCGGGGCACCCTAATAGTAAAACAAAAATACAAAAAAAAACTACACAAATTTATTATTGAAAATAGAGGGAAAACTTGAAAAGGAGTTAACAAAAGTAAGTACATATGTATGTGACATAACCAACATATGAACGTGTAATTTATAAACCGTATGTAAAACTCAAATTTTGACATACACATGATATCACATATGGGTAGAAAAGTGACATTCCACATGACAAATACACATAATGTGAACACAGCTTTAGTTATGTATGTTGAATTTACTCGTAGTTAAATGATTTGTGGAAGATGGCTTTATATCGGTATTATTATGACTGAATTGTATAACTCCATTCTATAGACATTTATGTACTAAATAGCCATATTCCGGTAAAAATTTGTTATTGGGGTTGAGTAAAAACATGGACAGATTTTTTTCTTTTTGTCATATTAATAACGTGTGCATTTTTTTTTGGATGTTGTCTTACACAGAAAAAAATAAAAAATGAGTTTCAATTAAAATATTTGTGGAATCAATTAAAAATTTAATTAAAATCGGACCTGTAAACAAAATGATAGTATCAATTAAAAAAAAAAATGTGAGATTTAATTGAAAATATCAGAAAAAGTAATTGAATCAATTAAAATTTTAATTGAAAATTATTTTAAAATCAATTAAAGGTTTAATTGAAAAAAACAACATGTGTACATTTTGATAACTCTAGAATCAGACTTTATCAACTGATTTTACTGGTTTGAAATACCAAACAGCTAAAGATAATAATAAACGTTTTTCTTTGTATTTTGTGTATTTTTGACGTGAGAGTCTCTTATACAGACAGACGGACATAGCTCAATCGATTTAGAATTTTATAAGTATCAAGATTATAGAGAATATGCACAATACCTGTTAAATCATTGTCAACGAGTTTAAAGTATAGTTAAAGATTGCTTTTAATATAAGTAACCAAATTAAAAACCATGTTTTCAAATTTCAACAAAATACCTGTGTATGATTTTCAGCCTTTAATTTGTCTAATAGTAGTTTCACTTTAACTTTAGTTCTTTCCTCACAAAATACAATCCATCTTGTGTTATCATTGATTACATTTATATCAATTTGTTTATTTTTATTTGTATATGAATGGGAACTTATTTTTTGTTTGGTGTTCATGTGACTTCTTCTTCGGATTAACATTAGTTGTGGTATTACATTGTGTATTGTCCAGCCTCCTGGGTAATTGAATATATCATGCAGTACATGTACTTTGATTCTATATTGTGGTTGCAATTCCATTGATTGTTTGATTATATTCTCTTTTAGATGGTGACTTAAGTCACTGTGATATTTAGTGTCTTGACTTTGTATTATGAACACAACATCAATGGATGGTGCTGAAATAGGCATTGGGAAATATTGTATTTGAAAATTAAAATAGAAACTTGCTTTATTTAAAATGTTTTGCTTAGTGTTAAGTTAAATATACAAGTATAAAAATTCCAAATAAACTAAAATTATAGGTCTATAATTATGCAACAAAAATCATTTAGTAATATTTCTATGCAGGCAATAGAACAACTATAAAAAAATTTTATTCAGAGTGATATTTGAAAAAAAAATTAGATGTGAAAACATTTATTAAGCGCTCAAATACACCTAATTCTGTTATTACACGGTAATTGGTTCCAGGAAACCCCGTGTTAAAAATATATTGATCGTATGCAAAACAGATGATTGGTTCATATCTCTAAAGTCTATTAAAATTAGTGAAAAACATGGCTTTTTTAAGAACACGTTTCATATATTTCAGGTTTATAATATCAAATCACATACACCAATACCTCGCAGTTGCGGTGCTGCTTAATAAATTTTCACTGTGCGCCGTTAGATTTTCGATGTTGTGTCACAGAAAAAAATAAAAATGAATTTCAATTAAAATATTTGTGGAATCAATTAAAAATTTAATTGAAATCGGATCTGTAAACAAAATGATGGTATCAATTAAAAAAAATTTAAAATTTAATTGAAAATATCAGAAAAATCAGCAAAAGTAATTGAATCAATTAAAATTTTAATTGAAAATTATTTTAAAATCAATTAAAGGTTTAATTGAAAAAAACATGATTTTTTTTCTGTGGTTGTTTTGGTTGCGAGTCTTTAATTTTTTTTTTAAATTTTTGCAAAATCTGCACCATTATTAGATGCTAAAACGATGACCCAGACAAGAAGTACTTTGATGCTCGATAATAAAATGATGATTGAAAATATAGTTGCAAAAAGTAAAATGGTAATTCAGACCAAAGCAAAAAGCTTATTTGATGACATAAAAAGTAAAGAATTATCCCACGATAATGCTAAAAGTAGTAATACAGACAATTGCCACAAGGAAATTTATTTTACGTTGAAAAAAAAATGCTGTTCAGCAAACATTGGACCAATTTTTTGCGAAAGAAAGCCGACGACCTAGTATTTTCGTAACCCTAGAACCTATGTTCGATTTTTACATGGTTTGCTATATTCAATTTGCATTTGGAACGTAACCCCTACGCAAAATGAGGTATTGGTGTACAAAGTACACAATGTGATTTTACACAAGCATAATTATTAAAGAATTAAAAGCTATGCACTCTAAGCTTAAAAGTAATGTAAAAGAAATGTATGACAAGTTCATTTGCTTGTATTCACAAAAAGGGAATTTCCCTAAATTTTTGATATGAACATATTTCGCACAAAATTAAATTAAAAAAAAATTAAGCCCAAAAGAATTTGGATCTTGCTAAAGAGCATAAAATCGTGTAAAAACATATTTAAATATGTTTATTATCAAACCTAGTTAAATCACAACTGTGTAAAAAAGACCGTCTAAATACAGAATTAGGTGTATAATTACATATTTATACCCCACAATACTACTGCTGACTTTGAATCATTTTTTGAGTTGATAAGACGATGTCCGTCCGTCCGTAGGTTAGCTGGTAAGTTGTCCATGTAAAGTTTGTGCGCAGAGCACAGGTCATACTTTTAAAGAAATTTCCACAAAATTTGGTACATGATATTTTGTTGGGATTGAAATTGGTTGAAATCGATTTTATTTCATCTAGCCTCGAGATAGAGGCTTATCGGTCATAAATGTTTGATTTATTCAAGCATCCAAACAAATTTCACCACAAATTAGTGGTAATTGAAGCCAAATTGCATCTAAAAATGTTGTGCTAATCGATCTATAATTGACTATAGCTCCCATATAAGAACGACTTTCGAAAATCACTTTAAAGAGCATAACTCTCTTAAAAATTTCGATAACCAAATAATATTCAACACATACATTTCATATGCAGACAAATCATTCGGCCCAATTTCAGGATGATCGGTTCATAATTATTCATAGCTAACATTTAAAGCCCACTTACGAAAATCATTTCAACGACCATAAATGAATACAAATGTTGATATATAAATAAAATTCAACACAAATAAGTTTTATATATACAGAAATAATGACACCTAATTTTTCATAATTAATCAAATTCATAATTAGTCAAATCACGAAAATCACTTTACCCCCTGGCCCACGATGTCTAACGATAACGTTCGCTTAGATAAGACTTAAGACACAAACTTGATTGTGGAATAAACAAACATGATTGAGTAAAAAATATATACGTTTAAAAGTTTATGTCTTAAGTCTTATCGAAGCGAACGTTATCGTTCGACATCATGGGAAAGGGGGTTAATGTGTATAAATCTTTTGAAAGTGTATGAATCGAGAAGAAATTTGGCACAAAAAGTATTTATATGCGCAAAAATTATGCCACTGAATTTTTGGATAATCGGTCCATAGGTCATAGCTCCCATATATCGCCCATTACTAAAAACTTTTTTTACATACATATATGTTACATAGGGTAATAACAAGGTAAATAATAGGGGGTTATATGGTATACATTCTTTTTTGTTTTTTTTTTTTATTTTTTTTTAATTTCATAAATTGAGGGTGCTGTAGCTTAATTGGTTAGCGCATTTTATTATATTATATTATTTTATTATTATTAAGCATGAGTTGGTATTTGTAGCCCGGGTTCGATTCCCAGCCGCTGCCACTCAAACAATATCAATTTCTGATAATTATTAGTTTTCTGTTCTATCCATCATAATTAATATTTATCACAGCGCCCTACTTCGGTGGTATAGCATTTAAACGCCACCGAAGTAAAATCATTAAATAAAGGCTACAAAATCAAGCTTTAATATCAATGCGCCTACTCACCACCAGAGGCGCTGCAATTCTGCACTAAAAACAAATAGAATGCGCAATTGCAGAGTTGTGATATGAAAAGCTTTCTTCTTTCACCACCTTTACTTCTTCAACTATCCCCTTTCCAAAGAAAGTAACGTAATTATATATAGGCATATTAATTGCCTGAATGTTACTTTTCTTAAAAAAGAAAAAAAAAAACTGATTCTGAAATAGCTGTTAATGTGACTTACCTGTGGCTGTTTCAAATATTTTTAGAATTAACACAATTAGGCAATGTGATAAATTCATTTTGATGTTGTTGCTGCAATTGTTGCTGTTACTTTATTGACAATAAGTTTACAAAGTCATTTATAAAGTCAAACTTCAATTATTTAAATGTTATTATGTATATTTTAAAACAAAATAAATATGTTTTTACTCCATATCTGTAGCAGTTGAGATGATTTGTGTATAAATATTTACAAGGTTACGCACATACTTATTTTATTGTGTATATTATTTTACAAATTTAAATATATTAAAGATATATACCTGTATACATACAGTGGGAAGCAAAACAGTCCGGATGTTTTCCATTAAGGCAGTAAGGTAATGAAAATAATACTGGATTTTTTTTTATTTAATGAACCATATTCTAAATTATAAAGCACAAAAACACACATAAATTCCTTCAAAAAAAAAAAAAAAATAAAAATATTAAAAAAAACAAAAAATTCACTATTCGAACACTTTTGCACAGTACAAGAAATAAACATTATCACTATATTGCTCTGTTAAAATGTAACGGTATTTGACCTCTTCTTATTAAGCCTGTATTGCTGTATTTGTGCATTATTGTTTGACCTGTGAAGTGATTAATTTGATTTTTGAATAAAAAATTAAAAGATCTTTAAAAACGAGAAAAACGCCAACTGATATTGATAACAATGTGATAAATTTGTTGCAAAATAATTACCATCCTTCCGGACAGTTTTGCTTCCCACTGTATGTATGTATAAATAAGACAATGCAGTTAATCAAGAATAAATAATAAGCAATTACAATTGATCAACCCAATTGTTTGTTTATATAGCATTATGCATTTATACAGAAATAACAAACAGAGATTGCAATATAGGTGGGACAGTTGATAATTACTTTTGCTTACTGAATATATTGAAATGCACTACTTCCTCTCCAAGCAAAATAAGGTAACGTTAGTGGCAATCATTTGGAGTAAAAATGTTGAAATTGGTAAAATTGCTCTAATCCAAAAAAATATCTGGCCCTAGAATCTACTTAGCTTTATCTACCACACATTAAATTAAGTACTAATTCTGCAAAGCAGCATTTCAAAAGTATTAAAGTGTCATCTTAATGTACATTTCTTCTACTATTACATCTGCGCTTTCTCATATTCTTATCATAGATTCGCATTAATATTTTTAGTTACTTATAAATTAAACTCCTTCTTTGTTATAAATATCTACAATGAATAGTGAAATGCATTGTGTGCAACAATTTACACATAAAACACAAACAGTTTCCTTGAATTTTACTAAATTATCTATACAATATATCATCAAGAATTACAGTGGCTCACAGCTTGTTTTATGCAGTGCATTTTTATGTTTCTAAAGTTTCATAAAAAGAAAACTAACAGCAACTGAAAATAAAAGTTGGTGTTATTTAAAAGAAAAAATGTTATAGTTTAACAAACAAAAATAAATTAAAAAAGTGCTTCTTTTTTTTTTAGGTCACAGCTAATTTTATGCAGGCACGTATGGGTTTAGAAAACTTGAAACTAAATCTGCAATTACAAGATTTAATATTTGGTTTGATAGCCTTTATTATCTGAAACAGATTAAATTGGCAATTTTAATTTCAAGCTTTCTAAACACACACGTGCCTGCATCAAATAAGCTGTGGTGTAAAAAACGTAGCTTTTTTATTTTTAATATATAGGTCTTAAAATGTAAATTTTTCCTCTTAATAATTTTTGTTTGTTATACTACACAGAAAAAATTAAAATTGATTTTCAATTAAAATATTTGTATATTTAAATAAACATTTAATTGAAAGTGGGGCGATGAAGGAATTTGTAGTATCAATTAAAATATTTTGTAAAAATACTACTTTTAATTAAAAAAAAATATTATATTATTTAATTGAAAATTGTTTTTCAATTAAAAATTTAATTGATATGATTAAATGTTTAATTAAAAATCAATTAATACTCAATTAAAAGTTTAATTCAAATTTGTCAGGCAATAATTTTTTCTGTGTATACAATTTTTTCTTTTAAATGATATCGATTTCTGTTGTAATTTCCTTTTAGTTAGCTTTAAAAACATAAAAATGCACTAGATTAAATAAACTGTGAGCCACTGTATATAAAAACAAATAGAATATTATTTATATTTATATAAATACGTGGGATGTTCGGTAACTTCTTAGCCTAGCATAGAAAGAGAATAGTTAGTTTTTCAAAAACATTTTGATTTTTCAATATAATCTGCTGAAACTTTAATACACTTCGTCCAACGCTTCTCTAGTAATTCGATCCCTTGATTAAAATAGTTTTCCTCTAAGCCTTCAAAATAGTGGTTTACAACTGTAATTGCATCTTCATTTGCGGTTAAACGCTTGCCAGCTAGGAATTTTTTTAGATTTGGGAACAGGTAAACGTCACTGGGAGCTAAATCAGGACAATAGGGTGGGTGTTCAAGCAACTCGTATTTGAATTCGCTAATTTTTGCCATTGTTAAAACACTCTTGTGCGCTGGTACATTGTCTTGATGAAAAATTATTTTTTTGTGTTGTAAGCCAGGACGTTTTTCTCCAATTTTTACATTTAATTGATCCAAAATGTTGCAATAGTACCTACTCTGAATTTATTGTTTTGCCCTTTTGCAGATAGTCAATCAATAAAATACCTTTCAAGTCCCAAAAAACCGTTGCCACAACCTTACCAGCCAATTGAATTGTGTTTGCCTTCTTTGGGGCACTTCCTTCAACTTCAGTTCATTGCTTGGTTTGTTCTTTTGTCTGTGGAGTACAGTGGTGGATCCATGTCTCATCAACAGTTATAAAACTACACTTAAAATCCATTTTACTTTTCTTAAAACGATTCAAACAAGCTTAAGAAATTTTCATTATTATGCGTCTCTGGTCGACTGTTAATAAATGCGGCAGCCATCTTGCAGAAAGCTTTTTCATCTGTAATTCTTCATGCAAAATTAAATGGAGGGGATCATTTGAGATGCCCATGATATTGTTTATTTCACACACTTTTATTTGTCAATCATTTCAAACCATATCATGCACTTTGGCTACAATTTCTGTTGTTGTTGCTGTTTTTGTATGTCCACTAGGTGGTTTATACTCAATGCTTGTACGTCCACGTTTAAATTTAGCAACCCAATTTTTTACTGTTGCATATGAATCATTATGAATTTCTTTTCCCGATAAATGTTTTTTATTTAAATATTTAATGACACCAAGAATTTTTAATTTTTCCATTGTAAAAAAATTGCAGATGAGTCTTTTTTGAACATCTGTTTCTATATGAAGGAGTTGGCAGATCGAAAAGAAATTTAACATGTTATGAACCCATGGAAGCTTTCAAAGCAATTAACTTTGTTCTGTTTGTACCGTGCTTTCTGTTCTAGGCTAAGAAGTTTTCGAACCGCCCTCGTATACACATGAGTTCATTTTGTTGTTCCAGTATTTGTTTTATTTATTTATTAATTTATTGAATTTTTTCATTATTAGCACATTTACTTTTTATTTGATTTATTTTTGCAATGATTTCTATGAAAAGCTAAAGACTGCACTACGTACTGTACTGGTATTATTTGACAATTTCAATTGGAATAGTTAAATTCATTTATTACTTGTTGATGATACTACACCCATAGTCAAAAATTAATATTGAAATTTTACACTCAGTGTTATTTTAAATATGTTTTATTTCATCTTATGACTTTTTATTTCGTACATTTATTCACACTTCATTTATCTGCCCACGTGACATTTGTGTGATTATTTTGTTTGCTACGTACTACTAGCTACCGTTTTAGTTGAAGCAACGCTATCTATCAACTGTTTTGAAATATTTCGTTTATTTCCCAAATAAAGACAACTTGCACACAAAAGTTTTTATCTCAAATTGTATTTTATTTACACTCATTTTAAGTTGAGTGATATTTGCACTGCGCCGATGCAAACAAATTGTGTTTTTATGAATGAAATTGTGATTTTAATTCGAGTGATAAATTCGTTGCGATTTTTTTTTGGTACTGGTTAATGTTGAAGCGTAAATGAAGTTGTTAGTCAGTATAATTACGTTCCTTGTTGTTGAGAAAATAAATATAAATTATATTATTTTCTATGAAAATAATAAATACTGTCATTTCTTCTGATAATATGTCTGAGATTTTTTTTTCCGTCAAGTCAGAAAGTTTTTATGGTAAAAAGATGTTTAGTTAAAATATCATCATCAATTGCAGACCTGGTGGTCAAAGTTTGTTCTGTTATATGGTAGAAGGAAAAGTTTCTTTTTTATATTTTATAATCATTTTTATCATTTATCAGCCATGTCACAGAGTTTAATTCCGTTCGGAAGTGGAATTAATTCCGTATTTTGCTTCTATAGAAAAGGGTGAAACGAAAATTTTTCTCGGTATGAAATTTAGAAATTCTTAAAATTATAATTCCACACAGCAAATTAAAAGTGGTTTCATTCCGAAAAATTTGTTCCTTGTACTTTTTCTACAGTAACAAAATACAGAATTAATTCCACTTCCGAACGGAATTAATTTCTGTGACATGGCTGTATGAGTATTTGAGTAACTTTTAGGTCACACTTGGCAAATATTTGCCGAATAAGACGTTTATTTATTAAAAAAAGACCAAGACACAACAAACATTTAGTTTTATTTTATTTGAAGCTGTTTGATCTTGCAAAGCTCTGGTAAGAGTAAACAATGTCAAACAAATTTGTGCTAAAATAAGTGGTTAAATATTTGCCAAGTGTGACCGTACCTTTAGTTTTGATGAAGTTTTTAGGAATACTGTTTTTTTGTATGCATTTATATACCATAAAAACAAATTTGTATGGTATAATTTCATGAAATTATCTGCCCTATATTTGAAGAAAACAGCAAAAAATATTGAGATTGTCTGAAATTTTAGTGTATAACTCGGATCAAACTGGACTAATGTTGCCCAAATTCAATACCAAACATTTCGGTGAAAATTATGTTTGGGAAATATTTATTGCTCCAAGTTTTTTTTAAAGCTCTATCGTGCCTTCAACAGACAGACGGACATAGCTAGATCGTCCACAATATATATTTTTTGTTTCTACGATCAATATTTAGATATGTTACAAACGAAATGACAAACTTAATACAACTCTCTCTATTTGGTGTTGGGTATAAAAATTTATCAATTGACCTCCTGATCGAATACTTATTGAAAATGTGATTTAATATTCATATCACTCATACGACCCGTAAGACACTTTAGTGCATATGTTGGCAGTTTCACAAGATTGAAATAATTCAGTAAGGTAAACTTCACATTAGTTCGTTTGAAGATGATTTTTTTCTTGCATATAAGATCACACAGTTGGAAAAAGGCAACAATTTGCTCCAATTTTTATTGTGCTGATATTTATTGTAATAATTTTGTTTCAATGAAATTTTCTGCAGTCACATGATTATTACATAGAAATTTTATTGGTACAAGTTGGCGAATAATAATTTTGTGGCAAGCAATCATACAATTGTTCGAACATGCAGCAACACCCACAATTGCCACGCGGTTGTATTTAAAGTGGTCACACGGTTGGCTAAAACAAACACAGTATTAAACGCGATTGTTACATGTACCAATTTATTGTACATTATTATTGATGTATTTTGCCAATCGTGTGATCTTAGCTTTTTAAATTAAGTTCGATTTTGTGCTTCTATTTGGCCTTAATTTACTCCTAAGAGAAAATAAATAAACCAAAATCATGCAACCACCTCAAGTTTGATCAACAAGATAAACCAAAATCTCCTCTAGATTCAACAAAATTTCCAACCAAACCTAGATTTGGTGACGATTGTAAAGACTGATCTCGATTCCAAAACTTTACAGCCTGCAACCACTTCGAGTTCGCCAATGACAGTTGACTAACAAGACAAACCAAAATCTCCTACCAAACCTAGATTTGGTGACGATTCTGAAGACGAGTTTTAATTCGCACAAACTTACTCACATATGTATGTATATAAGATTGGAAATCTCAATTACTCTGAATAATATTTGATCAAGAAACCTTTAAAACTTCACATATAAGGTGGAGATTTTTCCAAATAAGTGAGTAGAGTTTTCTGTTGTGAAACAAACAAGTCTTTTACATATTCCATTTTCGGTCCAATATAGATGGTGCAATTAGTATGGAGATCAGATGGAGTGAAGTATTTTCTACGACGTTTTAAAATACCAAGACACTTGAACGCTTCTTTTGACACTTGAAAAATGTGTTTGGTCCAGCGGCAATCACACTAGATTCTCATGCCCAAAACGTCAAGAGCGTCTGATTTCTTAATATTTACACCGCCCATAAAAACAGATGAAGCAATATGATCTGTTGTGCGTTTGTGCCTTAATATTGTCTTAAGATCTTGGCTATGCAGAACATGATATTCTATGGATTCATATATTTCATGGATTGTAAATGTATTTAAAGAAAGTTTCTTTAATTTAAGTTCATTTAAGTAAAAAAGAGTTTAGGTATACATATCGTCACCTAAAATATAAAAGGCCGTAACTACGAAAGAATTCAAAATCGATTTTTTGATTGATTATTATGTAATTAACAAAAATACAACTTTCTTTAAAATATTACTCTCATATGCCGAAAAACGTCGATCTTATTAATAAAATATATTAAAACGAAGTTGGCATTTGTTTAACTGTTAGTTGAAAGTTAAATTTTTTCAAATTAGTAACAAGGACGCTGTGGATATTTGGGTCTTATCAAATAATAAAATGGTTACTGATAGTGAACATTATTCTCATAAGAAAGTTAAACAAGTTAATAAAAAATGTGAAAATAAAATATGCATATAAAACTACTGGAATTATTTTCTATAACACCAATATGAAAGACAAATATGAGCTTTTGCCACAACGCACACAAAAAAAGTTTGAACATGTTTGGTTACATAAAAAAAAAAAATAAAAATATCTACACAGAAAAAAAAATCATGTTTTTTTTCAATTAAACCTTTAATTGATTTTAAAATAATTTTCAATTAAAATTTTAATTGATTCAATTACTTTTTCTGATATTTCAATGAAATCTCACATTTTTTTTAATTGATACTATCATTTTGTTTACAGGTCCGATTTTAATTAAATTTTTAATTGATTCCACAAATATTTTAATTGAAACTCATTTTTATTTTTTTCTGTGTAACAAGAAATGTTTACTTCCGGCTGATTGCCACAGTTTTCATGTATACGATAATGAATTTTCGTGGTTTTATACCCTTCACCTTCATGAGAGGGGTATATATAAGTTTGTCATTCCGTTTGTAATTTCCACAATATAATTTTCCGACCCTATAAAGTATATATTTTCTGGATCCTTATAGATAGCGGAGTCGATTAAGCCATGTCCGTCTGTCTGTTTATTTGTCTGTCTGTCTGGATGTTGAAATCAATTTTTTGAAATCCCCAGATATCTTCGGGATCCAAATCTTCAATAATTCTGTCAGACATGCTTTCGAAAAGTTTGCTATTTAAAATCAGCAAAATCCGTCCACAAATAAGGGAGATATAAGCAAAAATCCGAGACAACCTCTGAAAATTTCATTAAAAAAACTAAGTGAATTAATATTGTTACAGTTAATTTTCTCATAAACAGATGGCGCTGATCAAACAAAGTGTTTAAGTGTGTTCTTAAACCGTAATTTAAATATGTGAAAAGTTTCGAATACTTTAAGTGTGTTCTTAAACCGTAATATAAATGTTTAAAAAGACAGTGCACTATGGTTTTTTTTTCGTTTATTTTGGCATAAACTCTAATTTTAAAGCTATTGAAATGAAATTTTGTTTGTGTACATTTTTTATGCTCCCAAGATGACCTACCAAGTTTCATATGATTTGGTGCACTATTTCATATAGCTGCTATATAGCCGATCTAGCCGATTTGCTCCAACTTTTTTGTTTATGAAGCTATTGAATTGAAATATGGTTTGTATACATTTTCTATGCTTCCAAAATGACCTACCAAGTTTTATATGATTTGGTGCACTATTTCATATAGCCGATCTGGCCAACATGCAACTAGGTTTTTGACGTTTCCATTAAAAATATTATTTTTAAATTTTCTATTATATTTGATGAAAAAAAAATAATAATAATTATACAATTCAAATTTCATTAGTCACCTCCTATTGTGGCAGCATGTATGAGTAAGGGAGCTAAGTTGTTATTCTCCTCTGAGAGTTACGCGACTAATTTTCTTTTCAGACGAGTACCAGTGCTTTTGTAACCATATTTTGGGCGACCCACTTTATTTTCTAACGCCTAATTGCCAGTGATTTCTATGAATATGCTTTTGGCAAGCCATTTTGAGTGCTTTTCCTTAAATCTTTCCAGAGTTAAATTACACTTCGGCAAGTGTTTCTTTATATAATTGACGAAGGCTTTCACTTTTTCATTTATAGACTTAATGTTATTGACTTAATGTTCTCGTTATTGAGCAATGCTAACTAATATGTGCTGTTGTACGGCGTCTCCTGAGCGATTGTTGTTGCTCCAAATGTCAACCAGCTCAGCACAACTAAACACATATTGTACTATAAAACATTTGATTTTTTCGAAAACATGAGGATTCGGACAAAAAAGATTAGTTTCTTATTAATCTGCACACTTTGGTTAATAACTTCTCATTAACAACTTTTTGCAACGCTTTGCCATGCAAAAGTACACAACAACACTTGTTAAGCTCATTTTCAAAAATACACATAAACAAAACACTGTACAATTTGACAAAAACACATAAAAACCACACAACGATTAGTAAACTATAGTTTTACATACCTGGACAATCGTTTTCCATATTAATCCTTTTCACTTTTGTGTAAACTTTCGCCAGAACAAACAATCAAAGTTGCAAAATTTTCCCCTCCAATTTCACACAAAACGTCTGGTACATAATCAGCTGACTTTAACAGCACGCAAACAGAATAGTGTTGCTCCACATGTTAAAGTTAAATATATTTTCATCTAACTCGAGTGTTTAAAATTACAAATCAACAAAATTTTAAAATACTTAACAAAAAAAATTGAATTTATGCCAAAAAAATCCAAAAAAAAAAACCATAGTGCAGTGGTTAATTTTTTTTAATTGTGTTTGTGTACATTTAAATAAATAAAGACTCGTTATATTTTTTTCAAACTACTTGACGCTTTTATTTTGCAATTAAAAAGAATCCGGTTTAATTAAAGGAAATAAACCACCGATTTTAAAAGGTAAAAACGTAACAATATAATATATATGTATGTATGTATGTATATAATATAATTATGCATCCACAACAAAGGTGAAGGGTATATAAAATTCGGCATAGCCGAATATAGCACTCTTACTTGTTTTTTCTAATTTTGTTTTCTTTTTTTAAATGAACTATATTTGTTCTCGAATTTATTAAACTCGTTGTAATGAGTTTTGTATATTTTATATGCAAAAAACAGAAAACAAAAAGTAAAAATGCTTAATAAGAGTGTTCAGTGGAATTTTTTCATCCTAATTTTAACTTTTACTAAAAAATTTTTTGTTGTTACGGCTTTTTGGTTTCAGAAAAAACGATTCCAAAAGGCCTTAACTACAATTACTAAAACACTACTATTATTTTATAATTTGTTTTTATTAAACCAAATCGGCAATACGTTTTTAAGGTAAATTTTGAAATTTGGCCAATAAGAAGGAAATAGTCTTAAATTTATAAAGTTTTTTGCTTCTCCTGTAAAAAGCTAAAATGTGTAGTTACGTGCTTTTGGATTATGTGTAGAGAAATACATTCTCTTAAAAGTTTGTAATTAATAATACATCCATAAAAATTATTTTTATACCCTACACCACAATAGTAGGGAAGGTATATTGGATTTGTGCTGATGTTTTGTAACGCAAAGAAATATTGGTCCAACACCCACCTTAAAGTATACCAATCGGCTCAGAATCACTTTCTGAGTCGATTTAACGATGTCCGTCCATCCGTCTGGCTGGCTGGCTGTACATGTAAAGATTGTGCGCAGAGTACAAGTCGCAATTTTGAAGATATTTCGATAAAATTTGGTATGTGATATTTTTTCCATACAAATATCCTCCCGAAATTGGGGTTTACCGATCATAAAAGTTTGAATTATGCAAGTAGCCAAACAAATTTCACCACAAATGAGAAGTAAATGGAGCTAAATCACACATTTCGTGAAGATCGGTACATAATTAGTCGTAGCTCCCATATAAGGCCCACTTCCGAAAATCTTTTTAAAGCGCATAACTCACTCAAAAATGTTGCTATCCAAATAATATTTAACACAAATATATTTCATATGTCTAAAAATAATACGGTACAATTTTATTGTCATCGGTCTATAATTAGTCGTAGCTCCCATATATGTCCCACTTCCGAATATCTCTTTAACGGTCATTAATTTCTTAAAAATGTTGGTAATCAAATAAAATTCGAAACAACTAAGTTGCTTATATACAGAAATAATGACACCTAATTTTATAATGGTCGTTCCATAATTAGTGGAAAATCCCATGTAAGACCCTCTCTGTAATTCACTTTAACCTCCATAAATCTTTTAAAAGTATTTATATCGAGATAAAGTTTAACACATATAATATTTATATTCACAGAAATCATGACACTAAATTTTGGTCCAAAATAGATGATATCTCCCATATAACGCCCATTTCTGAAAAACTGTTTTATACATATACTAGGTGTAGGGTATTATATGGTCGGGCTTGACCGACTATACTTTTTTACTTGTTTTATATTTATTTGGTATTCCAAACACATGTATTTAATATGTTGCTGGCTCTTATCGTGATAATTGTAGGAATACTTATAATTTTTAAGTCGTTTTATTAAATGGTGATTAATATTAATTGTAAAAATAACACATTTATTAACTTGCCCAATATTTGAACAAAGACCTAAATGTATGAATGAAAACACAGTTTAACTTTTACACAAACAAATTCTGTATGCTTAATAATAATAATTATTATTATAAAGGAAATTGTAATACCTTGAAAAAAAAGAAAACTAATTCCAAATACATTTAACCTTTTCAAATTGTACGATTTATTTCATTGAAACTTAATTCGTTAGAATCTGGTAAGCAGCAAACTAACACACTAATATTTTGTATTTGCTTTATTTATGTTTTTGTGTTGGTGAAGCAACCATGAACTGAAAATATAATTTCGGTAAACTCACATAAATATTGTATTAAATATGTACTGAAGCTAAAGCCGCGTTTTCACAATGTCATTTTTGTTGTCAAATTGTCCAAATTATTGGCAATTGTATGAAAACGGGTTGTCATATGGCGTTATCTATGTTTGCAATCATATGACAACCCGTTTTCATACAATTGCCAATAATTTGGACAATTTGACAACAAAAATGACATAGTGAAAACCAAGTATAAAGCTTTAAAGGCATTTTTTTATTCTTATTGTAAATAAATTTGCTGTAATTTAAGGAACTAATATAATTTATTTTAACTTGGCGAATAAAGTTTGAAACGTTTATAATTTTTGTAGATTTTATTAAGAAATTAGTAAAGTCTATAGCATGTGTGAAAGTAGAAAACATTAAGTTTTCTCTCTAATTTCAAGCACGTAATCTTGTAGTAAAATAAAAGAACTTTTCCTTTTTTCTTTAAATTATCTACATTAAAAGATGATATAAGATTGAAAAGTGTTGCTGCTTATATTGGAAACCATTAAATTTTATTTTTTTAATTAGATTGTGCTTTTTTTTATAATGATGTTTTACTTTTAACATAAACATCATTATAAGTATATTTATGAGAAGACGTGATTTAAATTTTAAATAACTAGAGACGTACAGTTATATAAAAAAGTTAAGACTCTACTGCAGTTTCTAGCTAAGATTGCAGTTTAGATTTTAATTGAGCTTTTAGTTATGATTCTAGATAAAATTCTAGTTTAGACCCTAATTGAAATTTTAGTTAAGATTCTTGTTCAGCTCCCTGTTCCCTGTGATTTTGATTGAAATCATAGTTCAGATTTGAGATCTAATTCAAATTCTAGTAGAGACTAGTGAGGACAAAAAAAATGAGAATAATCGATTAATGTATTATATGATTAATCGAAAATAAAAATAATTGATTGCAATTAATTGGAAAGATTTAATCGATTAATCGGTATTTTTAGGTAAAATTGAAATTTTTAGAGAAAACAATTTCTGAATTTTAAACCAGAAAATTCTACAAAAACTTCTCCTATTTTAACAAAACGTCAAAAGAAAATTCAGCCAAATAAATTTAATTAACAAAAATACGAAATTCTTTGAAAATAAGTAGGTACCTGTACTCGTATATGATGGATGAATTGGATTCTATACTCAAAATGTTATTTAAAACTTAATAAAGTAAATTGTTTTGACATGGTAATTTAACCTGAACTAATAAAATATGCTAAATTCAGATATTTATTTATAAAATACTGTAAGTCTTGTTTCACACTCGTCAGTTTTAGCTCACTAGTTTTTGTTCAATTCTCTTTTGAACTTGCCATTTCATTTACATACGTCAAATCAATTGTCGTACTTTTTAATGCAAATCAATATGCATGAAAAAAAAACAAAAGGAATTAAGAAAATTGACTAGTACCTTCAAGTTTGTACCCCTTTTGTTCTCTTTTTTTCTTTCCCATCCAAAAATACTTGCCTTGACGAGTCAGAATTGACGAGTGTAAAAGCAGACTAAGATATTATAAAAATATTACACAAGTTGTGTTTAACATTATATTTTTTGTGATTTCTTATTAAAAAAGTTAAAATTTATGTATTTTGATATGCATTGTACACGAGACTATATAAACTTGAATTTCTATGTTTTCGTTAAAAAAAAATTTAAAATGACTTTATTTTTCCGATTTTTTTTGACGATTTTTCAAATTCGAAATGACGATTTTTTATCGGGATTTTAACGATTTTTTTCGAAATTCATCTGGCTGCCCTGGTCACAAATTGTGACTCACAACAATGAATGCACAATTGTTTGTTTTAATTAGTACCTTTGTTGTAGCTGTATTGTGGCGCCACGGTCCATTTTCCCACTGCTACCTTTTAAAAGGACAGTAATGATATATATAATTTTCATTACTTAATATTTTATGTGTTATTATGTAGTAAATTAAACCGAAAGGCCTGGAATCTTAACGAAATTTTGGAAGAACTTGAGCAATGGAGTGATGATGACGTTTGTGAGGTCATTTACATTGCACCGCCTGATAATGCTAATGCAGTTATAACAGATGAAGACAGTGGCGATGAAGATAATGTGTGCCTCAACAATTTGCCAGGCTACGTGCAGAGGCAGAAATGAGGTACAAATATCGCATTATCGGATCTAATCAAGCGCAAAAGGATTGCAGAGCCAAGGCCAAGTAATAAAAACAATTCAAGAAAGTGAAAGCAAGTAGATATTGTTCCAAGCCTGCCACAATGTAAGGTATCTTCACAATGAAAAGGTTATTTGATGATGGCATACATTCTAAGGAGTGCTTCTTGGCTTATCACACCCCAACTTAGAACATAAAGTTTATTATTTCTTTTTTTTTATTAATTTTAACTATACAAATTTTTTTTTTTAATATTCGGCCTTATTGTGAGTGTCGTTTTCTTTTTACGACAATGACTCTTTCGTAATAGATTAAAGATAAAATTAAATTTGTTTCTTTAATCTATTACGAAACAGTCGTTGTCGTAAAAAGAAAACGACACTCACAATAAGGCTGATTAAATGGTTAATATCGTTATTTTTGAATAAAAACAAAGTAGTATATTTTAAAAGACCACTCGATTCCGGGAAACTATAGCTTTTTAGAAAAAAAAATTATTAAATAAAAAATGTTTAAATACCTATGAGGATTTTTAGTTTTCAAAAAAAAAAAATTCCGGCACTATCTGGGATAAGCTAATGTTAAAAATGTTGCCATAAGATCTATCGAATTTTCTCTAAAGTAAGTTGGTGGTTACGTTTTATTATGATTTAACAAATATTAAAAATGTTACTTTCAAGCTCTAAAAAGTACATTTTATTTATAGAGTTGGTACGAAATAAATCCAAAAACCCATTTTCCATCACTGGTCCAACGTCATAAAAAAAAAAAAATCAAAAATTGTAATTTCAAAAGTTTCGTTATATTTGTCTGTATTTAAGTTGTTTAATATGTTTGTTTATTTTACGAAAAAAGGTTGCGTGACATCTCTAGTTGTGTTGAAAAATGCTTAAGTAAATGAAAAACAATTTCTCTGTCGTTTCACTGTGGTGCAATAATTGTTTTATTAAATTTTTTTTCAACAAACTTATTTTACTCTTTATTAAACAAAAACAACTTCTTGCTTAGGATATAATAGGAAAAAATATAAGTGGCTTTATACCTGCTTTAAGAAGGAACAAAATTTAAAGTTCTTGCAAACACGATTTGGTTAAAAAAATTATTTAGTTTATTTGTGCTTTAACCCAAAAATGGATGTAAATATTAAGTTTAGTTCTGCTCTTATCTTGATTCTTGTTCGAACAATTGTAATTTATAAGTTGTATTATTAATGGCAATTAATGATAATTACAAGCGCACTACCAGTATTAAATTGTTCAATAAACACACAAATATAATATGTTAGAGATACAAACACAAAATTACTCACACTTAAGGACAACATTCACACACATACAAAACATGTAAATGTGAAAGGAAAATGTCCTGCTTATAATTGTAACAGAACTTATTCAAAGAGCATTTGACCTTGTTAAATTAAAGCATGTATTTTATTGGAATTAAATCTGTTAAGAATTACAAACAAGGGAAAGATATGGATAGTAATCCAAATTTGTACATTACAAAAATTCACCAAACTCTTCTTAAAGATATCTAATGTTTTTAAAGGCATTTTATTAAGCAGCGTTTATTTTAAATGCACAAAAAACCTATAAAATATAGAATTATAACCAAGACAAATATGTATATGTATGTATAATGATTTTAAAATGTAATTTGAATAAATTCAACAAAATGTTCTAAAAGACATTTAATGGTGTTTTCTTTTCTGGGAAAAATGTTACACGTTTTTCCCATTTCGCACACAGAAAAAAAAAATCATGTTTTTTTTTCAATTAAACCTTTTCGTTCTGACTCACAACACGTAAAAAAGAAATATGATAATTCTCATATTCTATTTCTCAAAAAACGGTGAGTTTAATAGATGATAATTACAGATTGATAATGGACAATGAAGATTGCTGATGACGCCCTTGGCCGGGTAGAAAATGCATTCCAATTTGCCAATTGTTCCAATACGTTACAATAGTATTCTTTAATATAAATTCTTGAACTACTAGCCTGAATAAAAACTTTTCACTTAAATAAATATTAGTTCAAATCCTTCTCTAATTAATAAAACCTTTAATTGATTTTAAAATAATTTTCAATTAAAATTTTAATTGATTCAATTACTTTTTCTGATTTTTCTGATATTTTAAATTAAATATGAAAAATTCTTTTTTTGATACTATCATTTTGTTTACAGGTCCGATTTCAATTAATTTTTAATTGACTCCACAAATATTTTAATTGAAACTCATTTTTATTTTTTTTGTGCACCTTTTTTAATTTTTTTTGTGTTCTTTTCTAAAAAAATGTCAACACTGCTAAAGTGTAGTGTGTTCTTTTCTATAAATGTCACACTGTAAATATAAAAAATGTTGCACCTTTCACACTCTGTATTTTTAGAGGGAGTGAATTGTACGATAAAACAGCTGACATTTGTTTTGTTTATGAATGTGTATTTGTGTTAAGAAAAAAAATATATATACAAAATGGAAAATATTACTACTTTTTAAGCGTATACACAACCATATTCGGTCAGCGGAAGTATAAAACTAATTATTTGTCAAATCAGACATGAGCTAAGTGTTACCATTTACGAAATAAGCACTAGTTGAAAAAAAATGTTAAATGGCGGACCCGTTATATATTTTTTAATTTACAAAATTTTTAATGAATAATTTAATTTCACAAACACCACATATAGAAATCTAACCCATTGGCAACTCAGTTAATTTTTTGCCCAGAAAAAATATAAAATTAAACCCAGTGATGCCAACTTTTGAGACTGAAAACGAGTAAACATTTTTGAAAAAAGGGCTAAATTGAAAAAAATCCGTTTAAAGCCACATCCTGTCAATATTTTCGATGAAGTGCGAAAAGGTGCTAAATTATAAAATGTTTCTTTGAAAAATCAAAACAACAAACACATTTTTATAAAATAATTTATTAGAAAAAAATTACTACCATGAGATACATATTTCAATTACATACGTAGATTAAATACATAGTATTCAATAGTATACATTTAAAATCGGTCGTTACTGAACAAAATTTCGATTTCTTGTTCATCATAATTGTCAGTCCATAAGACAGTATCAATAAAATATTTAGATTTTTTATATGTTTAATTCGAATTAATTTTTGAGCACACTTCGTCAGGTTGAACAACATACATTATCTCTTTTTAGGCTACATTTAATGTGTATTAAACTGTTACACATATTTAATGACATTTTGTTTTTAATTTTATTTTTGAATAAATTCAGGACACTAAAACTCCTCTTAACTGCTGAGGATTAGTCTTTTGAGTGGCTAAAATCGGGCTAAATCTAGCTCGAAAAGGGCTAAGTTGGCATTGCTGATTAAACCAATTCAAGCTGAGAGTTGTTCGTAAAAAAATAATTTCTCTCTCTCAAAAAGAGAGACGTCAAACTTAATATGAAAAAAACTTTGGCCTTACAAATATTTTGTTCATAATGAATGAATGGGTGAATCCACTTTACTTTACCTTATGTTTTTAAACATTTTAGAATATACATTAATTATATTTTAATGAATTTATTTAAATAATAAATTGTAATTTTTACCACGTTTAAGCTAAATTTAGTTGAAACATTTTTGTAATAATTTACAAAAGAATTTTGAAGAAATAAAGGTGAAAAAATGAAAATTAATTTTGGATTGCCAAACTCGAACGAATTTGGTGTGCATACGGTTTTTGCAATTGGAAATTTCTAAAAAAAAATTTAATTGACATAAAAGGTCAACAGATGACAGATGAAGAATTTATTTTACTTAAACAAATAGTTGTCATTTTAAATCCGGTTAAAGTAATAGTAAAAGCTGTTTGTCGCAGTAATATAAATCTTTGCCGATGTGGCATTTTTATTAAAGCTCATAGAAATATGAAAAAGTGATTGCATAGTAAGCGATAATTTACTCAAAACTTTTAAATTTGTTGAAAAAAAAAAAAAATTCAAAATTGAAGAGTGAATTTGATAATGAAATGTTTGTTATTGGAAATGATTGAAATTCGTTTTATTGATTACAAATGAGATAATGAATGTAATTGAAAAATGTAATAGCTCCCCACAAGAATGTGTGTATTGATATGAAATCAAATATTGAATAAGAAATATGTATAATTTTTTTTTCGGAGAGTGAGAAATGCATTCAGCATACAACAATTTGGTAACAATTTTGCCCACAAGCCTTGCTTTTGAATTGTTGTTGGGGATTGTTTTTCGTTAGCCTCACAAAATTAAATCAAGATTCTCTTTATTTTAGATGCCTTAATATTTTTAACAAGCTTTATTTAACCCCCTGGCCCACGATGTCGAACGATAACGTTCGCTTATATAAGACTTAAGACACAAACTTTTTATCGTATCTATTTTTTACTCCATCAAGTTTGTTTATTCCACAATCAAGTTTGTGTCTTAAGTCTTATCTAAACGAACGTTATCGTTCGACATCGTGGGCCAGGGGGTAAATCAATCAATAATATTCTATTGCTTTTAAATTAATATAGAAATTAAAGGCGAATGGATATATTATTTTTTTCTATCTAATTTTCAATGTACTAATTTTTAAATTTACTAATAGTTTATAAAGGAAATTCTGTATTCTATTAAACATTAATAATACTGTGATATTTGAAAGAACCAAAAAACGGGGCACCTACTGGGTAAATCGAGTACGCTGAATCCAGTGGTGCTAATCGTTTTTTTAAAAATAATTTTTTACCACCAACATCATCTCAAAATAACAATACCTCAAATGAATCTCCGGCAAATGCTCCAGTAGTTCACAAACCACTACGTGCTGTTGCTCCTAAAAAATCCGTAATTGTTTCACGATTGGCATATGATACTTTATGCGATGACGTAGAATACTACATAAAATCTAAAGTTGGTCAAAATGCTGATGTCACTGTATACAAATTCCAATTCTCGCAGCAACGATCGATTTCCTCATTTAAAATTATTCTTTCTGACGACATTTTCAAACTTGTTCTCGACACAAACTTCTGGCCTAAAAACACTTTAGTACGTGAATATGTATACAAGGAAGGAAAGACAAAGGTTGGCGTTCTTTTCCAGCGTGAACACAACTGGTGGAGTGGTGGAGTTTTAATAGCGGTTTCCAGTAATTTCCCATCTGAACTTTTTAATATTGACTCAGCAGCTACATTGAATTTATAGGTGCAATAATAAATCTAAACCAAAAACGAATAATAATAACGTGTTCATATACTCCTCTATCTTCTCCGTACTCCTTGTATATGCAGCATGCCGAAGCGATTAGATCTGTTGCTCGATTTATTTAGTGATAAAGATTTTATAATTATTACGGGTGATTTTAATATGCCTTTGATAACTTGAACCTATCCGCCTGATGAATAATATTATGTTCAAACTCAATTAAATAACAACTATATGGATTTTTTTTAACGTTTTATATGTTAACAGCCTTTTCAAAACAAATGGTATACTAAATAATTATTCCAAAATTCTGGATCTTATTTTTGTAAATGATAACTATAGACGATTGCTCCCTATTACTATTCCCGAAGACCGATATCATCCTAGCATGGAATTGATTATATCAATTCCAACTGAAAATTCTTTGTCGATAACTACCACTGCTGAAAAAAACATTTTTATTTATTTACATCCACTTCAACAGTTTCTTTGCATCAAGTAATTGAAGTTTTTTACAATAAAATATATATATATTCGAAAAAGATACTCAAACCATTATCTAAACCGCCGTGCAACACAAGGCAACTAGCTCAAGCAAAAAACAAAAAGAACCAGGTCTTACAAAAGATTTAAACAGTCAGGATTATCCATCGTTTAAACTTGTTGCTTACAAACAAAAAAAAAATTAAAAAAAAAAATACACAATTGAGCAAATAAGTCATCAGAATGTTGCAATCAATGAGGCAAACACATTTAATCCCTTAATAATACAAATTAATATTTTAATTGAAAAATAAAATTAAACTATTGTCAGAATGCAATGCAAATATGTTTATGTGGTTTGTTATTGGTTTTATTTCGAACATGTTTTAACGGCGAAAAAAAATATTTCACGTTTGACTGCTATCTGCAAAAGAATTTTTAAATTTAACAAATGCATGAAATACATACAGAAAATTTCTTTTTTAATAATGTTCAAGAGCTCCTAAATGAAACACTTTCTGAGTCGACTTAACGATGTCCGTCCGTCCGTCCGTCTGGCTGGGTGGCTGTCCATTTATATATATTTCAATCAAATTTGGTACGTGATATTTTTTGGCCCAAGGACGGATGGAATTGAAACTGGTGGAAATGAAGCCAAATCACATCGACAAATTTTGTGCAAATCGATCCATAATTGATCGTAGCTCCCATATAAACCCCACTTTCGAAAATCACTTTAAAGAGCATAACTCTCTTAAAAATGTTTCTATCCAAATAATATTGGACACAAATATGTTTTATATATATAAAAATAATATGGTAGATTTTTATGATGATCGGCCCATAATAAGTCGTAGCTCTCGCATAAGGTCCACTTTCGAAAATCACTTTAACAACCATAACCCATTGTATGCTCCTCTCAAAGATCGTTCATATGATACCAAATTTACATATAGTACCTTTGGAAGAAATGTGAAAAAAATCAAAAAACCTCCAAAAAGGACATTTTAATCCTTTGATCGAGCTCACCAAATATTGACCTCAGGGCAAAAAAAATTGAGAAACGTAGTCTTAAAATGACTAAAATTTTCATATTAGTCGGGAACATCCGCAACTTTATTTAAGGGCCACCCTAACGCACACATAAACTTATGCCATATTATATGGATATAGACGAAACATATTTGTGTTCAATATTATTTGGATAACAAAATTTCTAAGAGAGTTATGCTCTTTTAAGTGATTTTTGGAAGTGGGCCTTATATGGGAGCTACGACTAATTATGGACCGATCTTCACAAAATTTGTGGATGTGCTTTAGCTTAATTTACTACTCATCTGTGGTAAATTTTGTTTGCATACTTGTATAATTCAAAGATTTATGACCGGTAAACCCCAATTTCGGGAGGACTTTTGTATGGGGGCCAGGTGAAATAATGGACTGATTTCCACCAGCTTCAATCCCATCCATCCTTAGGCCGAAAAAATATCATGTACCAAATTTTATCGAAATATCTTTAAAATTGCGATCTGTACTCTGCGCACAAGCTTTACATGGACAGCCAGCCAGCCAGACGGACGGACATCGTTAAATCGACTCAAAAAGTGATTCTAAGTCGATCGGTATACTTTAAGGTGGATGTTGGACCAATATTTCTGGGCATTACAAACATCAGCACAAATCCAATATACCCTCCCCACTATGTTGGTGTAGGGTATAAATATAGAACCATATAAAAAATTAACGAAAATGCAAACAAATTTTAAATAGCAAAATACAAAAAAAAAAAATCCCTCGTCATTAAAGTATTTCATCTCAAGTGACATATTCGTTATCAGTAGGTCATCAGAGGAACAGTAAAAAAAGCGTAAGCACCAACAAACCGTTATTTTCGGTGATTTTTGAAAACAAAATTGATTTATTCCATGCATTGGCTAAAACGAAATTTTTGTTCAAAATATAAAAATACAAAAAAACCTTCTCCTGTAAAATTTAATTTCTGTCGCTTAAGCTATTTCCGCGGTTAAGGTACGATACATAAAAATCGTGGATCTCGTGGATTTATGATGATCTGTCGATATATGACCGTAGCCCCCATATAAAGTCTACTACCGGAAATCACTTAAATGCGCATAAATCTCCTATAAATTTCCGTAATAGGTGAGTTTGTGGTGGGTATATAAGATTCGGCACAGCTTGTTAGATTTAACCTTTATTAATCCTAAAACGCATACCCGAGTAGAAATGTAGCCACTTGCAACTTTTTTTGCTATCTCATGCCTGGGAATTTTTTTTGCCTATATCTCTTGAAACAGGTAGAATATTTGCATGAAACAAAAAATATTAATACATGGATTTTAAAAAATAATGAAATTGGACCGTTTAAATATTAGAAAAAAACCAAAATAAGCTAGTAGGTGCAAACTTATCCCGGGTGTGTGTTCTCGTAGAAAAAGTTGGGTATGCATCTTATGGTTAACATTAGCCACTTAATTGTTTATATAATACATAAAACACAAGTGCTAATGTACAGGATACAAACAACTTTCTTGACTTTTTTTAAATTAAAATTATTAGTCAATAACTCACCACGATTCCAAAAATAAAATCAAAAATAAACTAAATAAACCATTAAATAAAAAAATTAATTGCTAATGAATAAAATATGAACATGTTGTATGATGGATTTATTTAAAGTTTAAGAATTCTATGCAAACAAATAAAATATTTATTTATTTATTCCTGATTTTTACGACTTCAATTTTCATCACAATTGTGTATAATTGCTGTGACATGTTGAGCACTTTTGTAAATATAAACTCAACTGGTATCACATGTTGGTTACCACTGATTAACAATTAATTTATTACTGGTTAATACAGCTGTATTTGAAAATCAACAAATAACTTTGACATTGACAGTAGGTGTAGTGTCATTGTAAAAGATATATATATATATATATATGCATGTATTTGTTGTGATAGCTTTTTATATCGTAAAAATATTCGCATTTAATTTCTCTATCCACGTGACATTGCTGTGATTATTTCTTTTACTACAGAACTACATGATCCGTTTGTGTTGAGGTAGCGCTGTCAACTGTTTGCTAATATTTCGTTTATTCCTGTCGGATTTCTAAATCGAATTTTATATTATTTCAATCATTGTAAGTTGAGTTATGTTTTCACTGCGCCGCTGTAAACAAATTGTTTTTTTTTTTATGAATGAAAGTGTTTGAGTGATAATTTCGTTGAGCTTCTTATTGGTAGCAAGTGCTTAGTATTGTTAAATTGTGAAAGAAGCGGTCAGTTAGTATTATGAAGTTTATGGTTAACTACGGTTTACAAAAATTGATGTTCTAGGAAATCAATATAAGATATTTGAAGATATTTTCGTCTAGTATTGACTGTTAAACTCACATTGTTTTTATTGGAAGATGTTAAACCTAAATAGCGTTGACCAATTTTCGTAGGCCTGTAAGTCAATTGTCGTTCTGTGAAATGCTGAAATGAAAAGTTGTTTTATATCTTAGACATTTAAAAGTTAAATGAAATAAACTATTTTTGATGGTACAAAAAATTGTCAAAATTTTTTTCATATAGAAAAAATCATGGTGCAACTATACAAGGTGAGTGCAGTAGCTTAGCTGACTGACTTTGTTTACAATTTACTTATGTCAAAAGTAATACTTTTTCAAGTGTTTTTGACAGTAGTACATTATTTTACACAAACAAAATGCCTGTTGTTTCTGTTTTCTGTTGTATTTGTTGTCGATTTGCACTCACCTTGTATAGTTGCACCATGGAAAAAATTTGACATGAAAAAATAAGCCTTATATTCGGCTGTGCCGAATCTTATACGCCCACAATTTATAAAGCGTTAAGAATTTCGGGGTTCCCTACTTTTTTTAAGAAAAAAAAAAAAAAAAACACAGATAATTAAAATTTAATGGGGAATGTTTATTATCATTTGAAAGAACATTTTTTGGCATTTATTTTTCGAAGATTATGTCTATCAAATGTTGACCGTTGCTACGTCGCAGATGGTCTAACCCTTGAGTCCAATTTTCGATGACTTGTTTGGGCATTTCGACTGCTGACTGGCAAATGACACGCGTGATGTTTTCCTCCAAGGCCTGAATCGAAGCGGGTTTGTCCACATAAACTTCAGAATTTACACATCCCCATAGGAAAAGGTCTAACGGTATGATATCACACGATATTGGTGGTAAATCGACCGGCCCAAAACGTGAAATTATCAGCGAAGTGTTCTCTCAATAAATCCATTGATGGAAGAGATGTGTGGGAAGTGGCGCCGTTTTGCTGAAACCAAATATCGCCGAGATCACGAGCTTGAATTTCAGACATCAAATAGTCGGTTATCATGTCACGATAACGATCGCCATTGACGGTTACATTAGCACCGGCGTTATTTTTAAATAAATATTGACCGATGATTCCACCGGCCCACAAACCACTACGCTCAGTTGTCCGCTTGTGTTGACCAAGTGCACGAAAAACATTCCTCACAGAACGTGAATTTTCGTAAAGAAGTTGAACGATTTGTAAACGTTGTTTAAGCGTAAGTCTTTCCATTATGAAATGCCAAACAAAACTAAACAAAAATAACATGACACCATGACACGAATCACACGTGATCTGTCAAAAGGCTATTGAGAAAAGTATCTCTACTTGAATCACCCTATATATCAGTAGTGTGATCTATACAACTGGAGAGAAATTTGTGTAACATTTTGTGAAATCTATTACATGTTATGTGACGATGGTCATAAAGGATTTTACTGTATTTGAGTTTTATGATGTATTTCATATCTCAACAATGATATTTTCATAAATAAAATTTTGCTGGATCAAAGAACATTTGGTAAACATTTTATTGATCTATGTCTGTTTTTCGAAGCTCTTTCTTGCTTTCAGCAGACGGACGAACATGAATAGATCATCTTAGAATCTAATAAGACTATTACGTTGATGAGTTACAAATGGAATCACAAATCAAATATATCCCCAATCTTTTTAGGGAAGCGTTTAAAAATATATAAAAAGGAAATATGAGAGAGTATAAAAATACAATGACATATAATATTTAAAATTTTTAAACCAGCCATGTTTGATTACACATTTTCAAAGTTTCGAAAATTAAATACTGTACAATGGGGTGTACAAATGAGTACATGTTAGTACTTGGAGCACTTTTTATTACCTATAAATCAATATAACTAACTTGCTTATATAAAAACGATGACAAACGTACTAGATATGTAACCAAATTAATTAATACCTCCTTTTATTTTGGCTTCAGTTAGGTTTGGGAACACCGCTTTGAGATGACAAAAAGCGTCACAGGGGTAGCAGAATAACGTCCTCAGCTTTAATTACTTGATCATTTAAAAGGTTTTTGTTGCCTTTTCTATGTGACTCGCTAGATCACCATACTTTGCGATCATAACGATTCGGTGCACGACTATCCCATCCACAAAGATAGCACGGATACTTTGTGTAACCACCTTGCATACCAAATAAAATTGTCAAAACCTTTAAGTCAGCGACGACTTTCCATTTATGGCTGGTATAGCTAACAAATATTAGTATATTTTTCATTACTTCGTAAGTTTCCTTTTGTATTAGTCGCATATGCGATTATAACTGAATGTAATTGATTTTGGTTATGCAATAAAACAGCTTAATTAATAAAAATAAAGTCATACATTTTTATAAGAAAACTTACTTTTATATAAACCATCAATAAAAAGCCGCCATTCATCTGCATTATAATTTTGATTTAATGCCGAAAATAGTTTCGGTACATCAACGCAATACACGAGATCACTGCCATTGGAACTAGTCCCACAACTTCCTTCAAGTAACCAAATCCGGTCACTTTTTCTACCAGCTGTTATAACGAAATCTTTTTCCACCAAATTCCACTGATGTAATCGCGACAGGAGGGCTTCAGATTGCCGCTTTGACAAGTGTAAATCGCGAACAAGATCGTAGAAATCAGCTTTTGGCAAAATATGCCGCTACGTTGTTGTAGATCTGGATAAAAGGAACTCTTGTTATTCTTATTCTTATTCTTATTCTTATTCTTATTCTTATTCTTATTCTTATTCTTATTCTTATTCTTATTCTTATTCTTATTCTTATTCTTATTCTTATTCTTATTCTTATTCTTATTCTTATTCTTATTCTTATTCTTATTCTTATTCTTATTCTTATTCTTATTCTTATTCTTATTCTTATTCTTATTCTTATTCTTATTCTTATTCTTATTCTTATTCTTATTCTTATTCTTATTCTTATTCTTATTCTTATTCTTATTCTTATTCTTATTCTTATTCTTATTCTTATTCTTATTCTTATTCTTATTCTTATTCTTATTCTTATTCTTATTCTTATTCTTATTCTTATTCTTATTCTTATTCTTATTCTTATTCTTATTCTTATTCTTATTCTTATTCTTATTCTTATTCTTATTCTTATTCTTATTATTCTTATTCTTATTCTTATTCTTATTCTTATTCTTATTCTTATTCTTATTCTTATTCTTATTCTTATTCTTATTCTTATTCTTATTCTTATTCTTATTCTTATTCTTATTCTTATTCTTATTCTTATTCTTATTCTTATTCTTATTCTTATTCTTATTCTTATTCTTATTCTTATTCTTATTCTTATTCTTATTCTTATTCTTATTCTTATTCTTATTCTTATTCTTATTCTTATTCTTATTCTTATTCTTATTCTTATTCTTATTCTTATTCTTATTCTTATTCTTATTCTTATTCTTATTCTTATTCTTATTCTTATTCTTATTCTTATTCTTATTCTTATTCTTATTCTTATTCTTATTCTTATTCTTATTCTTATTCTTATTCTTATTCTTATTCTTATTCTTATTCTTATTCTTATTCTTATTCTTATTCTTATTCTTATTCTTATTCTTATTCTTATTCTTATTCTTATTCTTATTCTTATTCTTATTCTTGTTCTTATCCTTATTCGTTTTATTCGAACAAGAGAGAAAACGAATAATTTGGATACCCTAATAAGCGCAGTAACGACAGACACAGTAACAAAAGAGTTGTGAACCTTACAAACCAACCAGCAAAGAAAGGGAACGACAAAAAACCGAAATGCATATGTTATTTTCGTTATCAGATTAAGAGTAAATATTACGAATGGTTGAGTTAAGAGAACGGGATGTTTTTGCTTTTGTTTTTATTTCCGTTACGTCTAGTGTATTTTGTGTTTCCTTATTTGATAACAATTGTAGCCATATGTGGAAGTCAACCAACAGGACTAAAGGGATATTAAACACAATGAACGTTTTTTTCACACAAATTTATATAACTGCACTACGCGTTTAGTATAATAAACATTACAGCAGTATTGTACAATCATACTTTTCTTTGTGGGCTGGAAACAACACATATACATATATATATATATAATATTCTTGAATACTATTTTGAATAAATAATACGGTCCGTATTACTTGGACTTAGATTATCATTAAATTAAATATTATTAACGATGAATTTGGAATTATGTAATACAGAGTCTAAGAATTGCAGAGTAAATTAATTTTTGGATCGTTTGTATACATACATACATATGTATGTGTTTAATCTGTATAATAGTGGTTGTACAGATCTGTACAAAAACCACTTTAGTAAACAAAGCACTTTAGTTGTGGTAAAGTGGACAAACTTTTTGGATTAAAGTAGTATTCGGCTTTGTTTAAAACAAAAAAATAATGTTGAAGATTTTGAATATTGCATATCAGTATTTAATTGTGTAGTATAATTTAATAAAGATATTTCTACATAAAATGGATTATCTCCAGGGCCGTATGAACAAATGTGAGCGCACTGGGCTAAATAAAGTTTGTCGCCCTTTTATACAAAGTTTTATTTTTATATTCTAATATTCGATATTAAACAAACAAAAACATTACTAGCAGTATTTGAAAAAAAAAACAAGTAAGAAAGTATAGTCGGTCAAGCCCGACCATATAATATCCTACAACCAGTATATGTATAAAACAGTTTTTCAGATATAAGCGTTAGAATTGATATATAACTCATTGTGGTCGGATCATCCAAAAATTTTGTGTCATGATGTCTATGGATATAAATATTATGTATGTTAAACTTTATCTCGATATAAATACGTTTAAAAGATTTATGGAGCTTAAAGTGAATTACGGAGAGGGTCTTATATGGGAGCTTCGACTAATTATGGACCGACCATTATAAAATTATGTGTCATTATTTCTGTATATAAGAAACTTATTTGTGTCAAATTTTATTTGAATACCAAAATTTTCAAGAAATTTATGCTCTTTAAAGCGATTTTCGGAAATGAGCCTTATATGGGAGTTACGAACAATTATGTACCGTATTATTTGTATATATATGAAATATATTTCCGTTAAATATTATTTGGATACCAATATTTTTGAGAGAGTTATGCTCTTTGAAGTGATTTTCGGAAGTTGGCCTTATATGAGAGCTACGACTAATTATGGACCGATCTGCACAAAATTTGTAGAAGTGATTTAACCATACAACTCTTGTAAAGCGTTTTTTTTTTGAGAATTCAACAAAGTTTACAAAAAACCATTTATTGTTTTTCTTAGCAGTTTGGTATTGAAAATCAGCAAAATCGGTGTAGTATAACCAGAGTTATGGACCAAAATGTGAGACAACTGCCATACAAATTTGATATTTTTAAACATTTTTTTTTTGCAATTTCTGCAAATATATTGCAGATATTGCCATGAAATTTTTTACATGTTGTTTTTATATTGAAGGAAGAATGTATGTATGAGGAAAATAGTAAGATTTCTCATAGCCCCCAGAGAAATATCTTCGCGAAAGATGGTTTAGTTATAAATAAATGCCTGTAAAATTAGAACATTAATACAAAATTCGGCAAAAGTAAGTTCCTTGCAGATATAAATCGTAAAATGGAATTTTGTTTAGTTCGGTCCATGGTTGACCATAGGCCCCATATAAAGCCTACTTTCAAAAATCAATAAAATTCGCATAAATCTTTTATAAAAATCACTAAAAAGTCGAAGTTATACACAAGTAATCCGTATATAGATTTAGATCGTCTTACGAGGTTTCATAATGATCGGTCCATATTTGACCGTAGCCACTTCTGGAAATCACTTAAATGTGCATAAACCTCGCATAAATCTCCATATAAGGTGATTTGGTGGTGAGTATATAAGATTCGGCACAACCGAATATAAACTCTTACTTGTTTTATTCATTATTTTTATTATTTCACGTGTAAGGGCAGGTATGGTGCTTTAATTAGTTGTTACTCTTGAAGACAATTTCAAGGAAAAATAGGGCATAGTTTTTATTAATCAGTATTTTTATTATCTTATCGAAAAATTACGTATGTTCATATACACAATTTTTTTACGATTTTGACATTTTGTTCTACACCGTAATGAAACATTTTAACTTTTTGACAGATTGTAGCATTTGCAGAAAGAAAACATAGACCGGACAATTGTGCTGTTTGTAAAAACATTGTAAAATAATGGATCGACCAAGTCAGGATGAGTATTTGCTATGAAGTTATAATAAGTGTGACGCTGAGGGAAAAATAAATTTATCTACATATAAATCAGATGAAACTACTCTAACGACTAATGAGAAGGGAAGAGCTATCTTCCCAGAAGAATTCTTTAATGATTATGCGCCTGATACGTCGAAAGATTTCTCCGCTGGATAATTGGACGATTATGTTCCGGAAACAAGTGAAGAAGCAGAAGCTGAGTCAAAAGCAAAGGAATTGAACATAGTGATATGGTGGAGGTTATTTTCGTAGATGAATGTGGATGAATATTGCATTTTTTTAATGTATTTTTTAATTATTTAAAACCGTGTAAAAATTGTATTGCAAAACAATTAACAACGTGTCACTAAAACACCAAAAAAAACAAAAAAATGACAGTGAACTATGAATAAAATGGATTGTTAAGCACGAATACTATGTTTTGCTGCATGAGCATTCATCCGGCAAAAAGATTCAAATGAAATATAATCTGCTAGTAGGATGATTATTTCTCTAAATATTTAAATGACAGAATTTAAAAACATCGATTATTTTCCAAAATATTGAGGCATGTGATGGAAATCGAAATCGAAAACGAATCAGTTTTGGAAATACATTTTAATGCATTATAATCTAATTTTTTAAATGTCTGCTTTAAGATTCTCTTTAGTAGACCAATATATTTATATTTTATGTGATAAAAGTTTTTCAATACAGAAATATTACGAAAAAATTGACTTCTAAAGCTGTGTTCACATTATGTGTATTTGTCATGTGGAATGTCACTTTTCTACCCATACGTGTATGTCAAAATTTGAGTTTTACATACGGTTTATAAATTACATGTTCATATGTTGGTTATGTCACATATATATGTACTTACTTTTGTTAACTCCTTTTCAAGTTTTCCCTTCATTTTCAATAATAAATTTGTGTAGTTTTTTTTTGTATTTTTGTTTTACTATTAGGTATAAATTATATTAATTAAAATTTCAATTAATTTTTGCCGCCACAAAATTTTGGTTATAAAAAACAGCTGATGTCAGATGGTTTGTCACTTGAAAATAGAACTCGTTCTAAATACAAAAATGTCATATGTATTGCACACAGAGTAATAACACATGCTATTGTTTGAAGGTGTTCAGACTATATGTACAAATTTGACATGCGAAAAAGTGACATTCCACATGACAAATACACATAATGTGAACACAGCTTAATTCTGATTAATGTTTTGCCAGATGTCTAATAAAACAAAAATTTTAAACTTTAAACACTATTGTTTTATTAAGGGGAAGAAATACAAATCAGAATAAGTCCGTTTCAGTAACATGGCTTAAAAAAATACATCAAATAGAACTTTCAGAAGTGATCAAAGTTACATAAAAATTTTTGTCGGCCACGCCTTTTTTTCGAGTGTATTAAATATTATTTTTTTTTTTGAAATTAAATTTTTAAACACGGTTTTATTTTATTTCTCAGATCCTAAAGAATTAAATTCCAATAAAATAAATTGTACAATTTTAAAATGTTAAATACCTTTTCAATTAGTTTTCTTTATTTCAAGGTATTACAATCTCCTTTACAATACTAATTCTTAAACATCAAAATTTTCTTTATGCAAAAGAAAACTGCGCTTTCGTTAACGTCTTAACATATATTTTTATATATTTCTACACAAATTACATCTACAATTATCATTAATTACCGTCAATAATTCAACTTAGACCCAATTTACACAAAGTAATTTTAATTGAATAGACTGAAACAATTTTTTCCTTGAAATTTCTTTGGTGTTCACACAGCACAATTCTTAGTGCTTAAATCGCTCGTATTTTTATTTGTTAGTATACAGCCATTTGCATACTCATATGTAACTACATAATACAAATAAGAGAGTAACACGAATTTCTAGTACAATCAAGTGTGTACTCGTCTTAAAAAATTGCTTGGTGTAAATTGGGACTTAAATAAGACCCAAAACATATTAAATACATGCATTTGGTATACAAAATAAATTGGTGCATTTACAATTTTATCCAAAAATTAATTTCTTATAGATGCGCATGTATTATTTCAGCTAGAAAATATAAAATTCACAGTACAGTTTAATTCAAATAATCCAAAAATTAAGAAATGTTGCATTACAAATATTTTCAAATAATAAAATACATGTTACATATTTCTGTTTTCCCAAAATACTCTTAATTCAGTTTACTAAAGTACTTGAGTGGCAACTACTGTTACATTTTCAGAAAATAAAATTTCAGTGGTTTACGGTTTATTAAAATTATTTTTTTAATTTAATCACATAAGTCCTCTTTTTCTGAAAAGGTAAAAATTAATTAGGCAAGAAACGTTAGTATGTTTTTAAACCGTTTTTGATTTGTTTAATGTTTTTCTATTGCACGATTGTGAAAAATATTTAAAATGTAAATCCTTTCAAAGTTAAAAACCTAATCATATAATGAGTGCTAGTCCTGTGAAATGAGACATCCTGGCAAATAAACATGTAAAGGGTTTTCCAATAAGGACTTGACAACTTTTTTTTTAAATAAAACGCAAACCGTTTGAGATATTTCCAAAACTTTATTACCGACTTGAAATACATTCAAAACATTTATGAATGGAACTCGACTTCGTTCATATGGGCACCGCGGCCACGTCGACAGTGGTCGATTCGTTGGACCCAATTTTGGATGACTCGGTCACACATTTCGGCCGGAATGGCCGCTATTTCGCGTTCAATGTTGGCTCTAAGTTCTTCCAACGTTGTCGGCTTGTTGGCATAGACCAATGATTTGACGTAGCCCCAAAGAAAAAAATCTAGAGGCGTTAAATCGCAAGAACGAGGCGGCCAATTGACTGGTCCATTTCTTGAGATAACACGCTCGTCAAACTTACTCTTCAGTAAATCGATTGTAACGTGTGCTGTGTGGCTTGTGGCACCGTCTTGTTGAAACCACATGTCATCCAAGTCCATGTGTTCCAATTCGGGCCAAAAATAATCGCTAATCATTGCGCGATAACGATCGCCATTCACAGTAACGTGACGATCGTTATTGTCGACGAAAAAATATGGCCCAATGACGCCGCCGGCATGCAAAGCGCACCAAACAGTAATTTTTTGTGGATGAAGTGGTGATTCGTGAAGCACATGTGGATTTTCAGCAGACCAATAACGCATATTTTGCTTATTGACGAACCCATTGAGCCAAAAATGAGCTTCGTCACTGAAGATGATTTTGCGATGAAATTCATCATCTTGGTGCATCTTCTCCAGAGCCCAATCGGAGAACGTACGTCGACTCAAATGGTCCATCGGCTTCAATTCTTGAGTCAGCTTAATCTTGTATGGGTGTAAACCCAGATCCTTACGCAAAATTCGCCATAAAGTGGTCTTGGGGATGCCCAGTTCTTGAGAACGCCGCGGAATCGACTGATTTGAATCGTTTGCTACGGACGCCTGAACGGCAGCGATATTTTCGGAACTTCGACCAGGCCGTTGTCTCACTGGCACGACAGCATCACACAATGAATATGTAGACTCAAATTTTTGCACTAAACTTGTTATTGCTTGTCTACTAGGGCGATAATTACGACCGAAAATTGGAGTTAACGCTCTTAAAGTTGCGGTCACCGACTCCGAATTTCGGTAGTACATTTTTATAATTTCCAAACGTTGTTCCTTCGTGTACTTTACCATAACGAAAATGTTAAGTTTACTGAAAAAAAAGAAAGCAACAATTAGATGATCAGTGAAATAGTGCGTTCACAATTTAAATTCAGAGTTGTCAAGTAGCTATTGGAAAACCCGATACATATTTCTACAAAAAGTAGTAGAAATACAAAACATTTACATTTAAGTACAGCACACATTGCAGAGGTTCTCAATATGTAAAATCATTTGTTTTTAACTCCGGATAATTTATATAGAGGAACAGAAAATAATCATACTTTCTGAGTCGATTTAACGATGTTCGTCAGTCCGTCCGTATGGCTGGCTGGCTGGCTGGCTGGCTGGCTGTCAATGTAAAGCTTGTGCGCAGAGTACAGGTCGCAATTTTGAAGATATTTCGATAAAACTTGGTAAGTGATATTTTTTCGGTCCAACGATGGATGGGATTGAAAGTGGTGAAAATCGGTCCATTATTTCACCTGACCCCATACAAAAATCCTCCCGAAGTAGGAGTTTACCGATCATAGATGTTTAAATTATGCAAGTATCCAAACAAATTTCATCACAAATGAGTGTTAAATGAAGCCAAATCACATCAATGAATATTGTGCAGATCGGTCCATAATTACTCGTAGCTCCCATATAAGGCCCACTTCCGAAAATCACTTTAAAGAGCATAACTCTCTCAAAAATATTGCTATCCAAACAATATTGAACAAAAATATATTTCATATGTAATAAAAGTTTGAAATATTCGACCTTTTCTTTGTAGAATCCCAAATTGATAAATACTCAAGTATAAATACTCAAGTATACACCTCGAGCTTGAGTATTTATCAATTTGGGAAATATATGTCTAAAAATAATCCGGTACAATTTTATTATGATCACTCCATAATTAGTCGAAACTCCCATATAAGACCCTCTCTGTAATTCAGTTTATATTCACAGACATCATGATATTAAATTGTTGGATGATCGATCCACAATACGTTATATCTCCCATTTCTGAAAAACTGTTTTATACATATACTGGGTGTAGGGTATTATATGGTCGGGCTTGACCGACTATAATTTCTTACTTGTTGTTAATATTTTTCATATTCGCTATTTTGGAATCCCAATTTCATCGTATTAGAATTTGCAAGATTGCATGCTTTTACAAAAACAGCAGACAGCAATCCATACATACTACATGAGTCATCATTGCATCCCGAAAAAATTACGGTTTGGTGCGGTTTATGGGCCGGCGGCGTCATTGGTCCGTACTTCTACCGTGATGATCAAGACCGGCACGTTACTGTGAATGGGAATCGCTACCGTGCAATAATAACAGAATATTTTTGGCCCCAATTGGATGATATGAAATTGGAGGACATGTGGTTCCAATAGAACGGCGCCACAAGCCACACAGCGAATGTCACAATAAATTTATTGAAAACCAAGTTTGGAGAACGTGTTATGTTACGAAATGGTTCAGTCGATTGGCCGAATCGGTCGTGCGATTTTATGCCGTTAGAGTATTTCCTGTAGGGCTACGTCAAGTCTATGGTCTGTGCCAACAAGCCAGCGACGATTGATGAACTTCGTACGAATATCGAACGTGAAATTGCAGCAGTATCGGCCGATTTATGTTTGAAAACCGCCGAAAATTGGGTTCAGCGTCTGGAATTCTGCAAGCGTACCCGTGGTGGCCATGCAAAAGAAATCGAGTTCCATACATAATGGCATCGAACGTACTTTCACAGGAATACAGAGTTTTATTGCTATCCAAAACCGTTTTTGTTTTATTTAAAAAAACTTTTGGAGCGCTCTTATTAAAAACCCCGACATATACCTACCCGTATAATGTATAATACATGTCAAAGATTTATTTGTTTTATTTTTAGTGCAAATTAGAGCAAAGACAAGTAGCACAAACAATATTTTAATTTTAAAGGATAATCACATCTACTAACATTAAAAATAATTCTATGTACGCTTATTCTTTTGCTGTAGTTCTTTCTTTAATTCATTTCAATTAAAATATACTTCAACAGAAGACAGATGGATAAACAGGTCTCATCTGATTAGTGTAAAGATTCTGAATGTTTATCTAAATAAAGAAAAAAAAATGTAGTGTATGTGTGCTGTATGTAGGTTACATGTAAATGTTTATAAGGAATCCAGATGTTTTGCATTTATCTGTTTCAGTGACACTGCAGTTAGGTCTTCTAATTAGTTGTATATTTACTTTAATTTACTTTTGCATTTACTTAGATGTTTCTTCCTGTTGGTGTTATTTTTGCCATTTATTTAATTAAATAACCTTTACTCATGTAATTAAAACTTGAGATTTTCATTGGATTTAAATCTCACATGTTTAATAATTGAAATTAAAATTTGTAACAGATATCAAACATACATTTTCTGTATTCTTCACAATTAATTTCGCTGTATAAATATTTGGTGTGGTATTGATAAGTGTACCGTGCACACTTATCAAAAATGCAAAGTCTTGTAAAACTGTCAAAATACATACTCGTATGTATCAAAACGTCAGACTGGTTGTATGATTTGCACATTAACTCACATTATTAACAATTATACGATCTGTAGGTTAATTCGTGTCCTATGATTTTTACACAAATACACTTTTAGTTTTTAAAAATATTTATTCCCAAGATACCAATGCAACTTTTATTAGCGTTTTATAAAATTTTCCAAGTAAAGATCAAACTGCGATTTGTCCTCTTTAAATTTGTACAGAACTACATTTGTTGTTTGATATATCACGCGTTGTTGATGTCATACTGTCATACTGTCATTTTATTTTTATTCACTAGTACTAATTACAAAATTACGAAAATCAAAGAGAAAATCTGTGAGAAATATATATGTGAAATAAACAATGGCTTTATTTTGAAAATAACTTTTAAGTTATTTCGTGTCCAGCAACTGTCAACTGACCATCTAGAACAAGTTAACAATTGATTACCACAAAAGAAGAAGTCCATGCTATCACCAGAGGCTTTACGTATGTTACGTTTTTGAAAATAATGTACAAATATTGTATTAAATTTATTTTGTTATTGTTATTTTTTTTTAATTAATAACTAACATTTTTGTGTAAATAAATTATTATAATATTATATTTAAAGACTTTTTTTTAATCTTATTTTGCCCTAATTGGCCCATAAATATCGTAAACATAAATATTCATATTAATTTTGATGACTATAACTGAGTAAACTACATATGACCGCCTTTCTTAGAAACTTGAACCACTGTGTATTTGGAGCGTATAATTTAAACTACTTTGATATGATATGATCTAACAGGCTTTTACACTCAGATTTATTTTGAGTTTTAACACTATATATTATTAATATATAATTAAAACAAGTAAGAACGTATAGTCGTCAAGCCCGACTATATAATATCCTAGAAATGGCCACTATATGGTCATCCAAAAATTAAGTGCCACGACGATATAAATACTTTTTTAAAATATATATGAAGGAATTTCGGAGAGGCTCTTGTATGGAGGATTTGACTAATTATGGACAGACCATTATAAAATTAGATGTCCTTATTTCCGTATATATGAAAATTATTTGTGTGGAATTTTATTTGGATACCAAAATTTTTAAGATATTAATGTAGTTAAAGTGATTTTCGGAATTGGAACTTATATAGAAGCTACGACTAAATTTGAACCAATCAATAAAATTGTATAATATTATTTGAATATATACAAAATATATTTGTGTTCAATATTATTTGGATACTTATGGGCGTTATATGGGAACAATGATTAATTATGGATAAATTTGCACAAAATTTGTAGATGTGATTTGGCTTTATTTACCACTCATTTGTGGTGAAATTTATGTGAATTGTTGCGTTATTCAAACATTTGTAATCGTGAAATTATGGTTCGATTTTTCCAACATCTTTGGGCCAAAAAATATCATGTACCAAGTTTTATCGACATATCTTTAAAATTGCCACCGGCAATCTGCGCACAAGCTTTACATGGTCAGCTAGCCCGACTGACGGATGGACTACGTTAAATCGCCTCAGGAAGTGATTCTAAGTCGATCGGTATAGTTTAAGGGGGGCGTTGGGCCAATATTTATTGGCTTTACAAACATGAGCACTAATCCGATATACTCTCCCCACTATGGTGGTGTAGGGTGTAATGACACCTTTAAACTACACAATTAATGATTTATCCTACAAACTATTTCAGCACCAGCAATCAAGGTTTTTTTTCATTATACAAAGCCAAGACACAATCGAAATTCAAAAGCGAACATAACCAAACAATCAGTTGAATTACAGGCAATATATAGCATCCAAATACATGTAGTGACTGAAATATTCAATTACCCAAGAGGCTGGACAAAACACATCTAAAACCTAGCAAAAGTCACACGAACAGCAAGCAGAATATCTTAAACAAACAAAACCATATAGATATAATTAATTATAACACCAGATGGATTGTATTTTGTGAGGAGAAGATAAGAGTTAAATGCAGATACTAATGAACAAGTTAATTAATGAAAATCATACACAGGTTTTCATATCTATTTCATTTGTTAATGATTTAGAGCAAAAACCAAGTGACATTATATTTTACATATTTGAAATTTTCTTAAATCTCTTTCATACAAATTACAAATTTTTGTTGGACAGTCTCTATCTGAATTTCAAATGTTTATTTATTTTATTTGTCAGTCTTTGTATTTGGGACATGCAACAATCATACAACATTTTGTATTTTTTCAAAATCCCAGTTGGTTTCCATATCCAAATGCTGCATGCTGATGTCGTCTTTAGTACGCCATTACTCAAGAGGTAAGTGACATATCTGCCTTGTAATATTTATATATGTATGTACGCATATGTATTTATTTACACATTTTTTTTGAACAAATTTATTTTCAACTAGGTTTTTGTACCCGGCGTTGCCCGAGTTATTATTGATCTTTAATTCCTGACCATCAAACATTTAACATTGTGGAAATCTGTTTTAGGAATAGCACACAAAACGAAAAACATTTGGTGTGCTGTTGCAGAAGGAGAAAAACAAAATATTCATGCAACTAATATTCTTTTATGGAACAGCATTTTTTCAGAACAAATTCATTAACGACGTACATATATTTAGAAAAACAAATTTTTAGATTAACATTCCGATTTTAAATCTCTGATGGGATCTGTTAAATTTGTTTTTCTAAATTTCCCTTTCCTAATCGTAGATTTTTTCAAAATTAGTAAACTTACATGTCAAATTTGTTTAGTCTCATTGTTTTCACGTCTTTGATTATTTATATATATAAAAGAGTAACGTGACTGCCTGACTGACTGACTAATTCATTCATCATTGCACAGCCCAAACCGCTAGAGCTAAAAACTTGAAATTCGCATAGTGGTTTCCTTTTACAATATGTAGATCCACTAAGAAGGGATTTTTGGTAATTAGGTCGTTCAGGGGGACAAGTGGGGCAAAAACGGCTAAAACCAGTACCTCTATATCTCCAAAAGAAATAAAATTAGAAATAATATTTTAAATGCGTCCGCCTTTAATCAGAAAAAGAGCCGACAGCTGTCTGGTACTTTTTGGAAATTCGAAATTCAAGTAACCATATGGAGTAAAAATAGTCCCCATAGAACGCTCCGTTAACATATATATCTCCTACATAAATAAACATAGAAATACTATATTAAATGCATCTGGCTCAGATCAATAAAGACTAGAATTCTTTTGGTACTTTTTTGAAATTCGAATTCCTATGGCCTAAAAATTGAATTCTTTTTTTTGTACTTTTTTTTTATCAAAATGTATTTACTCTCTAAAAATTCCATGAACTATTATTTACAAATAGTACGTATTACGGATAATTAATAGGTACTTTTTTGAAAATTATTTTTTCACGGGTAACCTAAAAGGGACAAAAACGGGGTAAAAACTGACATTTGATATTATTTATTTAACTTAAAAATAAAAAAAAAAGATAAAATATTCTTCCATACACACAAAAAAGCACCCAGAACATGACTCAAATATAAAGGTGTAAAAAGGGCCAAATTTCAGTACACTTATATTGGTACTTTTATGAAATTCATTTCTACTATTCTATTCTCGCAAACTATGCATCTGATCATGTTATTATCTTCGGCAAAGTTGTTGTGCATGAGCCCGGGAAGGTTTGTGAGTTGGTACGACCACGCCTACTTTAACGCCCAATTTTTTTAAATTGATTAATTGCTTTCGCATGGCTTTTTACAGATTCACTTCAAATAAGTTGTATACACATCTTACTGAAGGCGAGGTAACAATAAAACTGTTATGTGCCACGCCCACTTTCATGCTCGATATCAAAAAATAAATGTTTGTATGTATGTCTTTTATAGAATCCTAAACTATGTATTTGATCATGTGATTATCTTTGGCAAAGTTGTTGTGCATAAGCCAGGGAAGGTTTCTGAGTTGGTATGAACACGCCTACTCTAACGCCCACTTTTTTTAAAATAATTACAACGCCTGCCGGGAAGGCCAGACCGCTGGACCGATCTTCCTAAAACTTTGACGGGATATAATTAAGACTTCGGCATGACTAAGAATACTTTTTTCGACCGCCTACTTTTTTTCAAAATTAACAAAATCATTAAAATTACTCAAAATGAATTGAATATTTGTGTAATGCCTTTCTTTCAAATTAATTTTAATTGGTGGCATAGCAACGCGCGCAAATGCCATCTAGTAATGTATAAGATCCTAATTGATATTGAAAATTGTGTTTTAATAAAGGATTATTTTTTCATCACTAAAGAAACAGATGTCCCGATTAAGTAGTTTTGCTGTTTATATATATATAATTTGGGTAGAGATCGGAATTCCAATACAAACTAATCTCTTTTAAAAAATATATAAAAATATTATCTCTGGACACCTTATTAAATATTTTTTACTGTTCAGTTCATTAATAATCATCGTCGTCGAGTGATATTTATATATAGCGTGATTAATTTAGAGGTTTTTTTCATTATTTTTTTTTTCAGATTGTCATATTTTCATATTGTCATCTTATTGTTATTTAGTGTTTTGCTATGGAAAGACTCACACCGCATTAACATGTACGAATTGTTTAGTTGTATTACGAAAATGAAGATTAGTAATGTGTTCTCGCGCACTTCTAAAAAAACATAGTTTGAATCATTGTCTTTCATATTATCAATTTAAATCTGAGTGAAAGCCATGGGAAGAAAATACATCACATCGAGTTTACATCGACTGCCAAGACTTGGAAGTCTACAGTGATCGCATAATAAAAAACTCTCGCCTGGTAAAAACTGTGCTCCAAAAGGAGCTGGTTTTATGTATGAATTCATACCTCAAATCGATTCAAACCTGCTGATGGGATGCATGATTTTTGTATGAGGTGTTCCCGGTTTGGAGGACTACTTTCTGCTGACAATAAGCGCTTCTTTTAACCTAATCAAACATGAAGTGTTTTACGGCACTTCGCGCACACCAATCAAAGAACAAATTCTATCGGAATGTTTTTCAAAGTAACTGAGAAGCGCGATATTCGTTTTGTAATTGACTTTCTTTGTCATACGTAAATCTGTAGGCTATAATTTCATTGTTGTTTTTTCACTTTAAAATCATCTTCGTTGTCAGCACTAAAAACGCATATTTTTTGTATATTTTATTCGTCAGCATTTACTGCTTCAAAAGAGCGCTTTTATTGAAGCGCTCGATTATGCGCTTTTTCTCTTAAGTGCTTAAAAAAACACGATTGTTTTTTACTGGGATAGTTTGCAAATTATCACTGTGACAATTTGCACACAATTTGTAATCACTACCACTATTAGTATCATTTTCATTTTACGGTTACAGAACAATAGATATTTTTAAGCCAACAATTAATATTGCTTTTTTTTCACCCACTGTCATTGTAAAATACATGTAGTATCTTCTGTGATAGCTTTTTATTTCTTATAAATATTCATACTTAATTTGTCTATTCACGTGTTAGTTTTGTTATTATTTCCTTTTGGTTTTTTAAATAATTAACAAACACAAACTGCCAAGCTTTTGGCTTATCTGCAGAAAACATCCAGAGTCTTTGGCGGGAATCGAACCCGCAACCCTTTGACTGATAGTCCGGTACTCTATCGCCTAGTCGATCGGCGCACTCTAAGCTTTGTTACAGAACTACTCGATTCATTTTCATTGACTGTTTGCAAACATTTCGGTTATTTTTCGCATAAACTCAGCGTTTAACAAAGATTGCTAATTAATATTTATTGTCTTAAATCTTTTTTTGATTTCACTCATTTGGGAGGTGAGTTTTGGGTCCACTGAGAGAAAGTATTTTATTGGCAGCAATTGTTTGGTAGAAAGCGGTTAATGTTAAATGGTAAAAACAAAATGGTCAATCAGTATACTGAATTTCTTTGTTTGAATGCCATTCTTGTCTATTATATGTTGCAAATATTGTTCAGGAAATTCATAGACATAAATTATATACAAGGTGGCGCAAAAGTAAACTTCCGATGTTTTTTGGCTGTAATTAAAAAAAAAAAAAAAATGAAAAACTTTGATTCTTTTTATGGATTATTTTTATTTGGTCTTTTAGTTTTTTTACAGTAAGTCGAGAATATGATGTCATGTAAATGGCCGCCGCCACAGTTGATTGTCATTTGAGCCTTTTTTATGGTATTTTCCATCACTTTGGCCAAAACTTCCGGCGATAGGTCCTCACATTCTTGACGGATATTGTCTTTAAGAGCTGCAAGAGTCTGAGGCTTGTTGACATAAACCCGCGACTTCAAAAAGCCCCACAAAAAGAAGTCTGGAGCGGTCAAATCGCCAAAACGGGAGATTTGGTGCCCGGGAAATGCATCCTTCAGCATATCGGTTGTGGCACGTGCAGTGTGTGCTGTTGCACCGTAGGTAGTATTTTCTTACTAGGAATAATATCTGGTGTTAATTTTTCCTGCTGATGACTTTAATATTTTCACATTTTTATAGTAATATAAAATATACACGAATAGGCAAATTTTACTATGAGCTTGCACAGACCAGTTGGGCAAATGAACACACCTGTTTAATAACACGACTTATCTGGCCTACGCTGTACGCGCTAAAACTATGTACAAGGATCACAATTAAGCGACTTAGTGTCGGTGATTAATGGAGACTGCAAACTCGGGAATCATGCCAGAAGATTAGGTCTGCCCTATAATGATTTATGCTGGAGCTGTAAAGGTAAAGAAGAGGAGGGAACAATCTCTCATCTTTTCTGTCATTGCAAAGTAATGTGTACCTTGCATAACATCTTCTTGGGACAACCATCCTTCAATAATCTACATATCTGAAATATCAGACTTAAAATTAGAGCGTATCAATGCCTTTATTAGGAATAGCAGTTGGCTATTATGATTTCATAGCCAATCCCTTCGCTTACAGTGAAACTACTGGCCATTAAGCGGCTCGGAGTATTTACTCCATCTTTTCTTCTGGACCTTCCTTCCTTCTTTTCCTAACTGTCTACACCTACTCTCTCTTTGTCTCTATAACATCTATCCCCTTTTTTTCATTCTTTTTAGGCAACACAAAAGTATCAACAAATGCACCTAAGTGAGCTGCCGGCTAACCCAACCTACAGTAATTTTCATTTGTGTTCAATAAAAAGTAAAATGATCAAGAAAACTGGAGTACACATCCAAACAATTTATTCAATAACAATAAATAAAAACTTTTAAAACTTTGCTGGCATATTTTACCCACTATTAATGGTGCCGTATACAGAAAATATAGCATAACTTATAATTTCCGATTCAATATTTTAAACTTTTTTTAATTAAATGCAAAGAAAAGCTCTAGTTTTAATTCTATATTTAAAGGTTATTTAGTTAGATATACAAAACAAATAAAACCAATGCTTAGAACTAGACAAATAATTAGAAGACATAACTGCAGTGATACTAAAATAAATTTACATATGTTACATTATGTACATACAGCAAACTCGCGTAACAACACAACCTAAGAAATCTTCAAATAAATCATTAAAAAAATGTATATATGAGGAATATTTAATTCTAAATTAAGATAAAAAACTACATCAAAATGAATGTGTGAACATTATTATTTTATTTATTATTATCTTTTGAAATTAAAATATTTTTTGTGCTTCTTACAACACATTTACTTTTTATATGGGCTCTTACATTTTACCATTTGGAGATTCTGAAATAAAGAAAGAATTCAACTGTACTAAACATTTTGTACAATACCTGCTGAACAGCGCAGTTATTACTGCTGATCATTGAACGAGATTTAATTTCTATATCATATCTGTCCTTGGATTTGTGCTTATGTTTCTAACGCCTAGAAATATTGGTCAAAAATCCACCTTAAATTATACCGATCGACTTAGAATCACTTACTGAGTCGATTTAACGATGTCCGTCCGTTCGTCTGTCTGCCTGGCTGGCTGTCCATGCAAAGCTTGTGCGCAGAGTACAGGTAGCAATTTTGAAGATATTTCGATGAAATTTGGTACATGAAATTTTTTCGGTCCAAGGGCGCATGGCATTGAAACTGTTGGCAATCGGTCCATTATTTCACCTGGCCCCCATACAAATGTCTTCTCAAAATAGCGGTTCAACGATCACAAATGTTTGAATAATGCAACAATCCACACAAATTTTACCACAAATGAGTGGTAAATGAAGCCAAATCACATCTATGAATATTGTGCAGATCGGTCCATAATTACTCGTAGCTCCCATATAAGGTCCACTTCCGAAAATCACTTTAAAGAGCATAACGCACTCAAAAATGTTGTTATCCAAATAATATTTAATACAAATATATCTCATACGTATACCAACAATACGGTACAATTTTATTATGATCGGCCCATAATTAGTGGCCCTCTTCCGAAAATCACTTTAAAAACTGTAACTCTCTCAAAAATGTTGGTATCCAAATTATATTCGACACAAATAAGTTTCTTATATACAGTAATAATGGAACCTAATTTTATAATGGTCGGTCCATAATTAGTCGAAACTCCCATATAAAACCTTCTCCGTAATTCACTTTAACCTCCATAAATCTTTTAAAAGTATTTACATAAATATATCGAGATAAAGTTTAACACAGAAATCATGACACTAAATTTTTGGATGATCGGTCGATAATAGATTATATCGTCCATATAGCGACCATTTTTGAAAAACTGTTTTATACATATACTGGGTGTAGGGTATTATATGGTCGGGCTTGACCGAAATGCTTTTTTACTTGTTGACATTTTTCCAAACACATGAGTAGTGCTTTCTAAAAATACTACAAAAAATCTAGCATATGTTGAGAACCTCTGCATGTAAATGTGCTTTAAGTAAAACTATAAAAAGTTTTGCATTTGGGTATGAAAAAAGTGTATTTGCCAACATGTCTCTATTAACAAGAGTTGTACCATCAAAAGGAGAAAACTGTAGCGGCTTGAAAAATATATGTATGTATGTATGTATATGTGTATTTTATTTGGGGTCTATTTTTTCAACAAACAAAAATTGTTCTGAAAAAGATATTAATCTTAATAAATATAATGTGTAAATAAACCAAAAACAACTTATTATTTCTATGGCTTTCCCAATGTAATCGTTGTGACAGTGTATAAATTTTTTTTTCAAAAATATCGTAAATAATGTTGGGTTCATATAAATAATTTTTCCTAATTATTTTGTATTTAAACATATGGCTCTTATCGTGATCATTGTTGAAACACTTATAGTTCAAAGTTATTAACGGTGATTAATGAGAATTGAAGATGTAGCTATAAAATTAACTTGTTAAATAAATTGGAACTTAATTTGTTAGATCCTGATAAGAAGAAACACTTGGACATTTTATGTTTACTTTATTAAGTTTTTTTGTTTGCAACAAAACAGTAGACACAAAAATATTGTAACAAGTATGTACTCTAAATAAAAACGATTTGAAGATTATATTTTCAGCAAGATGGATAATGGAATGAATACTTAGTTAATGACACTTTTTATACCCACCACCAAAAAGATGGGGGTAGATTAAGTTTGTCATTACGTTTGTAGCACATTGAAACACTGGTCGTAGAACCAAAAAGTCTATATATTCTGGGTCCTTATATAATTGTATCGACGATCTAGCCATGTCTATTCCTCTATCCGTATGCTGTTGGCACGTTAGAGCTTCAAACAAAGATATAGTTAGAACAATGATATTTTTACCAAACATTTTTTGATCTACCGAAATGTTTGGTATTGAAAACGATCAAAATCGGTCCGGTAGTATCTGAGTTATAAATCAAAGTTTCAGACTGCCATGATAATTTTTTGGATATAAATATTTTGCTATTTTCTTCAAATATAATTGAGATAATATATTTAAATTTTGCACACTTTATTTCTGTTATAGAAATACGAGGCCTGTTGAAAATTGTAGGAATCGGTCCACGATTTCTCATAGTCCCCATACAATTGTCTTCCCAGAATATGGCTTTATGGTACAGAATTCAACAATAAATAAATCTCAAAACAATATTTTGTTTGTATCGATGCAAAATTTTGACATAGCTTCATACAAAGATCATTTCCGAAAATCACTTAAATGAACATAAATCATTTATGAAGATCACTAGCAAGTTGAAATTCAACAAAACAATTTTTCAAAATACACATTTAAATCGTCGTACCAAATTTCATGATGATCGGTCCATATTTGACCGTAGCCTCTAGTAGTAAAATGTTTCAATGTGGCAAAAATTTCATTGTTAGATATTGTTAAAAAAGTTATTTTTTGCATTTTGATTATAAGGGAAAAATAACTTATGACGTCATGCGCAGAGAGAGGAAATTTTATTTACATTCTTTGCGCAATCTATATTATTTGATTCGTATTATCTACCATTAAAACTAAGTTCGAATGTTATGACAAAAAAGTATTTCTGCTCTATTTAAAGTTTTACTTAATAAAAAATATGTCTTTCAGAATAGAAGATGTAGTTAATTTGTTGGACTGAGAAGGAGTATTTCTACACGATATTTTAGACGTGTTCGAGTTATCGATCGCATATAATTGCAGTCAATGAAATCCAATTCTATTTTTTGCTAATTAACATTTAACAAGTTCTTAATACGTGTGTAGTTAGTTTGTCATTTTATTTTTTACTTAAGGTACGGTCACATTTGGCAAATATTTGCCGAAAAAAACGTAACCACTAAATAACATATATTTGAACTCGTTTATTTATATAAAAAAGTTTTCTTATTTCGGCCAAAGCAAAACAAATATTTAGTTTTAATATATTAGATGCTGTTTGATCTTGCAAAACTCTTGTAAGAGTAAACAACGTTAAACAAAATTTGTGCTAAAACAAGTGGTTACGCTTTTTTGAGTAAATATTTGCCAAATTTGACCGTACCTTTAGAGACTTTTATAATCTTTCAATCCTATATTGTCTCCGTTTTTTTTATATAAAATTGATGCAAAAAATAATAAACACTTATACGACGTGTTGTCTGTTATTTGGCGAATGCAGTTTTTACAGAGTCTTAACTAAAATATTGACGATTTTAGTTTTGTATAGACGGTTGTCAGATCTTACAACGTTGTCCGAAAAATGTTCAGAAAATGTCTAACAACCGTGCAAACTTTAAATTTTTGTCTTCCAACGTTGTAAGAAAAAGCATTGACAATTTACCTTTTGCTAACAATTTTTCAATGCCAGTACATTGCTAGCATATTGCTAGATCTGACAACAGTGTGTGATCTGACAACAGTGTATGATCTGTAACTTCATAGATATAAAACTAAAACATTAAAGCTGAAAGTCCATACCAAGCGTTTATACGTTTCTCGCATTCTAAAGAACTGTCAAAAAATTAGAATCAATGTAGTCGTATGTTTTAAGTTACACACTTAAAAGCGTAGGAAGCGTTGACGCTTGAAAAGCGAAAAGTTCGTTTACTTTCTACTTTTGAAAGCGTAGCAAGCGTCGAAGAGCTGACATCGACAAATGAAAAGCAAATTTATTTTAAAGGTGATGTCACTGGGAAAAATGACAATTGAAAAAATATTTTTCATATGAAATTGACAAACAAATCGATAAAAAAAAACTTCATATAACAAAAAAAAATCAGCTGAACTTACGACATCACCTCCGAAAGTACATTGTCGTGCAAAATTTTCACATGTAACTTGAAATAGTTGACGCGAAAAACGTTTAGAAAGCTATAAACGCGTTAACGCTAAAAAGCGTCAACGTTTATATGAGAATGATTATATTGACGACAGCAGGCAACACGATTGCAGGTTGTTGACCTTGCTGCCTTTGTCGTCGCTGTCTAATTAAACTAATTTCTATTTTTGTTGGCTATAAAATAAAAACAGTATTGCTATATTTGTTATAATAGAATGTGTAAATTTGTTATAATTAGTGCTTCCACAGAAAAAATTAAAATTGATATTCAATTATAATATTCGTATATTTAATTAAACATTTAATTGAAAGTGGACCGATGAAGGAATTTGTAGTATCAATTAAAATATTTTGTAAAAATTTAATTAAAAGTAATTTTAATTAAAAAAATATTATATTATTTAATTGAAAATTGTTTTTCAACTAAAAATTTAATTGATATGATTGAAAGTTTAATTAAAAATCAATCAAGACTCAATTAAAAGTTTAATTAAAATCTGTTGGGCAATAATTTTTTCTGTGTCGAAATATTTTTTATTGTTAAATAAAAAAGAAATATTCAAAATAAAATGTTATGATCAGCTATGCATCAATAGTTGTTAAATATATTAATAATATTTTACTTTTTGTATAAAATTGATTGAAGTTTATTAGCATGTCTGTACATGATACATATGTCATGAAAAAAATGTCATGAAAAACATACATATGTATGTTTTTCAAATGTCATGAAAAAAATGGTACTTTGAAAAATTAAAAACCTTAAGTGGCAAATGGATTATTGCAACAGCTGTTTATATTCTCATTGTTTTGTTTGATTAAAGCTTGTAAGTGTTTTATTGTTTAAGATTTATTATTGAAAATGTTTTTATTTACTTTTTTATTGTATTTTATTAATAGCTTATGTTATTTATTTTTTATTAAAACGTCAGATTTCGGTAGCAGCTGTTAATTATGTGGCCAGTAGTATAGCCAGCGGCATTTGCAGTCGTTTAGTCATGCAGCCTGCTGTGGCGATTGTGTTTAATGCTTAATATGAATTTACTTATTTACTTATAGTTATAAAAACAAAAAGTAATTAATTAAAAATCTTAAAAAGTGTAGAACCATATAAAATATAAATCACTTCCTGAGTCGATTTAACGATGTCCGTCCTTCCGTCCGTCTGGCTAGCTGTCCATGTAAAGTTTGTGCGCAGAGTACAGGTCGCAATTTTGAAGATATTTCAATAAAAGTTGGTACGTGATATATTTTCGGCCCAAGGAGATGGGATTGAAACTGGTGGCAATTGATCCATTATTTCACCTGGCCCCTATACAAAAGTCCTCCCGAAATTGGGGTTTACCGATCATAAATGTTTGAGTTATAGAAATATGCACACAAATTTCATCACAAATGAGTGGTAAACAAAACCAAATGATTTTATTTAACCTTTATATGATTTCATTTAAATCTGATGTTTTAAGGTAAATTTTATTATAAGGACAGCTGTCAGTATTTTTGGGTAAATAAACATAAAATTTTAAGTGATGATGGTGATAAACATAAATAAAATTAAAGCTGCACATTGTTAGCCATAGTTAGGCTTTCTACAATCTCAATCTTATTTCACTTCAATCGCTTTTCCATTTGCACTGCCTATTCGGTGAATGATAAAAATAAAGGCATTTAGCAAGATATTTGCTTCAAATAGTCGTTCTGCTGCCAATGAAAGTTTACGAAAGTAATTGTTGTATTAAACAGAAGAAAAATGTAATAGAAAACTATTGATTTGATTTCAAAATGGATTCGCATCATATACACAGCAATTCATACATATTTCATTATAAATGGGTTTGTAAGTTTGTTTGTTTGCTTGTTTGTTTGCATGTCCCGCAATCACGCCTAAACGACTGAACCGATTTAAATGAAATTCAAGTTGTAGATAGATCTATGCTTGGAAGCTTCAACCGACTATATTTTTTCATGACTAGGATCAGTAGGGGAAAATGGAACAATTTTTATATGTTGTTCTTAAATAATTATTAACTTTGTTATGAAGCAACTGCATTTTATTTTAGCTTTCTATGGCCACAAAAATGTGTATTAGAAAAGTACCTTTTCGATGGTCTTTTTTCAAATGGCTAAACCGATTTTATTGAAATTATGAAATAATGATTGTCTTTGTTATGAAGCAACAGCATTTTTAGATTTTTCGTTTAGCTTTCTGTAGTCACAAAGTTGTGTATTAGAAAAGTAGTTATTTCTAAGTCTATTTGCAAGGTGATACCAACGGATAAGAAGTTTAATCTACAGATTCGAAACTTTAAATATCGATATATTAAAAGACAAAAAAAAAAATACTTATCAAAAATATAAATTTGGAAAATTCGAACTGAAGCCTTGTGTTGTTTTAAGAAAACAAAGTTTGTATTGTAGCTCTATGCAATTACAAAAATATGTATTTCTTTATAATACGACACTTAAATGGTACTAACGGGTAAAGCTGGGAATTTTGCATTTTTTTGAAATGACTCACCACCAACCGACTTACATACACTTTTAAATACGGATTCTTATCATAAAATATAATTTACCAAACAGCATATATTTGTTAAATCCAAAATTAGTGGACCAAAAAGAGAAACATTGTATACATAGTTGGTACTTTTTGTACAGTTTGTTTTAAACTGATAAAAATTATGTTCTGGCATTTTAGATTCATTCAAATTTTTATTTGCAAATCATCTTTTTCTCAAATTTTCTCAAGGGAAATTTGTGCTGTTCTTTTAAACTTAAACCACTAACATACAATTTAGAATATTTGTATTATTTCTAGATATTTTTTTTTTGTATTTTGTGCTGAAGTCATAAAGTTGCGCTTTGCAAACTCTATTCTTTGCCGATAGTCATATTTTAAGATACAATTTGTGTTTTTAATATTTCAATATTAAACTTTTAAATTAAACCTTTAAATTAAAACCGAATGTCAAAATCCTTCCCAATAAAAAAAATCGTGTTTTTTTAAGCGCTTAAAAGAAAAAGCGCATAATCGAGCGCTTCAATAAAAGCGCTCGTTTGAAGCAGTAAATGCTGACGAATAAAATATACAAAAAATATGCTTTTTTAGTGCTGAAAACGAAGATGATTTTAAAGTGAAAAAACAAAAATGAAATTATAGCCTACAGATTTACGTATGACAAAGAAAGTCAATTACAAAACGAATATCGCGCTTCTCAGTTACTTTGAAAAGCATTCCGATAGAATTTGTTCTTTGATTGGTGTGCGCGAAGTGCCGTAAAACACTTTAGGAAAGTGCTTTATTTGCATGTTTGATTAGGTTAAAAGAAGCACTTATAGTCAGCAGAAAGTAGTCCTCCAAACCGGGAACACCTCATAATAAAATCATGCATCCGATCAGCAGGTTTGATGCGATTTGAGGTATGAATTCATGCATAAAGTCTGCTCCTTTTGGAGCACATTTTTTCCTGGAATATAATAAAAGTAATAATTGGGACAACAAATGCTCATAACTACATGCACAAATAAAATAAATATTTAATAACTTAGTTTGTGTCCTTCTAAAAGTTCGTAAATGTCATGTGAAAATTCAATGTTTAGTTAGACTTATGTTCTAATTCTAACCTTTTCGAAGTACAATGCTTGGGTTCTTTTCAACTTTATAGTTCTGTCATTGTCCTTTTCAAAAATAGTTACATATAGTGAAACGTCGATATTCCAGCAAAAATTTATTCTGGCTAATTTTCTGGATAAAGGAATTCAATTTGTTATCAATTTGCCTACCGAAATTCCAATGCATGTTTAATATTGCCATATAAACGCATAATTGCTTTATGTGCAAACCTCTGAACTGATTGATTTTATTTTCATTCTTAATTAACATCATTATTTTACTTTACACACATTTAGTCTAATAGAATCACACAAGTGAAATAACATCCCAGCAAACCATATGAGTCCGAGAAGAGTCTTTTCTGACAACTTTTTCGGAGCGTTAACGCTCTTTAGGAGCCCAAAAAACAATCATAATTGCTCCGAAAACCTTCAGAAAAGAGGGTCATTACGTTCGAAAATGGTCCGTCAGAAAGAGCTCTTAGATAATGTCAGAAAAGAGTCTTTTATGAGGTTTTTTTTGGGCTTTGTGTAATCTTGTTTTGATCATTCTTGTGTGGTACAGCAAGGTTTTTTTTTTTTTGTTCAAAGCACAAATAACAGGACAACTACGCTTTGGTACACACATAATTAAGTGGAATTTATGAGTCATACTGCGTGCCGACTCAGGACAGTAACAATTTCGCTCCGAAAATGCTCTTTAGTTGAACTCTTTTCTGACTCCTTTTTTCGGAGCGCTCCGAAAATACTCTTTTGTTGGACTCTTTTCTGACTCCTTTTTCGGAGCGCTCCTAGAATGGTATGCTGGGATAGGACTCATTTATATCAATGACTATGAAAGTTTGTGTCCTTGTAAATATTTTATATAAAATATCTAAAGTACTACATATAAAAAGTACAAACATATTTATTTTCTATTCAAATATAATAACATTTAAGAAATAGAAATTGTTGACTTTAAAAACTAATAATAACAATCAAATAACACACACAACATCTGGAACTGTGGCAAAGAAATCAAAATGCATTTATTATATTGCTTAATTGTACGAATACAACTGCCACAGTTGAGTCATACCCAGCATACCATTTTAGGAGCGCTCCGAAAAAGGAGTCAGAAAAGAGTCCAACTAAAGCAAGTTATCAATTAAAGGCATAATTAGGCCAACTTATTGTGTGAAAATGACTTTAATTTATTCTAAACATTTTAATATGACTCTACTGGTTTTGTGTATTTTTTTCGCAAACATTATTAATGTGTCAGGCCATACATATTGCAGTTGTTCCTTGTTCTTTTTTAGGTATAGATTCGTCTAAAGCTACAGTGATTTATTTATGTTTATTAATCGCTTTGATTTTACCTTTACAACTGCACCTGTTGTTGGCATTAAATTTAAATGAAACATGTTGCCGAACATAAGGCCAACAAAAATAAACTATTTTTGTGTGTGAATGAGTAGGTTGTGAATATGTATGTGTGACAAAATCATGGTGTAACTACACAAGGTGAGTGCAGTAGCCCAGCTGACTGATTTTGTTTACAATTTACTTGTGTCAAAGTTTACTTATTTCAAGTGTTTTTGACAGTAGTACATTATTTTGCACAAACAAAATGACTGTTATTTCTGTAATGTGTTGTTTCTGTTGCCGATTTGCACACACCTTATATAATTACACCATGGACAAAATAGACAAATCATATTTGCTTTCACTTTAATACAATATTCATTAATTTTTCTTTTTGATACCTTCCACCACGATATTGCAGATATTCCCATGAAAATTTGTATATGTTGTTTTTATGATAAAAGAAGAAAGTGTGTGGAAAATAGTATGAATCGGTCCATGATTTCTCATAGCCTCCATACAAAAATCTTCCCGAAATATTGCTCAATTATACATAAATGTCTATAAAATTGGAATATCAGTACAAACTTCAGCAGGTATAAGTTTTATGCAAAAGGAAATGGTAAAACGAAATTTTTTTAGTTCGCTCCATGTTTGACCATATACCCCATATAAAGTCCACTTCCAAAATTCACTTAAATACGTATATATGGTATTAATAATGTTAAACGGTTAAAATTTGACATAAATAATCCGTAAAGGTAAATAAATTGTTGTACTGAATTGTATGGTGGTCGGCCCATAATTGGTCATAGCTCCCATATAAGGACTACATCCGAAAAATCCATTTATCTTTTTATATATCGTATAAATATCGGTACCGACTCAAAACTTTGCACAGATCATTTACATATATACAAAAAATCATTCCACAAAATTTTGTGAATTTCCGCCCATATTTGACCGTATCGCCCATATAAAGCCCTTTTCCGAAAATCACTTTTATACTCATAAATCTCTTATAACGGCTGCGATCGAAAATTTTACACGGATCATTTACAGACATCCCAAAATCAAAGTGCTGGATTTTGAAAATATCGGTCCATATTTGACTATATGCCCCAATTAAGGTCCACTTACGAAATCCACGTTAATATAATAATAATATATATCTTAAATATACCGTTATTATGTTGAAATGCGACGTGAAATATTTTCATATGCATAAAAATCACAGTTCCAAAATTCAAGAAAATCGGCCCATAATTTTTCATAGCTGTCATATAAGAACCATTACCGAAAAACAAATAAACCCACAAAAATGTCTAAAAAATATCGATATCGTACCAAATTTATATAGATCAGTAATTTTAATCTAGAAATCATACTAATATCGGTTATACGGCAATGATGCTACTGGATTTTGTAGCTGTTAGTCAATAATAGGCAATAGCTCCCGAATTAAGTCCACTTCCAACAACCATACAAGACTTTTAAATAACGTTATTGAGATGGATTTCAACCAAAATAATCCTCAAATACGTAGAAACCACATTAGTGGATAGTGGATTTAGAAGCTATCAGTCCATAATTGGACCATTTCTTCTATGTCACCCATAAATCTTTTGTAAATAATGTTATTGAGATCAAATTCAAACACAAAAGCCTCATCTTTTATCTTATACTTTTTTATACTCTGTTTCTTAACTTGTGGTGAATATGGAAAAATGTTCTTTTAATTTTATAAATTGTTAAATTACAATCAAGATTATTATGAAAATCAAACAAACTCTGTAAATTATGGTGCGAATTGGCAATTTCATCAATTATAAATGATCAAAATTAGACACAATTTCAAAATATTGAACATAAATTATGTTGGTCGTAAAATTGTCTTTCAAATAAAATAAAAAATACTAATAAAATTTGCACTAAGACTGATTAGAAAACTCTGAATAAGGATATACTAGTCCTGTAACTAGTGCAGTTCTTGTATTTCTTATTGCGTTTATGTGGAGGGTATTAAAGATTCGGCACAGCCGAATATAGCACTCTAACTTATTTTATTTAGTTTTAATATGTGTAACATGGCTTGAAATAACAAAGTACTTAAAGATTTTTAATATTCGATAAGTAAAAGTTAGTTGGTGTATTTAAATGTGGTTATATTCCATATTGAATGCCAAATCTCTCCCTGAAGCACAAGCAATCACGCACTCAAACAAATTTAATTCTAAACAGACATATAACAAGCAATAGAACCCAAGGATTTAACCCTCCGATGAGTGACAGTTCTGAACTTCACGGCCGGTAGTTGTAGTGGCCGAAGTAGGAGTAATTTCAGTTTGAAAAGGCAAAAAGCTATATATATATTAATAATGTATTTTTTTGTCTGTTCCAGCTGTCCGTCACAATCGTTCAGGTCCAAACTAATGGCAAAATACCTAACCCTGGAACCGGAGGTGTTGTGCTGATCTGCTAGTTGCTGTTCCCTAGAGACCTTCTCACTCATCGGCGGGTTAAGAAGGTCGCTATTTGTTACAAATACATTTGAAGTCATACTTTATAGAACAATGTAATAGCAACGATAATCAATAGAAAATGTATTCAAAAACTTTTATAGAAAAAACTTTAACACGTGATTTATTTAGTTACTTTTGTGCACAAAACTAGTTTCCTTTACAAATACTTTCAGTTAAGTTTTTGTAAGTTTTAATACAGTTTAATTCCACCATCTTTAATTCACAATTAAAAGATTTATACCTACAGTTCAAATGAAAGTATTTTTGCGTGTAATAGAAAAACTACACAAGTGCCACAAGAATTATCTTTAACTGGAATTACTACAAAATTATTTATTTCAAGTAACATTCTACTGCAACAATATTTGTGAACTCTAAAATGGAAACATCTTAACCAAAATATTTTGCCTACTGCTATTTACATATATACTCGTACGAGTATTTAATATTCTGGTCATTTCTAGAAAATATAAATTTTTCTATCGTAGTTTCTTACTACTTCTTTTAACAAAGTTTATTTGATAATTGCTGGCAAAGGAAGGAACATTTTCATGTGTATGGTCACAATTTTTAAAGACTTTTTTAATAGCAATTTCTATCATGAAATGTAGAATTGATTCATAAATATCGGGTTTTTTAACCACCTTTATACTATTTTAATTTGGATTCTGATCATCAATTGTTTTAAAGACAAATCTAATAAATAAGATGGTTATTGGACAATTAGTTACCATCCAAGCTGTTTTATAACGTTCAACTTTATTTCTCTAATTTTCAGTTTAAAATAAAACAAGTAAGAAAGTATAGTCGGTCAAGCCCGACCATATAATACCCTACACCCAGTATATCAATAAAACAGATTTTCAGATATGGGCGCTATATGGCAGATATTACCTATTATTGACTAATCATCCAAAAATTTAGTGCCATGACTTCCGTGAATATAAATATTATGTGTGTTAAACTTTATCTCGATATAAATACGTTTAAAAGATTTATGGAGGTTAAAGTTGATGCGTAATAATGAAATTTTTTTAGTGCCTTTAAATTAGTGAACCGGAGTGTACTATTGCGAACCATTTAGCAAAAAAAGTTGTTGCATTATTTTTTTTAATAACAAAAACTTCAAATAGCAATTACTAACAATAGTTGCGCAACAAATGTTTCCAACTAATTTGTCAACATGAATTATACGGTTTTTAATGTGTATGCGGTTACTGCTGGTGCAAAAAATAAGTGGTTGTGTATATAAACAACACGACTCACACGTGATCTGTAAAAAATGGTTATTGAAAAAAGTATTTAATTTGCATCATTCGGCATATAAAATTGTTACGAAATTGTATTTCAATTTAAAATTAACGGCTGCTATCAACATACCCCATGTTTATCAACATACTGATGTTGCATTTACGATAATATCGAAATTCCAGCTGTGACTAAAAAAACATCATCATTATAAAATTTAAAAATCACCATGTTAATAAAGAACAAACTCCAACCACAAATAAACCAGCACGTACTATAATTACGACTGAACAGGTATTTGACAATCGCACTACGACAACTAATGGAATCATAGACAAACATTAAGAAGACATATCTAACTCCAATACATTGAACACCATCATAAAAAGGCATAGACCGAAAGCATGAACAATATATTAGAACAACTATATTAGAAAATGTAACACCAACTAAAACAACAATACCTGTAAGGATAAGGCGTGTGTCATGTATGCAGAACAAACTGCAAATGCACCATCATCAATGATATATGTCCCAATTTAGTTTTAAATATTTGGGGCCTGAGTTTTAAAAATTTATTTTTAAATATTTATGGTTTTCTAAAATTAAATTATGTTCTTTATCACTTTTGAATTTGTTAAAAAATATGATAATTTTGTTTGCAATTTCCTTTAAATGTTAAATGATTAAATATTCTCCTTTCATAAAATATCTTATTAAATATCATTAAGGTTTATTAGAAAAACTGAACCTTATTATACACACTACCAAAAAGATGAGAGTTTGTCATTCCATTTGCAACATAGCAAAAATCAAAAGACGATCTAACCAAGACCGTCCGTCTGTCCATCTGCTGAAAACACGACAGACCTTGAAAAAAAAAAAACATGTAGCACAATCAATTTTTTCTGATCCATCGAGATGTTTGGTATTAAAATGGGCAAAATCGGTCCAGTAGGATCCGATTTATAGACCAAAGTTTCAGACAACCTTGATATTTTTAAAATATTTTTTTTTTCATCAAATATAATCCAGTTAATATCATACAATTTTACGCACTATGTTTTTATTATAGAAAGACCGGTCCTGTTGAAAATCTGTCTACGACTTCTCATATCTGTCATATAAATGTCTTCTTATCCGGTACATGAATGTCAATAGAGAAGCAGTAACCATACCAGATTCTGCAAAAATAAGTTTTATGCAAACTAAAGTTTCAAAGCTATATTTTTTTTTTTTTTTTTGTATCGTGCATTTCCGAAAATCAGTTAAATGCGCATAAATCTTTTAAAAAATCTCTACTAAGCCGAAATTCAACAGAAATGTTCCACACAAATATGCAAATGGTTATACTCAGTTTTATATATAAAGAGTATAAAGCCCAATTCTGAAAAGCACTTAAATGCACATAAATCTCTTATACCAGCAACGATTGAATTTGGATTTGTCTGACCAGATTATATGTTTCCAGTCATAAACTGTCCAATTTTTGTGGTCTCTGGCAAACTTTTAATGTGCCTTTAAATTTTTTATCGACAATGCAGGTTTTCACGTTTTCCTACTGCTGAAATCTAACAAATAGGGCTCGTCTTGCTATCCACCTACTAATGGGTTTGTCATCTTTTTGTGTTAAACACTAGTCTCTCTTCTCTTTTCTTCCTCTAATTTGTGGTTTGGATACAATAGAACGTCTTTTTTGGACCCTTGATTGACTTTCATTAAGCTGTTTAGCAATGGCTAGGGTAAAATAACTACTTTAATACTGTCCTCATTAGCATTTGCACGGTTCTTCATTATTTATTAAATTTTGATTTGTATTTGGTAATTTGCAAAAAGTGTTTACCAAATGCAGTTAAATTAATATCAAACTAATGTTTTATTTCAAAGTTATAAACAATACAAACACAATCAAATCTAGCAGAAAGCTTTTATATTTTAGTGGAAATATAATAACAGACACACTTGTGCAAAATTGATTACATGCAAGTTCTTTTTGTATATATTATTTATTTATTAGTTTTATTTGTATGCAACGTAAAGTGCAGAAGGCTCAAACATGACCACCATCACAGGGAACATGTACGGAATACAACGGATTTGTTTGCAGCTAGCATTGTCGACATAAAAGCTTAATAATCGAACATGACAAATCTCGGCAACATGTTGCAATACCTGCTAAAACTATTTAGTAAGAAGTGCTTGTAAGGTTTTGCCTCTTCCGTCTTATAGCCCAGACCTTTTCCCTTCCTACAACCATTTGTTTAACAGTTTTTTCTCTTTAAATTTTAATATTCATATATGTTGAACCAAGTATACTATGACTTAAGAACAAACTGCTATTTTCCCACTTTTTTATACTTTTTATAACTATTATTACTATTTTTATTTTAACTTTATATCTTATTATTATTTATATTACACTTTAGACTTTTATTATATTACAAACTTTATACAAACTATACACTTTTATACTTATTATATATATTTTATTATTATTATACTATACTCAACACTTTTATACTTATACTTTATACCTTTTCATATCCCCATTAAATTCTAAGTCGATTGAACTTTGCAAATTACTCAGAAAATTTCAATAAATAACGAAACTGAAAAATTTTACACGCAGCATATATACTCGTATATTTATAGTCCAAAATCAAGCCGCTGCATTTTGACAATATTGGTCTATCCCCCATTTAAGTTTCCCTTCCGCAATCCACTTTAATACTAATATATATCTTAACTATACCGTTATTATGTTGAAATTTGATGTGAGATATCCTCATATGCATAAAATTCTCTGTTCCGAAATTTAAGAAGATCGGCCTATGAATTATCATAGCTGCCATATAAAGTCCATTTTCGAAATACAATTTAACCGACAAAAATATCTCATAAATAACGAGTTTTAACTAACTTTTATACAGATCTTAAATTTAAATCCCAAAATCAAATTAATATCGGTTATAGGCAATTATAATCCTGGATTTTGTAGCTGTCACCCAATAATTGGCAATAGCTCCCGAATTAAGTCCACTTTAGAGTTTAACAAGCAACCAAACAACTCTTGTAAATAACGTTATTGAAATGAAATTCTACCAAAATAAGCCTAAGTTACATAGAAATCACACTAGTGGTCTATAATTGGTCCACTTCTACTAAACCGCCCATAAATCTCTTGTAAATAAACCTATTAAGTTAAAATTCAACCGAAAGAAGCCGCAGCTTATTATATTACCCATTCTATACTCTGTTTTTTAACTTGTGGTGGTGAAAATGGAAAATAATTAACTCAAGATTATTATGAAAATTAGACAAACTCTGTAAATTGTGATGAGAATTGGAAATTTCATCAATTATAAATGGTCAAAATTAGATAAAATTTCAAAACATTTAAAATGTAAAATTGTCTTTCAAACAACATATAAAGTACAAAAGCTTAAATATTAAAGAACACTCAATAAGTATATTCTAGACTTATAATCATCGTAGTTTTTGTATTTCTTATTATATTTATTTTGAGGATATTTAAGATTCGACACAGCCAAATATTGCACTTTAACTTGTTTATTCTTGGTTACTTTGGGACATGCTTAATTTTAGAGCAAGCTATTCAAAACAAGCTCAAAAGATGAGCATTTTTTTTTTTTTTTTGTAAATTTTAATATTTCCCAATTTTTAACCAAGTATAGAACAAACTGCGATTTTCCGAATTTTTTATACTTTTTAACAAAAAAAAACTTTTGTTTCGACCGATTTATCTGGGATAATTTCAAAACAAGTTTTATAAAAAAGAGCCTCAAAAGACTATCAGTTTTTTCTCTGTAAATTTTAATATTCATATATGTTGAACCAAGTATACTATGACTTAAGAACAAACTGCTATTTTCTGAATTTTTTATACTTTTTATAACTTTTAACAAAAAAAAAAAAAAAACTTTTCACTTATTACTATTTTCATTAACTTTAGACTTATTTTACTACAAATTTTATACAAACTATAAACTTTTATACTTATTATATATATTTTATTATTATTATACTATATTCAACACTTTTATACTTATACTTTTTCATAACACTTCTTTCAACTGAACCTACTTTATACTTTACAACTATTACTTATATCTTACTTTATTTACAAACACACTTTATATTAATAACAACATTATTAAACTTTTAACTTATTATGTTATTACGCTTTATAAACACTTTATAATTTTAACACTTTTCACTTCACATATAACCCAAACTTTATACTTTCATATTATACACTTTTATACTTATTCTACATATTACACTTTATATAAACTCACACACACACATAACACTGTCTATGTATATACCCACATTTTCTTTTGCACACTTTGTACTTAATACTTTTTGTGCTTTATGTACATTACGTACAGAAATATAGATTTATAAATTCTATTTAAAACAAATTTATAAAAAAAAGAGTTCAAGAATTATTTCCCTTGCAAATGAAAAACATTTCATAATTGAAAAATTTCAACAAACTTTCTACACAGGCAGACACATAAAATTAAATATTTCAAATTCTGTTTTTTACATCAAAAATAAATTTAAAAAAAAAAACAAACTAAAATATAAATAACTAAAACTTACGCCTATGTTCCATATTCGACTACGAAGTGAAACTAAATCGTTTTCAATTCACATGGACAATTTCACGTCGTTCTAGAAAACGAGGTGAAACTTTTAACTACGACGAACGAAACTAAAAGTGATATTTTACTTTTCAAATCATTTTCACAAAATTTAGAACACAAAATTAATAAAAAATTTCACTTCCACTTCATTTTACAAATGTAGAACCCAGGTAATAATAAAAAAACATAGCAAATGAAACCAATTAAATAACTTAATAATAACAAAAGAATAAGCAAGAACATATTGCAAGAAAATATTTTACTTACTTTCGAATTCAATATGTTATCTCTTATTAATTCTTAAAATTTTATTATCAACAAAATTTCAACTTCAAAAAAATTAGGAAAGAAAGATCAAACATGTGGCCGTGGAAGGGTTGATAGGATACTTGAAGTTTTTATTGGACAAACGGGAGTGACACGGCATTTTTGTCGTACGTCGATGATATTTGGTAGACATAATTTGGTAGAATACGTAGCAGAAGAAAAGTTGGTGGGACCACGCCCCTTTTTATGAAAATTAAAAAGTATATTATAATCTATATAACTACTGGACCGATCGTCATTACATTTTCACAATAGGATATTCTTACGAAATAATAAATTCTTGGCTATATAAAGTCGTAAGTATACAAAGGGTCAAGGCCTCGCTCATATGACGCGCTTCAGTATCCTATTAATTTTCCATATGGTGAAGATGGATAACACTTTGAAATGCGTCAAATCAATCAAACAACCCGTAAGGCCGTCAATTATCCTGTTGAGTTGTTAAATTCAGTCGATGTGCCAGGCTTTTCACCACATGTGCTGCAACTTAAAATTGGAGTGCCAATTATTTCGATCACCACGGCTTTGCAATGGCACTCGACTTGCAGTAAAAAAAAACTGAGAAATAATTTAGTAGAAGCGACCATTATAACAGGAAAATATAAAGGTACAGGTGTACTTTTGCTACGCATTCCAATGCTATCAACAGATTTAAAATTCGATTTTAAACAATTGCAGTTTCCTGTTCGATTACCGTTTGCGATGACTGTTAACAAAGGTCAAGGTTAATATCCCGTGTAGGAAAACCTATCGATGTATATGTGTATGCTCCTGATGGGCAAACTGAAAAGCATTGCAATAAATAAATTAAAATTAAATAAATAAATGTTTGCGAAGCACACCGGGGTTTGCGAGTTTTATTATAATAACATTTATATTTTTAGAATATTTACAAGTATGCAAAATAATTAGCTTATTTTTGAAAAATATCTGAATCTGAACTAAAAATAAATTAATTATTATTTTATTATAATTCAAAACTTATATTATCCCTGAAGAAGCTATCCATTGTGATAGCGAAATATTGGAAATAAATATATAGAAATAAATTAAATATTTTTATATAAAATTAAAATGACCTAATTGCTTGTAAAAAGAAACTATTAAATTGTTTAATATCTGAATTAATTATTAAAAAGCTTAAGCTTTCATATTTACATATATGTATTAATAAATATTTTCAAGCTTTATATTTTGCTGCTTTCATATGACAACATATCGTATGAGTGTTGAATAATTATTTAATATTAAGTATACGTTTTATATTAACGATCAATATGGTGTCGATGACAATATAAATAATAGAACTTCTCAAATAATGGTTAGATTTGCATTAAATTTGAGAGATCAATAGGTGAAGAGTTTGTCTTTTAATATATAACTTTGAGTTTGTAAAATACATATTGGCGTTAGTAACTTTTAGAAATATGAAAATATCGTTATAATTTTAACCGGATGCTGGAAACATAAACAATTGCATTAAACGCAGGAAGTAATGTGGTTTGACTTTAAGTCAACTTTACTCGTTTTTTACTAGCAGCCAGCATTTGTACATCACAGTCATTATAATACATCAAATTTAACATTAGTTTACATTTAAAACTGTTAACAATGTAAAATTCTCAATTAACTTCTTTACACGCTCTGGTCACTTAAGAGTAAGTTTTTGGTTATTTTAAATTTAAATCACATTTTCTCATTTATACATATTAATATGGTGCTTATGTTGAATGGAGTTCAAATTAAATAATATTGTTACGTTTTTTACCTTTTAAAAACGGTGGTTTATTTCCTTTAAATAAACCGGTATCCTTTTGATTGCAAAATAAAAGCGTCAAATAGTTTGAAGGAAATATAACAAGTCTTTATTTATTATTAAAATGCACACAAAAATAATTAAAAATGAAAACTCTGTCTTTTTACACACTTAAATTCAGGTTTGAGAACACTTTGATGTTTACTCAACGATGACTTACAATAATCTGATTAACTTTATTGGCCCTGTTAGTCTATTTATACATTTATATATTTCTAGATGGTTCAGAGCCAAGATACTAGAATGTTCATGACTCCAAGCCTAGAATGTTCGTTCTAGAATATTCAGCCAAAGCTGTTAAAACTTAATGCTGCGATATCGCTCAGCTACTTTTATAACAGGGTGTTCTCATATAATGTTTATAAATTAAAACTTCTACAAATGCGTTAAATTTAAATACTATTTCTTTGTTTGTGAAATTTTATTGTGACTCTCTGCAATCAGAAAAATTAAGAGCTTATACTCGACTATTCTGAATCTTATATATGCACCACCAAATACCATAAGTGTGATCTACGAATACTTGAAACGATTTTTTGTTACATTTTTTTGCGGATCCCTTATATGAGTGCTATCAACTATTACGGGGTGATCGTCATTAGATATTGCACTGTAATTTCCATTTATTTGAAGTTTATTTTGTTTAAGTTTCATCTCAATAACAATATTTACAAGAATTGTATGCATATTCCAGTTAATCCACAAAGTATACTGAGGTGGAACGAGATGGGAGATAATTACATTTTATATTTGTCTCTTTCTTTCAGAACTGTCCTTTGTTTATATTTTTCACACACAATAAATTGGATACCAAAGGGCGCTAGGAAACTGATTTTGTCACCTCTGTATACTGTAGTTATTGTCAGAAGAGGAGCTTGTAAGGGAGCTATGCCCAATTATGGAACAACTTTTACAAAAGCCAATAGTGTAATTTTTACATACTTATCGAACTTCAACGTAATAATGATTTTTATAAGAAACTTATGCGCATACAAGTGATTTTACGAAGTTACCTTTATATGGGGATCATGGTGAAATATGGACCGATCATCATAAAATAGAGTATGAATACTTCTATGTATGTATGGACTATTTGTGTCGAATTGAAACTAGCTGCTGATTTTCGGAACTAAAATTTAAGTGGGGGCTATGGTCAAATATATACCGATCATTATGAAATTTGATACAACAATTTAAATTTACATATATACCGATTACTTGTGTTGAATTATTATGAACCGTTCAGCTTGAAATTATGTACGACGATTTTTATGCGTAATTATGTAAATGATTTGTGTTGAATATCAACATGATATTTAAGTGATTTTCGGAGGTGGACTTTATATGGGTCTATGGTCAAATATGGAACGATGCAAACAACATATCATTTTAAGATTTTTCTATGCATGAAACTTATTATTGCTGAAATTTGGATGGCTATGGCTTTATTTAAGACATTTATGTACCATAAAGCCATGTTTCAAGAAAACATTTGTATGGGGACTAAGAGAAATTGTTGACCGTTTCCTACGATTTTCAACAGGGGTTCTCCTTCTATAATCAAAACAGAGTGTGCAAATTTGCATATTATTAACTGCATTATATTTGAAAAAAAAAAATAGCAAAAACATCTGAAAAATATCTAGGTAGTCTGCAACTTTGATCAATAACTCGGATGTTATGCATTTTCAGTAGCAGACATTTCGGTGGATCGAAGAATGTTTAGTAAAAATTTCATTGTTTAATGTCATATTTTGGAAGCTCTTTCATGCTTTGGAATACTATGGTTTACTATTCATCTTTCTGCACAGCTTTTGTTTAGCCGTTTGTGTTTTCTTCAAGAAACTATAGAACGGTTGAGACGGGTTTCCAATACAAACCTTAAAACGTATGAACTTCTGATGATGACTGTGTTAATTTATACGTATGCCAATCCTTGATATTATTTTTATTATCAAGAACTAGTCCTCAGATGGCACAACTTACTTTTGGCAAAATAGCCCAATAGCGTTCAATTGGCCAAAGCTGTTTACGATGAGTGAGGCTTCATATACATGTATCCACCGAATTCCTTGGAGTTAAATAAATAGATTGTGCAGGTCAATAAACACTCCTAAATCTCCGTAGTCCATAGGCTACATATTTAAATTTCTTACCAAACGGAATTTATACACTTTCCTTCACTTATATTTTAACTTGTACATATGTATGTTTTACTATCTTCAATATTACAATTATCTTATGGATTCTCTTAAAACTATTAAATGGATAATGGTTGCATTCGCACGTGTTCTTCTGGTTACTACTTATGTTCTTACGTTGGTAATTAAATTATTTAGAATTTGGCAATGAAAAATTTTGAAAATATTTTATTTTTAATTTATGTCTGTGAAAAAAACACAATTTGAAATATTTAATTTTATGTGTGTGCCTGTGTAGAAAGTTTGTTGAAATTTTTCAATTATGAAATGTTTTTCATTTGCAAGGGAAATAATTCTTGAACTCTTTTTTTTATAAATTTGTTTTAAATAGAATTTATAAATCTATATTTCTGTACGTAATGTACATAAAGCACAAAAAGTATTAAGTACAAAGTGTGCAAAAGAAAAAGTGGGTATATACATAGATACTGTTGTGTGTGTGTGTGTTTATATAAAGTGTAATGTAATATGTGTAGAATAAGTATAATAAGTATAAAAGTGTATTATTAAGTACAAAAGTGTATAATATGAAAGTATAAAGTTTGGGTTGTTATATGTGTTAAAAGTGAAAAGTGATAAAATTATAAAGTGTTTAAAAAGCGTAATAACATAATAAGTTAAAAGTTTAATAATGTTGTTATTAATATAAAGTGTGTTTGTAAATAAAGTAAGATATAAGTAATAGTTGTAAAGTATAAAGTAGGTTCAGTTGAAAGAAGTGTTATGAAAAAGTATAAGTATAAAAGTGTTGAATATAGTATAATAATAATAAAATATATATAATAAGTATAAAAGTTTATAGTTTGTATAAAATTTGTAGTAAAATAAGTCTAAAGTTAATGAAAATAGTAATAAGTGAAAAGTTTTTTTTTTTTTTTTGTTAAAAGTTATAAAAAGTATAAAAAATTCAGAAAATAGCAGTTTGTTCTTAAGTCATAGTATACTTGGTTCAACATATATGAATATTAAAATTTACAGAGAAAAAACTGATAGTCTTTTGAGGCTCTTTTTTATAAAACTTGTTTTGAAATTATCCCAGATAAATCGGTCGAAACAAAAGTTTTTTTTTGTTAAAAAGTATAAAAAATTCGGAAAATCGCAGTTTGTTCTATACTTGGTTAAAAATTGGGAAATATTAAAATTTACAAAAAAAAAAAAAAAATGCTCATCTTTTGAGCTTGTTTTGAATAGCTTGCTCTAAAATTAAGCATGTCCCAAAGTAACCAAGAATAAACAAGTTAAAGTGCAATATTTGGCTGTGTCGAATCTTAAATATCCTCAAAATAAATATAATAAGAAATACAAAAACTACGATGATTATAAGTCTAGAATATACTTATTGAGTGTTCTTTAATATTTAAGCTTTTGTACTTTATATGTTGTTTGAAAGACAATTTTACATTTTAAATGTTTTGAAATTTTATCTAATTTTGACCATTTATAATTGATGAAATTTCCAATTCTCATCACAATTTACAGAGTTTGTCTAATTTTCATAATAATCTTGAGTTAATTATTTTCCATTTTCACCACCACAAGTTAAAAAACAGAGTATAGAATGGGTAATATAATAAGCTGCGGCTTCTTTCGGTTGAATTTTAACTTAATAGGTTTATTTACAAGAGATTTATGGGCGGTTTAGTAGAAGTGGACCAATTATAGACCACTAGTGTGATTTCTATGTAACTTAGGCTTATTTTGGTAGAATTTCATTTCAATAACGTTATTTACAAGAGTTGTTTGGTTGCTTGTTAAACTCTAAAGTGGACTTAATTCGGGAGCTATTGCCAATTATTGGGTGACAGCTACAAAATCCAGGATTATAATTGCCTATAACCGATATTAATTTGATTTTGGGATTTAAATTTAAGATCTGTATAAAAGTTAGTTAAAACTCGTTATTTATGAGATATTTTTGTCGGTTAAATTGTATTTCGAAAATGGACTTTATATGGCAGCTATGATAATTCATAGGCCGATCTTCTTAAATTTCGGAACAGAGAATTTTATGCATATGAGGATATCTCACATCAAATTTCAACATAATAACGGTATAGTTAAGATATATATTAGTATTAAAGTGGATTGCGGAAGGGAAACTTAAATGGGGTATAGACCGATATTGTCAAAATGCAGCGGCTTGATTTTGGACTATAAATATACGAGTATATATGCTGCGTGTAAAATTTTTCAGTTTCGTTATTTATAAAAATTTTCTGAGTATTGAAGTAATTTGCAAAGTTCAATCGACTTAGAATTTAATAGGGATAAAGAGTTTATAATTTGTTGGGTCTCAGATGAGTATTATTACAATTTCAAAAGAAAATTTTCATTCACCACTTGTGGTGGTTTCGGAAAATTAACATTGAAATTTTACAGCCAGTGTCATTATTAAATATTTTATTTTAATTGCGTTTAAATTTCTCACTTATTTTTTTTATCCACGTGGCATTCGTGTGAGTATTTCGTTTACTACTGAACTGCAGGATCCCTTTTCATGTCGGCACCGCTATTAACTGTTTGTCTGAAGTTAGTTTTCCATATAGTGCGAAATTTTAGCTCAAATTTTATATTATATCACTTACTAATTTTTGAGTTCTATGGCCATTGCGCCAATGTAAACAATTTAAGTTTTCATGCATAAAAATGTAACTTTGGTTCTAGTGATATTTATGTTGAGTTATTTTTTGGCAGCAAATGTTTAGTAGAATGTGATTAAGACTAAATTGTAATGCCCTTATTCATAAAACTTACAACAGGTTTATAAGAGGTTTATAAAGAAAATTTTGTATGGAAATTTGCTTTATAAACGTGTTAAAAACTTGTTGTAAATTTTTATGAATAAGGGGGTTAAAGTATAGTGGCGTTCAGTGTTTGAATATAATTATTGTTACCTACAGGGTAGAAATATTGGTTGGGAAATCAATATAAATTATATTTAGTTATTATGAAGTTACGAAAAATAATTACTCTTCTCTCTTCTTTCTGATGATATGCTCAAGATATTTTTGACAAGTTCAAGTCGCCATGTGTTAATAGGATGTTTAAAATACCTTCACTCAATTTATGTAAAATGAAATGTTCTTTTTTACATTTCTAAGTAATTTTTCTTAGTGTTCGGAAGAAATTAAGCATTATGTAAATTGAAAAAAAAAACAAAAATTTACCCCCTGGCCCACGATGTCGAACGATAACGTTCGCTTCGATACGACTTAAGACACAAACTTGATTGTGGAATAAACAAACTTGATTGAGTAAAAAATAGATACGATAAAAAGTTTGTGTCTTAAGTCTTATCTAAGCGAACGTTATCGTTCGACATCGTGGGCCAGGCGGTTAAAAATTGAAAAAAAAACTTCCTTTGACAATATATTTTGAGCCAAAAAAATAAACATTTATAATTTCCATACAAAATTTGCCTTATAAACCTGTTATAACCCTGTTGTAAGTTTTTATGAATAAGGGGGTTATGATTTTCCGTTAGACTTTTAGTTGTGTGCGAAGCAGGGCGACACATGGAGTCCTATTAAAGCTGAGAAAATTAAAGCTGAGAAAAAAAAACCTGCGCAAATTTGCGCACCGCCCAAAAAACAACGAAAAACGAAAAAATTACAGTAAAAAATATGCGTCATGCATTATTTTACGCGTGCAAAAACAACTGCGCATTCATTCTTTCTTTGCTATTCGTACCGGCTACGTGGCCAATTTGGGAGCGAGAAATACGAAAATTTCATTGCATGTGTGCTATATAGAAAAAACTTAAATTTAGAATGAAATTGAAGCTTAAAAAATTAGATTATCACGAAGATATGAAAAAGTTGTTAATAAATGAAATAGAGTGAATAGTGAAATAAATGAAATAGAGTGAATAGAGTGAGTTGATATATTTAAAATCATGGAAGGTATGCTACATTTTCTATTTAAGTTGTATGGGAGGTGGGCGTAAAAGTGGGCGTATTTTTGTAAAAAAAGAAATTGAAATTCTTAAAAAATTTAAAATAAATGTGTGCAAAATTTCATGAAGCTTCGCAACCTCCTTGATTTATGGCCATTAAATACACTACACGGCCACAGTGTACACCGTTCGCAGCAACTCGGACTGACGTATGGAATGACTTGGCGCATTTTACATCGAGATCTTAAATTGAAAGCGTACAAAATACAGCAACAGCATTAATCAATAGATTTATGAAGAGAACACTTCGGTGAGCACATAATTTTACGTTTTGAGCCGGTCGATTGGCCATCAAGATCGTATGAAATCACACCGTTAGACCTTTTCCTGTGGGGATATGTTAAGTCTAAAGTTTATGCGAACAAACTTGCTTCGATTCAGGCCTTAATTAGTTACCAGTCGAAATGTTCGAACAAGTCATCGAAAGTTGGACTCAATGAATAGACCATCTGCGACTTAGCAACGGCCAAGATTGGATAGACATAATCTTCAAAAACTAAATGCCAAAGAATGTTCTTTGAAAGGATAATAAACATTCCCCATTAAATTTGAATTTTCTGTGTTTTTTTGCCTTAAAAAATTAGGGAACCTCGAAATGGACGTGATCCATTATATATTTTATTATTATATTTGTTATATTACATATAATATTAATATTATTTTATTGTTATAATTATTAATTAATACCATTATAAAATTAAAGATTTTAGATTACAAATTAATAATAATTATCAATTATAAATTTTATTTTACATCCCCATATTAATGTAGGGTATATAATATAACACTCTTACTTGTTTTGAAATTGTATTAGTATCGGTGAGTAATGAAAATTGCCTACGTAGAACAAGTATTATCTTGTTTATATAGATACTAAAATTTATATTAGAAATACAAACACAGAAATATTTATACTAAAAGACAAACAAATCTGCTACTATTAAAGGAAAATATCCTTTATATTTATTTTTTTTAATAGGAAAACTAATTTAATGTGAACTTACCCTTATCAAATTGTAACATTTATTTTTATTGAACAAAATCTGATAAACTTAATTTGTAATTTGGACAAACGCAAGAAAATGTCCTAACGACACTTGCAGTTTTTAAAGGTATGTATAGAATATAGAGTATAGAAAAAGACATGAAAGCAGTACTGTAGTAAAGCAGCAATTATTTTTATTGGAACAAAATACGATAAGATCTGATACGAATTATAAATAAGTGGAACATTTAGACATATTATTACTTCACTTATAAATTAAGTTAAAAGGTAATAGGAAATAGAAGACCAGACTGCTAACAAATATACTAGAAAAAGTATAATTGTACCCCAAAAGTCATTGTCATTTTCTTCAGGATTTTATTAATTATTGTTGTTGCTTCTTGTTGGACGAATTATAGTAATTGCAATTGAACACGAAAAATAAAGACTCAAATTAACTGCTCTGAAATTATTTTTCGATATTGTCAACTGTTATTGATGGTCGGTGATATTTTTTCTTTAAATTTAAATTACATACATTTAATAAGTTGTTTATTTCTGGCAAAAGCTCTGTTTTTTCGTATTTTAAGCTTTTGACATTATGTTTGCTGGGCAAAAACTCTCACCAATACATCTTCATTTTTATTTTTGTACAGCACTCGTGTAAATCCAGATAAGATTCTAAGCCGATCTAGCCATGTCTGGCCATCTGTTGAAGGCACGATTGAGCTTCGAAAAAAACAATTAGAACTATGAACATTTTATCACACATTCTTTGTTTCACCAAAATATTTCGATTAAAAATGGGCAACATTGCTCCAGAGGGATCCGCTTTATAGACCAAAGTTAATGTTAACCCATAATTAGCGATAGCTCCCATATAAAATCAACTTTCGAGAATAACTGAAATACCCGTCTAAAAGCAATAATCTGGTAAATATCGTTATTGAGATAAAACTCAACCAATATAAGTCTCAAATTCATAGAAAAGGAAATTGCGATCCCTCACATTTTCCTTTTCTATGAAAAATAAAATAACTGGTAGAAAAACTCAACCAATATAAGTCTCAAATTCATAGAAAAGAAAATGTGAGGGATCGGAAAAATAAAATAACTGGTGGAAATTTCGTTATCAGGTACAAAATATTACATAAATTAGTTTCTATTCTGAATAAATCACACTATTGGTATAAGAACCGGCACAGCCGACTTGTTACTTGTTTATGTTGACAAATTAATTGGAAATGTTTCTTTATTATTAAAAATGTTGCGAACTATTTTTAGTAATTCCAATTTAAAGTTTTTGATTTATCAAAATAAATATTGCAAGAACATATTTTGCGAAGTTGTTGAAAATATGTAGTGTATTGAAATATATATAATTCTAGTGAAATTTATCTCAAAGAAATTTTGATTTGATTTTTTTTTAATATATATAAATATACCAAATATAAAATGAATTTTAGAGGGTATATTTAGTTGTCGAATAATGATCATATTAATTGGATTTGTCTTCAGTCTGGCGATAATTTAGATTTTTTGAAATTCCTTTTTCAAAACATCTTTATTTACAGGTTTCTTTATATACATATTTACAATTTTCGAGATTTTATCTAAATATTACTATCTAAATGTTTAGTCGGGCTCGAGTTCATTAAATTTAATTTTCATTAAATTATTTTTACTGAAGGTAGGAGTTGTTTACAACTTGAAAAAATTTTTAATGATAATTTTCTTGGCTGGTATTCGAACCTAGGTTGTTGAATTTACATATGTTTCGAGAAACACCACTTTCTCTCATCACAATTCTTTGCGTTCTAACCCTCTGCACTACTGCGGTGCCTGCTAGCCAACAGACAAACATCAATCTTTTAACCAGTGTTACCTGGTGGTTCGAAATTTGCTGTAATTATCATTTTTATTTATTAATTTCTATTTTACATGTTGCCTCCTTTTCTTCAGTTATATTATATTTATCAGCTTTGTCAAGTTTAAAATTTGAAAACGCATCAAAATGGAGAAAAAAGCGCACAATTTACAAAAAAAAAAAAACGCACCAAGTTTAGAGTTTCTTTTTTGTTTCAAATTTTTATTGAATTAATTTGACATTTTTGCAATTTCCTAAATTCTAGATAAAACTTTTTATCAACGATTATTAGTAAAAATAATAATAGTAAAAGACTTCTTTTAAATAAACCTGCTAATAAAGATAAAATAACATTTAAACACTCAAAATTTAACTCACAATATTCGGAACCGAAGTACTAATTGGTAAAAAGGGCTAATTTTAGTACATATTAAGTACTTTGTTTTTTAATATTTTTGTTTTCTATGTTAAGTATTGCTATTTGAATTTTTCCAATAACATTTTTTAGGGTTGCACTGGGACTCTAACCCTGGTTGTTCGTCTACAATTCAGTAGACCAAACCATCAGGCTATACAAGAATTTTAATTTCCATGATTAAAATGTGAATTTTATTTTCAAACAAAGATTTTCTCCCTATTCACCTCTAGCAATAACCTTTATGTGATGCATTTGATAGTATGTATTCATTTATCATACATTCGCATTAACAACACATTTATTGGGGTTCTTTAAATCGTCTAAATTTCATGATAATGAATTATTAACAAACTGCAATTAAAAATTAGTAAAAATAGAAATCGCCAAGATTAAAAAAACGCACCGAAATTAACAAAGGAGTTATTCGCACAAAAAATTAAAAAAAAAATTATCAAAAGTGGTGCGAAACGCACCAAGTTGACAACGCTGATATTTATACATATTATCAATAATAAATAATATATATTTTATAATTTTATTTAAAGGAAAAATAGGCAAACCTTTATATGATAGAAACATATTTCAAATAGCTAGACTATAAATATCAGAAGATAACAAATGAATACATAACATTTCCGATTTGGTGATATATATTTTGGGTTGCTCTTAAGCCGATACTCTGCATTCCCTTATCAGTTGATAAGGAGAATTTGCTATGGTGTCATGATGTCTACTGTTTAGTCTCTTAATGAAATCAATGATAAGCTCATAACCCGTTTCGATGTGAAGAAGTTGCCTACAGTATCTGCAATGTTTGTTGTTTATGATCTTGAGACATTTGTTTTGAATTATCCTAAAGTGTGTTTTTTGCTGCTTTATACCAAATGGAACTTGCGAATGTTAAAGATGGTCTAAAAACACTTTTAAATATTAGATTTTTGTTTTTAGCCTTAAGAGTTGAGCGCTGACTTAGAATTGGCAACAAAGCTCTAATCATTTTAATAGATTTTTTTTTTATATTTCTGCGATATGTTTTACAAAATTAAGTCTCTTGTCAAGATACATAACAAGGAATTTGAAATCATTTTGGTTTGCTGGTCTCTCATTTTGAATTTTCAACTGACGATTTTGTAACCGTTTTGCGAAGTTGGTGTAAAGGAATATAATTTTCCGTGTTTTATTAGGGTTTATTTTTATTTTCCATTTGTTAACATACGAGGTCTGATCGAAAAATAACCGTTATTTTTAAATTTCGTGAGTTACGTATGTTCGTTTTTCGCATTTTTTTTCTGTTATCAGCCATTTTGGATCAGTATTTTGTTTTTGACAGATAAAAAGATTAGTCGTGTTTCGGCGTACTCTTCGATTTTTTACTATTCGAAAAAATAGATCAAAGGAAACTGTATTAAGTTTTATGTAAAAAAATGAAATTAAATACGCAAGGACATTTGAAATGTTGACTGTGGCGTTTGACGAGTCTGCTATGAACAGATTACAAGTTCAATTGCGGTATAAACGGTTTAAGGAAGGCCGAGAAGATGTCAATGACGTCGCCCGAGCACGTCAACAACCGATGAAAACATTGAAGCTGTGAAGAAAATGATTTTGGATAATCGTCGAATCACTATTAGAGAGGTTGCTGATGATAATGGCATATCATTCGGCTCATGCCACGCAATTTTTACGGATGTTTTAGGCATGAAACGTAGGGGAGCGAAGATTGTTCCAAAATTGCTAAATTTTTGAGCAAAAACAACGTCGCACGGATATCGCTCAGGAGATTTTCTCAAAAAGGTCATAACTGGTGACGAATCATGTGTGTATGGCTATGTCATTGAAACTAAAGCCCAATCATCCCATTGGAAACGTCCAGAAGAGCCAAGACCGAAAAAAGCACGTCAAGTTCGCTCAAATGTGAAGGTTTTGCTCATTGGTTTCTTCTACTGCAATGGCGTGGTGCATCATGAAATTCTTGCCACAAGGTCGTACGGTCAATAAGGAATACTACCTTGAAGTTATGCGCCATTTGCGTGAAACAGTTCGTCAGAAACGCACAGAATTGTGGAAAAACCAATCATTGATTTTGCACCATGATAACTCAACAGCTCACACATCGATGCCTGTGAGTGAGTTTTGGCCAAACACAAAACCGTTATCATGCATCAACCACCGATAAGGACTTTTTCCTCTTCCCAAAACTGAAGACACCGATGAAAGAAAAACGTTTTGCTACGATTAAGGAGATAAAAGAAAAATGGAAACAGGAGCTATTGGCAATACCAAAAAACGAGTTTCAGAAGTGTTTCGAGGATTGGAGAAATCGCTTGCAAATGTTTAGAACATTTATATTTTTTTTATAATTAATAAAGTTATACATCATTTAACATCATTTTGCTATTCCAGTCATGTGAACAATGAAAATTATAAAGTAGTTTAATTAAAGGTCAACATCGTGTTTTCTTAAATTATGGGTTGTGCAGGTATATACGAATCTGATTTAAATTCAGTAATTCCTTTTTGACTAAATATTTACACGTCTTGGAACTAAAATCCAAATTAATAAGTTTTGTATGGGCAAAATTTCTCTCAGCCAATAGTTGATAGTCTTGATTGGAAAACCATTGACTAAAATCACCAACAGGATTAACTTGCCAAATTCTGTGAATTAAATTAGGTGACTCTTGTTTTAATAACTCTAACGGATAATCGATGGTTGGTGCCTAAAATTCATGAAGATAAAAGGAAGAATGTGAATATTTAACATTAATATTGCTGTTAATTATATGTTATACAAATTATACAAACTTGATGAAAACTCCACCAGTGAATGGCTAACATTTGCAAAAAGTGCAAACAAAAATCCAACATCAGATCATCCATTGGCGAATGTGAAGGATACGAACAATGCAGCAAAATTAGTTTCACCGCTGGAAGTGAGAATGCAATGCCACTACCTTCTGCAATAAAATTGAAACCATCATGAGCATGTTAAGGAAACCCGTAGCTTTCATACAGATATATTTTATCCATTGAGTATTTGGCAAATACCTGAAATGCCAATAAAAATAAAGAATAAACAAAAGGGATATTATATTTCATGCACAATAATATGCAGATGGTATGGAATATCAGACTATAGCAGCTGAATATAGTCTCTGATAATATTGAAAATGATGTTTGTGCATGTAAATACGAGGGCGGTTTTAAAAGTTCTTAGCCTGGCACAGAAAGAGAATAATTAGTATTTCAATATAATTTTTCAATAATTTTCAATATCATCCAACGCTTATATAGCAATTCTATCCCTTGATGGAATGGTTTTTCTCAAGGACTTCACAATAGTGGTTTGCAACTGTAATTTCATCTTCATTTGAGGTTAAACGCTTGCCAGCTAGGAATTTTTTTAGATCTGGAAACAGGTAAACGTCACTAGGAGGTAAATGTGAAAAATAAGGTGGGTGGTCAAGCAACTCGTACTTTAATTCGTTGTTTTTAGCCATTGTTAAAACACTCTTGTGCGCTGATGAAAAATTATTTTTTTTTGTGTTGTAAGGCAGGAGGTTTTCTAGAATTTTTGCATTTAATTGATCCAAAATGTTGCAATAGTACTCTGGATTTATTGTTTTACCCTTTTGCAGATAAGCAGTCAATAAAATACCTTTGAAGTTGCAAAAATTGAATTGTTTTTGCCTTCTTTGGGGCACTTCCTCTAACTTCAGTACATTACTTTTTCTTAAAACGATCCAAACAAGCTTGAGAAATTTTCATTCTTATTTCTTTTTTGGTCGACTGTTAACAACTGCGGCACCCATCTTGCAGAAAGCTTTTTCATCTTTTTCATGCAAAATTAAACGGACTCGATCATTTGAGATGCCCTTGATATTGGCTATTTCACGCACTTCTAATCGTTGATTGTTTAATACCATAACATGCACTGTGGCTACAATTTCTGTTGTTGTTGCCCGTTTTGGACGCCGTTTTTGGACGTCCACTACGTGGTTCATCCTTAATGCTTGTACGACCACGTTTAAATTCAGCAATCCAATTTTTTATTGTTGCATTCACCATATCGTTATGAATTTCTTGTCCCGATAAATCTTTTTTATTTAAATATTTAATGAAACCACGAACTTCTAATTTTTCCATTGTAAAAAAAACGTGGATGCGTCTTTTTTGAACAGCGGTTTCTATACGAAGGAGTAGTCAGATGGATAATAAATTTAACATGTGTTCTTAGCACAGATACAAGTTTCCAAAACATTTAACTTTTATGTGTTTATACCGCGCTTTCTGTTCTACGCTAAGAAGTTTCCGAACCGCCCTCGTATTATTTCAATGTAAACAAATAAGATGCGCGAAACAAATAAAAATCTCCTGTCTGTAGAAAGTTTGATGGACTGGCTTGGTGAGCAAACTTGTTGTCCACAAAACCATAAACATTGAAACAAGAAAAATATTTAAATGGGATTAATAATACACAATTTAACAAATAATTGATATGTATGGTCTGTAGCAATTTTAATTAAATGGCAATTCAATTTTATATTGAACTTTATGAAGCAAACACATTTAATCTTTCAGAGACTACAATTTTAATTGAATAATTGAAAAATAAAATTAAGCTTTTGCCAAAACACAAACTCTTTTTTTTTTTTTTTTGGAGTAAGTTCAATTTCCACCCAAACACTTGTCTTAATAGTGCATTATCGTCTGTGAGAAATGACCATTGTATAGGTATGTGATGATTCTCTGCAAGCGTGCCCGTGGTGGCCATGCAAAAGAAATCGAGTCACATGCATAATGGCATCAAACATACTTTCACAAGAGTTTCATTGATATCCAAAACCGTTTTTGTTTTATTTAAAAAAAAACTTTTGTAGCGCTCTTATTGAAAAACCCGATAAAAGAAAAATGTAATACCAGTTAATAACAACCAATCTGGAGGACATTTAACCTTAACAAATTGTATCATTTGTTTTATTAGAACATAATTCGTTAGAATAAAATAAAATTTACAACTAAGACATTTTACAATTACTTTACTTTTACGTTTTTTATTTGTGTAATAACCCTGACCTGAAATTAAATTTTAGCGAACACGTCAAACCAAATAGAAAAGATTTGGAAGTTATGAAAGCTTTTTTTTTTATCAACAAAATAAAAATTTCGCCAAAATGAAAATTTCACTGGGCTTAAAATCCCAAGAAAGTCTCTCAAGTTGAATGACATATACATAACTATCTATCAAATATGAAAAGATAATTTACAAACTAAAGAAAGGTTTTAAATTATTAAAAATTTTTTGCATATATTTGTTGATATAATTTACATTTGGTTTCAATTTTATAAACAAACTGGATGGCATTTGCGCGCATCGCTACGCTACCAAATAAAATTAATTTGAAAGAAAGGTATTACACAAATATTCAATTAATTTTGAGTAATTTTATTGATTTTGTTCATTTTGAAAAAAAGTAGGCGGTCGAAAAAAGTATTCTTAGTCATGCCGGAGTCTTAGTTATATCCCGTCAAAGTTTTAGTAAGATCAGTTCAGCGGCCAGGCCTTTCCGACAGGCATTGTAATTAATTTAAAAAAAGTGGGCGTTAGAGTAGGCGTTTTCATACCAACTCAGAAACCTTCCCGGGCTCATGCACAACAACTTTGCCAAAGATAATCACATGATCAAATATATAGTTTAGGATTCTATAAAAGACATACATACAAACATTTATTTTTTGAGAACGAGCATGAAAGTGGGCGTGGCACATAACAGTTTTTTGTTACCTTCAGTAAGATGTGTATACAACTTGTTTGAAGTAAATCTGTAAAACGCAATGCAGAAGTAATTAGTCAATTTAAAAAAAAGTGGGCGTTAAAGTAGGCGTGGTTCTACCAACTCAGAAACCTTCCCGGGCTCATGCACAACAACTTTGCCGAAAATAATAACATGATCAGATGCATAGTTTACTAGAATAGAATAGTAGAAATGAATAAAAGTACCAATATAAGTGTACTAAAATTTGACCCTTTTTACACCTTTATATTTGAGTCATGAATAGCATGTTGTGGGTTCTTTTTTGTTGAATAAATAATATCAAATGTTCGTTTTTTGTCCCCTTTTGGTCACCCGTGAAAAAATAATTTAAGAATATTTTATGTTTTTTATTTTTAAATTGAATAAATAATATCAAATGTCCGTGTTTACCCCATTTTTGTCACTTTTTGTCGCCCGTGAAAAAATAATTTAAAAAAAGTATTTATTAATTATCCGTACTACGTACTATTTGAAAATAATAGTTTATGGAATTTTTAGTGAGAAAATACATTTTGATAAAAAAGTACCAAAAAAGAATACAATTTTTAGGCCATAGGAATCTGAATTTCAAAAAAAGTGCCAAACAGATTTCTAGTCTTTATTGATCTGAGCCAGATGCATTTAATATAGTATTTCTATGTTTATTTATGTAGGAGATATACATGTTAACGGAGCATTCTACGGGAACTATTTTTACTCCATATGGTCACTTGAATTTCGAATTTCCAAAAAGTACCAGACACCTGTCGGCTCTTTTTTTTGATTGGCGGACGCATTTAAAATATTATTTCTAAGTTTATTTGTTTTGGAGATATAGAGGTATTGGTTTTACCAGTTTTTGCCCCATTTGTCCCCCTTAACAACCGAATTTCCAAAAATCCCTTCTTAGTGGATCTACATGTTGTAAAAGAAACAAATTACCCGAATTTCAAGTTTCTAGCTTTAGCGGTTTGGGATGTGTGATGATGAATGTATCAGTCAGTCAGTCAGTCAGTCACGTTACTCTTTTATATATATAGATGTGAAGAAATTGTTGTTCGTCTAGTTGGAGTAGCAATACAATATAATAACTCTTACAATACTTTTAACCATCTAATACAAGAATAATCTTTTTCATGCCATGAACACAAGCTTTTATCAGCAATTGCAGTAACAATTAGAATTTATTACAAACTTTGGGATAAACTAGTTTTCTTGTTTTTTTTCTCACGTGATTTGCTAACAAAATATTAGAATAATAGAAAAATTAGAATAATATAATATTATAATAAGATGATATAAATTATAAAAGTATTGCTATTATTATTGGAATCCCTTAACTTTTATTTTACTTTAATTTTAATGATGCTCCTTTAAAAAAGAAACAACATAAAGAGACGTGATTTAAATTTAAAATTGCCAGAAACCTGCTATTAAGTTTTTAATACTTGTAGTAAACGTTAAATGACAATTTAAAATGTTTCACATTTCTAAATTTAAATAAGTGCTAATGTTGACTTAAAGTGTATTTCAAAATATACAACATAGAAAGAGCAATAATAAAACTCCAAACCTCCAAAATATTTTAATATACATATGATTGTCCATTTGAAATCCGTGTCAATCACTAACTTTTTGAATAACAATTGTCATCTTCTCCCAGCAGGATCGCCATGTGATGGATGTGTTATGAGAGTAACTATATTTTGAGTGAGTTTGTGAAGTCGACTGACTCATAACCTGACTCAATTTATACATACAGCCATGTCACAATTCAATTCAATGCCGATCGAATGTGATTTTGATTCCATTAATTGAGTCTTTAGAAAACGAAAAACGGAATGAAACCGCTTTAGATTTCTAAAGTGGAATTGTTGTTTTTTATGCTTTTATACTGCAAAAAAACTCATACTACTAATTTATAAAGACAATTAAATAATTAATTTTATTATTTCATTGTTTTTTTTAGTTCTCTCATTGATACTGCTATTAAATTTTAAAAATTTCAAAGTTGCTGTCAGCAACAAGAAAACTTTTGTCAAAAAATTACAAAAATTAAAAATATTTTCACAGCACTGGAATATGACAGAGAAATTTTTTCTTCGTAGCTGTTCAACTGCGTTTTGATGTTTTTGTTCATTTAAGAATTGAAATTCTGGCCTTTTTTAGAAAATTTTGTTGACTTTTATTAAAAATTTCTTTGTTAGCGTTTTTTTTTTGTTCGCTTTTGTTACACTTTTTATTACAAAAAACTAATATTTTTTGTTTTTAGGCTAAAAATCGAGATTTAAATTTTTTTTTTGGTAATAAACAAAATCGATCGGAATCTAGAGAACGCAAAATAAAACCGATCGATTTGCAAATACGGAATTGCAACCATTCCGATCGAATTATGTGACATGCCTGATATTCTTATATCTATTGTTTATTGACATTGTTATTTATTTAGAATTATTTCTTTGGATTCACATTTCGTTTTTCAACTTCAAGTGCATGAGATAAGTGGATCATTTAAAATGTCGGAAATTATGTGGGTCATGTAATTAGATCTTCATATATAAAATAACATGTGTTGACTATGTATTGCTAAGTATTAGTTGCATTTATGAATTATGGAGTTCATATGCACACTACACAACGACTTAAAGTAAATACATGCGCGGACTGTGTTTAATGTATTTTTAGAAGGTTTATATTTTAAGTATTAATTGCATCTAATCATATCAGATATTTAAAATAATTAATACATGTTGTAACCCACTTAGAAATGAAATGTCTCTTGCAAGTGACGATATGTTAAATAATAGTAAACTTTTTTGTTTTAATCCAAACTCATTATTATCTATTGATGTCTCAAGTTTTAAGCAAATCAATCCATTATTTAACAGTTTTTTATTTATTAAGCGATCGACATATACTTAATATTAAATCATTATTAAATACTTATACGACATGTGGTCATATAAAAGTAGCAAAATTAATACAAAATATAACTACATACTACGGAAACACCCAAATTTATTATTTTTCTGCATTATAAAATGTAGTTTGGCTCATGCGCATACAGCAAACATGCATATGTATATGTACAGCATGCAGCTGTGCTCATTATGGTGGCAATCGCTTGATGTTGTTTACTATAACCTACACCATCATAGTGGGTAGGGTATATTGGATTTGTGCTGATGTTTGTAACGCCCAGAAATATTGGTCCAACATCCACCTTAAAGTATACCAATCGACTCAAAATCACTTTCTGAGTCGATTTAACGATGTCCGTCCGTCCGTCTGGCTGGCTGACCATATAATGCTTGTGCGCACAGTATAGGTCGCAATTTTGAAGATATTTGGATAAAATTTGGTACATGATATTTTTTCGGCCCAAGGATGGATGGGATTGAAACTGGTGGAAATTGGTGCATTATTTCACCTGACCCCCATACAAATGTAATCCCGAAATTGCGGTTTACTGATCATAAATATTTGAATTATGCCAGGAACCAAACAAATTTCATCACAAATGAGTGGTAAATAAAGCCAAATCACATCTACGAATTTTGTGCAGATTGGGCCACAATTAGTCGTTGCTCCCATATAAGGCCCACTTCCAAAAATCACTTTAAAGAGCATAACTCTCTTAAAAATTTTGGTATCCAAATAATATTGAATGCAAATATATTTCATATGTATATAAATAATACGGTACAATTTTATTATGATCAGTCCATAATTAGTGGAAGCTCCCATATAAGGCCCACTATCGAAATTCACTTTATCGATCATAAATTTCTGAAAAATGTTGGTAATCAAATAAAATTTGACACAAATAAGTTTCTTATTAGTCGAAGCTCCCTCTACGTAATTCACTTTAAGCTCCATGAAACTTTTAAAAGTATTTATATCGAGATAAAGTTTAACACATATAATACTTATATTCATATACATCATGACACTAAATTTTTGGATGTTATATATCCCATATAACGCCCATTTCTGAAAAACTGTTTTAGAAATATACTGGATGTAGGGTATTATATGGTCGGTTTGTTTTTTTTTTAAATATTGACAAATTAAGTAGTAATAATTTGTATTGCTACAACAGCAGCAACTGTTGTTGCTAATTGCAATGTTAATTTGCCATAATTAAAATGCATAATGATTTAATTTTTTCATGAAAGCAATTGGTTTAGTGATAAATGTTGTCAAGGAACAATTAAATTGTATATAGAGAATTAATAGTTTATAATCATTAAAATGTCTGAACTGTTACTGTTTATAATATAAAATGTAAATTTATATTATCTAAAATTAGCTGAAAGTTACCTGAATATCTAAAAACCTCATAGATTATCAGATTAATATCGGAGAACCTATATTTTCTCAACAAATTCCCTGTCTGAACATAGTTATAATGTTGTTTGACTGAAGTGAGACCTCAGTTAAAGTGAAGGTGGTTTTAAATAAATACTAGCAGTTTTTTTTAATTCATTGTATATTTTATAGATCTTATAAATTTCTGTTTAGAAAGTGATTACAGGAGGATTACATACACTACACGTATGTGTCCTTATTGTTAACACAACATCATAGAATCCTTGTTTAGCAGTAAAAGTTTCTAAAAGTATGATGACACTTGGAGATATTTGCCGAAAAAGACGCAGCCACTAAATAACACATGTTTAAGCTTGGTTATTTATTTATTTATTTATTTCTTATTTAGGCCAAATCACAAAAAATTTTTGGTTTTAATTTATTTGATGCTGTTTGATCTTGCAAAACTCTTGTAAGAGTAAACAACGTCTAACGAATTTGTGCTAAAACAAGTGGTTATGCTTTTTTAAGTAAATAATTGGCAAATGTGACCGTACCTTAAACTTTTTTTTAGAAGTTTTACCACACATTTATTTTGTAACTTTCTGTCAAATGCTTGTGTTTAAATGTAAGCCATGAATCCATGAAATAATGAATGTTGTTGAACAGCGGACATTTTTGTTTAACCAAAATATTTTGTTTAAACATTTTTTTTAATAGAATAATTATTATTTCATAATCGAACTGTTAATTTTTACTTCTTGATAATTTTAGTTAGGCTCGAGTTCATTAAATTTAATTTTCATTAAATTATTTTTACTGAAGTTAGGAATTACAACTTGAAAAATGTTATTATTAAAAATTTTTGATAATTTTTCTTGACTGGGGATCGAACCTGGGTTGTTGAATTTACATATGTTTCGAGAAATCCCACTTTCTCTCATCAGAATTCTTTGCGTTCTACCACATGCACCACTGCGGTGCCGGCCAGCCAACAGACAAACATCAATCCTTTAACCAGTGTTAGTTCTGGTAGTTCGAAGTTTTTTTTTGCTGTAATTATCATTCTTTATTAATTTCTATTCATAGTTGTTTTTTTCCTTTTTTCTTCAGTTTTTTCGTATTCATGTCAAGACTTCGTCTCATTTTTCTCATTTTTTTAATTTGAAATATTTAGTATATGTTGTAGTAAAAGGACACTTTGAATAAATGCAAGAGGAAGTAATAATTAGCTTATATGGATGTTTAAAGTGACTTCAACACTTTGTTTTAGCATTTATAAATTACAGACATATTTTTCTATTGATTGGTAGACCGCTGACTGAATGTTCAAATACTTGAATATCTGCCTGTATGTTTGTGTTTAATAGGAGGCCAAACCCTTGGAGCGATATTCCTGAAATTTTGACAGCATTATGAGACACAAGTCTTAATAAAATGGAGATGAGACCACGAATGATGACGAAATATGTAGACAACCTATTTGGAATTTTAAAAACGACGCAAGATGAGAATACTTTGAAGACATTGAACTCATTTAACAGACAGATACAGTTTACATTAGAGCAGTGGTGTTCAAAAATAAAATGCAGATGTATTGGTGAGAGATTTTTCCCAGCAAACATATTGTCTAACGCTTAAAATAGGAAAAAAAAGAAAGAGTTTTAGCTAGATATAAAACCTTAAGAAAAAATATCAGGGACCATAAATAACAATTATCAATATCAAAAAACAATTTTAGAACAGTTATTTTCAGAAAAAAACAACAATAAGTCCATCTAAAACAGTTTTTTTTTAATTTTTGTGTTCAATTGTAATTGAATCGCGTGTGTTTGCTATGCTTCGTCTGACAAGAAGCAACAACAATGCTTAACAAATTTCTGAAAAAAATGACGATAGTCCGTCGCATGTATGAATGTTTTTAAAAGAGCATAACAAATGTGTGTAAATTTTTTAAACAATTGTTGTATGGGCTGAACACACTGTTGGGATCTTACAATTCTTAAATTGTACCGTCTCAATGCCAAAATTGTACTAAATTGCCATAAATTGTACCTAAATTCCGCTATTAAATAAAAAACCATATAGTAAGAATTCATAACACTTTTTATTCAATAAAAACAAAATAACAGAAAGAAAACTTAAAAACGTAAAACAATTTTTCAAATTTGGTTTGTTGCTTTCGTTGGTCGATATGTCAAAAACACAACCAACTTTTGACATTTCTCTCTCTAAGTAAGAAAAAAAAGTAGAACAGCTGTGCTCTCAATGGCACCTGAAAAGTGAATTCGCCTTAAAAAAAATTGTACCAAAAAGGGATGAACTGTACCAGCGTACCAATAAAGTTTTGTTTGTGCCAAATTTGGTACAATTGTACCACAAATCCCATCAGTGGCTGAACATCCTGCATTAGAGAGAGAGAGAGAAATGGCTAACAAATTACCATATTTAGATTCCCTAGTCATCAGGGATGGTAACATAATTAAGATGAACTGGTACCAAAAACCTGTATCTTCTGGCAGACTTATTAATTATTATTCCAAATATCCTAGAAGAATAATAATAAACACTGCTATAAACTTTATTACCAGAGTGCTAGGTACGAGCAATAACGAATTTCACGGAGAAAATAAAATAAAAATTAGACATATTTTATACAAGAATGATTTTCCATATATATAGCGATAGACAATTTGATAAAATATACAATAAATAAGATAAGATCTGACAACAATATGATGGAAACGAAACCACTTTAAATTTACATATCTATTGGATTATCAGAAAGGATGAAGTACTCTGATGTATACATTGGCAATGAAGACAGGTAATACGATGAAAAAATTATTCAACAACATGAAATCTAAATTGGACAAACTAGAAAAATCAAATCTAGTATACCAAATAAATATACGTAGGTACAAGGAAGACAAAATTAAAAACTGGATTGCCATCACATAAAACGGACCTAAAAACAAATGACAAACCACTTTCACAAAAAACAGCACTTGCTAACCACTGTACAATAACTGGATATCGACCAAACTTTGATAGTGTAAGAGTAATTGTGGAAGAGAATAATATTAGTAAACGATATATGCAACAGATGTTACATATCGTCACCTACAATGCCCATAGCCGTAACACTCATTATCATAATTTTATAGGAGAAACAAAAAACGTTATGAAATGAAAACTGTTTTTAATTGATAATCGCGATTTCTTCACATCTTGTCTTAAGATAGACGACAAACTTCAGCATATCTCGAGCAAATTTTTTAAATTCATACCTTTACTTAATTGTGAATAAAAGCGAAACGCGTTCATCGATTTTCATGATTTATGTCTCATTTTGTTTAAAGATTATGTAACTTTACGTGAAAGTAATAGGACTTGACACGTTTTTTTACCGTTGGAATTGTAATTCCTAATTTTTTTTTTAATTTGTTTCAGCAAAATCGGACTAGTGGTTCCCGAGTTATATCAAAAAAGACCACCAAAGGTGACAATTTCCCCTATATGATAGTTACTAACTTCAAAGCGATATATCTCGATTCCTAGACGTGACCCAGCGAAACGCCGGGACACGTATAACTTCTTTTTTACCGATATAACTTTCCCCGATAGTTTGAACCTTTCCCGATCACTGACCCCTACCATTTGTCTCACAGTGTAAGTAGTGAAATAAATAAATTTAGTTCAAGATACTTGGCTCGCCTTAGCAATCATTGTAATATTTTAGCAATTACTCTTTTAGATGAAACAGATAAAGTTAGAAAATTAAAAAGGTTTCATATATTAGACTCATCCTACAGGAAATAGTATACAGCTAAAAATTTAATCGCTAAATTTCTAAATATTAGTGACAAAATATTTCATAAAAATAATAAAATAAAAATCAAACAAATTTTAAAAGATAATAGTTTTCCAAATGAACTAATTTATAAATTAACTAGGTAAACCCGGTGTGTTTGGCTACCCCCTCCCCAGCCCTCTTTATAAAATAAATATAAAACGTATTTATATATTTACAAACATTTATTTATTTAATTTTAATTTATTTATTGCAATGCTTTAGATTTAGTTTGCCCTTCAGGAGCAAAATCGATAGGTTTTCCTACACGGGATATTAACCATGAGCTTTGGTTAACAGTCATCGCAAACGCTAATCGAACAGGAAACTGCAATTGTTTAAAATCGAATGGTAAATCTGTTGGTAGCATTGGAATGCGTAGCAAAAGTCCACCTGTACCTTTATATTTTCCTGTTATAATGGTCGCTTCTACTAAATTATTTCTCAGTTTTTTTTACTGCAAGTCGAGTGCCATTGCAAAGCCGTGGTGAACGATATTACGCAGTATAATAATTGGCACTCCAATTTTAAGTTGTAACACATGTGGTGGAAAGGTGCCAGGCTTTCGAGTGAATTTGAGAACTCAACAGGATAATAAACGGCCTTACTAGTTGCTTGATTGATTTGACGCATTTCACATTGATATCCATCTTCTCCATATGAAAAAATAATAGGATACTGAAGCGCGTCATATGAGCGATGCATTTCAGTAGGCGAGGTCATGCCCTTTTGTCCACTTACATAGTCAATAATTTATTATTTCGTAAGAATATCCTATTGTGAAAATTTAATGACGATCGGTCCAGTAGTTAAGACTATATTACGATTTTTAATTTTCCTAAAAAGGGGCGTGGTCCCACCCACTTTTCTCTTGGTACGTATTCCTAATTATGCCAATACCATATGTACCACATATCATTGACGTTGGTAAAAAAAATGCCCAAAATATGGCGATTTAAATTTTTGGGTTATATGGGCGGTGTCACCCCCGTATGTACAATCAAAACTTCTAGAGTCACAGTAACATGCTGTGAAAATTTCATCAAAATCGGCTCAGCCGTTTTGGAGTCCATACGTTACATACATACATACAACCTATTTTATATATGGGGTATTTCAAATTTTTTGAGCACCTGCTGAAACCGACGTACTTTGGCTCTTATTCCATTAAGTTTTTTGAATTGAAAAAAAAGGTTGTACAGGGTTTGGATGACTATACTTGAAGGATATGACGTAAAAAGTGTTACGTTGAAAAGTCTTCACCTTAAGAATTGGTGGTCATCTAAAATTCGTCAAATTAAAAAAACGACTTGAAACTTGCAAGAGTGTTTTCATCCATTCCGTTTTCTTTGTAATAGTTTTTAGCTATCAGATCCAAACCAATACAAAATATAGTCACTAGACCTGGAGGATATATTCACAAAAAAAAAAAAAAAATAAATTTGTTAAAAATGTTTCTAACCTCCAAAACGGATTTCACATGCCCAAATATCGGTTTATATACACGCAAATCGACATTAATGTCAGACAAAAAAAAAATTCCTGTCAGACAAAAAAAAGTGCCTTAAATTTTTGAAGTTGCCCATATATAGATAAGACAATCTAAAGGACCAAAAAATAATTATGCAAATATAATTTCTGAACCTAAAATCTATAAATCTTTAACTTATTATATTCCTTTAATTTCTGAATGATTAGAAAATTCTAAATTTTATGACAAGAATAATTATAAACGTATAAAACTTATAACACATTAAATAGATTATATGGTGAAATAAAGGATAAAACAGTAAAATTAGATAAATCCAATATTGTTTACAAAATACCGTGTAAGAGTGGAAATAATGAAAAATGCAATCAAATATATGTAGATACAACTAAGAACAAATTGAAAACTAGATTTGCTGGACATAAATCTGACCAAAAACACAAACATACTTCTTCTCAAAAACTGCATTAACATCACACTGTTACTTAAATTATTAATCTAAATTACTTTTACTTTAAATTTATATTTAACATATTTCTGTTTTCTCTTTTAGTAACTTTAAATAGATGTTTAAAAAATGTGACTTTACTTATGCATGTCAAGGAAATCTTGTACGAATATGTTTAAAAGTACTTTTCGTTAGACATCCGACAAGTAAGTCATTGGGGACATTTGCACACTGAGAACATAAAACTTGTAATGTTTGGGGATTCTATTCATAAACAGAGTTTAAAACTAAAAAAGCAAGCAAAACCAAAAATCTGTAGTGTTCTAAAAATTGGGATGTTTAAAGTAAAACTGAAAAAACTTTATCTTTTTTAAATTAAAATTATTGCAGTATGCGAAGAGTTTTAAAATATGTTGCATGTAAGAGATAGAGCAGCGGTTTTCGCAACAAGTGAATACAGTTCTCAAAATTAACTAACTAAAAATTAAAAGAAAATTGTTTTTATGCACAGAAATATAAAAATCATGTTTGCAAAATGGCATTAGTTTCTTCTTCTAATGTGGAAAACAACTGAATTTAGATATACTTCACAAATATTCTTATCGAATGTTCAAAACACATATTAAACAAAGCCGAATATTGCAGATATCTGAAAAGTTTGTCTGCTTTAAAACAATTGAAGTACTAGATTTGCTAAAGTGGTTTGTGTACAGATCTGTACAACCACTATTGTGTGGTCATGCTTTGCAAAGTTTTGCAGTTTCAGCTTGACTTTAAACTTTTATACAATTGTTTATACAATTCTTAAAGAAGGCATTACATAATGTTATTTTTATTACAGATAATGATTTAAAGTCTAGTCGTTCTTTTTTTTTTTTTAAATCATCTTAAATATTGCGTATTTTATTTGTGTTGTTTCCTGCTGCCAAACTAAATTATAATTGTCCTTTACTGCTGCATTTCCCTTTATTGCTTTACTTCCAAACTCTGCTGATGGTTTGATATCGTGATTTTCGTTCCTGTTTTTTGTTGGTTCACAACTCTTTTGTTGGCATCCTACTACGTTCACAATTTTCAATGAACTTTCAAATGCATGTGAAAGTATATGAGTGTCTGTTTGTGCACTGGCTTATTTAAATAAATTTGTGTGTGAATTTACTTGTAAATAAAATGAGATTGTTTGCGAATTATTTAAAGTTATATTAGAAAAAAAACAAGCATATGTTTATTATCCCAGCAAAAACTTTACTTACAAATTAAGTTAAAAAGTAATAGGAAATCGTCGACGAGACAGACTACTTACAAATCTACTAGAAAAAGTACTTATTTCTGTTCGGGATGTCCCAAAAGTAATCCGTTATAATTTTGCCACTTTTAACCAAGAAATTATTTACCTATTTTTATACTAAAAAGTTTTATAAAAATGTATAGTTGCAGACTTATTGGGAAAAAAATATTAGCGCAATTCACAATCTTGTGTAAATGGTCTTGCATCAATGCATTTGCAACATATTTTTGCTCTGCGCTAACAAAATATACAGAAATGCACATGCTACTGCTTACTTGCAATGTTGCGAGACCATTTACACAAGACTGTGAATTAATTAAGCTATTATAAAATAAGTACTTACAGCCATGTCACAGAATATAATTCCTTTCGGAAGTGGAATTAATTCCGTATTTTGCTTCTATAGAAAAGTAAAACGAAACTTTTTTTCGGAATGAAATCTAGAAATTCTTAAAAGTATAATCCCACATAGCAAATTAAAAGTGCTTTCATTCCGAAAAAATTGTTCGTTTGGCTTTTTCTATAGAAGGAAAATACGGAATTAATTCCACTTCCGAACGGAATTAAATTCTGTGACATGGCCGTTAATAAATATTAGGGAAACTAATTGCAAATGATAGTAATAAAGATTTATTATCATATACACATTTCAGTTTTAGCTGCCCAGATTTTGTTCAATTCTGTTTAGAAAATTTACAAGTAAAGCATGGTACTCTGTTCATCATTTCGTGCGAAATACTATCAAAAGCCCATATAAAAAAAATTGATGCGAAATAAATGCGAACCAATGCTGCTGAAGTTGTACTCTGTTCTTATTGTGAAAAGTTACGAAATGTTTCTGGCAGCATGTTTTCTCAACAAAAAAATGTATATGGCAACATTTTTTTTCAACTGTGAAATAATGTAAGCGGCACTTATTGCGCACGAAATTGAAAAAAAACAGCCAAAAACATATGGTTTTTGTTTACATAAAAGAAACAATGTTGCATACCTAAGGGCAATAAAAACCACAATTTTCTTCTAAAGCGCGGCATTGTCACCACTTGCTAAGTGTCAAAATTTTCAAACGAAATAATTGATGTTGCTCAACAAATTTCGCAAATTTGAACAGAGTAACTTCAAATCTGTACCCCTTTTATTCTCTTCACCCAAAAATACTTGCCTAGAAGAGTCAGAATGGAGACATGTGAAAGCGGACTAGCTCTATTTATATGAAGTTTTTGGTGGGATATTAAATTTAAATTTTCCTAATTTGTTTTCTTTAAATACATTTTTTTTTATTTATTTTCTTTAAATTCATAACAGAATTAATCAATTCATCTCAGTTGTAGGTAGGTAGGTAGGTAGGTAGGAAGGCTGGTGTGAGTCACCTCACACCTTCACCCAGAGACCAATATGGTCCATTGTGATGCCTTGATAGAAGAAGTAATAAAAATATGTAGAGTAAAGAAAAGAAGAGGAATATTAGAGTGTTAGGATAGAGAGAGAATAGAGAGAAGAGAAGAAGACCTGACCAAATCCTACTCAGACGTATATCCTCCATTTGTGCGACCCGCACTCCGTATATTGGCACGTAACCAGGCCATTCCCATTACGAATCCTATCAGACTCTCAAGCCTACAGCTCGAGACATCCCCTAATTCGCTCAAGAATCTATTACCCAGCCATCTCATTCTACTGCCCTGTAACCTGGGGCAATGGCACAGAATGTGCTCAACTGTCTCCAGTTCTTCCGGGTCCTCGCATAGTCTGCACATATCCGACAATTCGGATTCCATTCTCACCGCCATCCTGCCTATCATGCAGTGGCCCGTGATAATGCCAATCATGGTCCTAACGCAGATCCTACTTCTGCCCAACAGCAGTTCCGACTCAGACCTCCTAAGCACCGGCCATAACGTCCGTGAGACTTGGCAGTCTGTTCGGTTCCCCCAGGCTTGATTGGCTGCGTTTAAAACCCATTCCCTAATTCTTCCATAATAGAAGCCTATTGGAGGCCCGACTGCCTCCATACGGTTATCCATCTCTGTGCTTGAGCCCAATCTTGCCAACTCATCGGCCACCTCATTACCGGCGATGCCAGAGTGACCCGGTACCCAGCACAGCCTCTCAGTTGTTTTTATAATTGTTTTTTAAATTTTATTTTAAAAATTACCTAAAATTCGAATTAAAGTCAAATAAACACACACACTTTAATCTTAATGATTTGGATGGTGGTAGACAAATTCCTTTATCATTAACACAAATTTGTTAAAATGTTGCGCAACTTCTATAAATCACGTTCCGCACAAGTTGTACGTGGACAATTTATTTGTCGCAACTAACAGTTTTACTTCACATTTACAATATCCTAACTAGCATTTTATATTATTTTCATACAACCATAATAATAAAGTTCTTTGCAATAACAACAAGTAAGAGTTTATATTCGGCTGTGCCGAATCTTATATACCCACCACCAAATCACCTATTATGGAAATTTTTAGGAGATTCAGGCGCATTTAAGTGATTTCCGGTAGTAGGCTTTATATGGGGGCTACGGCCAAATATAAATTGATCATCATAAATCTGCAATCGACGATTTTTATACATGTATGAACTATTTGTGTTGAATTCCAACTTCATAGTGGCTTTATAATGAATTTATGCTCATTTAAGTGGTTTGAGGCAATCGAGTTTATATGGGGGCTATAGTCAAATAAGGAAATTTGATACGACAATTTAATTGTATATCCTGATTATGCTAGTCAAATTTCAGCTTGATACATAGTCAGTTTGATGAAAGATTTATGCGAATTTTAGTGATTTTCGGAAGTGGACTTTATATTAGGGCTACGGACAAATATGGACCGATTATTATGAAATGTAAGATTTCACTTTGCACAAAACTTATTATTGCAGAATTTTGTTTAGATACGGCTTTCTATAGATAGTTATGTACCATAAAGCCATATTTCGACACACTTTTATGTAGGCTATGAGGAATCGAGGACCTACCATTTTCAACGGGACCTTTCCTTCTATAATAAAAATAAAGTGTGCAAAATTTCATGATATTATCTGCAATATATTTGAAGAAAATAGAAAAAATTATCTGAAAAATATCGAGGTAGTCTGAAACTTTGACCACTAGACCAATTTTGTTCATTTTCAATACCAAACATTTCGGTAGTTTAGAAAATGTTTCGTAAAAATTGTATGGTTCTATGTCTTTTTGTTGAAGTTCTGTCGTGATTTCAACAGACATACGGACATGACTAGATCGTCTTAGAATCTTATAGGGACCCAGAATATATAGACTTTTTGGTTCTACGACCATTATTTCGATGTTTTACAAACGGAATGACAAACTTAATATACCCCCATCTTTTTGGTGTGGGTATAGAAATAAAGTAGTAGTGAAGTACTGTGGGTAGGTTTACACGAACTGTATATACCCTATACATGGCTTTTAATTTGCTAGTTTTTGCAATTTCGAATATGCCAATTCGCTCTGCTCGTTACCAGTATAGGAAAGTTCATGCTTAAAGGTCGCATCATGCAGCTTGCAAAGCCACACACCTATTTTGTCTACTCTACTTCACTTTATTTCTGATTTAAAGCTCTCTTTTGTCCATTGTAGGGTACAAATAAAACAAAAACCCTCTGTAATTATATAACAACAAAAAAATTTACCTGATTTGGGCGAATTCTTCGAAAACAATTCAATTGAAGTTCTCTTAATTTGCCAGTATAATGTACAGATTCCGTGTCAGCGAAAACACAAGCAACATTTACAGTATAGGCAGCCAAACCTGGTACAAACAACGAACTTTTTGTGTATATGGGGTATTTCAAATAGTTTGAGCACCTGCTGAAACCGACATATTATGGTTCGTATTCCGTTAAGTTTTATGAATTGTACAGGGTTTGGATGACTATACTTGAAGGATATGACATGCAAAGTGTTACGTTGAAAAGTCTTCACCTTAAGAATTGGTGGTCATCTAAAATTCGATAAATTAAAAAAACGACTTGAAACTTGCAAGAGTGTTTTCATCCATTCCGTTTTCTTTGTAATAGTTTTTAGCTTTCAGATCCAAACCAATACAAAATATAGTCACTAGACCTGGAGGATATATTCACAAAAAAAATAAATTTGATAGCGCTGCTGGGTGAAAAGTTGCATGTGGTTTACAAGTGAAACGAAAATTTTCCGAATTTTGACCTTTTTGATGATTTTACATAGGGTTTTTGCGCCGTTTAATACAAATGAGTTTTAAGCGCAGAATTAAAAAACCTGCATAATAAAGTTTGAGATATATCAAGTTGGTGTCAGCGCACCAATAACGTATCATGGAGATCACAAACTTAAAATAAATTAGCGTAAATTTTGTAAAAACGTATCTTTTTTGCGTCGGACAATCTGAATTGTCTTTTAAGTTGGGTAGTGTATTGCGTGATGTGAGTAACTTCATAAAGGGTACCTCCGAGGTGAAAACGCACTTTAAAATTTTTAAATGCAAAAATTTTATGAACTTTTTTGTTTAATGTCTAACTTAGTTGTAAACAAAAGAGGCGATTTTACTTATTAAATTGTATAATTAGCTAAATCAAAGAAGGTTACGTTTTTGGTATATACAAAGAAATAAAGATAGAATTCTACGTCCCGTACTGTACCGTAACGAAACAGCTGATGCTTACCGAATAATAATAATATAAATATCATGTTGACGCAACGTCTCAACATGTATAAAATAGAATTTCCCAACGTTCTTACGTGACATTTGCTCAGCTGTTTGCATGTTAAATTGTATTGAGGTAAATTCGCCCTATTTTTGGTACTTTTTTAATAATCATGTTTGCCGAAATTGAGCAAGTTGCTTTCATACGCTTGTGCATCATATGTGATTCACAAGTGGTATATATTTTCAAGGATTTCCGATATTTTTTTTATTTTTTAAACAGTGTGAAGCATATGTGATGCACAGAACATCTGGTTAAAAACTATGATAAAAAAATGTGTGTGCATCACATATGATTCACACTTTTTTTTTTAAAGAAAAACAGTTTCTTCATTAAACAAAATTAAAATTTTGGTCGTACGGTATAAATTTTTTTTATATGGGGACAGGCAAAGGGTTAATATATTATTTCGTATATTTCTACGGCATAAACGGTTGTCCACACTTTCACTTTCAATGTTTATTGCGATAGATGGAAATATTTTTCATTCAACGTAAGTCAGACGAGTACTTTATAAAAACTCATTTGCTTACGAACTCGCCTGTGTACGGTTTGCTTGCCTGAGAACTTACTTGTTATGTAGAAACAGGCCATTAATTTGTTAGAATCTGATAAGAAGTAAAACTAACACAATTTATGATCTGTATGTTTATTTACTTATTTTATTTGTGAAGAAACAATAAATATGTTTTTAAAGCATTTTTTTAGTCTTTTGTTAAATATGCAATTAATATTTTGTAACTTTGAATAATTCGGAAATTTATATTTTTCAAAAAAAAAAAAAAAACTAGAACAAAAATTCTAAGAAAGCGTTGAATACATGAAATATGGGAATATAATATGGTTACTATATATTTCTTATGCTTGTGGACAGATTGCTTACTCCTTGTACAGTCATCAACTCATCATATTTACGAGTGGAATTCAAAAGTATGAAAAATAGTTAAAATATTACAAACGCCGAGATTTCACAAATCCCAAGTAGCGATTTTGTGCACAATTTTACTTTTCTATTTCAACATTCACTTCCTTAATATTATACGAATACTTAATATTAATTTAAATTTTAGCACTTATACGACATGTGGCTCTATGAAAGTTTCAAAATATTTATTTACCGCCTGGCCCACGATGTCGAACGATAACGTTCGCTTATATAAGACTTAAGACACAAACTTTTTATCGTATCTATTTTTTTACTCCATCAAGTTTGTTTATTCCACAATCAAGTTTGTGTCTTAAGTCTTATCGAAGCGAACGTTATCGTTCGACATCGTGGGTAAATTTTTCCCAATACATTGATGGAAGTAAACAATACAGTGAAACAGTGAAATAAACTAATTGTTACTTTAGCTTTTAGCCTCAACTGCTGCTGCTGATTTCAATGTTAAATTGCCATAATTAAAATAAATACTGAAACAATATGTATGATTTGTTTATTATACAATTATTTATGGGAATTATTTTTACATGTTTAATTTTGTCACTAGCAATATTAACAATTGTTTGTGTGTCTTTACAAAAAACCATCAAAACTGTGTTTGCAATAAACAGCTGCGGTCAAAAAAATAGCATTGCAGTCAGAATTCAACTGTACATATGATTTTTTCTTCGATTTAGTTCCTAGTTATTACCGTAACACATAATTGAAATATGTCAATCATTTATTCAGCTTAAAAACGATTTGCGTATATTTGATTGATTTTTTATTGAAAAGATTTACAATTTCAGGTGAAGTATCGAAATTTAGACGGTAAAAAATAGCACTATTCATTATGGATTAAAAAAAAATTAAACTACATATATTTCAAATAATTAAAATATAAATTAAATAAAATGAAACTGATGAACTAAATAACTTACTAATTAATTAAGTTTTCACAACTCTCTTTAGGTATTTTCGCCCACAACTGCTCCACGATAGCCCAAAGCTGCTCATTGTTAGTCGGTTTTATTTGATATACACTTTTTTTACAGCAGCCTAAAGATTCCGTTTTGGGTTCAAGTCAGGTGATTGCGCTGGCCACTCCATTACCTCAATATTGTTGTTAATGAACCAGGGACGTACTTTCCTGTTTGTATATTTTAAGTCATTGTTTTGTTGCATTTTACTTTTGTCTGATCTTTTCCAGGCTTAGGTATCATGGCGACCAGTGAAACCTTCCATTCTGGTGGATGACATTCATGGCGTAATATAGCGTAAAAAATAAGAAGTAGCTATTGTTTTTATTGCTATCTAGGTTAGCTCCATAAGCATCTTGTTACTGATTTTGTCAATACCAGGTGCTTTTTTAGAATTTAAATCAATAATAACCTTTCCGATCGCTTGAATCTCAAAACGTAGGGTACTAAATGGTGTGTGACTGGTCTACTGATTCATTTGATGGGTTTGCGATAAATACTTTTTTCAAATAATTAGCAAATATATTATCTTTTTTAGTGTCCTTTCTTGCCCAACCACCTTTTAAGTTTCGCATAATGATCGAAGTGCTATTAGTTTTGCCGGCCGGCACTTTACAGAAAAATACAATAAAAATAAAGACCTACTCGAGAAGGGTAATTGGAAGGTCTACTAAGTAGTGCCTCATAGAAGGCGTAACTAAAGGTCTGCTAAATTAAAAATATCATTGAGAAAAGTAGAAGCAAGGTTTTCAAATTAAACTAATTTAAATTATTTTGAAAAACCACAGTGTAGCTTCACGCGTAATTTACATGACAAAATTTCATAAAAAAGTAAGTTTATAGAAGCGCTCTTTATTCATTTTTATTACTCGTGGAACAAAGTGAAAAAAAATATTTGTTGTTGTAGTGACGATATACAGGGGCTAATTCTAGCAGTCGTGATCGAAATTGTTTTCGAATCGAAATTTATTTCGACAGTGAAAAATTTTCTAATGATGGTATTCGATACGAATCGAATCGATGCATTGCTTAAGTGTTGTAAAAAACTTAAACAAATACATATTACAACACTGAATAAAATAAGGCCGCGTTTACACTATGTCATTGCTGATGTCAAATTGTCCAAATTGTTGGCAATTTTTCAAAAACGGGTTATCATATGGCGTCATCTATGTTTGCAATCATGACATAACAACCCGTTTTCATACAATTGTTAACAATTTGGACAATTTGACAACAAAAATGACATAGTGAAAACCAAGCATAAAAGAAAATGTAAACAACAACATATAGTTCTGAAAAAAATAACTCAAGTAAAAGCGAAATTTTTTTAAGAAATTATTTTAAATTAAAAATGGATCCAGTTATGGTTTTTACTCGTCGTCTTTTGATTCTGACGATATTGAAAACATTAGTGACCCCTTAAGATTGACAAACAATTAGTAAGTATAAATAAGTACATACATGTGTATGTGTTGTATGTATGTGTTTTTCTAGATTCAAAAAACGTTTTAGGCTCACAAAGCAAGCATAGGTAAAATTTAGTTTTGATATTTTTGACCTAAAAGTAATAAAATTAATAATATTATGATATTTAATATATTTATTTAGTTAGGCATGAGTTCATTAAATTTAATTTTCATTAAATTATTTTTACTGAAGGTAGGAATTGTTTTACAACATGAAATTTTATTAAAATTTGTAATGATAATTTTCTTGTCTGAATTTACATGTTTCAAGAATTACCACATTCTTTCATCAGAATTTTTCAAGTTCTAACCTCTGCACCACTGCGGTGCCTGCTAGCCAACAGTTAAACATTAATCTTTTAACCAGTGGTACTGGTGGTTCGAAATTTGCTGTAATTATCATTTTGCAATTTTGCATGTTGTCTCCTTTTTCTTCAGTTCGTATTCTTTCATCAAGACTTTGTCTTGAAAACCTGAATACATTTTGTTTTATATATGATATTTTTTAAAGTAAGTAACAAATTTTTACTAACATTTTCTTTTTTTTTCTTCTGTTTGCTAAAAAAAAAACGTTATTTCGAATGCTTCTTTGCTTACGAGTAAAAACTTGCAAGGTTGCTTTCGAATGATCATTCGTTATCGAATGCCATCATTAGAAATTTCGATACATTTTATTCGCTATCGAATGAGGGAATCCCAAATGTTAAAAAAAAATGCAATTATTAGCCCCCGGCACTAATTGCACAACCATTCGTATTTGCTAATGAAATCATGACTTGCTGATATTCTTTGCAAATACAATTGTGAATCTCTATGAAACGCCTTCTAGAACTCCTTGTAAGAGAAAGCATAGTGGAATATGTATCAAATCTTTTAAAATGTGTTAACAGGTCTTCTATAAGGCCTGCAAATGGAAGCACTGTTATCAAGTAAAGAAAAACAAAAACAAATCGGAAGTAAAAACAAGCAAATAGCAAAAACTCTCTTCTTTCAACTTAACCGTTCATAAAGCTTTACTCTTGATCCGATAACATAAACAGCATATGCTTTTTTGTCATTCCTGTTTTTGTTTTACTAGATTTATGGGTTTCTCAACTCTTTTGTTGCTTTCTGTATAAACATTCGTTTATATTATGTATATCATGTGCATGAACACGTATGTATCAGTAACTGTTCACATGATTTGATGCACATAAGTACATGTACATATATACACACAGCTTCAAAAGTGTGTAAACACCAGTGAATTTTTTAATTTTTTTAAGATTATGAAAAGCATTATAGTTCAACCTAATTTTTTTTTTCATAACCGAATCTATTATTCAACCAAATATCCAACAAAACGAAACTTTTAAATTTCAATCGATGGATAGATTTTAGGATTTTCATTATCTTAAAAATAAACAAATAATTTGTTGTGTTTACTCACTTTTAAGGCTCATAGTACATATTTATCTAGTGCATGTAATCGATATTGTTTTTGGAATAAGTAACAAAACCAAATATGTGGCATTTGTTCCCCAAAAGCATAACAGCTAAAAATTCATGAATTTTCAGTAGAGGCCAAAAACTGTTTCTGTTGATTCTGCCGATATATTACAGCAAAAACTGATGTTATTGTAAGAAAATGCCTTTTAAAAAATAATATAACATTTTATTGCTTAAGTGATTTCCAAAATAAAAAAACTACTTTTTGAGTTGTTATTATTTTTCTGAAAAAAAAAAAAATTTTCATCAAAATGGCAACAACACGAATTTAAATACTGAACTGAACTTACCTATGTCCAAGAATGATAAAATAAAGATTACGCCAATGTTCTGCGCATGTTTGAACTGTGACGTCACACGTTCTGTGTTTCTATTGGCTAATTTTTTCTCACTTGTTTTTCTACTGTTGTGTTGTTTGCATTTGCTCACTGCACTCTTTAGGTTTATATTTTTTGTTGTTTTTTTTTTTTTTTGTTTCTCTTTTTTAAATAATTTTTATTTACACTTTTTTTTCGCGACAATGCACGTTTTTAATTAATTAAATATAATTTATCACCAAATGCAATGCCAAATTTATTTATTTTATCAAAAGCCGACGAAATATTTTTTAGAACTCTCAAAGTGATTTCAATTGCAAGGTTGCCAACTGTCACATAAAACATACCTTTTTGACAAGAAATTTTAATTCTAACACATGAAATATTCTTGTTAACCCTTAGAATGGAACTTCTACGTCACATAACGGGAAATCATGCGCATGACATAATCTTTATTTTATCATTCTTGTCTATGTCAACTAGATAGTGATGACTCAAAATTAAAACACAACTTCCCAGCGGTAAATGGAACTAAGTACCTAGATTTAAGTACTTAGTTTTTCACCCCAAATATAATATTTGTTATAATTTCTGAAATAAATCACCATGGAAAAGCTGTAGCCGAGAAGTGAAAACTGAACTACATGCATTCATGGGTATTCTTTTGGCAGCTGGTTATTTCCACAATACCAATTCGTGACGTTTGGAATTTCTTAAATGAAAATCTTGCCAAAAATTATAGTCCTCATGGCAGCATAACAATTGATGAGCAACTGTTCCCATATCGTTGAAAAACAAAGTTCACCCACTACTATCAAGACCAGCGAAATACGGCATAAAAATCTGGTGGGCTGGCGATTCCAAATTTAAATATCCACTGCAAGGAAAGCTTTACATCGGTAGACAAGAAGGAAAAGAACGAGATGTGAATCAAGGTGAAAATGTTATGCTACAACTCGCAAAGCCGTACAGCAATACTGGTCGTACAATTGTAGTTGACAACTTCTTTGCCACCTTAGAAAAAGCAAAGCGTTTGGCCAAAAATTGTTTTTGCATTTGTTGCTACCATTCGGTCTAATAAAAGATGTATTCCTAACGAAATGAGGGACGATTGTTCTCGTCTAATTTTTTAATTGAAATTAATCGAATAAATGTTTTGAAAAAAAAAAAAAAATATTTCCCATTAAGATCCCAAATTTATAAATAATCAAGCTCGAGGTCATTTGATTATTTATAAATTTGGGATCCTACAAAGAAAGGTCGAATATTTCAAACTTTTATTGTTTCTCGTTAATTTAAGAAAAAAATATATTGAAACTATGTATTTGCCTGGCGTACTAATAAAATAACAATGTATAATAATATTATCATTAAAATAGCTTTTTTCATATACATAAGTGTATTAAAATACATAGTGATTCTGTCCAGATACATGCGCTACATATGTGACTACCGAAACATGTGCATGACGGAGGGTTAATTGGATCAGCTTATATATACAATCTATATATAAAAACAAAAGTTAATAAAATGGTGCTAGAACTTGTATACGAAAATGCTGTCACTTAATACATACATACATACATACATACATAAAAAAGTAAGTGCTTATCCATTTTGTGATAAGTGTAAGACGTTAATTTATTCTACTATTTTAAGATGTATACTAGTATAAACGACTATCATTTTTATACAATCTTTTTTTACATCATTTGTTTGTTTCCATCTTAAGCAGTTTATAAATGCCCTGAGGCCTGTTAAAAGTTTAACAGACTTGCACCCTTAAATGTTGAAATTTTACTGTTTCCTTTTATCTATAATTTGTGAAATGTTTCAGCAAGTTATTTGGGAAATGAGAAATTTAAGAAAACATACTTAAATTTCCTTGTCTTAAAAATAGTACCGACCCACTGGCTATTAGTTGTGGAATGAAAAACATTTAGTTTAGGTACAACAAAGGTTTTGAAAGTATTAAAGTTTATTTTTGAAAAAGTTAATACTTGCCAGTGTTAATGCAGTGTCACACAAAACATGCAGGATAATATTTCACACAAAACGCTTTTCATACACTTGACCTGCAGTGTTGCTAGAATATTAAAATTAATTCTTTCAACAGGTTTTATTACTAGATTTTTAATACGTAAATAAAAGTCTTTTTGTAAAATATAATATAATTGGTTACAAAAATATATTTATTTTATATTTCATTAAAGTAAATAACAAACAAAAAATACACTTGATTAAAGGTCAACATGACTTTCCTTTGAATGATGTAGCGATGATATCAGGGAGGCATGAATCTCATCTTAATAAAGCGAGATCCATTTCGAGGTACCCTACTTTTTTAAAGAAACAAAAAAACAGAAAATTTAAATTTAATGGGGAATGCTTATTATCATTTGAAAAAACATTCTTTGGCCGTTGCTACGTCGCAGATGGTCCATCCGTGGAGTCCAATGTTCCATGACTCGTTCGTGCATATCGACTGGTAACTGGCGAATGACATGCGTGATGTTTTCCTTCAAGGCCTTAATCAAAGCGGGTTTGTCCGCGTAAACAGGAAAAGGTCTAAGGGTGTGATATCACACGATCTAGATGGCCAATGGACCGGCCTAAAACGTGAAATTATGTGCTCACCGAAGTGTTCTCTCAATAAATCTATTGATTGATGCGATTTGCGGGAAGTGGCACCATTTTGCTAAAACCAAATGTCGCCGAGATCACGAGCTTCAATTTCAGACACCAAATACTCGGTTATCATGGCACAATAACGGTCGCCATTGACGGCTACGTTCGCACCGGCATCATTTTTAAAGAAATATGTACCGATGATTCCACTGCTATATTTTCTTCACAGCATGCTGGACGTGGTCTATTCGGTCAAATATTAACCAATAATGAATGCTGGGTCTCAAAATGGGTGATGGTGTTGGTATGCTCAGTAGACCGATCATGTTGACCATAAGTTGAGCGAAGTGCACGAAACACATTCCTCACAGAACGTGAATTTTCGTTGAACAATTTGTAAACGTTGTTCAGGCGTAAGTCTTGCCATTATGAAATGCCAAACAATACTAAATGAAAATAATATCACAGCATGACACGACTCACATGTGATATGTCCAAGAAAAGCTATTGATAAAAGTATCTCTACTTGAATCACCCATTACATTGAATCTGTTTTGGCTTAAAGTTTAAAATCCATATCAATGAGATTTTTTTATACAAGATTTTTCTCAGCCAATAGTTGGCGTTAGTGAGTGGAAAATTATTGACTATTAACGACAATTGGATCAAGTTGCAAAAATTTGTGAAATGAAACAAGTGGCTCTTGCTGCCATTACTCCAGCGGATATTCATGATAATAGGAAATATATAAAATGGGCAATTTTGATTTTCCACAGAATTTTATAATATACGAGTAAATAAATATTTAAGTTTAAAATTGTGAACATTTGTTTAAACTAAGCCAATAAATAAATATAACTTGAGGAAACCGTGATGAATAAAAAGTTTTTAATTGCAGTGAAAGCAAACAAAAACCCAAAATTATATCATCCGAAGGCTAAGGACACGAACAATGCTGCAAAATACGTTTAACCACTAACTGAGAGTATGCCATGACACCACCACTCGTCTGTTTAATTGAAACCGTCCAGTGCATACAACTGCTCCCATAACGTTTAACTAAATAAATTTTATTCATTGAACTGTAACATCCAAGTACTTGGCAAACACCTGAAACACTAACGATAAAAAGGAACTCAAGAAATTACTCTTCATGCTTAATAATGAGCAGAAGTTACAAACGTTGGTTCTAGGAAGGCTGAATATCTACTTGGGTGATGTTTGTGTAAGAAAATTGTATTTCATTGAAAATTGCGGCAAAGAAAAACCTTCACAAACTAAAATTAAAATCATTGTATCGACAGCTCAATTCCAAAACATGCTAAGTCGAAATAGTGAGTTTTGCAGGAAAAGCTTCTAAAGTTTACAGGCGACATCTAAAAAACCATATGAGTTAGAACTATTGATTGGACTAGACAATCACAACCAAAATTTGACAGAATTTAAGTTGAAAAAATCAAAATTCAAAAACGCAAAAAAATTAAAAACATGCTAAGTCGACATAGCATGGTTTGGAATTGAACTGTCGGTATATAGACAGTGTGAAGAATTTGTGAAATAAATGCATCGTTGGTGACCAAACTTGTTACCCACAATACTACAAACATTGAAAGTTTCGTAAAAATTAACTGACAGAATGAAATAAAGATTACACAGTTTAAAAAATTCAATTTAACAAAGAAAAAAACCAAAAGCATTCGGCTTAAAAAAAACTGAAATAAAAGTATAATTGTAATAAAATGTAATATTGAACTCAGAAAATTTAACTTAATACTCCAATAAAACAAATTCAGTTTTTCAAAATTGCAATGCTTTGGCACAATGGCCCATCTCAACATTTGCTTGGTGTTGAAATTGTGTCTACTTAAAATATTAAATAAAATTATTTTTGTAAATATACAAACATAAATTTTTGTTATTATTATTTTATTATTTATTATTCGTAGTAAACATAAGTGAATGCATTCATAATAATGTTTTAAAAGAATAAGATTATTTCCTGAATTGGAAGGTAACTTTATATAAATACGAAAGGCTGTATGTTCATTGAAACAAGCAAAGCTGAGCGTAAAACTTGTGCAGACCTTAAAATATTTGAATTGTTTATGTCGACATATTGTTTGTTTTTTTTTGAGATTATTTAAGTATCAGAAGACGGCTCGACAAATTTCTAGAAATTTTTATGAACATTAAATAGATTAATATAAGATAACTCGAAATGTAACAAAATATATCTTGAAGTTTATTCTAACGGGTGGTTAAATTTCAAGGGCCGATGTTGATTTTGAATAAAACACAAACTATTTAGGAAATTATTGTAATTTTATTTTATTATGATATATTGGTATTACTCAATTATGTATGGAACAAAATATCAGCCAAATGGGCGCCGCGACCACGGCGGCACACCTCCATCCGATGGTCCAAATTTTCGATGACCCTGAGGCATAATGGAGGTTCTATGGCGTTAATGTGCCGAATTATCTCATCCTTTAGCTCTTGAATTGTTGCTGGTTTATCGACGTACACCTTTTCTTTCAAATAACCCCAAAGAAAAAAGTCCAACGGTGTCAAATCACATGATCTCGACATCGCCATTACGTGAGATAACACGATCATTGAATTTGTTGCGCAAAAGAGCTATTGTTTCGTTAGCTGTGTGACAAGTGGCACCGTCCTGCTGAAACCACATATCGTCCACATCTATATCTTCCAATTCGGGCCATAAAAAGTTCGTTATCATCTCACGATAGCGAACACCATTCACAGTAACTGCCTGACCGGCCTCATTTTGGAAAAAATACGGCCCGATGATGCCGCCAGCCCATAAACCGCACCAAACAGTCACTCTTTGTGGATGCATTGGTTTTTCGACAATCACTCTTGGATTCTCATTCGCCCAAATGCGGCAATTCTGTTTATTGACGAATCCACTGAGGTGAAAATGTGCCTCATCACTGAAGATGATTTTCTTCGAAAATTGCTCATCCACTGTTGCCATTTCTTGCCACCATTCTGCCCATTCACGACGTTTGGAATGGTCAAAAGGCTTTAGTTCTTGAGCCAATTGCACCTTGTAAGCGTGTAAATGCAAGTCTTTATGCATAATGTTCATCAACGACGAGCGTGAGAGGTGCAATTGTTGGGCACGAGGACGAGTTGAGTTGGACGGCTCTTCAGCCACACTATCGCGAACAGCAGCAATATTTTCTGCAGTACGAGCTGTACGAGCATGCACTGGTGTTCTCACATCTTCTACAGACCCGGTTTGCTCGAATTTTTCCACGATTTTTGCGATTGTACGCACATTTGGACGATCAAATTGACCAAAAAAATCACGAAGTGCACGATATGCATTTTGATTTGAACGCCCATTTTCATAATAAGTCTGGATAACTTTAACACGTTGTTGGATTGTGTGTCTCTCCATGGTTCAAATTGAGTAAGTCTGAAATAGAGAAATTTCAAATAAAATTCGGAAAAAAGCTTGGCGTTTAGGTGTGGTTTACATTCAACATCGGCCCTTACAATTTAACCACCCTTTATATAGCATATCTTTTAACATGCCAGAATGATCATTTAATAATATATTCGTTTGGATGATAAATGCCTGAAAGAAAATATGAATTTATCAGGGATAAATTGAACATGAACAAATACAAGTAAAAATAACATTGTGTTTTTCTATCAAGCATATTTTTTTAACTTTATAGGTTTTACAATAAGTATTCAAATCTTATACCTAAACCTTTAAAACTATTCACTCTGAGTTGAGGCAGCCATAGGCCTGTATGATGCCTTTTGTGAATCTCTATTTATAAAAATACCAACAATTTTCTCAATACTCGATTTATGCAGTTCGGTGTTTTTGAACCAAATCTTTCGATTGATAAGCAAATGGTGCCATATTTTGGCCGTCACAGCTAAAAGATGTTTATCAGGGGAAACCAATTCGCATCGGATACAAATATTGGTGTTTGTGTTCATTGAAATGGTGTCTGTCTCAATTCCAACCATATGCTGGAGCATCGGATACATATGACAAACAACTTGGTCTTGGTGCTAGCGTGGTTATGAGTCTCATGTCGGTTTGTGAGTATCCTAGATAACATACTGTTCATTTTGATAACTTTTTCACCGGATCCCACTTGCTCCGCCTTCTAAAAGAAAAAGGGTTTTGTGCAACAATACGAGCAAACAGACTAAAAACAAAATTACCTCGACATGATATGGATTACTTATTCGACCAAGAGCATAAGACTGCACTGATTCGATGGAGAGACAATGCAGAAGTCACTTTGGCTACGAACTATGATCAAATCGATCCAATAAGAAATGTAATGCGATACGATAAAAAACAAAAGAAGCGGATCGCTATACCCCAAGCCAACCTTATAGCTAATTACAATAAATAAATATATGGGCGGAGTTGATTTGCATTATAATGATGTCGCCAATTATAAAATTGGAATCAGAGGGAAGAAGTGGTGGTGGCCACTGTGGGTTACCTGCTTGGACAGTGCCACTGTCAATGCATGGAAATTGCATTGCATGATTGCTGAAAAATCAATCAGAAGCCCATGAGTCAAATTGATTTTAAGAATTGCGTCGAACCGGTAAAAAAACCGAATTAATTTCGTCCGATGAAGAAAACAAAAGTTACGACGATTTCATAGATCGACCAACTTGATTGCCCAATATAAAAGGGATGCACATGTCTTTGTGTGTCAAGGGCTGCTATCGCCGGTGCAAATATGCAAGAAGCATACTGCCTATACTTGCACTAAATGTAATGTAAACTTACATGTGGGCAATTGCTCAAAGTCTACCACAAACATTTAAAATAATTTTTTTTATCAATAAACTAAAATGATAACTAAATTACTTAACTGTTTTTATTTATTTGTAACTTTAGCACCTATATTTATTTAAAATTTATTTTATTATATTTAATATCACACAGAAAATTAATTGCTCTAATTAGCCCAGCGGTCAAGATCTCGACCAGCAGTTTTCGCAGGTAACCACTGGCAAAAAAAATTTTTTTTTCAAAAATGATTTTTGATCGATTTCTAACTAGCCCTAAAAATTTCGTTAAGATATTAAAACATTTATGTAGCGTGGTACAAAATGGGTTAAAACTTCCTTCTTGATAATTTTTTTTAAATCGTCCCGCCAAAACATATTAACGAATGCCTTCTTGGTATTTTACTTTGTGTGCTAGTAATAGTTATTATTTAATTTTCGGTGCTCTCTCTTTGTAGGTGCAACACTATAATTATGTAAAAACAATACTTAATTTAGATTAAAAGTTAATCGCTACTTGAAATATTATAAATCAGAAGTAAACCATTGACTTAAAGTATCTAGAAAAGTCGCGACATTTATCTTCTAGACTATAAAGGAAGATGATCTTTGACCCTGTCTACCGCTTTGGTTTTGTTTAATTTCACAAAACTATAAAATTTAATTATAAATTTTGAAAACCCAAGCCCCAAATATTTATACTAAATTGGGGCAGATAAAGCATTAAATTTTTTATGGAATTCACCTCAAGAATTCTTACACAAGAATACTTTACACATGTCATTGATGATGGTGCATTTGCAGTTTGTTCTGCATACGTGACACACGCATTATCCTTACACGTATGATTGTTTTTGTTGGTGTTACATTTTCTAATATAGTTGTTCTAATACGAGGTCTGATCAAAAAATAACCGTTATTTTTAAATTTCGTGAGTTACGTATGTTCGATTTTCGCATTTTTTTTCTGTTATGTTGGTACACATGTCTGTTATATACATATGTATGAATGTTGGTAATATCAGCCATTTTGGAGTGTCGGTTTGTTTTTGACAGATAAAAATGTTAGTCGTGTTTTGGTGTGCTCTTCGATTTTTTACTATTTTTTACTATTGGATCAAAGAAACTGTATTGTGTAAAAAATGAAATGAAATGCGCAAGGACATTTGAAATGTTGGCTGTGGTGTTTGGCGAGTCTACTATAAGCAGAACACAAGTTCAATTATGGTATAACCGGTTTAAGGAAGGCCGAGAAGATGTCAATGACGATGCTCGTCCTGGTGGCCCGAGCATGTCAACAACCGATGAAAACATTGAAGCAGTAAAGAAAAGGATTTTGGATTTTTTTTTAATTAACAAACACAAACTGCGAAGCTTTTTGCCTTATCAGGAGCTGTTGGCGATGCAAAAAAGCGCGTTTCAGAAATGTTTCGAGGATTGGAAAAAGCGCTGTTATAAGTGTATTATATCTGAGGGGGATTACTTTGAAGGGGACAAGATTGTTATTGATGAATAAATAAATACTTTTTGAAATAATTAAAAATAACGGTTAGTTTTTGATCAGACCTCGTAAATTATAAACAAAAACAATTTACGACATCTTATTTGGAAACAGAAACATATAACGAGTCGTTCTCTGCTTCATACGTAGCTGCGAGCACTTTCTACTACTGAAATGCGTCCGCTTGTTTCTTTTGTTTGTAAAGGAGATGTTGCAGTTTCAAAGTCGATGACTGTGAATTTATATTTGAATTTTTAGGCCGATGCTCAATATTTTCCTGACACAAACCAATACTTAGATCTTTTAAGAATTTTCGACGATGATCACTAGAGTCATGTTGAGTATTAAATTCTATATACGAGTGTATATGCGTTTGCACGTGTATTCACCTAACAATTTATCCATATTATCTACTCCTTTAATTTTATTATTTTATTATATTATTATATTACGCTCCCACAATACTCGTATAATTAGTGCGAAAATGCTTTATTTCTAGTTAACTTTCATATAGGTACCCAAGTACCTTGCAACACATTAGAAGGTGTTTGTTTTACCACACATAAGGGTTAAAAAAGCGACATTTTAAATTAAAATGTGCTTCGGTCTCTGAAGCATCAAGATAGAAATTTTTTTTTAAATTTTCCTAGTAATTTTAATGTTCTGTAAAAAAAAAATAAAAGTTTAAAGAATTAATTTCAATTAAAAAATTTTAATAGCACAATTTCTAGTGGCCAGTTGTAACAGATGCAGTTCATGAAATTAGCTGCTCACCTAAATTATTTTCAATGAATCCATTGTTTAGTTCACACAGTTCCAACAGATCGCTGATTTTCATAATACAGCTGAATAATTTGCAGATGTTGTGATGGTGTGAGACTTTTCGTAAAAAATTAAAGAGGAAAAGTGGAAAGAATTAATTTTAAAGACCCGACTTGGGAACAAATTGGCAATTGTATAACATTCGTGTGAACTATGTTGATAAAATCTCAGTTTAACATTTTTTCCGATCCTTGACCGAGTTTTTTAGATGACAACCTTATTTTCTAGCAACTACTTTTGCTAGTTTTTTCAGTCGTCGACCGAATATAGTTGGGTGAACAAGTTTTTGCAGTACCATTGTAAATTTTTTTATTTATTTTTTTTTGTAAGAATGTAAGAAGTATTCAGTGATCGTTTTCTTCCGCAAAGAAATTTATTGCAGTCTCAAATTCATTTCAAACAAAATTAAGGTAAGTTATTTGATATTTATGTAAAAAAAAATATTAATTATAAATTTCCGTGAAATGGCAGGCCAGTTCAGGTGTGAACAAAGACAAAGAGGGCACCTTTGAACATGTTAATTTATCAACCGAAGTACCACACATTGTTGATTCTCTCTTATTTTCTGAAAATTACGAATCCAATGCTGATCATGAAGCTTTAAAGGAAAATGTAATGTCACCTGAAATCGCAAGGCCTTTTCCGTCTTACTAATATAAAACTTATTTTTGATCTGAATTTTTTTTTTTATTTTTTAATTGTTAATGTTTATGTTTTTCTTAATAAATAAATCGAATTTATTATATACAGGGTGGGCCAACTTGGACTGACTGATTTGAAATAATTTTGAAATTTTGATAAAGTTATTGGTCCATATTTCTTCGAAAATGAGCTTAATGAACCACCGGACCATGTTGGACCACGTCCGATAGTTCTCAATAATCGTAACATATGGTTCCAGCAAGATGGAGCTACAGCTCATACCGCAAGAGCCACAATGGCACTTCAGTCAGTCAAACTTGGCCCACCCTGTATATAAAAAATATAACTGTTTATGTTATTTTTGGACATAAGCGCTACAAGAAAAAATTGCCGTTCAAAGCTGGCCTGTATGGGGGGCACATTCGAACACAATGACTTCATCCAATAAGTTACTTGTAGTAAAGTTTATTTCCATACATTGAATTATGTAAAAAGTCAATAATTTAAAAATATAAATTTTTATGTGACTTGAAAGCAAGAAGTGTTCAAAGCGCCCCCTCACCCTTACTCGAAGACTATTGAATTTTGGCCACTTAAAAGCATTTCTGTGAAGTATTTAATTATCTTTGCTGACCCTGAAATGTTTGCAATAAATCAACTTAAATATATTTTATTTATTTTATAGCGGTTTGATCTTTACTTATTTTTTTTTTGGGAATGATATTTTATTTTTAATATTTATTTTACCTTTTTCAATAATATGCTAATAAGATGCTACACAACAACAAAGAAGTAGCAAAATATCGAAAATAAAAATTTTTTTTAAAAAAAACGACCTTAACCCGGCGCCGGAGGGGATGGGTCACTTTTTGAATTGATTGTAGTTTTAAAACTGTACTTTTCTTCTCTATGCTCTTCGCAGTAGCTGGAGATATTGAATCTTTCTGAATGTTATAAATTTCAAATCAGTCAAAAAGCGATTGTACTTCGAGTAACACGTGCTTAAAGTTAAAGAAGGTAAATATGACCCACCCATCCATATGACAATAAGTGTTTATTATATTTAAGCTAGAAGAAGCCTCCTTTGTTAACTTTTTTAATATGAAATAAAATGTTTAAAATTAAAAATAAATACGTTCTTTTTTAACAAAGTCATGTTTTATTTCTTTAATAAGGTGAAATTCAATCTAAATTGGATATATTTTTTCATAAATACACAAAAAAAACCCGAGTTTAATAAGTGGGTCATTATGACCCAACCTCCATGTCCGTGTATCTAAACTCCTCCCCCCCCCCCGGCGCCGGGTTAAGCTTAAACAATTATTGAAATATTTTTTTTTAATTGTAAAAACTTCATGCTATTAGAGAACATAAATTAACCACCAGATCCTATAATTGTTAATAATAAGAGTTATGATAAAAATCACTCATACGACCTGTGTAACATGTTAATACAACTTTTGGCAAATTTCACAAGAATTTGAGTAGAACAAATTAAATGGTTAACGTATCGAAACATTTTCAAATAATTATGCAATACAGAGAGCGTATGTTTAGTACTAGTTAGAAATATTAAGTTCAATTGTTAAACAGGTTCGATTTAAATCCAATGAAAATATCAAATTTAATTTACATTAAATGTATGGCAAAAATAAAACAAATGGGAAGAAATATCTAAATGAGTAAATTAAAGTAAATACACAACTAATTAGAAGACCTAACTGCAGTGCCACTAAAATAAATAAATGAAAACCCTCCGAATTCCTTATAAACATTTACATGTAACCTACATTAAGGCAACATACACTACATTTTGTATGTAGATAAACATGTAAAATCGTTACACTAATCAAATGAAACCTTTATAGCTGTCTTCTGATGAAGAATATTTTAATTAAAATAAATATAAGAAAAAAAAAAAAACAAACTGCAGCTAAAGAATAAGCATATATAGACATATTTTTAATGTTTGTGATGTGATATGTGATTATCCTTTAGAATTAAAATATTTTTTGTGCTACTTGCTTTTGCCTCTTTTGCCTTAATTTGCACTTAAAAGAAAACCAAAAAAATCGTTAGCATGTTAGTGCACACACTGGCAAATTCAAACACATAAGAGCATGCAATCTGACAAATTACAATTCGGAGAAATGGGGAGTCCAAAATAGTATAATTGGAAAAAACTTATGTTCACATATTCAGACATTTCAGTTTTACTGACAAGTATTTGTTTTTTCTTGATGTAATTTGTCGAAATATTTCCTTGTTTTATACTCTTATTTAAAACTTTCTATATAAATATATAAATTAAACAGATAGAGAACCTCTGCAATATGATTTGTACTTAAATGTTAACTTTTTTATATTTCTATAACTTTTTGTACGAATGTCGTTTTTCACAGGACTTGTACTCATTATACGATTAGATTTTTAACTTTTGAAGGATTTACATTTTAATTACTTTTCAGAATTATACAATAAAAGCAAATTTAAACAAAACCAGCAGAAAATGAAAAACAGACTGGCAAAATGTTTCTATCTGTTTAACATATGAAATGTCTACTTAAGTTATATTAAAAAAAGGAATTTATCTAATAAAATTTAAAAAACAAAAAGCGAAAACAACTTAATTTTGCTCTGTCTCAGGTGTAATAATAATCACTCAAATGCTTTAATAAACTGAATTTAAAAAATCAAAAAAAAAAAAAAAAATCATAAAAATGGAACTTTTCTTAATTTTTTTTAGCTTATTTAAATTAACCCTCCGATGAGTGAGAAGGTCCCTAGAGAGCTTTTTGCCTTTTCAAACTGAAATTACTCCTACTTCGTTCACTACAACCCCCTCCCCCAAAGTTACTCTGTATTCCAAGAATATTTTGTTGCGCATCTTTTGGAAGAAAAATCAAGCCGATCGGATCATTACTTTAGCAGTTATTGAGCTTTTAGTGAGAATAGTACGCGGACGTGTGAATAGGTCCGTATGAATTTCACTAATAAATGCATGTTTTTGGGCATCATTAATATTTTTTTATTGTTTCAACACATAATTTACTTGTTCTGAACACAAAGACCTAAACTCAAACTGCCGTATTTATAAAAAATAAAGTATGCTTGAAGTGTGCTTTAAGGCAAAATTTTCATATAAAATTTTTTTAAAGTACACTTGAAGTCTACTTTAATTTTTTCTAAATACGGCAGAAAGACATTAGGGATGATGATAGAAACAAAAAATTCTAAGAAAAATTCGAAGACATGAACTTTATTGCTTTCAAGGAAGTTCAGAACTGTCACTCATCGGAGGGTTAAGCTATAATGTGAGTTTTCTATTTTTCAGTTTAAATTAAATTTTGGAATAAATCGTAAATAATATTTACTAATGAAATCATTTTTTTTTAAATATGTTTTGGCTCTTATTGTATTAAATATTGTAATCTTTAAATTGAATTATTAAGGAAGATTAATAATAATTGTAGAAGCATTACTAGTATTAACTTCACTTAAAAATGCACATTGTGAATATTAAGACTCTTTTCAATTTAAATTATTAAATAAGTACATATTATTTTGGTTTAATCCCCTCGTTACCATCACTGATTTCATTATTTAGATATTCGCAAATCATTTATTAATGAATTTCCAAAAAATATTATCCTGTTACATTTTTTTTTCTTCCTTGAGATTAGGAATGCAATTTTATAGTATGAATTTATGAATGAAATAATAAGAGGGTTATACATATCTCGCTTTTATTTAAGTTATTCTTGAATAAATATGAGTATAAATGAAATTGGGGCAATTAAGCATGAACAATTGAAGATTGATCGTGGACAGAAAAGGTTGAATAATTATTGTCATGAAATATAAAAAAATATAAAAATTTAACACGTGGGTGAATTTCAATTAAATAAAAATCGAACAAGTTTTTTATTTACGTTTGGAAACAAACATTTGACAAAATTAGCCTGAAGGAAACTCCTTAAAAATTATAAATTTTGATTGTTTGAAACAAATTAAGAAGAAGTTCTAAATATAAATTGACTAAACTAAAACAAAATGCAGTTGTAATTATAAAAAAAAGGGTTTTTTTTATAAACCGCACAGGCCTGAGCAACGTAAAATTAAATTACAGTGAGTAGCAAAATAAATTTGAAATTTTGGTACCATTAAGACAATTCTACGATCAACATAATTTATTTTAAATACTTTGAAATTTTATCTAATTTCGACCATTTATAATTGACGTAATTACCGATTCTTACTGTAATTTACAGAGTTTGTTTGATTTTCATAATAATCTAGATTGTAATTTAACAATTTATAAAATTAAAGGAACATTTTTTTATATTCACACCAAGTTAAGAAACAGAGTATAAAACAAGTAAGAGTGCTATATATACCCTTCACCTTTGTTGTGGATGCAATTCTTACCATAATTACAGAGTTTGTCTGATGTTCATAATAATCTTGAGTGTAATTTTACAAACAGGGAAACAATTCGGTTTTAGTGACTTTTTTCAAAAAAAAAAAAAAAAAAAAAAAACTTCATCAAATAGGGCTTTAGAGGAGATGCCAGCAAAAAAAATTGTTGGCGGCCACGCCTATTTTCTAGGTTGCGGGCCCGTAAAGTTGATAATATATAGGCCTATATCTCGGGAACTACTACATTAAATAAAAGGTATTAAAAATACCTTTCCAACGATATATATCATGATTATAAAATATGGACCGAGTATTGGTTAAATCCGAAAAGAATATTTTTTGACCCGAATTTATTTGTTTTTTGGAAATGGTTCTTGTATAGCAGCTATGACAAATTATGGGCCCATCGTCTTAAATTTTGGAGCAGTGATTTTCATGCATATGAGGATATATCACGTCGAATTTCAACATAATAACGGTATATTTAAGATATATATTAGTATTAGAGTGGATTTCGGAAGTGGACCTTATATGGGGGACATATTCAAATATGCACTGATATTCTCAAAATTCCGCAGTTTGATTTAGGCATGTATGTAAATGATCCGTGTAAAATTTTGGATTGTTATCCTTATTGAGAAGAGATTTATGAGTATTAAAGTGATTTTCGGAAGATAGCTTTATGTAAGGGATACGTTTAAAATTGGACCAACATTCACAACCTTTTGTGAAATGATTTTTGTACATATGCAAATGATCTGGGCAACGTTTTGAATCGTTACCGATATTTGTACAATATATATAGGGATAAGTGACTTTTTCAGATGTGGTCCTTGTATGGGAGCTATGACCAATATTGGGCCGATCATTAAAAAATTTAGTACAACAATTTATTTGCCTATAAAGATTATTTATGTCAAATTTGAGCCGTTTAAAATTATTTGTATCTGTTGTATACGTATTTAAGTGAATTTTGGAAGTGGACTTTATATGGGGTCTATGGTCAAACATGGACCGAACTAAAAAAAAAATTCGTTTAGCGATTTATTTTTCCAAAAAACTTATTTTTGCTGAATTTTGTCTTGATATTGCAATTTTATAGGCATTTATGTATAATTAAGCAATATTTCGGGAAGATTTTTGTATGTAGGGCTATGAGAACTCATGGACCGATTCATACTATTTTCCACACACTTTCTTCTTTTATTATAAAAAGAACGTATACAAAAATGCATGTTATTATCTGCAATATATTTCAATATATTGCAATAAAATGGACAAAAAAATATCAAATTTTTATGGAGGTTGTCTCACATATTGGTTCATAACTCTGGTTGGCATAAACCGATGTAAAAGTTACCCGCAAAATGTGAGAGTTTGTCACACAGACGGACAGACTTTGTTGGGTCTCAGATGAATATTCACCCCTATCGTGAATAAAAATTCCACATGAAATTTGTTCCCTTTTATTTTTTTAACATTGAATTTTAATAGGAAAATGTGAAAAGGGAACAAATTTCATGTGGAATTTTTATTCACGATAGGGGTGATTAAAAAAGTTTTATACGGAATGACAAATGTAATATAACCTCATTCACCACTCCTGGTGGTGGAGGGTATAAAAAAACAAAAAATTAATTTTTGTACATTTGAAAAGAAAAGGAGTTCGCATTGCGAAGTAAAATTTAAAAATCTAATCTGAGTATAGTAAATTATTGTAAACACTGTGGCAATCAGCCGGAAGTTCCTTTAGTTTCCTGGAGACGGTTCCATTTTTTTTTAAATATTTTTATTTTTTCTTTATGTAACCGAACTGGTTTGGCATTTTCAAACTTTTTTTGTGTGTGTTGTGGCAAAAGTTCATATTCGTCTTTAATATTGGTTTTATAGAAAATTGTTCCAGAAGTATCGTATGCATATTTTATTTTCACATTTTTTATTAAATTGTTTAACTTTCGTATGAGAATAATGTTCACTATCAGTAAACATTTTATTACTTGGTAAGACCCAAATATCCACAGCGTCCTTGTTACTGATTTGAAAAAAAATTTAACTGTCAACTAACAGTTAAACAAATGTCAACTTCGTTTTAATATATTTCGTTTTTTAATTAAAAATGTAATTATGACTTTTTTGTTGAAACATTGTAGTTGCGGCCTTTTGAAATGTATTAATAAAATCTACACTTTTCGGCGTATGATTCGGCGTAAAATTTTGTACAAAAATGTATTTTGGTTAAGTGCATAATAAGCAATCAAAAAATCGATTTTGAATTTTTTGTACTTAAGACCTTTTGGATTTTAGTTGACAATCAGGTATGTGATGAAAATCGGTCGATTTAAAAAGTAAATTGTTTTTAGAAATCAACAAGAATGCCATTTTTGTGGCATTCTACAACAGTGAAAATAAATGCAATGATAAAGTTTACATTACAACTCTTAAAAAGTCGACAGTCAAATTTTTTCAAGGAAAAGTAAATAAACATAAATTCGCATTTTTAAAAATAAATTTGTAATTTATTTATTTATTTATTTGATTAAATCTATGGATATAAATCCTTAACAGACTACTATATATTACATTATTTTATATAAAGGCATTATTAACTAAAACATTGTGAGAAGACATATTAAGTATTTAAAAACACGATAATATTGCGTTTAACTACATTTATATTAATAGAAAAATCGATTCAGCTATACAATTCATTCAAATGTCTGCATATTCTCCTCAAAGGATCAGCATCAGCATAATTTGTGTGAACAACAGGAAGGTGCAGAGGTATTAGGTGTCGGGTGAAACGTCGTGGAATATTAAAATTTATGTTACGAAGAAGGAAGTCAGAGAGGACATCGCCATTAATCAAATTAATTAGAAATGCCACATTTAGCATAGTCCTTCGGCTTTTTAAGGTAGGTAGTTTAATTAATGATAACCTCGAAGTATACGAAGGAAGATTCCCAGCATAACGACCAAATTAGCTCCTCAGGCAGAATAAGAGAAACTGCTTTTGAACAGATTCAATTCGGTCTATGTGCATATTAATTTCAGGATCCCAGACAATAGACCCATACTCCAAAATTGGTCTTACTAGGGATGTGCATAGTTGTTACGTTACATTGGGATCTGTAAACTCTTTAGACCATCGTTTTATATAAGCAAGCACACTACGAGCTTTATTTATCGTCATTGTAATATGTTTGCAGAAATCTAACTTAGGATCGACCAAGATTCAGAAATTCTCCAACTAACTCTAGTTGATACCCGTCCAGGAAATATTATAGCATTGATGTGCAATTCCTATAAAATCGCATATGCTTGTATTTTTTTAAGTTTAGCTCCATTTGATTATATTTACACCATGCGTAAAAACTATTTACATCCTGCTGCTAATACGCCCCATCTGAAGATAATTTGTAGCTGAGAAACATCGTAACATCATCAGCGTACATTAAAACATTACAATGCTTCATTACAAGCGGCAAATCATTTATGAAAAGCGAAAATAGCAGAGGGCCTAGGTGACTTCCTTGGGGGACACCGGAGCTAACAAACATTTCTTTAGAGTTGGTATTATCAAAAAGAACACACTGTGTCCTGCAGGTTAGGTACAACCTTAACCAGCACAAAGCGTTGCTAGTAAACAATAATAAACTCAGTTTACCTATGGTTGATTTTATCAAAAGCTTTGCTGAAGTCAGTATAAATTACGTCCATAAGTTGGCCATCCTTAAAAGCTCGATTTGTTAGAGTTGTTAGTTGTAAAATATTTGTTACTGTAGAACAGCCTTTCCTGAATCCATGCTGGTGTGGTGATATCATTGAGGATACACTGTGGCAGAGAGAGGCGGTTAAGCATTTTTCAAAAAGTTTAGAAATTGTATTCAATAATTCATTATGTCCGACTTGTTTACTGATTTAAATATCGGTATGATAAAGGATTTCCTCCAAAATTGGGGGAAAAAATCCATATTTTAATGACACATTAAACATAATAGTCAAAGGAGTAGCCAAAGCATGAGCACAATTTTTTAAATTTTATTACAGCACTTTCTTTAATTATCTTTGAGGAGAATACTCAAAAAATGTTTGAGGGACAAATATGATCCTTTAAATATGCCATAAAAAGTGTAAATATCTACATAATTTATAATTTTACATATATATGTATATATATGTATATGTATTTACAAATTTAATTATTTTTTTAAATTCGTTGAACATTTTCGCTTAAACAGAGAGGGCTTTATTATAATTTTGAATAAAATTGGACGATATTGGAAAGGTGCATCAATTCCTCTAACAATTCAATTATTTGTATTCTTAAGATTTTTGGCAGAGGGCAGTTTCTAAAGATCTGTAGGAAATGAGGTTAATGTTGCCATGCATAGAACAACAGTTTCTAAAAGCTAATAAAATCAATAAATAATTATGAACTAATTAATCATTTAGATGATTTCTTTATATATTTCATTGATGCAAAAAAAAGTCGTTTTAAAAATGGTTTTAAACCGTCATTATCGAAATGTGTCACATGTCAAAAATGTCAAAAAACGAAATGGGACAAAGTGGCACAACAAATTGACAAAAGAAAACGCATCACACCTGTTATCGATTTTAGCGGTTTTTGCCGCCGAAATCGATTTTCATCACTTACATGAATATGAGAAACCTTATTCGGACTTATCCCACATTATATTACAATATTACACAAAGTGCACAACAATCTACCGTGCATAAAGAATATGTGTGATGTCCGATCTGACATAACAAATTTCATAACATTGAAGTGCCTTAGTACCACAGTACCACCACATACATTTATTTTGAAACTTTCATACAATTCTAATTAAAGCCAAACAAACAAAACCTTTACCGCCTGGCCCACGATGTCGAACGATAACGTTCGCTTAGATAAGACTTAAGACATAAACTTTTTATCGTATCTATTTTTTACTCAATCAAGTTTGTTTATTCCACAATCAAGTTTGTGTCTTAAGTCTTATCTAAGCGAACGTTATCGTTCGACATCGTGGGCCAGGGGGTTAATTTCAATGATTTTGACGGCGATTGAAAAATTCTCTTGTCATTAATATGAATTTTTTTTTTTATTTAAATGGCTTCTTAGTTGGCATTCCACCACGTGGGCCATAGATCTTCTAATTGTATTTGCGATTACTGGTTTTCAAAAAGTTTTCGGAACATTTTCAGCTATTTTAACAGCACTATATGTTGGGTTTGCATTTACTTCAGCCATTTTGCACCAGGCAGTTTTGTTTTGTTTACAGTATTTGGTTTGTTATAGTTGTCAAAATTTTGTTTTATTATACAGTCATGCCGGCCAACGATTTTAGCTATTTAACGCTGGGATTTATCTTTTCTATTATATCACAACTTGCTCTTTTGTAATGATAAATTATGAAATGTGCAATTATTTTGAACGCAACTTTACCGTTACAATTTAAAACAAAGAAACATTTAAAAGAATTGCCACTACTTTTGGAATGACATGGGTTTTTAGCCTTAAGAATGATGCCACTATTTTCTTTACTATGATGCGTAAAAATTGGCCTAAATTAACAATAAATAAATTAAATTTGTAAACGCTTTTGTTTTCGTTTCTTTTTTTTTTTTTTTTTTTTGTGAATTCAATTCTACTTAAATGCAATATAATTTTCAAATATAATTATTCATATTAATATAATTAAGTTTTTCTCTTCAAAATATGATATGGTGACTTTATTTTGACGCTCAAAGTAAATGCATGAATCAAGCATCTAGATAAAACTTCCCATTTAAAATTTAATGAACTGGATAAATGTTTTTATGCAAAATGCACAAAAATCTATTGAATATAAAGAAGGCATAATAGCCAGATCTGACATAACAAATATCATGACAGTGAAGTGCCACTGTCCCAGGCATGGTGTAATTATACAAGATAGGTGCAAATCGGCAACAAATCCAACACAATACAGAAACAACAGACATTTTGTTTGTGTAAAATAATGTACTACTGTTGAAAAAGTATTACTGTCGACATAAGTATATTGTAATCTAACTCAATCAGCTGTGCTACTGCAGTCACCTTGTATAGTTACACCATGGTCCCAAGTTAATCAAAAACATGAACGAGTATATTTTAAAATTTACATACAATTCTAATTAAAGCCAAACAAGCTTTAACTTAACGATTTTGCTGGGGGTTGACAAATTCTCCTGTCATAAACACAATTTTGGTAAAATTTTGTAAGACTTTTATAAATCACGTTTCATACAAGTCGTACGTGGACAATTTAATTGTCGTAACCTTTTTTTTTTTTTTAAATTTTTTTTTTATTATTGAATCTTTCTTATCGAAATTTACAATATGTATTCAAATCTTAATTCTACTTGTTGTTTATTACCGTACAAGAAATTGCTGATGGAAACTAACACATACAAAACTTATAAACTAACACACTTGCAGAAATTTTATATTAAATTGTTGCTGTCGGCGTTGCCACAGTGGGGCAAATTTTAATAAATATTTGTTAAATTTTCTCTTATACCTAATTTTGCTTGGGCATCATTTTTATATACGTATTTGATCTTTTCAAAAGTTTTAGTTTTTTTGTACTTTTTTTAAATAAATTTCATGGTAATATTTTGATTTTATATATTATGGAATTGTGGGAATTTTTGAAACAAGACCTTGTTAATAAAAAATGTTACGCAACGGCAACGCTGATTAACAAGTTCTCAAGTTGGAAAGAGGAAAAGAATCACATGTACACGAGTGTTTACATCAGGTTTTTCACATTGCCCTTAATAAAATGATGGGAACTACTGATGTATAAACCCATCAGCAATACCCATCAGATGATGCATCAAATGACTGTCATTGTAGTTGTTTCCAATGTAACCACTAACTGCTGTATTAAAATTTTTTAAAAATGTCGTCTAGTTAGGCTCAATTTAATTGTTGTAACTAACAGTTTTACTCCTTATTGTGTTTTTACTCCTTACTCCTTAAACTGTTCTGAGTAGCATTTCATAATATTGTTGTATACACCACAAAAATAAAGTTCGTTACAATAAGAAAAATAGAAAAGTTAAATAATGTGTTAAGGTTAAACAAATTTGTATATACCCTTTATGTAAGCCTGTCCTTTTACTTGTGTTTGCTATTTTCTCTTATTACGCTTTGTAAATATTTGACATTTTGAAAGCCGTTAGAAAAATAAAAATTTACATTTTTAAATATGATTTCGAACATTTATTTTCACGCGCTTAGGATGCATTTTAATAAAATTTTCTTTATTTTGTTTTGAGGACTAACAGTCAGATTAAATTTGAACTAATACTGTTTGAACTTGTTAGCAGCTGTTGTCTTTGATTCAGTATATCCTAGTTTAGTTTATCTACCTGTTGTCCTCCCTAACCATACAGCACAAGTAAATGTTCATCATTTGGTTGAATTATTTAAAAACAATTCAATTGCAATGCGTGCGCCAGGGCAGTGAGCAGATTCTGCTGCCTTTTCGGAAAACACAAGCAAAATTTACTACAATTGGTGTAACGTTTAGAATTGATTATTAACTTTGGGAATGAAGTTTAGACGTTTCTTCTCTTATTCATTTTTCCGCAGAGTTTTTTACAAACTGATGCGAATGAGATTTAAAAGTTTTTTTGCTTTTTATTTTTCAAGCACGTGATCTGACAACAAATTAACAAAAGTTTTTCTTATTTTTGTTCCATTATTTGTTGGGTTCATTATTAACAAAAGGTGATTTAAAGTTAAAAATAATGTGCTGTTATCATTAGAATTTATTTGTATTTGATGTTAGATATCCTGTTTTAATAATGTAATCAAAATATATTGTTTACTTTGAGCCTTTTTCATTTAAAATATGTGAGTTAAAATGTTATTGAAGGGACGTGTTTTAAATTTAAATTTGGCAGACAATAATTAGCTACGAAATATCTCTGTCCTATTAAAAAGTTTTTATAATAACAAATATTTTGTTAACTAGAATAGAAGATTGGGTAATAGGAGATGTAGAAAATATGTTGAACATTAAAGTTTCCGTTCGGTTCATCGATCCTATGTATATAAATGGAGTTAACGAATGCCAAATCAGATTCATTACATTTGGAATACTTACGTCAGAATTCATTTGATATTTATAAACAGGCCCTTAACGATGATTTTATTCAGTTTTAATGTGTTTGCTAGAAGTAAAAGTAACATTTTCCCTATTTTTAATTTCTCATGTTATTTTCTTTTTTAACCCTAACCCTTCTGACACGCCTACCCCGGCACCCGAATGAATTTTAAAGTAAAATATCTCTTAAACAATAAAAGATACAAAGCTGAGCTTCCACAAGTTCCTTTGGCTAATCATTTTCTAATGATTTTCATCATTTTAAGCTTTCTCGGTTTTTTTTGGATTGTTTGTGGAGCTACTGAGAGTTAAATATCCCTTACCCTCCTGATAAGGGTATTCGGGTACCCGTATATAAGTTAAAGCATTTTATTAAGAAAAAGTAAAGAGTAAGAGTAGTTTTTAAGAAACAGCTAAGAAACACAACCGTAGGCATCAACAACAAACAAGAACTGATAATGCACAAAAAAAAACTACGTACCTACACATACAAAAAATTTGTATTTTATTCTAAAATAAGAAGTTTTGGATCCCTCTTAATTACAATGCAAATCATTGTATAGATATTTATACATACATGTACTAGCGTTTTGAGACCGGCGTTGACCGGGGATTTCTTATCTTTTAAAATTATTAATTTTTCCGTATTCGACACTGATTCCTATTCGTAAAAAATGTTATTCTATCTGATAAAAAATTTATAAATTTACCGAATGTTATATTTAAATATGCAAATCATAATAGTTTAAATTGTTCAATCTGAACTTCCTACGTCTATGTGTAATGTGTTGTAGGCATTTAAGACTACTGTAATTGTCGCTGAAAATTTTGTGATAATAGAGAAATCGATATTCAAGATTAAAAGAAAAGATTAAAAAATTAAAAAGGTAATAGTTTTAGGGCTTACCAAATAATTTTAAGAGACCATAATTTGTGTACAATTTGTCAATAAAAACTGAATTATATCAATATATTATTTAACCCTTACGGCTTTTGTGCGCGAATTCCCGTCATTCCCTGTTGTCTAATTAAACTAATGATGGGAATTCGCGTCATTCACTTGTCTTTAATTAAACTAATGACGGGAACTCCCGCCATTCACTTGTGTCTAATTAAACTAATGACGGGAATTCCCGCTGATATTCAAACAAGTTTTTAACTGTTATAGCTGATTTGTGTTACTCTTTGTACACAGTAAGAGTTGTTATTATGGTAAAATACTTGCTCTAACAAACAAAACTCATTTCAACGCATTTTCATTGGTCATTTGATCCACAATAAAAAGTCTTGAAAAACTATGTGATGCTCTTGGTAGTCACAGCTAAATTCAAGTGCAGCCGAAAGGGTTTGCTATGCCAGCAATTAGAATTAATTTGAAAGAAAGGCATTACAGAAATATTCAATTCATTTTGAGTAATTTTATTGATTTTGTTCATTTTTAAAAAAGTAGGCGGTCGAAAAAAGTATTCTTAGTCATGCCGGAATCTTAGTTATATCCCATCAAAGTTTAAGTAAGATCGGTCCAGCGGTCTGGCCTTCCCGGCAGGTGTTATAATTATATAAAAAAAAGTGGGCGCTAGAGTAGGCGTGTTCATACCAACTCAGAAACCTTCCCGGGCTCATGCACAACAACTTTGCCAAAGATAATCACATGATCAAATATATAGTTTACGATTCTATAAGGGACATACATACAAACATTTATTTTTTGAGATGGAGCATGAAAGTGGGCGTGACATTTTTATTTTTACCTCGCCTTCAGTAAGATGTGTATACAACTTTTTTGAAGTAAATCTGTAAAAAGCCATGCAGAAGAAATTAATCAATTTAAAAAAGTGGGCGTTAAAGTAGGCGTGGTACTACCAACTCAGAAACCTTCCCGGGCTCATGCAGAACAACTTTGCCAAAGATAATAACATGATCAGATGCATAGTTAACGAGAATAGAATAGTAGAATTGAATAAAAGTACTAATATAAGTGTACTGAAATTTGGCCCTTTTTACACCTTTATATTTGAGTCATGAATAGCATGTTCTGGGTTCTTTTTTGTGTGGATGGAAGAATATTTTATATTTTTTTTTATTTTTAAATTGAATAAATAATATCATATGTCGGTTTTTACCTCGTTTTGGTCGCCCGTGAAAAAATAATTTAAAAACAAGTACTTATTAATTATCCGTAAATTAATAATTATCTGGACGTATTCTTATAATAGTTCATGGAATTTTTAGTGAGAAAATACATTTTGATAAAAAAGTACCAAAAAAGAATACAATTTTTAGGCCATAGGAATTCGAATTTTAAAAAAAGTACCAAAAAAATTACTAGTGTTTATTGATCTGAGCCAGATGTATTTAATATAGTATTTTTATGTTTATTTATGTAGGAGATATATATGTTAACGGAGCGTTCTACGGGTACTATTTTTACCCCATTGAATTTCAAATTTCAAAAAAGTACCAGACACCTGTCGGCTCTTTTTTTGATTAAAGGCGGACGCATTTAAAATATTATTTTTAAGTTTATTTGTTTTGGAGATATAGAGGTAATGGTTTTAGCCGTTTTTGCTCCACTTGTCCCCCTTAACTATCGAATTACCAAAAATCCCTTCTTAGTGGATCTACATGTTGTAAAAGGAACCCATTACCCGAATTTCAAGTTTTTAGCTTTAGCGGTTTGGGCTGTGCGATGATGAATAAATCAGTCAGTCAGTCACGTTACTCTTTTATACGTATAGGTCAACGTTAGAGTTAAACTCATAGAATCTGTCAATCATACATTAACTTCACGTGACCAATAACGTATACTTAATAAATAATTGCTATAAACAATTAAAAAATACTTATACGACATGTAGTGTTTGTAGTTATTTAGTAACGATAGTCATAAATGGATTTATTTTTTCTCAATTAAACTACTGACGATGTATTTAAAGTTATAAAACTAAAAAACGGAGAGGTTATACATTTTAAATAATCAGTATCTATTATAGTGTTACAAACATCTAATTGTTTAGCCTGAGCGTAGTAGCAGCAAAAAGTAAGTATGTAATAACAAACTTAAAAAAGTGTAAAATCATAAACAGACTATTAAAACCAAAACTTTTTTGTTTCCATTTTTGTTTTGTTGCCGCAACTATTTTTGAAAGTAAGCCAAATATATCAAATATATCTGTTAAATTATTTTTATATCGCAACAATTTGTTTGTTGTAGCAGCAACATTAACAAGAATTTAAAATGTTGATAAATTAAATGATATGTTGGATTCTAGTTGTTCAAATAGCTGCAGCAACTATTGCTAATGATTACAATTTTATGGTTTTGTGCATAGAATAAAAAATTTTCAATGGGATACAGTGCATTGATCATTATAATTCTAGTTAAGTTTATCTTAAAGAAAGTCTCCAAAGTCTATTGATTGTGTACTGAATGTATTTAAAGTAAAATTAAAAAGTAAACGTCAGCCATTTATGAAACAAATTTTACATCTCTCAAAGGAAATGGAAATTTAAAATTAAAATATTTATATATATATGAGGTAAGGCGTAATGGTTTCTCTGCCGACATTCACCATCGAAACTTTATTTGATACAGCCATTAACGTAATCGTTAGAAATAGTTTCTTCTTTCATATGTATGTATGTATTCTTATGTTTGTATTTAAATGGCCCACAATTCTGTGAATGACTAAACGGTGGTTGAGTATGAAAATTTTTATTTTTATTATATGCATATGTAAATGTGCAGTGCACAGTGGCGAAATTTTGAAAAAAAATCGAAGTAAATGTGAAATTTCTAAACGGTAAGTACGATTGCAAAAAAATTGCACACGCCTTGAGAAGTAGTGTTGTCGAGACTATGTTTTCTATTTGACATTACCGCTTAGAAATTTCAGATTTATTTCGCTTTTTTCCAAATTCAAGCATTGTGCATATACATATATATGAAATCTAAAAAACCCCTTTTGGAAACTATATATTATCTATTATAGTTTACGAGATATTCACATATGAACAATTCTTAGCTTGTTTAATCCAACCGACCCACCTTACACTGTTTTTTGTTAGTAGCGGTTTTAAATTTATGCTCAATTTTTTCTAGTTATATTTTTTTGTGGTTTTCTATCACTTTGATAAATCTAGTACAAAAAGAATTGTGTCAATAGTAATACGCATTTAAATTATGTTTTCTTTACCATTTTTTGACATTCAAAGTACTTCCATTCTTTTAAAATTATTTAAGAAATTTCCAAGAAGACTTATTTGTAATTATATTTTTTTTAAAAAATTATAAATACTTTATTACAGAGAGGACCAAAATACGGTTGGTTGGTTTACGTAGTTGCCTGTTACCTGCTGTCAGCAAAAATTCAAGTGGAATCTTTTGATTCCGTTTTGAAAATGACCATACCACTCGTTGAGTAAATGATAAGACTAGATCAAACCAAATTCTAATAATATAAAATAATGGGTACTATATCCAGCCTGATGCGTTCAGATATCCGATGAAATCGTAAAATATAATACTTAATATCTCCGCTAGGTTGTTTTGTATATGATTGTTAAAAAATTTGAGTCTAGAGGTTTGAAGAGCCGGATATTCACAGAGAAAATGAAATACTGTTTCCTTTTTCTCTCGGTCTTGGCAACTGCGATCATTGTGATCATTGAAGGGAAGTTCGAGTCTGTTCGCATGCTTACCAATCATTCAGTGACCGGTTAACACCGCTATGATTCTCGAAATGTCCTTACTTTGTGATATTCAGGAGCGGCAAACTGAGCTTCTCATTATATGCTGGCCATATATTTATAGTGATCCTACAGGTGTCAAGATTACGTCACCTAATTCAAAATACGAATCGAACAGCTATTTTGTATGTAAAATTAAATTTTAGGTCAAATGTTCTCTACTACTCTCCAAACATAATAGCCGGTTTTAAATGACCCAATGTGTTCTTAATTACTTTCCAAGGCCCAAAATATGGTTAAACATGTAAAAATTCATTATTGGGATTTATCAAAAACTTTTTTTTTTTGAAATGTGGGGTACCACTTTAAACAATTTTAAATTTTGTTTCAATTTTAGGATTTTGCACAAAAATTTCTATGTAAATCAAACAAATTGATTAAAAATATTCATAAAAAAAATTTTATGTCAGTTTAAATAAATTTTCAGTTTCCTTAAAAAACTCAAAATGGCACATTTTTGCCTTGTATTCAAAAAAGCCTTCCATGAATTTCTTATTTGTGAAAAGTTTCACATGTTTAAAATTAGACACAATTGTCTATCCATTTATATATGCAGATATATAAGTCCGTCATTTATACACGGATTTCGCTGATTTCCAATACCAAAATTTCCGAAAGTATGTATGTATATGCAATCTATGTATGAAAACAGAAATTATTGGAATTGGAACGATTGGCTTTACGAAATTCCTTTTAACTATTTTTTAGTTAAATATTTTTTAAGTATACGAATGTATTATAAATTATTTAAAAATTATAACAAATACCGTTCTAAGTTTTTGGAGCGGGGTATAAAAATTTAAATTAAATTTATATAAAGAAAACACTTTTCACTAATTATTTATCTCATATCTGCCAAATGTATATGCAAAATAAAAATGTAACTGATTATCCATGCTATGATAAGTTTAAGATGTTCATTTATTCTATATTAGTACAAACACTAGTATGAACAAGTAAGAAAGTATAGTCGGTCAAGCCCGAGCATACAATACCCTACATCTAATATATATAAATATAAAACAGTTTTTCAGAAATTGGCGTTATATGAGAGATATCAGCTATTTTGGACCAAAATTCAGTGTCATGATTTCTGTGAATATAAATATTATATGTGTTAAACTTTATCTCGATATAAATACTTTTAAAAGATTTATGGAGGTTAAAGTGAATTACAGAGAGGGTCTTATGTGGGAGTTTCGACTAATTATGGACTGACCATTACAAAATTAGGTGTCATTATTTCTGTATATAAGAAACTTATTTGTGTCGAATTTTGTTTGATTACCAACATTTTTAAGAATTTTATGCTCTTTAAAGTGATTTTCGGAAGTGGGTCTTATATGGGAGCTACGACTAATTATGGCCCGATCACAATAAAATTGTACCGTATTATTAGTATTCATATGAAATATATTCGTGTTAAATATTATTTGGATTCCAACATTTTGGAATGAGTTATGCTCTTTAAAGTGATTTTCGAAAATGGGCCCGATTGACCGATCTTCCCGAAATTTGTAGATGTCCTTTAGCTTAATTTATTACTCATCTCTAATTTAAAATTTCTTTGCATACTTGAATAATTCAAAGATTTATGACCGGTAAACCCCAATTTCGGGAGGACATTTGTATGGGGGCTAGGTGAAATAATAGACCGATTTCCATCATTTTCAATCCTATCCATCCTTGGGCCGAAAAAATATCAGCTACCAAATTTTATCGAAAAATAAAATTGCGACCTGTACTCTGCGCACAAGCTTTATATGGACAGCCAGCCAGCCAGCCAGACGGACGGACGGACATCGTTAAATCGTCTCAGAAAGTGATTCTGAGCCGATCGGTAAACCTTAAGGTGGGTGTTGGACCAGTATTTATGGGCGTTACAAACATCAGCACAAATCCAATTTATCCTCCCCACTATTGTGGTGTAGGGTATAATGACTCTTTCAGTTTTGTTCCTGTACATCATTTGTTTGTTTTCGTCTTAAAAAGTTCATAAATACCCTGAAGTTTTCTAAAAATATATTTTGTCGTTTCTTGTTAATAATGTTAACAAGTTAGTACAAAGTCGAAAAAAAGGTCCACAAAAAAATTAAAGAAAAATATTTAAATTTCTTTGTCGTATAAAAAGAACCGATGCGATACTTGCCAATGTTTATGCAGTGTCACACAAATGTTGCTGGATAGTAATTAATACAAAATTTTTTATTTAATGTTTCATGTAAAATATATTATATAAACAGGTAATATTACTTATAACGATAGTTGTTTTATTAAATAAAACTGTTTTGCAAAAACTATTACATTTTCTTCAGATAAATAAAAAAAAAAAATACTTGATTAAAGATCAATATGACGTTGCTTTGAATAACTCAGCGAGGCCATCAAATACCAACTCATACTTAATGACCAATTAAGCTACAGCACCCTCAAAGCAAAACAAATATTTAGTTTTAATTTATTTGATGCCGTTTGATCTCGCAAAACTCTTGTAAGGGTAAACAACGTCAAACACATTTGTACTAAAACAAGTGGTTACGCTCTTTTGAGTAAATATTTGCCAAATGTGACCGTAGCCTAAGAATTGAAGGCATTAAGGTGGACTCGCTCATTTGTTCCGAGCAAAAATTTTGGTTTTCAGTGAGAGTTTTTGCAATTAAATTCACCCATTTCGAACGATATTTCTGGAAAATAAAAGCTGCCATATGTAAACAAAATCTACTTGTTTTACAAGTGGTAATACTGGGGCCATTAATTAAGTTTGCTCTGGTTTTTAAGTGTCAAAAAACAAATATTAAATTATGTATTTAAAAATATTGGACCATAACCATAGACAAACACTAAAGTCGGTTCTTTTTAAAAACAACTTTAAACTTAAAATCTACTTTTAATTATTTAAAGTTTAAGTTAAACCGACTTTAACTGGTTGCCACATCATATATAGAAAATTATTTCATACAAACTGTAAAGAAAAATAAGCAAGTGACAGTTTTTAATTAACGCCCAACTTTTAAAAATTAAAAATAAAAAGTTTTTTTTTTAGTGAAACGTTTTTAACTGAAGATTAAAAAAATCTTTTTAATGGTACAAACTGCAAGGTGGCGCAAAAGTAAACTTCCAAGCAGGCGATCTTGCTGGCCAGTGTAAATCGCCAAAACGGGAGATTAGGCGCCCGGGAAATGCATCCTTCAGCATATCGGTTGTGGCACGTGCAGTGTGTGCATGTACATGTTTTCCAATCCCAATTCATTGCGCAAAATTTATAGCATTTTCTGATAGGAGGATTACTTCTGCGCCACACGTCTTAAAAGTCTTATTGGGATAAAACCTAATGATAAAAAAAACTATTTTGAAAATACAAGCTATATACAGACCAAAAAAAAAAACACCTGTTTTTGTACTGTCGTATAAATAGGCCGCTGGGGTATAATGGGTTAAACAGCTGTGATTGAAAAAAAAAATCGGCAAAATAATAAAATTAAGCTGGAAAATTTAATGAAAGTGTTTGGGATACAGTAATATATGAAAATTAGGACGAATGATTTGTATATATACGAAACATATTTAAGTTGAATTGTATTTGTACATCTTCATTTTTGAGAGTTTCATGATCGTTAAAGTTATTTTCGAAAATACGCCTTACTATGGTAGAGTAAAGTATAAAAAGGCGCTGCGAATAGTGGGCCCAGAAAGAAAAACATTTCAAAAAATCCCTAATTTTGAAGTCACATTTCATAATTTTTTTTTAATGAAAAATCGCCCCAAAGGTTATGAAAATTTACCGTAAGGTTAAAATGTTGGGGCCATTTTTCATACTAGCGGTAAATTGTCCCAAATATGTAATAAAATTTTCATCACAATTTTTGTAATTTTTCTAAAATTTCTAAATTGTATAATAATAATAAGAAGGTTATTTTTCGTTTTTTTTTTGAGCCATTTTCCTTGGGGTTATAATTCGCAAACGCCATAAAAAACAAAAACTCATTATCCATTTTGTGTTAAACTGCAGACATTCATTTACTTACAAATGATAATAATTTTCTTACATCATTGGTTTGCGTTCATCTTAAAAAGTTTGTAAATGCCCTGAAGTTTGTTAAAAATTTAATAGACTTACAGCCTAAAAAGTTTGACATTTTCCTTTTTGTTTTTCTATTTGGGGTTAATCACGTATAATTTGTGAAATGTTTTAGCAAGTCATTTAGGCAACTCCAAAATCAACAAAAAATTAAAACACAATTTTTAAACTTCTGTGTTTTATATAAAAAAAAACCGTTCCAGTTTCTTTGGAAACACAGGGTGGAATGGAAAACATTCTTTTGAATTAGATAAAATAAAATTAGGATTTTTTGTGCACAAAAGCTTATTTTTTATTGCCAATTTTAATGTGTAACTCACAAAAGTTGCAAGATAATAATTTATACAAAACGACTGTTTTTAGAATATTAGAATTAAATCTATTAATATGTTTAATGACAACTAATGTTTTAAATTCTTGTTTTATAAAAATATAAATATTTCAATTTACAAATATATTTTTTTTTATATTTTATTAAGATAAATAACAAAATATATTTGATTAAAGGTCAATATGACGTGGATTTGAATGAAGCAGTGTGACCACCAGGGATACTGGAGTTTCACCTAAACACAATTTATCCATTTTGGCTAAAAGTTTACGTGCCCTTAAATCAGGATGTCATGATTTTCCTCAGCTAATATTTGGCGGTCTTGAACAGCAAAATATCAGGTTTTCAACATTTATGAAATGAAGCAAGTGGCTCTTGTTTCAATAACTCTATGGGATAATCATTGGGGCGAGCCGCTTATTCAAATATATAAAAGGAATATAGTTAATACTTAGTGTTATTATATTATATACATATATTTATATATATCAAATTAATGTTTGCAATTTTAAATATGTATTATTTAAATTAAGAATTTCTTCTTAAATTTCCTGCTTATCTTTGTGCTCCAGTCAATTTTTAGACAGTCGAATGATTACAAAATCTTTGACATTCATAGATTTTTTCGACTTAAAATGCAAAAATAATCAAAATAGATATAAGCCAACTAAAATTATTTATTCACAATAAAGAAAGCCGGTCATTAGGACTGATTTATTTAAATAGCAACAAATTCGGTCCTCACAACTAAAAATTTTCTTCTCTTTATAACAAAAAAAAAAAAAAAAAATGTTTTTTTTTTTCTTTAAAACAGAAAATTAAATAAAGTACCTAAAGAAACAATAATTGTTTTATTATTATTAGACACCTACACATGTCATTGATGAAAACGCATTTGTTGTTTGTTCAACATACATAGAAAATGCATCATTCACATAGTTTTGCTGTTTTTGTTGGTGTGGCTTGTTGTCTTTATGTTTGTTCATGCTTTTGATTTTCCTTGTGATCATAGGAGAAATGTATAAATCCTTCTGTAGCAATATTTTCTGATTTTTATACCCTACACCACCATAGTATATTGGATTTTTGCTGATGTTTGTAACGCCCAGAAATATTGGGCCAAAGCCCACCTTATAGTGTACCGATCGACTCAGAATCACTTTCTGAATCGACATAACGCTGTCCGTCCGTCCGTCCATCTGGCTGGCTTTACATGGACAGCCAGTCCATGTAAAGCTTGTGCGCAGAGTACAGGCCGCAATTTGGACGATATTTCGATAAAATTTTTTCGGCCCAAGAACGGTGTAAATCGTCCATTATTTTACCTAGCCCCCATACAAATGTACTCCCGAAATTGGGCTTTACCGATCATAAATGTTTGAATTATGCAAGTATCCAAACAAATTTCACTACAAATGAGTTGTAAATGGAGCTAAATCACATCTAAAAATTTTGTGAAGATCGGTCTATAATTAGTCGTAGCTCCCATATAAATTCCTCTTTCGAAAATCACTCTAAAGAGCATAACTCACTCAGAAATGTTGGTATCCAAATAATATTTAACACAAATAATTTTATCAGCCATATCACAGAATTCGATCGGAATGGTTTCAATTCCGTATTCGCAAATCGATCGTTTTTGATTTGCGTTCTCTAGATTCCGATCAATTTTGTTTGTTACCAAAAAATTTTTAAATCTCGGTTTTTAACTTAAATCTGGTAACGTTGTGTAACCAAAACAAAAAACATATGTTTTTTTGTAGTAAAAAGTATAACAAATGCGAACAGAAAGAGCGCTAACAAAGAAATTTTAAATAAAGGTGAACAAAATTTTTCAAAATGAAAATTTTTTAAATGAACAAAGACATCAAATTGCAGTTGAAAAGCTACAAAGAAGAAATTTAAGGGATGCATCTGAAAACGACAAAAGTTTTCTTTTTGCTGACACCAACTTTGAAATTTTTAACATTTTATTTAAATATCAAAAAGATAATTAAAACAACAATGAAATAATAAAATTAATTATTTAATTGTTATTTTTAAATTAGTAGTATGAGTTTTTTTTCATTACAAAATCATAAAAAATAACAATTTCACTTTAGAAATCTAAAGTGGTTTCATTCCGAAACAAAAGATTTTATTTTTCAAAACTTAATGTTATAAATTTAGAATTCTGATTTCAATAAATTTTAATTCACTATAGACTACAGTGATGCACATTTAATGCAAAATAAGTCTCTTAATTGAACTTCATATGTTTTTAACAAATATAATTTGACAATTGATAAACAGAAATTGCTTGGATTTAAAATTTTGAAAAATCCTTTGCAATTTATTTTATCAAAATTTTTAATTTTTTTAATAAAATTGAATTATACACCTTTTAGAGTTTTTAAAAACATTACGAACAGTTGATACAAGACGCCCAATTTTTAAGTAGAGAGTACCAAATGGGCGATTCTATTCTGACGGGTGCAACATTTAGACGCTTCAAACGTCTTTTTCTAATAGAAAGAAACACATTTTCAATTAAGTTAAGTTCTAGAAGGGGTAATATTTTTCTATATACTATTGTTATCTATTTACAAGAATTTATATGAAACGACCAAATAGCCACGAGAGGGCTTTAAAGTGTATGACGGGTGCAACCAAATTGGCCAAATTTCATAAGATCATACCACAAAAACACAAAACTCTGTTAATTTTAAAACTTTTATTGTATTATTATTTTTTATTGTGAAAGATGAGATATCAGACGATGATTACCAAATCAAACATCGTAGAGAAATATAATCCAATAATAAGAAATTTTCTCCTTAAGCCATGACGGGTGCAACATGAATGAATTTTCAGTTCGCGTCAAATCTTCAAAGTTCACAACAAATTTATATTTAGGCTTAAGTCTAAAAAAATTATATTAATTAAAAAATATAGACATTTTACTTTAAATTTGCATCAAAAAAAGTATCAAATAGTGTGATTTGAAAATTGATGTTAAAAGTTGTCTAGAATAGAATCGCCCAAATGATGTTTTTAATCATTTAATACAAAAAATGGTTTGAAAGGAGCTAAATTACAGTGCATAGAATTCTGACCATCCTTACCCTTACAGAATTGTTCTATGGATTGTAAAAACACGTTCTGAAAAACTTTAGAATGATAGGAGAACGTGAACTGCGCAAAATATGCATCTTATTTTTGAATTTTAATGTTAAATATTCGAAATGTTTTTCAAATTAGCATTCTAATAAGATAGTAAAGATTAAAAAGAGGGTTAACAACTTTAAAGATATTACCTCTTCCCGAGGCCAGGCCGCCTTACTAAGAAATATAAGAGAAAAATTAAAAAATTTGGAGAAAAAACTTGTGGGTACATTAACGGTAGAAAGCACATTTTTACTATAGACACAGGGGCATCACAGTCTATCGTCAGACCTGATTTAGTAAAGAAAACGATTAAACCATTGTGCAGAGGGTAAGTCTACGTACAGCTACTGGAGAACCTGTCACTGGCTATGGTAAAGTAAATGTGAAATTAACCATTGCCAGCAATTGCGTCAATCATGTTGTTATTGTTGCCGACAATGTGGACAAAGTTATCATTAGTGCAGATTTCATGATTAGTCACGGCATTAGTCATTATATGGTGTAACAAGTAATGATTTGGCTGGTATTTAAACTCTTGATGTCGGATATGAAAGTAAGGCTCAAGTAAAAAAGCTAATTACCATCGAGTATCAGAAATTATCAACACAGTCAAAAATTCAAAAACTGCTGTTTTCAGCGTAATAATTGAACATGTGATAACGCTCCGTCACATGTTGCAATACCTGCTAAAAACTATTTAATAAGAAGTGCTTGCCAAGTTTTGCTTCTCTCGTCTGATAGCCCAGACCTTTTCTCGTCCTACTCTACCAATTTTTTTGGAAACACTTTTTTATGCTTTTTATAACTTTTAACAAAAAAACTTTTCACTTATCACTATTTTTTATTAACTTTATATCTTATTATTTATTACACTTATTATACTACAAACTTTATACAAACTATAAACTTTTATACTTATTTTATATATTTTATTATTATTATACCATATTCAATACTTTAATTATATTTATACTTTATACTTTTTCATAACACTTGTCTTTCAACTTAACCTACTCTTATACTTTATATACTTTACAACTATTAATTATATCTTACTTTATTTACAAACACACTTTATATTAATAACAACATTATTAAACTTTTAACTTATTATGTTATTACGCTTTATAAACACTTTATAATTTTAACACTTTTCACTTCACATATAACCCAAACTTTATACTTTCATATTATACACTTTTATACTTATTCTACATATTACACTTTATATAAACTCACACACACACATAACACTGTCTATGTATATACCCACATTTTCTTTTGCACACTTTGTACTTAATACTTTTTGTGCTTTATGTACATTACGTACAGAAATATAGATTTATAAATTCTATTTAAAACAAATTTATAAAAAAAAAGAGTTCAAGAATTATTTCCCTTGCAAATGAAAAACATTTCATAATTGAAAAATTTCAACAAACTTTCTACACAGGCAGACACATAAAATTAAATATTTCAAATTTTGTTTTTTACATTAAAAAGAAATTAAAAATAAAATATTTTCAAAATTTTTCATTGCCAAATTCTAAATAATTTAATTACCAACGTAAGAACATAAGTAGTAACCAGAAGAACACGTGCGAATGCAACCATTATCCATTTAATAGTTTTAAGAGAATCCATAAGATAATTGTAATATTGAAGATAGTAAAACATGTATAAAGTGTATAAATTCCGTTTGGTAAGAAATTTAAATATGTAGCCTATGGACTACGGAGATTTAGGAGTGTTTATTGACCTGCACCATCTATTTATTTAACTCCAAGGAATTCGGTGGATGTATGTAGTAACACAAAAATATATGTATATGAAGCCTCACTCCTTCCCTTTATAAAAGATTAACGTTTAGTGTATAAAAGAAGTCTTCAATTATTCCCACCATCAAAAAGATGAGGGATATATTAAGTTTGTCATTCCGTTTGTAACACATCGTAATATTGGTCGTTGAACCAAAACTCTCTTTATTCTGGGTTCTCATAAGGTTTTAGGACTATCTGGCTATGTCCCTTCGTCTGTCATGAAAGAGCTTCCAAAATATGACATTAAACAATGAAATCTTTACTAAACATTCTTCGATCCACCGAAATGTCTGCTATTGAAAATGCATAGCATCCGAGTTATTGATCAAAGTTGCAGACTACCTAGATATTTTTCAGATGTTTTTGCTATTTTTTTTTTTTCAAATATAATGCAGTTAATAATATGCAAATTTGCACACTTTGTTTTGATTATAGAAGGAGAAGTCCTGTTGAAAATCATAGGAAACGGCCAACAATTTCTCTTAGTCCCCATACAAATGTTTTCCTAAAACTTTGGCTTTATGGTACATAAATGTCTTAAATAAAGCCGTAGCCATCCAAATTTCAGCAATAATAAGTTTCATGCATAGAGAAATCTTAAAATGATATGTTGTTTGCATCGTTCCATATTTGACCATAGACCCATATAAAGTCCACCTCCGAAAATCACTTAAATATCATGTTGACATTCAACACAAATCATTTACATAATTACGCATAAAAATCGTCGTACATAATTTCAAGCTGAACGGTTCATAATAATTCAACACAAGTAATCGGTATATATGTAAATTTGAATTGTTGTATCAAATTTAATAATGATCGGTATATATTTGACCATAGCCCCCACTTAAATTTTAGTTCCGAAAATCAGCAGCTAGTTTCAATTCGACACAAATAGTCCATACATACATAGAAGTATTCATACTCAATTTTATGATGATCGGTCCATATTTCACCATGATCCCCATATAAAGGTAACTTCGTAAAATCACTTGTATGCGCATAAGTTTCTTATAAAAATCATTATTACGTTGAAGTTCGATAAGTATGTAAAAATTACACTATTGGCTTTTGTAAAAGTTGTTCCATAATTGGGCATAGCTCCCTTACAAGCTCCTCTTCTGACAATAACTACAGTATACAGAGGTGACAAAATCAGTTTCCTAGCGCCCTTTGGTATCCAATTTATTGTGTGTGAAAAATATAAACAAAGGACAGTTCTGAAAGAAAGAGACAAATATAAAATGTAATTATCTCCCATCTCGTTCCACCTCAGTATACTTTGTGGATTAACTGGAATATGCATACAATTCTTGTAAATATTGTTATTGAGATGAAACTTAAACAAAATAAACTTCAAATAAATGGAAATTACAGTGCAATATCTAATGACGATCACCCCATAATAGTTGATAGCACTCATATAAGGGATCCGCAAAAAAATGTAACAAAAACTCGTTTCAAGTATTCGTAGATCACACTTATGGTATTTGGTGGTGCATATATAAGATTCAGAATAGTCGAGTATAAGCTCTTAATTTTTCTGATTGCAGAGAGTCACAATAAAATTTCACAAACAAAGAAATAGTATTTAAATTTAAATTTAATGCATTTGTAGAAGTTTTAATTTATAAACATTATATGAGAACACCCTGTTGTAAAAGTAGCTGAACGATATGGCACCATTAAGTTTTAACGACTTTGGCTGAATATTCTAGAACGAACATTCTAGGCTTGGAGTCATGAACATTCTAGTATCTTGGCTCCGAACCATCTAAAAATATATAAATGTATAAATAGACTAAGAGGGCCAATCAAGTTAATCAGATTATTGTGAGTCATCGTTGAGTAAACATCAAAGTGTTCTCAAACCTGAATTTAAGTGTGTAAAAAGACAGAGTTTTCATTTTTAATTATTTTTGTGTGCATTTTAATAATAAATAAAGACTCGTTATATTTCCTTCAAACTATTTGACGCTTTTATTTTGCAATCAAAAGGATACCGGTTTATTTAAAGGAAATAAACCACCGTTTTTAAAAGGTAAAAAACGTAACAATATTATTTAATTTGAACTCCATTCAACATAAGCACCATATTAATATGTATAAATGAGAAAATGTGATTTAAATTTAAAATAACCAAAAACTTACTCTTAAGTGACCAGAGCGTGTAAAGAAGTTAATTGAGAATTTTACATTGTTAACAGTTTTAAATGTAAACTAATGTTAAATTTGATGTATTGTAATGACTGTGATGCTAGTAAAAACGAGTAAAGTTGACTTAAAGTCAAACCACATTACTTCCTGCGTTTAATGCAATTGTTTATGTTTCCAGCATCCGGTTAAAATTATAACGATATTTTCATATTTCTAAAAGTTACTAGCGCCAATATGTATTTTACAAACTCAAAGTTATATATTAAAAGACAAACTCTTCACCTATTGATCTCTCAAATTTAATGCAAATCTAACCATTATTTGAGAAGTTCTATTATTTATATTGTCATCGACACCATATTGATCGTTAATATAAAACGTATACTTAATATTAAATAATTATTCAACACTCATACGATATGTTGTCATATGAAAGCAGCAAAATATAAAGTTTGAAAATATTTATTAATACATATATGTAAATATGAAAGCTTAAGCTTTTTAATAATTAATTCAGATATTAAACAATTATATTTTATTTTTCGAAATTAAGGTCTAATATTGGTTTTATTTTTATTTTTTTCCGATATTTTGCTACAACAATGTGTAGCATCTTTAGGGAAACAATAACAAAATTTAAAATTAATAACAATAAAAATATTTTTCAAAAATAACAGTAATTGTCAAAATTTAAATATTACACAAACAAAAATATTAATATGAAAAATATTTTAGTTTTTGTGTTTTTATAAATTAAGTGTCTATAAGTTTGAGCAACATTATCTGTATCTACTTTAAAATTAATTCTAAGATTTTTTGGTACATTAATAATTTCTAACATTTCTAACATATAACGACATTTGTAATTATTTTCTGTTTTCAAAACTGATATGTTCTCAAAGTCGGGATAGTGATTCAAATTTGCACAATGTGAGGATAATGCTGTGTTTTGTGAGGATATATCTCTATATTTTTGATCAGATTTGTGTCCAGCTATTCTAGTTTTTTTTAATTTATTTTTAGTTCAGATTCAGATAATAAAACTCGCAAAACCCGGTGTGCTTCGCAAACATTTATTTATTTAATTTTAATTTATTTATTGCAATGCTTTTCAGTTTGCCCATCAGGAGCATACACATATACATCCAAAGGTTTTCCTACACGGGATATTAACCTTGACCTTTGTTAACAGTCATCGCAAACGGTAATCGAACAGGAAACTGCAATTGTTTAAAATCGAATTTTAAATCTGTTGATAGCATTGGAATGCGTAGCAAAAGTACACCTGTACCTTTATATTTTCCTGTTATAATGGTCGCTTCTACTAAATTATTTCTCAGTTTTTTTTACTGCAAGTCGAGTGCCATTGCAAAGCCGTGGTGATCGAAATAATTGGCACTCCAATTTTAAGTTGCAGCACATGTGGTGAAAAGCCTGGCACATCGACTGAATTTAACAACTCAACAGGATAATTGACGGCCTTACGGGTTGTTTGATTGATTTGACGCATTTCAAAGTGTTATCCATCTTCACCATATGGAAAATTAAGCGCGTCATATGAGCGAGGCCTTGACCCTTTGTATACTTACGACTTTATATAGCCAAGAATTTATTATTTCGTAAGAATATCCTATTGTGAAAATGTAATGACGATCGGTCCAGTAGTTATATAGATTATAATACGATTTTTAATTTTCCTAAAAAGGGGCGTGGTCCCACCAACTTTTCTTCTGCTACGTATTCCTAATTATGTGTACCAAATATCATCGACGTACGACAAAAATGCCGTGTCACTCCCGTTTGTCCAATAAAAACTTCAAGTATCCTATCAACCCTTCCACGGCCACATGTTTGATCTTTCTTTCCTAATTTTTTTGAAGTTGAAATTTTGTTGATAATAAAATTTTAAGAATTAATAAGAGATAACATATTGAATTCGAAAGTAAGTAAAATATTTTCTTGCAATATGTTCTTGCTTATTCTTTTGTTATTATTAAGTTATTTAATTGGTTTCATTTGCTATGTTTTTTTATTATTACCTGGGTTCTACATTTGTAAAATGAAGTGGAAGTGAAATTTTTTATTAATTTTGTGTTCTAAATTTTGTGAAAATGATTTGAAAAGTAAAATATCACTTTTAGTTTCGTTCGTCGTAGTTAAAAGTTTCACCTCGTTTTCTAGAAATTGTCCATGTGAATTGAAAACGATTTAGTTTCACTTCCTAGTCGAATATGGAACATAGGCGTATGTTTTAGTTATTTATATTTCAGTTTGTTGTTTTTTTTTTAATTTATTTTTAATGTAAAAAACAAAATTTTAAATATTTAATTTTATGTGTCTGCCTGTGTAGAAAGTTTGTTGAAATTTTTCAATTATGAAATGTTTTTCATTTGCAAGGGAAATAATTCTTGAACTCTTTTTTTTTATAAATTTGTTTTAAATAGAATTTATAAATCTATATTTCTGTACGTAATGTACATAAAGCACAAAAAGTATTAAGTACAAAGTGTGCAAAAGAAAAATTGGTTATATACATATATAAAGTGTGATATTGTTAAGAGCGTAAAATAAGTAAAGTATAAAAGTGTATTAAGTACAAAAGTGTATAATATGAAAGAATATAAAGTTTGGTGTTAAAAGTGATAAAATTATAAAGTGTAATAATAATAATAGAATAAGTTAAAAGTTTAATAATGTTGTTATTAATATAAAGTGTGTTTGTAAATAAAGTAAGATATAATTAATAGTTGTAAAGTATATAAAGTATAAGAGTAGGTTAAGTTGAAAGACAAGTGCTATGAAAAAGTATAAAGTATAAATATAATAAAGTATTGATATGGTATAATAATAATAAAATATATATAATAAGTATAAAAGTTTATAGTTTGTATAAAGTTTGTAGTATAATAATTGTAATATAAATAATAAGATATAAAGTTAATAAAAAATAGTGATAAGTGAAAAGTTTTTTTTTTGTTAAAGTTATAAAAAGTATAAAAAAGTGTTTCCAAAAAAATTGGTACTAGGACGAGAAAAGGTCTGGGCTATCAGACGAGAGAAGCAAAACTTGGCAAGCACTTCTTACTAAATAGTTTTTAGCAGGTATTGCAACATGTGACCGAGCGTTATCACATGTTCAATTATTACGCTGAAAACAGCAGTTTTTGAATTTTTGACTGTGTTGGTAATTTCTGATACTCGGTGGTAATTCGCTTTTTGACTTGAGCCTTATTTTCATATCCGACATCAAGAGTTTAAATACCAGCCAAATCATTACTTTTTACACCATATGATGACTAATGCCGTGAAATCTGCACTAATGATAACTTTGTCCACATTGTCGGCAACAATAACAACATGATTGACGCAATTGCTGGCAATGGTTAATTTCACATTTACTTTACCATAGCCAGTGACAGGTTCTCCAGTAGCTGTACGTAGACTTACCCTCTGCACAATGGTTTAATCGTTTTCTTTACTAAATCAGGTCTGACGATAGACTGTGATGCCCCTGTGTCTATAGTAAAAATGTGCTTTCTACCGTTAATGTACCCACAAGTTTTTTCTCCAAATTTTTTAATTTTTCTCTTATATTTCTTAGTAAGGCGGCCTGGCCTCGGGAAGAGGTAATATCTTTAAAGTTGTTAACCCTCTTTTTAATCTTTACTATCTTATTAGAATGCTAATTTGGAAAATATTTCGAATATTTAACATTAAAATTCAAAAATAAGATGCATATTTTGCGCAGTTCACGTTCTCCTATCATTCTAAAGTTTTTCAGAACGTGTTTTTACAATCCATAGAACAATTCTGTAAGGGTAAGGATGGTCAGAATTCTATGCACTGTAATTGAGCTCCTTTCAAAACATTTTTTGTATTAAATGATTAAAAACATCATTTGGGCGATTCTATTCTAGACAACTTTTAACATCAATTTTCAAATCACACTATTTGATACTTTTTTTGATGCAAATTTAAAGTAAAATGTCTATATTTTTTAATTAATATAATTTTTTTAGACTTAAGCCTAAATATAAATTTGTTGTGAACTTTGAAGATTTGACGCGAACTGAAAATTCATTCATGTTGCACCCGTCATGGCTTAAGGAGAAAATTTCTTATTATTGGATTATATTTCTCTACGATGTTTGATTTGGTAATCATCGTCTGATATCTCATCTTTCACAATAAAAAATAATAATACAATAAAAGTTTTAAAATTAACAGAGTTTTGTGTTTTTGTGGTATGATCTCATGAAATTTGGCCAATTTGGTTGCACCCGTCATACACTTTAAAGCCCTCTCGTGGCTATTTGGTCGTTTCATATAAATTCTTGTAAATAGATAACAATAGTATATAGAAAAATATTACCCCTTCTAGAACTTAACTTAATTGAAAATGTGTTTCTTTCTATTAGAAAAAGACGTTTGAAGCGTCTAAATGTTGCACCCGTCAGAATAGAATCGCCCATTTGGTACTCTCTACTTAAAAATTGGGCGTCTTGTATCAACTGTTCGTAATATTTTTAAAAACTCTAAAAGGTGTATAATTCAATTTTTTTAAAAAAATTATAAATTTTGATAAAATAAATTGCAAAGGATTTTTCAAAATTTTAAATCCAAGCAATTTCTGTTTATCAATTGTCAATTTATATTTGTTAAAAACAAATGAACAAATGAACTTCAAGAGACTTATTTTGAATTAAATGTGCATCACTGTAGTCTATAGTGAATTAAAATTTATTGAAATCAGAATTCTAAATTTATAACATTAAGTTTTGAAAAATAAAATCTTTGGAATATTTTATTTATGTTTTTGTTAGATCAAAAAATGTTAAGGAAATATCTAATAAACGAGTGAGAAAGACCTGAAAACTTCAGTACGACATTTCATTTTCAATTTATGGCTTTTTCACAAACAAAAGAAGTAAATAAGATCAACATTAAATGTTTTTAGCAGATTGTAATAAATTTACAATTTGAATTTTGCAATGAAATAAATGGTTTTATTTGAAAAGCTTAAACGCCTTTTCAATTAATTTTTCTTATATCAAGGTATTATAATCTCCTTTATACTACAAATTCTTAAGGATAAGCATAAGGACTTATATTTGAGCTGTGATATATATTTAAGTTTAAAGTAACAAGTAATTTAATACTAAAATTATAATTTATATTTCCATGCTACTGGACACATCTGGACAAACTTTTTAATGTGATTAAATTTCATATTACAATCCCTTGAAAAAGTCGACGAACAATCGACGAAACGTCGGGAACAAAATATTGTTATTAAAAATTGATTTCTATTTACATTGAATAAATCTAGGCCATATTATAAATTCATCACTTTGGCCAAAGAAACAACTGCAACAATAAACATTTTCTTTGTAGTACAAAATAAATATATGCCTTCATTTATACGTCTACTACATGTGTTTTTGTGACTCTATCAAAGTAAAGTTAATACTAGTGTCATTTTTACAATTATCATTAATCAGCCCTAAAATTACAAATTAAAAAGTATAAGAGTTTCTACATATTTGGTAATATTTGGTATTTGGTAAACAAAATAAATATATAAAATTACTTTTATCAATGGACTATTACCGACAATCTTTTCAAATGAAAACAAATACAAATCTCTAGGTTCCAATTTTAATTTAAATGAACTAAATCTTTATGGAAGTTTCCTTAAATATTTTTTCAGTTAATGAACTATAATTCATATATTTCGACTCTCCCAACACCATCTCCAAATTAAAATCTTTTGTTTTATAAATATAACTGAATTTTGGTGCTGACAAATGGAAGCCTAATTAAATATTTTCATAAACCAACAAAACTTTTCGAAGACGCTAAATTGTGTCATTTTTGCTATTCTAGTGGTTTTGTTTTGTGTTCCTGCTTTTGGTCTGAATGTAAAAAAGTACTTAAACTGTAAATCCTTCAAAAGTTAAAAGTGACATAAACAAAAATAATCTTTTCTTTTTACATTTACTTAAAGCACACATTGGGTTCCAAATATGTTACAGTTTCAACATGTTTTTTATACCCTATACTACCACATGTGGTGAACAAATAAAAAAGTATAGTCGGTCAAGCCCGGTCAAGCCCAACAATTTTTCAGAAATGGGCGTTATTTGGGAGATATAAAATTGTATCGTATTATTATTATACAGCCATGTCACAGAACTCAATTCCGATCGAAAGTGGTTTTAATTCCGTAAATTGAGTCTTTAGAAAACGAAAAACGAATTTTGTTTCGGAATGAAACCACTTTAGATTTCTAAAGTGAAATTGTTATTTTTTTATGATTTTATACTGAAAAAAAACTCATACTACTAATTTAAAAATAACAATTAAATAATTAATTTTATTATTTCATTGTTGTTTTAATTATCTTTTTGATATTTAAATAAAATGTTAAAAATTTCAAAGTTGGTGTCAGCAAAAAGAAAACTTTTGTCGTTTTCAGATGCATCCCTTAAATTTCTTCTTTGTAGCTTTTCAACTGCAATTTGATGTCTTTGTTCATTTAAAAAATTTTCATTTTGAAAAATTTTGTTCACCTTTATTTAAAATTTCTTTGTTAGCGCTCTTTCTGTTCGCATTTGTTATACTTTTTACTACAAAAAAACATATGTTTTTTGTTTTGGTTACACAACGTTACCAGATTTAAGTTAAAAACCGAGATTTAAAAATTTTTTGGTAACAAACAAAATTGATCGGAATCTAGAGAACGCAAATCAAAAACGATCGATTTGCGAATACGGAATTAAAACCATTCCGATCGAATTCTGTGACATGGCTGATAAAATTATTTGTGTTAAATATTATTTGGATACCAACATTTCTGAGTGAGTTATGCTCTTTAGAGTGATTATGGGAGCTACGACTAATTATAGACCGATCTTCACAAAATTTTTAGATGTGATTTAGCTCCATTTACAACTCATTTGTAGTGAAATTTGTTTGGATACTTGCATAATTCAAACATTTATGATCGGTAAAGCCCAATTTCGGGAGTACATTTGTATGGGGGCTAGGTGAAATAATGGACCGATTTCCACCAGTGTCAATCCCATCCGTTCTTGGGCCGAAAAATATCACGTACTGTCCATGTAAAGCCAGCCAGAGGGACGGACGGACGGACAGCGTTATATCGATTCAGAAAGTGATTCTGGGCTATGGACCAATATTTCTGGGCGTTACAAACATCAGCACAAATCCAATATACCCTCCTTACTATGGTGGTGTAGGGTATAAAAATCAGAAAATATTGCTACAGAAGGATTTATACATTTCTCCATCAAAAATCAAAACCATGAACAACATAAAGACAACAAGCCACACCAACAAAAACAGCAAAACTATGTGAATGATGCATTTTCTATGTATGTTGAACAAACAACAAATGCGTTTTCATCAATGACATGTGTAGGTGTCTAATATTAATAAAACAATTATTATTTATTTAGGTACTTTATTTAATTTTCTGTTTTAAAGAAAAAAAAAACATGGAAATAGAACCTAAAAATTAACTAGAATCTAAACTAAAACACTGAGTATTGAATTTTTGTTTCTAAACATTTAAACAAATCGTATTCATCTGTAGTTAATTACTCATGGACAATTTCATAGATTTGGCGATCTTAGTCTTCATGGAAATCTTAGTAGTGTTTTAAAATCATGGAATACTATGATTTACTATTCATCTTTCTGCACAGCTTTTGTTTAGCCGTTTGTGTTTTCTTCAAGAAACTATGGAACGGTTGAGACGGGTTTTCAATACAAACCTTAAAACGTATGAACTTCTGATGATGACTGTGTTAATTTATACGTATGCCAATCCTTGATATTATTTTCATTATCAAGAACTAGTCCTCAGGCGACACAACTTACTTTTGGTAAAATAGCCCAATAGCGTTCAATTGGCCACAGCTGTTTACGATGAGTGAGCCTTCATATACATGTATCCACTGAACTCCTTGGAGTTAAAAAAATAGATTGTGCAGGTCAATAAACACTCCTAAATCTCCGTAGTCCATAGGCTACATATTTAGATTTCTTACCAAACGGAACTTATACACTTTATACATGTTTTACTATCTTCAATATTACAATTATCTTATGGATTCTCTTAAAACTATTAAATGGATAATGGTTGTATTCGCACGTGTTCTTCTGGTTACTACTTATGTTCTTACGTTGGTAATTAAATTATTTAGAATTTGGCAATGAAAATTTTTGAAAATATTTTATTTTTAATTTATGTCTGTGAAAAAAACAAAATTTGAAATATTTAATTTTATGTGTCTGCCTGTGTAGAAAGTTTGTTGAAATTTTTCAATTATGAAATGTTTTTCATTTGCAAGGGAAATAATTCTTGAACTCTTTTTTTTTATAAATTTGTTTTAAATAGAATTTATAAATCTATATTTCTGTACGTAATGTACATAAAGCACAAAAAGTATTAAGTACAAAGTGTGCAAAAGAAAATGTGGGTATATACATAGACAGTGTTATGTGTGTGTGAGTTTATATAAAGTGTAATATGTAGAATAAGTATAAAAGTGTATAATATGAAAGTATAAAGTTTGGATTATATGTGAAGTGAAAAGTGTTAAAATTATAAAGTGTTTATAAAGCGTAATAACATAATAAGTTAAAAGTTTAATAATGTTGTTATTAATATAAAGTGTGTTTGTAAATAAAGTAAGATATAATTAATAGTTGTAAAGTATATAAAGTATAAGAGTAGGTTAAGTTGAAAGACAAGTGCTATGAAAAAGTATAAAGTATAAATATAATAAAGTATTGATATGGTATAATAATAATAAAATATATATATTAAGTATAAAAGTTTATAGTTTGTATAAAGTTTGTAGTATAATAAGTATAAATAATAAGATATAAAGTTAAAATAAAAATAGTGATAAGTGAAAAGTTTTTTTGTAAAAAGTATAAAAAAGTGTTTCCAAAAAAATTGGTAGTAGGACGAGAAAAGGTCTGGGCTATCAGCCGAGAGAAGCAAAACTTGACAAGCATTTCTTACTAAATAGTTTTTAGCAGGTATTGCAACATGTGACCGAGCGTTATCACATGTTCAATTATTACGCTGAAAACAGCAGTTTTTGAATTTTTGACTGTGTTGGTAATTTCTGATACTCGATGGTAATTAGCTTTTTTCCTTGAGCCTTACTTTCATATCCGACATCAAGAGTTTAAATACCAGCCAAATCATTACTTTTTACACCATATGATGACTAATGCCGTGACTAATCATGAAATCTGCACTAATGATAACTTTGTCCACATTGTCGGCAACAATAACAACATGATTGACGCTAATGTTGGCAATGGTTAATTCCTCATATCATTAAGGTTTATTAGAAAAACTGAACCTTATTATACACACTACCAAAAAGATGAGAGTTTGTCATTCCATTTGCAACATAGCAAAAATCAAAAGACGATCTAACCAAGACCGTCCGTCTGTCCATCTGCTGAAGACACGACAGACTTTGAAAAAAAAAGATGTAGCACAATTATTTTTTGTTTTGATCCATCGAGATATTTGGTATTAAAATGGGCAAAATCGGTCCAGTAGGATCCGATTTATAGACCAAAGTTTCAGACAACCTTGTTATTTTTAAAATATTTTTTTTTCATCAAATATAATGCAATTAATATCATACAATTTTACGCACTATGTTTTTATTATAGAAAGACCGGTCCTGTTGAAAATCTGTCTACGACTTCTCATAGCTGCCATATAAATGTCTTCTTATCCGGTACATGAATGTCAATAGAGAAGCAGTAACCATACCAGATTCTGCAAAAATAAGTTTTATGCAAACTAAAGTTTCAAAGCTATATTTTTTTTTTTGTATCGTCCATTTCCGAAAATCAGTTAAATGCGCATAAATCTTTTAAAAAATCTCTACTAAGCCGAAATTCAACAGAAATATTCCACACAAATATGCAAATGGTTATACTCAGTTTTATGACGAGTATAAAGCCCAATTCTGAAAAGCACTTAAATGCACATAAATCTCTTATACCAGCAACGATTGAATTTGGATTTGTCTAACCAGATTATATGTTTCCAGTCATAAACTGTCCAATTTTTGCGGTCTCTAGCAAACTTTTAATGTGCCTTTAAATTTTTTATCGACAATGCAGGTTTTCACGTTTTCCTACTGCTGAAATCTAACAAATAGGGCTCGTCTTGCTATCCACCTACTAATGGGTTTGTCATCTTTTTGTGTTAAACACTAGTCTCTCTTCTCTTTTCTTCCTCTAATTTGTGGTTTGGATACAAATGAACGTCTTTTTTGGAGCCTTGATTGACTTTCATTAAGCTGTTTAGCAATGGCTAGGGTAAAATAGCTACTTTAATACTGTCCTCATTAGCATTTGCACGGTTCTTCATTATTTATTAAATTTTGATTTGTATTTGGTAATTTGCAAAAAGTGTTTACCAAATGCAGTTAAATTAATATCAAACTAATGTTTTATTTCAAAGTTATAAACAATACAAACACAATCAAATCTAGCAGAAAGCTTTTATATTTTAGTGGAAATATAATAACAGACACACTTGTGCAAAATTGATTACATGCAAGTTCTTTTTGTATATATTATTTATTTATTAGTTTTATTTGTATGCAACGTAAAGTGCAGAATGCTGAAACATGACCACCATCACAGGGAACATGTACGGAATACAACGGATTTGTTTGCAGCTAGCATTGTCGACATAAAAGCTTAATAATCGAACATGACAAATCTCGGCAACATGTTGCAATACCTGCTAAAACTATTTAGTAAGAAGTGCTTGTAAGGTTTTGCCTCTTCCGTCTTATAGCCCAGACCTTTTTCCTTCCTACAACCATTTGTTTAACAGTTTTTTCTCTTTAAATTTTAATATTCATATATGTTGAACCAAGTATACTATGACTTAAGAACAAACTCTTATTTTCCCACTTTTTTATACTTTTTATAACTATTATTACTATTTTTATTTTAACTTTATATCTTATTATTATTTATATTACACTTTAGACTTTTATTATATTACAAACTTTATACAAACTATACACTTTTATACTTATTATATATATTTTATTATTATTATACTATACTCAACACTTTTATACTTTATACCTTTTTATATCCCCATTAAATTCTAAGTCGATTGAACTTTGCAAATTACTTCAATACTCAGAAAATTTTAATAAATAACGAAACTGAAAAATTTTACACGCAGCATATATACTCGTATATTTATAGTCCAAAATCAAGCCGCTGCATTTTGACAATATCGGTCTATACCCCATTTAAGTTTCCCTTCCGCAATCCATTTTAATACAAATATATATCTTAACTATACCGTTATTATGTTGAAATTTGATGTGAGATATCCTCATATGCATAAAATTCTCTGTTCCGAAATTTAAGAAGATCGGCCTATGAATTATCATAGCTGCCATATAAAGTCCATTTTCGAAAAACAATTTAACCGACAAAAATATCTCATAAATAACGAGTTTTAACCAACTTTTATACAGATCTTAAATTTAAATCCCGAAATTAAATTAATATCGGTTATAGGCAATTATAAGCCTGGATTTTGTAGCTGTCAGCCCGAATTAGAGTTTAACAAGCAACCAAACAACTCTTGTAAATAACGTTATTGAAATGAAATTCTACCAAAATAAGCCTCAGATACATAGAAATCACACTAGTGGTCTATAATTGGTCCACTTCTACTAAACCACCCATAAATCTCTTGTAAATAAACTTATTGAGTTCAAACTCAACCGATTACTTATTATATTACACATTTTGTAATGTAACAATGTGACAGAAATCAAAACGCAAATGCGTGCGATTGGAATAAACTAAACTCAAAGGAAATCTATAAGGATACTGTGTGAATCTGCATGGGGAAAATCTATAATGAAAGTCATACTACTTTCTTACTAGATTTAAAGTTTACCCTAAAGCAAATCTGTTCTCAATAATTTTTTCTTTTTTCTTTTATGAGTTCTAGTTTTAACAGAAGCTAGCTCACTCAGGACGATGGGAGCCATTGACATACTAGCTAACAGTCGGGTGGGGGAGTTCGTGTCCGATTTTACTAACTCTGATACATTTTACATGCTCTATTATAGACTCCCGGTAAAACTAAAAAAACTGAAATTATTACTGGCTTAATATAACTAAATCAAATAAAAAAACAAGTTATAAGAAGTTAAATACACAAATATATAGTTGATCATCTATGCCTATAAATATACGTCATCTGGATGTCTTTGGATACGTCTGCCTCAAAACCCTCACCAGCCATAGTTCTACTGGCACATTAAAATTTTTTTTAGAACCCCTAGGTTGTCCTTTGAATATTATTTTCCTCACATTTCACAAATAAGAAGACCAAACAAACAAATTTATCCAGTCATAATGAATATATTTATTACTCTAAAATTCAAATTATACATACTACGAGCGATTGGATATGTGAATACTAATTGTATAATTAGTTTTTTTTTTTTTGGTTTTTGTTGTATAAAAAAAATCCTTAATTCATTTAATAAACAAAATCAAATTTTCCTAAATATAAGTATTTTGACCCATGGTGCAAATTTTAAACGAAAGAACAAAGAGACAATTGCAAAAAAAATTTAGCAAAGGTTATTGAACTTATTGTTTAACAGCTGGTCGTTTTATACATGTTTGTGTAAATATGATCGCTGGTTGTAATCAAAAGTAGGTCACGACATGTATGAAGGAACAAGTAGAGAATAAACGAATGACAATCTGTTTGCTCTCTTGTGACTACTGTTGTTAGACATAATACTAAGTCACAACATGTTTGATCTTTCTTTACGAAATTGTTTTTGCAGTTGTTTGTTGGTTGATAATATTGCAAGAATTAATAGGAAATTTCAAGGTTACTCACCAATCGAAAAACTGTAGAAGGCCTTCTCCATGAATTCGAGGTGCGCTATAGGCTGGAAAGTAAAATATTTTCTTGCAATATGTCCTTGCCTTATTGTTTGGATATTATCACATGTCATGGATTTAGATAGTTGTATGTGGGTATCACTGTTGGGGAATTCTGTTTTGGTTATTTCATTTGGTTAGTTGAGTAAAGAGAGTTGGACGATGATTTGGTTTTGTTTGTAATTAATTACATTGTTGATGTTGTTGTTGGTGTTGATCAAGTTGAGTTTGAAGAAGCATATTAGTTGCAGTATAAAGAAGCATGCTTGTCTGGTGATGCATCAGTAATAAGAGGAATCCCCTGGAAGAGGATTTCCAGACAAGTTTTGTGGGAAAGTACTTAAAAGTATTGAGTGACTTCTTTCTTCTAAATAGTCTTCGAATCATATTCATTAATGGTCATCAATTTAGCAATGATATTCAGAAGTTTAAACAAAATTTTCTAAATGTACCAGTTTTCGTTGTGCGTTTAATCTTTTCCTTTAATTTTAAAAGTTCAAAGTCAATTATCTAAATTGGTTTAATTAGTTTAAATTTACCTGTAGCTAAACAATTTAGATTTATTTAGCGAAATTCCATTAGTTCTTTTAACCAATGATAAAAGGATGTTGTTGAATAAAATTGATTTTTATCCGATAAATTAAAGATCTTAACTTGTCGATTCGGCTACCACAGGAAAAGGATCTTCAAAAACTTTATCTTTGACAAAAGAAACCTTTGGTCCAATAAAACTTAATAAACTTGACATGTTCATGCATACTGATTCATCTCTTCATGCAGAAAAAATATACAGTAATAATGAAATTTCCAAAACCCATCTTTTTATTAATTAATTAATTAATTAAATTTTAGATTTAATCTTAAATGTTATTTTTAAGATTATTCTGCAAACTTGCAAAGTTTATAATTAATTTTAATCCGCTTGTTAATGACTCAACTTAGTATGCCTGAATAAATTTTCCCAACCCTGTCTTCGTTTAGTTCAGACAAAACTCTTATACTTGATCAGTTTTTACTCAATCAACACCTACACGAAAATACAAACCAAAACAAAACAGTATAATTAAAACCATATGACGATGAGCACCAACGCGTTAGTTATAAAGAAAATTTTATTTTTGCAATAATTACATTTAGGAATTAATATTAATATAAGAAATTAAATTTAGTAAAAGACTATTTGAAGGCAATTTAACATACCACCAGTAAGATTTGGATTTGTTGGGATAAAAAAATATGCGCTGCCAGAAAATCGAGTAAGTGTACACTTTGTTTCTGGACATAAACGTCCATTACAATTTTATACTCTGTTTTTTAACTTGTGGTGGTAAAAATGGAAAATAATTAACTCAAGATTATTACGAAAATTAGACAAACTCTGTAAATTGTGATGAGAATTGGAAATTTCATCAATTATAAATGGTCAAAATTAGATAAAATTTCAAAACATTTAAAATGTAAAATTGTCTTTCAAACAACATACAAAGTACAAAAGCTTAAGTATTAAAGAACACTCAATAAGTATATTCTAGACTTATAATCATCGTAGTTTTTGTATTTCTTATTATATTTATTTTGAGGATATTTAAGATTCGACACAGCCAAATATTGCACTTTAACTTGTTTATTCTTGGTTACTTTGGGACATGCTTAATTTTAGAGCAAGCTATTCAAAACAAGCTCAAAAGATGACCATTTTTTTTTTTGTAAATTTTAATATTTACCAATTTTTAACCAAGTATAGAACAAACTGCGATTTTCTCAATTTTTTATGCTCTTTATAACTTTTAACAAAAAAAAACTTTTCACTTATTACTATTTCTATTAACTTTATATCTTATTATTTATATTACACTTATTATACTACAAACTTTATACAAACTTAACTTTTATACTTATTATATATATTTTATTATTATTATACCATATTCAATACTTTAATTATATTTATACTTTTTCATAACACTTGTCTTTCAACTTAACCTATTATATACTTTATATACTTTACAACTATTACTTATATCTTACTTTATTTACAAACACACTTTATATTAATAACAACATTATTAAACTTTTAACTTATTATGTTATTACGCTTTATAAACACTTTATAATTTTAACACTTTTCACTTCACATATAACCCAAACTTTATACTTTCATTTTATACACTTTTATACTTATTCTACATATTACACTTTATATAAACTCACACACACATAACACTGTCTATGTATATACCCACATTTTCTTTTGCACACTTTGTACTTAATACTTTTTGTGCTTTATGTACATTACGTACAGAAATATAGATTTATAAATTCTATTTAAAACAAATTTATAAAAAAAAAGAGTTCAAGAATTATTTCCCTTGCAAATGAAAAACATTTCATAATTGAAAAATTTCAACAAACTTTCTACACAGGCAGACACATAAAATTAAATATTTCAAATTCTGTTTTTTAAATTAAAAATAAATTAAAAAAAAAAACAACAAACTAAAATATAAATAACTAAAACATACGCCTATGTTCTATATTCGACTACGAAGTGAAACTAAATCGTTTTCAATTCACATGGACAATTTCACGGCGTTCTAGAAAACGAGGTGAAACTTTTAACGAAACTAAAAGTGATATTTTACTTTTCAAATCATTTTCACAAAATTTAGAACACAAAATTAATAAAAAATTTCACTTCCACTTCATTTTACAAATGTAGAACCCAGGTAATAATAAAAAAACATAGCAAATGAAACCAATTAAATAACTTAATAATAACAAAAGAATAAGCAAGAACATATTGCAAGAAAATATTTTACTTACTTTCGAATTCAATATGTTATCTCTTATTAATTCTTAAAATTTTATTATCAACAAAATTTCAACTGCAAAAAAATTAGGAAAGAAATATCAAATATATGGCTGTGGAAGGGATGGTGGGATATTTGAAGTTTTTATTGGACAAACGGGAGTGACACGGCATTTTTGTCGTACGTCGATGATATTTGGTACACATAATTAGGAATACGTAGAAGAAGAAAAGTTGGTGGGACCACGCCCCTTTTTAGGAAAATTAAAAATCGTATTATAATCTATATAACTACTGGAGCGATCGTCATTACATTTTCACAATAGGATATTCTTACGAAATAATAAATTCTTGGCTATATAAAGTCGTAAGTATACAAAGGGTCAAGGCCTCGCTCATATGACGCGCTTCAGTATGCTATTAATTTTCCCATATGGAGAAGATGGATAACACTTTGAAATGCGTCAAATCAATCAAACAACCCGTAAGGCCGTCAATTATCCTGTTGAGTTGTTAAATTCAGTCGATGTGCCAGGCTTTTCACCACATGTGCTGCAACTTAAAATTGGAGTGCCAATTATTTCGATCACCACGGCTTTGCAATGGCACTCGACTTGCAGTAAAAAAAACTGAGAAATAATTTAGTAGAAGCGACCATTATAACAGGAAAATATAAAGGTACAGGTGTACTTTTGCTACGCATTCCAATGCTATCAACAGATTTAAAATTCGATTTTAAACAATTGCAGTTTCCTGTTCGATTACCGTTTGCGATGACTGTTAACAAAGGTCAAGGTTAATATCCCGTGTAGGAAAACCTATCGATGTATATGTGTATGCTCCTGATGGGCAAACTGAAAAGCATTGCAATAAATAAATTAAAATTAAATAAATAAATGTTTGCGAAGCACACCGGGGTTTGCGAGTTTTATTATAATAACATTTATATTTTAAGACTATTTACAAGTATGCAAAATAATTAGCTTATTTTTGAAAAATATCTGAATCTGAACTAAAAATAAATTAATTATTATTTTATTATAATTCAAAACTTATATTATCCCTGAAGAAGCTATCCATTGTGATAGCGAAATATTGGAAATAAATATATAGAAATAAATTAAATATTTTTATATAAAATTAAAATGACCTAATTGCTTGTAAAAAGAAACTATTAAATTGTTTAATATCTGAATTAATTATTAAAAAGCTTAAGCTTTCATATTTACATATATGTATTAATAAATATTTTCAAACTTTATATTTTGCTGCTTTCATATGACAACATATCGTATGAGTGTTGAATAATTATTTAATATTAAGTATACGTTTTATATTAACGATCAATATGGTGTCGATGACAATATAAATAATAGAACTTCTCAAATAATGGTTAGATTTGCATTAAATTTGAGAGATCAATAGGTGAAGAGTTTGTCTTTTAATATATAACTTTGAGTTTGTAAAATACATATTGGCGCTAGTAACTTTTAGAAATATGAAAATATCGTTATAATTTTAACCGGATGCTGGAAACATAAACAATTGCATTAAACGCAGGAAGTAATGTGGTTTGACTTTAAGTCAACTTTACTCGTTTTTTACTAGCAGCCAGCATTTGTACATCACAGTCATTACAATACATCAAATTTAACATTAGTTTACATTTAAAACTGTTAACAATGTAAAATTCTCAATTAACTTCTTTACACGCTCTGGTCACTTAAGAGTAAGTTTTTGGTTATTTTAAATTTAAATCACATTTTCTCATTTATACATATTAATATGGTGCTTATGTTGAATGGAGTTCAAATTAAATAATATTGTTACGTTTTTTACCTTTTAAAAACGGTGGTTTATTTCTGTTAAATAAACCGGTATCCTTTTGATTGCAAAATAAAAGCGTCAAATAGTTTGAAGGAAATATAACGAGTCTTTATTTATTATTAAAATGCACACAAAAATAATTAAAAATGAAAACTCTGTCTTTTTACACACTTAAATTCAGGTTTGAGAACACTTTGATGTTTACTCAACGATGACTCACAATAATCTGATTAACTTGATTGGCCCTCTTAGTCTATTTATACATTTATATATTTCTAGATGGTTCGGAGCCAAGATACTAGAATGTTCATTAATGCAGGTCTAGAATGTTCGTTCTAGAATATTCAGCCAAAGCTGTTAAAACTTAATGGTGCCATATCGTTCAGCTACTTTTATAACAGGGTGTTCTCATATAATGTTTATAAATTAAAACTTCTACAAATGCGTTAAATTTAAATTGAAATACTATTTCTTTGTTTGTGAAATTTTATTGTGACTCTCTGCAATCAGAAAAATTAAGAGCTTATACTCGACTATTCTGAATCTTATATATGCACCACCAAATACCATAAGTAAGATCTACGAATACTTGAAACGAGTTTTTGTTACATTTTTTTGCGGATCCCTTATATGAGTGCTATCAACTATTATGGGGTGATCGTCATTAGATATTGCACTGTAATTTCCATTTATTTGAAGTTTATTTTGTTTAAGTTTCATCTCAATAACAATATTTACAAGAATTGTATGCATATTCCAGTTAATCCACAAAGTATACTGAGGTGGAACGAGATGGGAGATAATTACATTTTATATTTGTCTCTTTCTTTCAGAACTGTCCTTTGTTTATATTTTTCACACACAATAAATTGGATACCAAAGGGCGCTAGGAAACTGATTTTGTCACCTCTGTATACTGTAGTTATTGTCAGAAGAGGAGCTTGTAAGGGAGCTATGCCCAATTATGGAACAACTTTTACAAAAGCCAATAGTGTAATTTTTACATACTTATCGAACTTCAACGTAATAATGATTTTTATAAGAAACTTATGCGCATACAAGTGATTTTACGAAGTTACCTTTATATGGGGATCATGGTGAAATATGGACCGATCATCATAAAATTGAGTATGAATACTTCTATGTATGTATGGACTATTTGTGTCGAATTGAAACTAGCTGCTGATTTTCGGAACTAAAATTTAAGTGGGGGCTATGGTCAAATATATACCGATCATTATTAAATTTGATACAACAATTCAAATTTACATATATACCGATTACTTGTGTTGAATTATTATGAACCGTTCAGCTTGAAATTATGTACGACGATTTTTATGCGTAATTATGTAAATGATTTGTGTTGAATGTCAACATGATATTTAAGTGATTTTCGGAGGTGGACTTTATATGGGTCTATGGTCAAATATGGAACGATGCAAACAACATATCATTTTAAGATTTCTCTATGCATGAAACTTATTATTGCTGAAATTTGGATGGCTACGGCTTTATTTAAGACATTTATGTACCATAAAGCCAAAGTTTTAGGAAAACATTTGTATGGGGACTAAGAGAAATTGTTGGCCGTTTCCTATGATTTTCAACAGGACTTCTCCTTCTATAATCAAAACAAAGTGTGCAAATTTGCATATTATTAACTGCATTATATTTGAAAAAAAAAAAATAGCAAAAACATCTGAAAAATATCTAGGTAGTCTGCAACTTTGATCAATAACTCGGATGCTATGCATTTTCAATAGCAGACATTTCGGTGGATCGAAGAATGTTTAGTAAAGATTTCATTGTTTAATGTCATATTTTGGAAGCTCTTTCATGACAGACGAAGGGACATAGCCAGATAGTCCTAAAACCTTATGAGAACCCAGAATAAAGAGAGTTTTGGTTCAACGACCAATATTACGATGTGTTACAAACGGAATGACAAACTTAATATATCCCTCATCTTTTTGATGGTGGGAATAATTGAAGACTTCTTTTATACACTAAACGTTAATCTTTTATAAAGGGAAGGAGTGAGGCTTCATATACATATATTTTTGTGTTACTACATACATCCACCGAATTCCTTGGAGTTAAATAAATAGATGGTGCAGGTCAATAAACACTCCTAAATCTCCGTAGTCCATAGGCTACATATTTAGATTTCTTACCAAACGGAACTTATACACTTTATACATGTTTTACTATCTTCAATATTACAATTATCTTATGGATTCTCTTAAAACTATTAAATGGATAATGGTTGTATTCGCACGTGTTCTTCTGGTTACTACTTATGTTCTTACGTTGGTAATTAAATTATTTAGAATTTGGCAATGAAAATTTTTGAAAATATTTTATTTTTAATTTATGTCTGTGAAAAAAACAAAATTTGAAATATTTAATTTTATGTGTCTGCCTGTGTAGAAAGTTTGTTGAAATTTTTCAATTATGAAATGTTTTTCATTTGCAAGGGAAATAATTCTTGAACTCTTTTTTTTTATAAATTTGTTTTAAATAGAATTTATAAATCTATATTTCTGTACGTAATGTACATAAAGCACAAAAAGTATTAAGTACAAAGTGTGCAAAAGAAAATGTGGGTATATACATAGACAGTGTTATGTGTGTGTGAGTTTATATAAAGTGTAATATGTAGAATAAGTATAAAAGTGTATAATATGAAAGTATAAAGTTTGGATTATATGTGAAGTGAAAAGTGTTAAAATTATAAAGTGTTTATAAAGCGTAATAACATAATAAGTTAAAAGTTTAATAATGTTGTTATTAATATAAAGTGTGTTTGTAAATAAAGTAAGATATAATTAATAGTTGTAAAGTATATAAAGTATAAGAGTAGGTTAAGTTGAAAGACAAGTGCTATGAAAAAGTATAAAGTATAAATATAATAAAGTATTGATATGGTATAATAATAATAAAATATATATATTAAGTATAAAAGTTTATAGTTTGTATAAAGTTTGTAGTATAATAAGTATAAATAATAAGATATAAAGTTAAAATAAAAATAGTGATAAGTGAAAAGTTTTTTTGTAAAAAGTATAAAAAAGTGTTTCCAAAAAAATTGGTAGTAGGACGAGAAAAGGTCTGGGCTATCAGCCGAGAGAAGCAAAACTTGACAAGCATTTCTTACTAAATAGTTTTTAGCAGGTATTGCAACATGTGACCGAGCGTTATCACATGTTCAATTATTACGCTGAAAACAGCAGTTTTTGAATTTTTGACTGTGTTGGTAATTTCTGATACTCGATGGTAATTAGCTTTTTTCCTTGAGCCTTACTTTCATATCCGACATCAAGAGTTTAAATACCAGCCAAATCATTACTTTTTACACCATATGATGACTAATGCCGTGACTAATCATGAAATCTGCACTAATGATAACTTTGTCCACATTGTCGGCAACAATAACAACATGATTGACGCTAATGTTGGCAATGGTTAATTCCTCATATCATTAAGGTTTATTAGAAAAACTGAACCTTATTATACACACTACCAAAAAGATGAGAGTTTGTCATTCCATTTGCAACATAGCAAAAATCAAAAGACGATCTAACCAAGACCGTCCGTCTGTCCATCTGCTGAAGACACGACAGACTTTGAAAAAAAAAGATGTAGCACAATTATTTTTTGTTTTGATCCATCGAGATATTTGGTATTAAAATGGGCAAAATCGGTCCAGTAGGATCCGATTTATAGACCAAAGTTTCAGACAACCTTGTTATTTTTAAAATATTTTTTTTTCATCAAATATAATGCAATTAATATCATACAATTTTACGCACTATGTTTTTATTATAGAAAGACCGGTCCTGTTGAAAATCTGTCTACGACTTCTCATAGCTGCCATATAAATGTCTTCTTATCCGGTACATGAATGTCAATAGAGAAGCAGTAACCATACCAGATTCTGCAAAAATAAGTTTTATGCAAACTAAAGTTTCAAAGCTATATTTTTTTTTTGTATCGTCCATTTCCGAAAATCAGTTAAATGCGCATAAATCTTTTAAAAAATCTCTACTAAGCCGAAATTCAACAGAAATATTCCACACAAATATGCAAATGGTTATACTCAGTTTTATGACGAGTATAAAGCCCAATTCTGAAAAGCACTTAAATGCACATAAATCTCTTATACCAGCAACGATTGAATTTGGATTTGTCTGACCAGATTATATGTTTCCAGTCATAAACTGTCCAATTTTTGCGGTCTCTAGCAAACTTTTAATGTGCCTTTAAATTTTTTATCGACAATGCAGGTTTTCACGTTTTCCTACTGCTGAAATCTAACAAATAGGGCTCGTCTTGCTATCCACCTACTAATGGGTTTGTCATCTTTTTGTGTTAAACACTAGTCTCTCTTCTCTTTTCTTCCTCTAATTTGTGGTTTGGATACAATAGAACGTCTTTTTTGGACCCTTGATTGACTTTCATTAAGCTGTTTAGCAATGGCTAGGGTAAAATAGCTACTTTAATACTGTCCTCATTAGCTTTTGCACGGTTCTTCATTATTTATTAAATTTTAATTTGTATTAGGTAATTTGCAAAAAGTGTTTAACAAATGCAGTTAAATTAATATCAAACTAATGTTTTATTTCAAAGTTATAAACAATACAAACACAATCAAATCTAGCAGAAAGCTTTTATATTTTAGTGGAAATATAATAACAGACACACTTGTGCAAAATTGATTACATGGAAGTTCTTTTTGTATATATTATTTATGTATTAGTTTTATTTGTATGCAACGTAAAGTGCAGAAGGCTCAAACATGACCACCATCACAGGGAACATGTACGGAATACAACGGATTCGTTTGCAGCTAGCATTGTCGAATATGCAACCAGACATAAAAGCTTAATAATCGAACATGACAAATCTCGGCAACATGTCGCAATACCTGCTAAAACTATTTAGTAAGAAGTGCTTGTAAGGTTTTGCCTCTTCCGTCTTATAGCCCAGACCTTTTTCCTTCCTACAACCATTTGTTTAACAGTTTTTTCTCTTTAAATTTTAATATTCATATATGTTGAACCAAGTATACGACTTAAGAACAAACTGCTATTTTCCCATTTTTTTATACTTTTTATAACTTTTAACAAAAAAACTTTTCACTTATCACTATTTTTTATTAACTTTATATCTTATTATTTATATTACACTTATTATACTACAAACTTTATACAAACTATAAACTTTTGTACTTATTATATATTTTATTATTATTATACTATATTCAACACTTTTATACTTATACTTATACTTTTTCATAACACTTCTTTCAACTGAACCTACTTTATACTTTACAACTATTACTTATAATCTTACTTTATTTACAAACACACTTTATATTAATAACAACATTATTAAACTTTTAACTTATTCTATTATTATTATTACACTTTATAATTTTATCACTTTTAACACCAAACTTTATATTCTTTCATATTATACACTTTTGTACTTAATACACTTTTATACTTTACTTATTTTACGCTCTTAACAATATCACACTTTATATAAACACACACACACACAACAGTATCTATGTATATACCCACATTTTCTTTTGCACACTTTGTACTTAATACTTTTTGTGCTTTATGTACATTACGTACAGAAATATAGATTTATAAATTCTATTTAAAACAAATTTATAAAAAAAAAGAGTCCAAGAATTATTTCCCTTGCAAATGAAAAACATTTCATAATTGAAAAATTTCAACAAACTTTCTACACAGGCAGACACATAAAATTAAATATTTCAAATTTTGTTTTTTTCACAGACATAAATTAAAAATAAAATATTTTCAAAAATTTTCATTGCCAAATTCTAAATAATTTAATTACCAACGTAAGAACATAAGTAGTAACCAGAAGAACACGTGCGAATGCAACCATTATCCATTTAATAGTTTTAAGAGAATCCATAAGATAATTGTAATATTGAAGATAGTAAAACATGTATAAAGTGTATAAATTCCGTTTGGTAAGAAATTTAAATATGTAGCCTATGGACTACGGAGATTTAGGAGTGTTTATTGACCTGCACCATCTATTTATTTAACTCCAAGGAATTCGGTGGATGTATGTAGTAACACAAAAATATATGTATATGAAGCCTCACTCCTTCCCTTTATAAAAGATTAACGTTTAGTGTATAAAAGAAGTCTTCAATTATTCACACTATCAAAAAGATGAGGGATATATTAAGTTTGTCATTCCGTTTGTAACACATCGTAATATTGGTCGTTGAACCAAAACTCTCTTTATTCTGGGTCCTCATAAGGTTTTAGGACGATCTGGCTATGACTGTCAGTCCTTTGAAAACATGAAAGAGCTTCCAAAATATGACATTAAACAATGAAATTTTTACTAAACATTCTTCGATCCACCGAAATGTCTGCTATTGAAAATGCATAGCATCCGAGTTATTGATCAAAGTTGCAGACTACATAGATATTTTTCAGATGTTTTTGGTATTTTTTTTTTTCAAATATAATGCAGTTAATAATATGCAAATTTGCACACTCTGTTTTGATTATAGAAGGAGAAGTCCTATTGAAAATCGTAGGAAACGGTCAACAATTTCTCTTAGTTCCCATACAAATGTTTTCCTGAAACATGGCTTTATGGTACATAAATGTCTTAAATAAAGCCATAGCCATCCAAATTTCAGCAATAATAAGTTTCATGCATAGAGAAATCTTAAAATGATATGTTGTTTGCACCGTTCCATATTTGACCATAGACCCATATAAAGTCCACCTCCGAAAATCACTTAAATATCATGTTGACATTCAACACAAATCATTTACATAATTACGCATAAAAATCGTCGTACATAATTTCAAGCTGGACGGTTCATAATAATTCAACACAAGTAATCGGTATATATGTACATTTAAATTGTTGTATCAAATTTCATAATGATCGGTATATATTTGACCATAGCCCCCACTTAAATTTTAGTTCCGAAAATCAACAGCTAGTTTCAATTCGACACAAATAGTCCATACATACATAGAAGTATTCATACTCAATTTTATGATGATCGGTCCATATTTCACCATGATCCCCATATAAAGGTAACTTCGTAAAATCACTTGTATGCGCATAAGTTTCTTATAAAAATCATTATTACGTTGAAGTTCGATAAGTATGTAAAAATTACACTATTGGCTTTTGTAAAAGTTGTTCCATAATTGGGCATAGCTCCCTTACAAGCTCCTCTTCTGACAATAACTACAGTATACAGAGGTGACAAAATCAGTTTCCTAGCGCCCTTTGGTATCCAATTTATTGTGTGTGAAAAATATAAACAAAGGACAGTTCTGAAAGAAAGAGACAAATATAAAATGTAATTATCTCCCATCTCGTTCCACCTCAGTATACTTTGTGGATTAACTGGAATATGCATACAATTCTTGTAAATATTGTTATTGAGATGAAACTTAAACAAAATAAACTTCAAATAAATGGAAATTACAGTGCAATATCAAGTGACGATCACCCCATAATAGTTGATAGCACTCATATAAGGGATCCGCAAAAAAATGTAACAAAAATTCGTTTCAAGTATTCATAGATCACACTTATGGTATTTGGTGGTGCATATATAAGATTCAGAATAGTCGAGTATAAGCTCTTAATTTTTCTGATTGCAGAGAGTCACAATAAAATTTCACAAACAAAGAAATAGTATTTAAATTTAAATTTAACGCATTTGTAGAAGTTTTAATTTATAAACATTATATGAGAACACCCTGTTATAAAAGTAGCTGAACGATATGGCACCATTAAGTTTTAACAGCTTTGGCTGAATATTCTAGAACGAACATTCTAGACCTGCATTAATGAACATTCTAGTATCTTGGCTCCGAACCATCTAGAAATATATAAATGTATAAATAGACTAAGAGGGCCAATCAAGTTAATCAGATTATTGTGAGTCATCGTTGAGTAAACATCAAAGTGTTCTCAAACCTGAATTTAAGTGTGTAAAAAGACAGAGTTTTCATTTTTAATTATTTTTGTGTGCATTTTAATAATAAATAAAGACTCGTTATATTTCCTTCAAACTATTTGACGCTTTTATTTTGCAATCAAAAGGATACCGGTTTATTTAAAGGAAATAAACCACCGTTTTTAAAAGGTAAAAAACGTAACAATATTATTTAATTTGAACTCCATTCAACATAAGCACCATATTAATATGTATAAATGAGAAAATGTGATTTAAATTTAAAATAACCAAAAACTTACTCTTAAGTGACCAGAGCGTGTAAAGAAGTTAATTGAGAATTTTACATTGTTAACAGTTTTAAATGTAAACTAACATTAAATTTGATGTATTGTAATGACTGTGATGTACAAATGCTGGCTGCTAGTAAAAAACGAGTAAAGTTGACTTAAAGTCAAACCACATTACTTCCTGCGTTTAATGCAATTGTTGCGCCAATATGTATTTTACAAACTCAAAGTTATATATTAAAAGACAAACTCTTCACCTATTGATCTCTCAAATTTAATGCAAATCTAACCATTATTTGAGAAGTTCTATTATTTATATTGTCATCGACACCATATTGATCGTTAATATAAAACGTATACTTAATATTAAATAATTATTCAACACTCATACGATATGTTGTCATATGAAAGCAGCAAAATATAAAGTTTGAAAATATTTATTAATACATATATGTAAATATGAAAGCTTAAGCTTTTTAATAATTAATTCAGATATTAAACAATTATATTTTATTTTTCGAAATTAAGGTCTAATATTGGTTTTATTTTTATTTTTTTCCGATATTTTGCTACAACAATGTGTAGCATCTTTAGGGAAACAATAACAAAATTTAAAATTAATAACAATAAAAATATTTTTCAAAAATAACAGTAATTGTCAAAATTTAAATATTACACAAACAAAAATATTAATTAAGTGTCTATAAGTTTGAGCAACATTATCTGTATCTACTTTAAAATTAATTCTAAGATTTTTTGGTACATTAATAATTTCTAACATTTCTAACATATAACGACATTTGTAATTATTTTCTGTTTTCAAAACTGATATGTTCTCAAAGTCGGGATAGTGATTCAAATTTGCACAATGTGAGGATAATGCTGTGTTTTGTGAGGATATATCTCTATATTTTTGATCAGATTTGTGTCCAGCTATTCTAGTTTTTTTTTAATTTATTTTTAGTTCAGATTCAGATAATAAAACTCGCAAAACCCGGTGTGCTTCGCAAACATTTATTTATTTAATTTGAATTTATTTATTGCAATGCTTTTCAGTTTGCCCATCAGGAGCATACACATATACATCGATAGGTTTTCCTACACGGGATATTAACCTTGACCTTTGTTAACAGTCATCGCAAACGGTAATCGAACAGGAAACTGCAATTGTTTAAAATCGAATTTTAAATCTGTTGATAGCATTGGAATGCGTAGCAAAAGTACACCTGTACCTTTATATTTTCCTGTTATAATGGTCGCTTCTACTAAATTATTTCTCAGTTTTTTTTACTGCAAGTCGAGTGCCATTGCAAAGCCGTGGTGATCGAAATAATTGGCACTCCAATTTTAAGTTGCAGCACATGTGGTGAAAAGCCTGGCACATCGACTGAATTTAACAACTCAACAGGATAATTGACGGCCTTACGGGTTGTTTGATTGATTTGACGCATTTCAAAGTGTTATCCATCTTCTCCATATGGGAAAATTAATAGCATACTGAAGCGCGTCATATGAGCGAGGCCTTGACCCTTTGTATACTTACGACTTTATATAGCCAAGAATTTATTATTTCGTAAGAATATCCTATTGTGAAAATGTAATGACGATCGCTCCAGTAGTTATATAGATTATAATACGATTTTTAATTTTCCTAAAAAGGGGCGTGGTCCCACCAACTTTTCTTCTTCTACGTATTCCTAATTATGTGTACCAAATATCATCGACGTACGACAAAAATGCCGTGTCACTCCCGTTTGTCCAATAAAAACTTCAAATATCCCACCATCCCTTCCACAGCCATATATTTGATATTTCTTTCCTAATTTTTTTGCAGTTGAAATTTTGTTGATAATAAAATTTTAAGAATTAATAAGAGATAACATATTGAATTCGAAAGTAAGTAAAATATTTTCTTGCAATATGTTCTTGCTTATTCTTTTGTTATTATTAAGTTATTTAATTGGTTTCATTTGCTATGTTTTTTTATTATTACCTGGGTTCTACATTTGTAAAATGAAGTGGAAGTGAAATTTTTTATTAATTTTGTGAAAATGATTTGAAAAGTAAAATATCACTGTTAGTTTCGTTCGTCGTAGTTAAAAGTTTCACCTCGTTTTCTAGAACGCCGTGAAATTGTCCATTTGAATTGAAAACGATTTAGTTTCACTTCGTAGTCGAATATAGAACATAGGCGTATGTTTTAGTTATTTATATTTTAGTTTGTTGTTTTAATTTAATTTATTTTTAATGTAAAAAACAAAATTTGAAATATTTAATTTTATGTGTCTGCCTGTGTAGAAAGTTTGTTGAAATTTTTCAATTATGAAATGTTTTTCATTTGCAAGGGAAATAATTCTTGAACTCTTTTTTTTTATAAATTTGTTTTAAATAGAATTTATAAATCTATATTTCTGTACGTAATGTACATAAAGCACAAAAAGTATTAAGTACAAAGTGTGCAAAAGAAAATGTGGGTATATACATAGACAGTGTTATGTGTGTGTGTGTGTTTATATAAAGTGTGATGTTGATGTTGATATTGTTAAAAGTGTAAAATAAGTATAATAAGTATAAAAGTGTATTAAGTACAAAAGTGTATAATATGGTGTTAAAAGTGATAAAATTATAAAGTGTAATAATAATAATAGAATAAGTTAAAAGTTTAATAATGTTGTTATTAATATAAAGTGTGTTTGTAAATAAAGTAAGATATAATTAATAGTTGTAAAGTATATAAAGTATATAATAGGTTAAGTTGAAAGACAAGTGTTATGAAAAAGTATAAATATAATTAAAGTATTGAATATGGTATAATAATAATAAAATATATATAATAAGTATAAAAGTTAAGTTTGTATAAAGTTTGTAGTATAATAAGTGTAATATAAATAATAAGATATAAAGTTAATAAAAAATAGTGATAAGTGAAAAGTTTTTTTGTTAAAAGTTATAAAAAGTATAAAAAAGTGTTTCCAAAAAAATTGGTACTAGGACGAGAAAAGGTCTGGGGTATCAGACGAGAGAAGCAAAACTTGACAAGCACTTCTTACTAAATAGTTTTTAGCAGGTATTGCAACATGTGACGGAGCGTTATCACATGTTCAATTATTACGCTGAAAACAGCAGTTTTTGAATTTTTGACTGTGTTGGTAATTTCTGATACTCGATGGTAATTAGCTTTTTTACTTGAGCCTTACTTTCATATCCGACATCAAGAGTTTAAATACCAGCAAAATCATTACTTTTTACACCATATGATGACTAATGCCGTGACTAATCATGAAATCTGCACTAATGATAACTTTGTCCACATTGTCGGCAACAATAACAACATGATTGACGCTAATTATCATTAAGGTTTATTAGAAAAACTGAACCTTATTATACACACTACCAAAAAGATGAGAGTTTATCATTCCATTTGCAACATAGCAAAAATCAAAAGACGATCTAACCAAGACCGTCCGTCTGTCCATCTGCTGAAGACACGACAGACCTTGAAAAAAAAAGATGTAACACAATTAATTTTTTTTTTTATCCATCGAGATGTTTGGCATTAAAATGGGCAAAATCGGTCCAGTAGGATCCGATTTATAGACCAAAGTTTCAGACAACCTTGATATTTTTTAAATATTTTTTTTTTCATCAAATATAATGCAATTAATATCATACAATTTTACGCACTATGTTTTTATTATAGAAAGACCGGTCCTGTTGAAAATCTGTCTACGACTTCTCATATCTGTCATATAAATGTCTTCTTATCCGCTGCATTTTGACAATATCGGTCTATACCCCATTTAAGTTTCCCTTCCGCAATCCATTTTAATACAAATATATATCTTAACTATACCGTTATTATGTTGAAATTTGATGTGAGATATCCTCATATGCATAAAATTCTCTGTTCCGAAATTTAAGAAGATCGGCCTATGAATTATCATAGCTGCCATATAAAGTCCATTTTCGAAAAACAATTTAACCGACAAAAATATCTCATAAATAACGAGTTTTAACCAACTTTTATACAGATCTTAAATTTAAATCCCGAAATTAAATTAATATCGGTTATAGGCAATTATAAGCCTGGATTTTGTAGCTGTCAGCCCGAATTAGAGTTTAACAAGCAACCAAACAACTCTTGTAAATAACGTTATTGAAATGAAATTCTACCAAAATAAGCCTCAGATACATAGAAATCACACTAGTGGTCTATAATTGGTCCACTTCTACTAAACCACCCATAAATCTCTTGTAAATAAACTTATTGAGTTCAAACTCAACCGATTACTTATTATATTACACATTTTGTAATGTAACAATGTGACAGAAATCAAAACGCAAATGCGTGCGATTGGAATAAACTAAACTCAAAGGAAATCTATAAGGATACTGTGTGAATCTGCATGGGGAAAATCTATAATGAAAGTCATACTACTTTCTTACTAGATTTAAAGTTTACCCTAAAGCAAATCTGTTCTCAATAATTTTTTCTTTTTTCTTTTATGAGTTCTAGTTTTAACAGAAGCTAGCTCACTCAGGACGATGGGAGCCATTGACATACTAGCTAACAGTCGGGTGGGGGAGTTCGTGTCCGATTTTACTAACTCTGATACATTTTACATGCTCTATTATAGACTCCCGGTAAAACTAAAAAAACTGAAATTATTACTGGCTTAATATAACTAAATCAAATAAAAAAACAAGTTATAAGAAGTTAAATACACAAATATATAGTTGATCATCTATGCCTATAAATATACGTCATCTGGATGTCTTTGGATACGTCTGCCTCAAAACCCTCACCAGCCATAGTTCTACTGGCACATTAAAATTTTTTTTAGAACCCCTAGGTTGTCCTTTGAATATTATTTTCCTCACATTTCACAAATAAGAAGACCAAACAAACAAATTTATCCAGTCATAATGAATATATTTATTACTGTAAAATTCAAATTATACATACTACGAGCGATTGGATATGTGAATACTAATTGTATAATTAGTTTTTTTTTTTTTGGTTTTTGTTGTATAAAAAAAATCCTTAATTCATTTAATAAACAAAATCAAATTTTCCTAAATATAAGTATTTTGACCCATGGTGCAAATTTTAAACGAAAGAACAAAGAGACAATTGCAAAAAAAATTTAGCAAAGGTTATTGAACTTATTGTTTAACAGCTGGTCGTTTTATACATGTTTGTGTAAATATGATCGCTGGTTGTAATCAAAAGTAGGTCACGACATGTATGAAGGAACAAGTAGAGAATGAACGAATGACAATCTGTTTTCTCTCTTGTGACTACTGTTGTTAGACATAATACTAAGTCACAACTTGTTTGATCTTTCTTTCTTTGTTTTTTCAGTTGTTTGTTGGTTGATAATATTGCAAGAATTAATAGGAAATTTCAAGGTTACTCACCAATCGGAAAACTGTAGAAGGCCTTCTCCATGAATTCGAGGTGCGCTATAGGCTGGAAAGTAAAATATTTTCTTGCAATATGTCCTTGCCTTATTGTTTGGATATTATCACATGTCATGGATTTAGATAGTTGTATGTGGGTATCACTGTTGGGGAATTCTGTTTTGGTTATTTCATTTGGTTAGTTGAGTAAAGAGAGTTGGACGATGATTTGGTTTTGTTTGTAATTAATTACATTGTTGATGTTGTTGTTGGTGTTGATCAAGTTGAGTTTGAAGAAGCATATTAGTTGCAGTATAAAGAAGCATGCTTGTCTGGTGATGCATCAGTAATAAGAGGAATCCCCTGGAAGAGGATTTCCAGACAAGTTTTGTGGGAAAGTACTTAAAAGTATTGAGTGACTTCTTTCTTCTAAATAGTCTTCGAATCATATTCATTAATGGTCATCAATTTAGCAATGATATTCAGAAGTTTAAACAAAATTTTCTAAATGTACCAGTTTTCGTTGTGCGTTTAATCTTTTCCTTTAATTTTAAAAGTTCAAAGTCAATTATCTAAATTGGTTTAATTAGTTTAAATTTACCTGTAGCTAAACAATTTAGATTTATTTAGCGAAATTCCATTAGTTCTTTTAACCAATGATAAAAGGATGTTGTTGAATAAAATTGATTTTTATCCGATAAATTAAAGATCTTAACTTGTCGATTCGGCTACCACAGGAAAAGGATCTTCAAAAACTTTATCTTTGACAAAAGAAACCTTTGGTCCAATAAAACTTAATAAACTTGACATGTTCATGCATACTGATTCATCTCTTCATGCAGAAAAAATATACAGTAATAATGAAATTTCCAAAACCCATCTTTTTATTAATTAATTAATTAATTAAATTTTAGATTTAATCTTAAATGTTATTTTTAAGATTATTCTGCAAACTTGCAAAGTTTATAATTAATTTTAATCCGCTTGTTAATGACTCAACTTAGTATGCCTGAATAAATTTTCCCAACCCTGTCTTCGTTTAGTTCAGACAAAACTCTTATACTTGATCAGTTTTTACTCAATCAACACCTACACGAAAATACAAACCAAAACAAAACAGTATAATTAAAACCATATGACGATGAGCACCAACGCGTTAGTTATAAAGAAAATTTTATTTTTGCAATAATTACATTTAGGAATTAATATTAATATAAGAAATTAAATTTAGTAAAAGACTATTTGAAGGCAATTTAACATACCACCAGTAAGATTTGGATTTGTTGGGATAAAAAAATATGCGCTGCCAGAAAATCGAGTAAGTGTACACTTTGTTTCTGGACATAAACGTCCATTACAATTTTATACTCTGTTTTTTAACTTGTGGTGGTAAAAATGGAAAATAATTAACTCAAGATTATTACGAAAATTAGACAAACTCTGTAAATTGTGATGAGAATTGGAAATTTCATCAATTATAAATGGTCAAAATTAGATAAAATTTCAAAACATTTAAAATGTAAAATTGTCTTTCAAACAACATACAAAGTACAAAAGCTTAAGTATTAAAGAACACTCAATAAGTATATTCTAGACTTATAATCATCGTAGTTTTTGTATTTCTTATTATATTTATTTTGAGGATATTTAAGATTCGACACAGCCAAATATTGCACTTTAACTTGTTTATTCTTGGTTACTTTGGGACATGCTTAATTTTAGAGCAAGCTATTCAAAACAAGCTCAAAAGATGACCATTTTTTTTTTTGTAAATTTTAATATTTACCAATTTTTAACCAAGTATAGAACAAACTGCGATTTTCTCAATTTTTTATGCTCTTTATAACTTTTAACAAAAAAAAACTTTTCACTTATTACTATTTCTATTAACTTTATATCTTATTATTTATATTACACTTATTATACTACAAACTTTATACAAACTTAACTTTTATACTTATTATATATATTTTATTATTATTATACCATATTCAATACTTTAATTATATTTATACTTTTTCATAACACTTGTCTTTCAACTTAACCTATTATATACTTTATATACTTTACAACTATTACTTATATCTTACTTTATTTACAAACACACTTTATATTAATAACAACATTATTAAACTTTTAACTTATTATGTTATTACGCTTTATAAACACTTTATAATTTTAACACTTTTCACTTCACATATAACCCAAACTTTATACTTTCATTTTATACACTTTTATACTTATTCTACATATTACACTTTATATAAACTCACACACACATAACACTGTCTATGTATATACCCACATTTTCTTTTGCACACTTTGTACTTAATACTTTTTGTGCTTTATGTACATTACGTACAGAAATATAGATTTATAAATTCTATTTAAAACAAATTTATAAAAAAAAAGAGTTCAAGAATTATTTCCCTTGCAAATGAAAAACATTTCATAATTGAAAAATTTCAACAAACTTTCTACACAGGCAGACACATAAAATTAAATATTTCAAATTCTGTTTTTTAAATTAAAAATAAATTAAAAAAAAAAACAACAAACTAAAATATAAATAACTAAAACATACGCCTATGTTCTATATTCGACTACGAAGTGAAACTAAATCGTTTTCAATTCACATGGACAATTTCACGGCGTTCTAGAAAACGAGGTGAAACTTTTAACGAAACTAAAAGTGATATTTTACTTTTCAAATCATTTTCACAAAATTTAGAACACAAAATTAATAAAAAATTTCACTTCCACTTCATTTTACAAATGTAGAACCCAGGTAATAATAAAAAAACATAGCAAATGAAACCAATTAAATAACTTAATAATAACAAAAGAATAAGCAAGAACATATTGCAAGAAAATATTTTACTTACTTTCGAATTCAATATGTTATCTCTTATTAATTCTTAAAATTTTATTATCAACAAAATTTCAACTGCAAAAAAATTAGGAAAGAAATATCAAATATATGGCTGTGGAAGGGATGGTGGGATATTTGAAGTTTTTATTGGACAAACGGGAGTGACACGGCATTTTTGTCGTACGTCGATGATATTTGGTACACATAATTAGGAATACGTAGAAGAAGAAAAGTTGGTGGGACCACGCCCCTTTTTAGGAAAATTAAAAATCGTATTATAATCTATATAACTACTGGAGCGATCGTCATTACATTTTCACAATAGGATATTCTTACGAAATAATAAATTCTTGGCTATATAAAGTCGTAAGTATACAAAGGGTCAAGGCCTCGCTCATATGACGCGCTTCAGTATGCTATTAATTTTCCCATATGGAGAAGATGGATAACACTTTGAAATGCGTCAAATCAATCAAACAACCCGTAAGGCCGTCAATTATCCTGTTGAGTTGTTAAATTCAGTCGATGTGCCAGGCTTTTCACCACATGTGCTGCAACTTAAAATTGGAGTGCCAATTATTTCGATCACCACGGCTTTGCAATGGCACTCGACTTGCAGTAAAAAAAACTGAGAAATAATTTAGTAGAAGCGACCATTATAACAGGAAAATATAAAGGTACAGGTGTACTTTTGCTACGCATTCCAATGCTATCAACAGATTTAAAATTCGATTTTAAACAATTGCAGTTTCCTGTTCGATTACCGTTTGCGATGACTGTTAACAAAGGTCAAGGTTAATATCCCGTGTAGGAAAACCTATCGATGTATATGTGTATGCTCCTGATGGGCAAACTGAAAAGCATTGCAATAAATAAATTAAAATTAAATAAATAAATGTTTGCGAAGCACACCGGGGTTTGCGAGTTTTATTATAATAACATTTATATTTTAAGACTATTTACAAGTATGCAAAATAATTAGCTTATTTTTGAAAAATATCTGAATCTGAACTAAAAATAAATTAATTATTATTTTATTATAATTCAAAACTTATATTATCCCTGAAGAAGCTATCCATTGTGATAGCGAAATATTGGAAATAAATATATAGAAATAAATTAAATATTTTTATATAAAATTAAAATGACCTAATTGCTTGTAAAAAGAAACTATTAAATTGTTTAATATCTGAATTAATTATTAAAAAGCTTAAGCTTTCATATTTACATATATGTATTAATAAATATTTTCAAACTTTATATTTTGCTGCTTTCATATGACAACATATCGTATGAGTGTTGAATAATTATTTAATATTAAGTATACGTTTTATATTAACGATCAATATGGTGTCGATGACAATATAAATAATAGAACTTCTCAAATAATGGTTAGATTTGCATTAAATTTGAGAGATCAATAGGTGAAGAGTTTGTCTTTTAATATATAACTTTGAGTTTGTAAAATACATATTGGCGCTAGTAACTTTTAGAAATATGAAAATATCGTTATAATTTTAACCGGATGCTGGAAACATAAACAATTGCATTAAACGCAGGAAGTAATGTGGTTTGACTTTAAGTCAACTTTACTCGTTTTTTACTAGCAGCCAGCATTTGTACATCACAGTCATTACAATACATCAAATTTAACATTAGTTTACATTTAAAACTGTTAACAATGTAAAATTCTCAATTAACTTCTTTACACGCTCTGGTCACTTAAGAGTAAGTTTTTGGTTATTTTAAATTTAAATCACATTTTCTCATTTATACATATTAATATGGTGCTTATGTTGAATGGAGTTCAAATTAAATAATATTGTTACGTTTTTTACCTTTTAAAAACGGTGGTTTATTTCTGTTAAATAAACCGGTATCCTTTTGATTGCAAAATAAAAGCGTCAAATAGTTTGAAGGAAATATAACGAGTCTTTATTTATTATTAAAATGCACACAAAAATAATTAAAAATGAAAACTCTGTCTTTTTACACACTTAAATTCAGGTTTGAGAACACTTTGATGTTTACTCAACGATGACTCACAATAATCTGATTAACTTGATTGGCCCTCTTAGTCTATTTATACATTTATATATTTCTAGATGGTTCGGAGCCAAGATACTAGAATGTTCATTAATGCAGGTCTAGAATGTTCGTTCTAGAATATTCAGCCAAAGCTGTTAAAACTTAATGGTGCCATATCGTTCAGCTACTTTTATAACAGGGTGTTCTCATATAATGTTTATAAATTAAAACTTCTACAAATGCGTTAAATTTAAATTGAAATACTATTTCTTTGTTTGTGAAATTTTATTGTGACTCTCTGCAATCAGAAAAATTAAGAGCTTATACTCGACTATTCTGAATCTTATATATGCACCACCAAATACCATAAGTGTGATCTACGAATACTTGAAACGATTTTTTGTTACATTTTTTTGCGGATCCCTTATATGAGTGCTATCAACTATTATGGGGTGATCGTCATTAGATATTGCACTGTAATTTCCATTTATTTGAAGTTTATTTTGTTTAAGTTTCATCTCAATAACAATATTTACAAGAATTGTATGCATATTCCAGTTAATCCACAAAGTATACTGAGGTGGAACGAGATGGGAGATAATTACATTTTATATTTGTCTCTTTCTTTCAGAACTGTCCTTTGTTTATATTTTTCACACACAATAAATTGGATACCAAAGGGCGCTAGGAAACTGATTTTGTCACCTCTGTATACTGTAGTTATTGTCAGAAGAGGAGCTTGTAAGGGAGCTATGCCCAATTATGGAACAACTTTTACAAAAGCCAATAGTGTAATTTTTACATACTTATCGAACTTCAACGTAATAATGATTTTTATAAGAAACTTATGCGCATACAAGTGATTTTACGAAGTTACCTTTATATGGGGATCATGGACCGATCATCATAAAATTGAGTATGAATACTTCTATATATGTATGGACTATTTGTGTCGAATTGAAACTAGCTGCTGATTTTCGGAACTAAAATTTAAGTGGGGGCTATGGTCAAATATATACCGATCATTATGAAATTTGATACAAAAATTTAAATGTACCGATTACTTGTGTTGAATTATTATGAACCGTTCAGCTTGAAATTATGTACGACGATTTTTATGCGTAATTATGTAAATGACTTGAGTTGAATTTGAAAAAAAAAATCTGAAAAATATCTTGGCAGTCAGCAAGTTATAGATCAAAGCTATAACTCCGATGCTACTAGACCGATTTCGCTCATTTTCAATAGCAGGCATTTCGGTGGATCAAAGAATACTTTTAAAAATTTCATTGTCTTATGTCATTTTTTTTCAAAATGCTGGCAAACGAAGAGACATAACCAGATCGTCCTAAAACCTTATGAGGACCCAGAATAAAAAGAGTTTTGGTACAACGACCAATATTTCGATGTTTTACAAACGGAATGACAAACTTAATATATCCCTCATCTTTTTGATGGTGGGAATAATTGCAGACTTCTTTTATTCACTAAACGTTAATCTATATATATAAAAGAGTAACGTGACTGACTGACTGAAATTCGGATAATGGGTTCCTTTTGCAACATGTAGATCCACTAAGAAGGCGATTTTTGGAAATTTGGTCGCTAAGGGGGACAGATGGGGCAAAAACGGGTAAAACCAGTACCTCTATATATCCAAAACAAATGAACTTAGAAATATAATTTTAAATGCGTCCGCCTTTAATAAAAAAAAGAGCCGACAGGTGTCTGGTACTTTTTTGAAATTCGAAATTCAAGTGACCATATGGGGTAAAAATAGTACCCGTAGAACGCTCCGTTAACATGTGTATCTCTTACATAAATAAACATAGAAATACTAAATTAAATACATCTGGCTCAGATCAATAAACACTAGAAATTTTTTTGGTACCTTTTTGAAATTCGAATTCTTTTTTGGTACTTTTTTTATCAAAATGTATTTTCTCACTAAAAATTCAATGAACTATTATTTTCAAATAGTTCGTATTACGGATAATTAATAGGTACTTTTTTTAAATTATTTTTTTACGGGTGACAAAAAAGGGACAAAAACGGGATAAAAATGGACATTTGATATTATTTATTCAATTTATTTTCAATTTAAAAACAAAATAAAACATAAAATATTCTTCCATTCACACAAAAAAGAACCCAGAACATGCTATTCATGACTCAAATATAAAGGTGTAAAAAGGGCCAAATTTCAGTACACTTATATTGGTACTTTTTTTAAATTCATTTCTACTATTCTATTCTCGTAAACTATGCATCTGATGATGTTATTATCTTCGGCAAAGTTGTTGTACATGAGCCCGGGAAGGTTTTTGAGTTGGTACGACCACGCCTACTTTAACGGCCAATTTTTTTAAATTGATTAATTGCTTCCGCATGGCTTTTTACAGATTTACTTCAAACAAGTTGTATACACATCTTACTGAAGGCGAGGTAACAATAACACTGTTATGTGCCACGCCCACTTTCATGCTCGTTCTCACAAAATAAATGTTTGTATGTATGTCTTTTACAGAATCCTAAACTATGTATTTGATCATGTGATTATCTTTGGCAAAGTTGCTGTGCATTAGCCCGGGAAGGTTTCTGAGTTGGTATAAACACGCCTACCTAGAGTACCACGTTTTTTAACTAATTATAACACCTGCCGGGAAGGCCACACCGCTAGAACCATCTTACTTAAACTTTGACTAAGACTCCGGCATGACTAAGAATACTTTTTTCGACCGCCTACTTTTTTTCAAAATGAACAAAATCATTAAAATTACTCAAAATTAATTGAATATTTCTGTATTGCCTTTTTTTAAATTAATTTTAATTGGTGGCGTAACAATGCGAGCAAATGCCATCTAGTCTTTTATAAAGAGAATTTAAGACAGAAATCGTGTTTTGCAAACGTGGATATGGACCAAAATGGAAATGGAACAGAAACCTCAACTGAAGCCTGAACTTGGCTTGGAACCTAAACCTGAACTAGAACCTGAACTAAAATCTGAACTAGAAACTGCACTAGAACTTGAGTCTGAATTAGAATTAAAACCTGAACTGCAAATAGAACCTAAAAATTAACTAGAATCTAAACTAAAACCCTGAGTATTGAATTTTTGTTTCTAAACATTTAAACAAATCGTATTCATCTGTAGTTAATTACTCATGGACGATTTCATACATTTGGCGATCTTAGTCTTCATGGAAATCTTAGAAGTGTTTTAAAATCATGGAATACTATGATTTACTATTCATCTTTCTGCACAGCTTTTGTTTAGCCGTTTGTGTTTTCTTCAAGAAACTATGGAACGGTTGAGACGGGTTTTCAATACAAACCTTAAAACGTATGAACTTCTGATGATGACTGTGTTAATTTATACGTATGCCAATCCTTGATATTATTTTTATTATCAAGAACTAGTCCTCAGATGGCACAACTAACTTTTGGCAAAATAGCCCAATAGCGTTCAATTGGCCAAAGCTGTTTACGATGAGTGAGGCTTCATATACATGTATCCACTGAACTCCTTGGAGGTCAATAAACACTCCTAAATCTCCGTAGTCCATAGGCTACATCTTTAAATTTCTTACCATATGGAATTTATACACTTCACTGACATTTTAACTTGTACATATGTATGTTTTACTATCTTCAATATTACAATTATCTTATGGATTCTCTTAAAACTATTAAATGGATAATGGTTGCATTCGCACGTGTTCTTCTGGTTACTACTTATGTTCTTACGTTGGTAATTAAATTATTTAGAATTTGGCAATGAAAATTTTTGAAAATATTTTATTTTTAATTTATGTCTGTGAAAAAAACACAATTTGAAATATTTAATTTTATGTGTCTGCCTGTGTAGAAAGTTTGTTGAAATTTTTCAATTATGAAATGTTTTTCATTTGCAAGGGAAATAATTCTTGAACTCTTTTTTTTTATAAATTTGTTTTAAATAGAATTTATAAATCTATATTTCTGTACGTAATGTACATAAAGCACAAAAAGTATTAAGTACAAAGTGTGCAAAAGAAAAAGTGGGTATATACATAGACAGTGTTTTGTGTGTGTGTGAGTTTATATAAAGTGTAATATGTAGAATAAGTATAAAAGTGTATAATATGAAGGAATATAAAGTTTGGTGTTAAAAGTGATAAAATTATAAAGTGTAATAATAATAATAGAATAAGTTAAAAGTTTAATAATGTTGTTATTAATATAAAGTGTGTTTGTAAATAAAGTAAGATATAATTAATAGTTGTAAAGTATATAAAGTATAAGAGTAGGTTAAGTTGAAAGACAAGTGTTATGAAAAAGTATAAAGTATAAATATAATAAAGTATTGAATATGGTATATTAATAATAAAATATATAAAATAAGTGTAAAAGTTTATAGTTTGTATAAAGTTTGTAGTATAATAAGTATAAAGTGTAATATAAATAATAAGATATAAAATAAAAATAGGAATAAGTGAAAAGTTTTTTTGTTAAAAGTTACAAAAAGTATAAAAAATTCGGAAAATAGCAGTTTGTTCTTAAGTCATAGTATACTTGGTTCAACATATATGAATTTACAGAGAAAAAACTGCTAATCTGTTGAGGCTCTTTTTTATAAAGCTTGTTTTCAAATTATCCCAGATAAATCGGTCGAAACAAACAGTCGTAGGAAGGGAAAAGGTCTGGGCTATAAGACGGAAGAGGCAAAATCTTACAAGCACTTCTTGTAATGCCATCATGTATTTTGTTTTATATTTACCCAAACATGCATTTGCACAACCTACAAATTAACGAACAACAATATTTTAGCGCTTTTGCCTTGATGTTTGGCAACAAGTATGATTTATGTTTAATGGCAACAGCAGCTGCAAGGCAAAGGTAAAATCAGGACGAAAAATAAAAACAAATAAATCACTGCAGCTTAAGAGGCACACTACTAAAATAACTCAGACTGCTCATACTAAAATAGAGTCATGATCTTTTATTGTATGTCTCAAATTTAAAGGCTGGTAAACGCAATAAATAAATAAATTATAAATTAAGACAGGAAATTTAATTAAATTTTAGATATGTTACAATAAATTTAATATCACTTCCTTTTTGCTCTAAATTATCAACAGATATAGGGTATTTTTAGAACTTTCAGTTGGCATAACTGCTTTAACTGGCGGTCTTTTTGTCTGCTGTTAAGTGATTTATGTTTAGTTTGGATTGGCATTACATCATGAATAGACTAACACCAGAACAACGCTTTCAAATTGTGCAACTGTATTTTAAAAGACACGGTTCTATGCGAAATACGTATCACGCACTACTCTACTCCATTTTACGGCCAACATAATCGTACATCAGAGCAATTAATTCCATTAACTATGGAATGTTCTTGCACCACATATACTCTTAATTATAATACTCAGCCAGAGTGACGTCATACAGTGCGAAGTCACTGTTGCTGTAGCGTAGAGAAAGACCCGAACCAGTGTATCCGTTATCGTGCACAGGCATTGAATGTGTGTCCATCGACTTAATAGAAGCTTTTGCAGAGGATCTTGGTTTGCGTGCTTACAACATCCAACTCGTGCAAGAATTCAAGCCACACGATCACCTAGCAAGGCGTAGATTCGGTAAATGGAACCAAAACAAGATTATCGTTTAGCTTTTGGTTGAATCGCAACGCCAATAAACACAACTGCCGCATTTGGAGTGATGATGATTCTCAAGTGTACGTTGAGACAACGTTACATTCAGAAAAACTGACTGTTTGGTGTGCTTTTTGGGCTGGTGGAACAATTGGTCCTTACTTCTTTTAAAATGAAACTGGCCAGAAGGTTACAGTGATGGGGACCGCTATAGTGGTATGATTACTGACTTTTTTATTCATAAATTGAACAATAATGATACGGCAGGAGTTGTGCTTTAATAAGACGGAGCAGCAACTTATAATGTCTGTTAGATTATATACATATGTATGTATGTGTAAGGTAAACAATGGAGTTAATTAGGTATGGATCAACTATAACATTTGATCAACTAAATTACTTAATATGAAATTAACGTAATATTAACAAGAACTTATTGCTATCCAGAAAATTGTAATATGTAACTATTAAAATTTCTTTAGTGTTATGAATTTTAAATAAAACCCATCCTGAATAATATAGTTCAGATATTGCTAAAGACATTCTGAAAGTTTTACTCAAAACGCACAACATGAATCGTAAAAACCAAATGTCAATTTTTTTTATATTTGGGATTCATTAGGGAAAGAACGAAATGTTATAAAGTTGCATTTATAACTAATCCTTGAACATGGAGAAACACTTTATATAAAATTTTCGCACTGAATTTTGAGACGATTGGCCAGTTGATCATAGCCCACTTATGATAATCAATGAAATACTTATATTGGGTATATAACATGAAAATGCAGGATTTATTTAACTGTATAGTTTAAAGTATTTACTATTGTTTTCCCGTTTTTCTTGAAACATAAGGATTCCATATCAAAAGACTAATTTTTTGAGACCAACAACGAATTAAGCCAAATTCGCAAATGCTGTTTTAAAGAGCTTTCTGCACCCATTCATTCAAATAATGTTCGGACGCCACAAAGCCTGGACTATTAGAACGCTTTCATGACTTTTACCCAGTTGTCCTGCTTTTGGGTGAATACTGCTGCTCGTAAACATTTTGAAATTGCTGCCTGATTTTGCTCTCAATGATTTTATTCTTGTTGAGTTTGACAACAATCTTTATGGAGTAATGCCTGCAATTCTTGGTCTTCAAAGTTTTTTGACTGGCTTGTGCGATCTTTATCGTCCATGTCAAAATTACATTTTCTGAGCCGCCTGTCTAACTATTTATCGCACATTGAAGGCAATAGAATACATATTCATCTTATAGGCTTCGGTGGGCAATGGGTGTGCTTCAGCTGCACTTTTTGTTTAAATTAAAGAAGAGAAGCAAAACTGACCGCCTATGACATTTTGCTGGCACGAAATTCGACGTTTTCGAGGCAAAAAGAACTTTCTTGTTTAGATTTTAATATTCAATAACTAAGTTAGAATAAACGACAATATTCAATATAAAACAGTTAAGAAAGTACAAAATTTTATCGAAATATTTTAAAAATTGCAACCTATACTCTGCGCACTAGGTTTACGTGGACAGCCAGCCAGACGCACAGTGGACGAAATGGCGAATCTAGCGGTATTTAATTATTATCTAGGCTGTTTCTCATTCGATCTTAGTCAAACTTACAGGGAAAGTTATTTATATATCTCCTAATATATTTGCAAAATATCGGACAATACGCGCGACTATAGTATATTTTCCATATAGTTATACAAAAAACATTTTTTTGTAATATGAAACTTTTTTTTATTACAAAATTATTTTAGACAGTTCAAGAGATAACTTAGTTAATACTGGTATATTATTCAGAGTCTGAACCACTATTATCTAATATTTCTTGTTCCTTGATTCTAGAGCCTCCTCCGAAAACATGCCAGTCGGAAGTGAAACAATGTCTATTATGTCTGCGCCATGTCTTAAAGTTTTATGCACGGAACAAGGCATGTAAAACCAATGATATTTTTTGTCCAGTATTAGTTGTGGGATCAACCAATAAGAGTGGCCCATCCAGTCATTCTTTGTTTCTAAGAGTTCTGTTACTCGCTTTCCATTTTTCCACCAACTTCGTAATAAAATTTCTTAACCTTTTGGCAATTTCTAAGTTTTGTTGCGCTGAATAGTTGTTCCTATCAATTATATTGGTAAATATATGCGACTCCACTGCAGAAAACTTTTTTAAAGGACCAGACTCTACGTGTCACACTAAAAATAGGCTACGCTTGAGAACGGACATTGTTCCTGAAGAATTAAATTGCATAAAAATGGACACAAACGGGCACGTGCTTCTGAACACTTGACGAGCACAAAGCAGAATATTTACAAAAAACTAAACCGAATACCGTGGAATTTTAAAAGTTACACTCCATGACAGTTAAAAAAAGTTATTAGAGAAAAAATTAATAAAAGGGTTAAATTCTACCATACATTTTGATTAATCATATAAACACAGGTCACAAATATCATCAAATTTATTTAATACATACCTCTAATATCAAACAAATACGCTTCTTTTATTTTAAAAGTAATTAACTTAGTTTTTATATCTAATTTCTGTAAGTTAAGTAAAAAATGCAGAAAAAAAAATATGCTCGTGCTGCATCATATGTTACGTTTAGAAGCTGATAGTTTTTTAATTATCGATTTTACTGTCAAACATTGAGTTTCATTGAAAGGAAAAGAAAAATAGAGCAATTTAACATTTTGAAATTTTAATTAAACGATGCTAGATCGACCATTTCGTCCACTGTGAGACGGAGGGACATCGTTAAATCGACTCAGAAAACGATTTCGTGTACTTTAAGATGGGTGTTGTACTAATATTTTTGGGCGTTGCAAATATGAGCACAAACCCAATATACCCTCCCCCACTATAGTGGTGTAGGGTACAAAAATCGGCTTATTAATGTTCTGCTGTATGTAAGAAAAATCATATTACTGGATTTTTTTGGTGATTAGTCCATAATTGGCCGTAGCTACCATACTGCCATATACTCCTACACTCATTAAACTTTTGTAAATATATTTATTGAGACGAAATTCAATCCATAAAAAAATTCATCAAAATATTGGACCCTCAGAAGTATATACATACCCTAGCATCCTTCTAAAGTTCTACAGTCAAAAACTTTCCCCAAAACTTCTTTGTTAAACGGAAGTCTTTAGTATTGAAATGGCTAAAACCAAGTGTAGTCAGAAATTTCAAAACAAAATGTCTACCCGTCCATCAGGTTGAATATTATTCGCACTTATCCTTGTTCTCGATAACATATACTGTGAGCGTAAATATAAAGTAAACACCTAATATTGTTTAAAAAATTAATTTAAAACAATATATATTTTATACTTCACAAGTAACTTAAGCAAAATATAGTGCATTAACAAAAACTAGAAAAAAAGGAACATACAAAAACAAATAAATTTTAACGGAAAAGTAACAGATTTTTCGCGTCAAAAAGAAGCAAACAGGTGTATTAAAATTATGTAAAATATCGTATTTAATATTTTGTTTGTAGTCTTTTTGCCTTTATAACAGCTGACCTTCTTCTGGGCTTAGAACCAATGAGTTTTTTTTAGTGGATTCAGGGGAAATTTTGTTGCAAGAAATATTTCTTTGCCTAATTTGTTTGTCAAAATATTCCCACAGGTGCTCAATTGAATTGAGATCTGGGTACTGCCGAAAATAATCTAAAGTATTTATACAATGATTAAGTAACCACTCTTTGGAACATTGTTCTGTTGGAAATCCAGCTCTGCGCACTAATTTTTATTTCCCTAGACCAGAGGCTACACTTTGTTTTTTAAATGGCGGAAACATCTTTTTTAATTGTAGATTCTATAAATGTTATATTACTGAACCCTGATGCAGCCATACAACCCCAGGCCATTACTGAGCCGCCGCCATGTTTTACCGTCTTGGTAAAAACTTATTTCTAAGGGCTGCGTTCTTGGTTTGCATTATTTTTGGTGGGATTTTTAAATACAAATATCTTAAACTTAATTTCACGGCTGAAAAGAATATTATTAAAATAAATTTGAGTCTCGTTTACATAGTTTTTTTTTTGCTAAATTCTAACTTTTGGTTTCGTTCTTCTTTGATATAAAGGGCTTCTTACGTGGCAGTCTATCATGTAGTCAATTTTGATGTAGTAATCGTATTCGTGCATACGGTTTTCTATAAGTTTTCGAAACATTTTCAGCCATTTTAACAGCAGTGGATATTGGGTTTGCATTTAATCCAGTTTTTTTAAGATGCTTTGGTCGTTTTACACCAGGTGAATTTTTTTTTTTTTTTGTTTTAAAGAGAAGTAACACGCAGGCAATTAATATGCCTATATATACTTGCGTTACTTTCTTTGGAATTATATCACAACTCTGCAACTGCGCATTATGTTTGTTTTTAGTGCAGAATTGCAGCGCCTCTTGTGGTGAGTAGGCGCATTAATGTTAAAGCTTGATTTTATAGCCTGTAGTTAATTATTTCACTTCGGTGGTGTTTGAATACTATACCACCGACGTAGGGCGCTGTGATACATATTAGTTATGATGGATAGAAAGAAAACTAATGATTATCAGAAACTGATGATGTTTGAGTGACAGCGGCTGGGAATCGAACCCGGGCTACAAATACCAACTCATGCTTAATGATCAAATGCGCTAACCAGCTTATTGTGTGTTTGATATACTTGTCTAAATTTCTTTTGCACAGTGATGCCTTCCAACGATTTCACCTATTTTACGTTGGGATTTAGTTTTTGTTTTATGATTTGCCGAGTATAAATTGATGTTTGTCTTCCTTTATAAATTTTTCACTATTTAACGTCACAACTTAATCTCTTTTAATGATAAATTATGAAACTTGCAATTATTTTATGTGGGACTTTATCATTATACTTTAAAACAAAGAAAAATTAAAAGAATTGCCTCTACTTTTGGGGTTTTTGGCATAGGGATGATGGCACTTTTTACTTTACTTTGATGCATAAAAATTGGTTTATTTTAATAATAAATCAAATAAATTTTGTAAACGCTTATGTGTTTGTTTCTTTTTTTTTTTGTGAAGTTAATTCTACTTAAATGCAATATAATTTTCAAATATAATTATTCATTTTAGTATAATTAAGTTTTTCTTTTCAAAATATGATATGGTGACTTTATTTTGACGCTCAAAGTAAATGCATAAATCAAGCATCTAGATAAAATTTACCATTTAAAATTTAATGAACTGGATAAATGTTTTTATACAAAATGCACAAAAATCTATTGAATATAAAAAATACTTATTAGGCCAGATCTGACATAACAAATATCATGATAGTGAAGTGCCACTGTTCCAAGTTTAGCAAAAACATGGACAAAAGCGAGTATATATTAAAATTTACATAAAATTCCAATTAAAGCCAAACAGCCAAATCCTTTAATCTTAACGATTTTGCTGGGGGTAGACAAATACTCTGGTCATTAACACAAATTTGGTAAAATTTTGTAAAACTTTTATAAATCACGTTTCAACCAAGTTGTACGTGGACAATTTATTTGTCGCAACTAACAGTTTTACTCCTCAATTACAGTGTCGTAGCTAGCATTTTATATTATTTTTATACAACCACAAAAATAAAGTTCTGTACAATAACAAAAATAGAGATGTTAAATAATGTGGTAAAGTTAAATGAACTTGTATATTCCCTATACTATAAGTAAGCTTGCTCGTTTACTGGGGTAGGGAACATTTTTAAAGCCGGTAAAAAATTTAAATATTATACTGCGAGGATATTTGTAAATGTAAATACAATTTTTAATATTTATTTGCAACCCGTTCAAGATACATTTCAATATAACTTTCTTTTGTAGGAATTAACGGCTTTAAAGTTTTACTGATAATATTTAAATTTGGATGAAAACTTTGTTTTATTTTAAATACTACTTCATGGAATTAAAACCTCCTGGTTTGGCTTGTCCAGTGTAGGGTAGAAATAAAACAAGAAACTTCCCTAACCATACAGCACAAATAAATGTACGAGTACATGATTTGGGCGAATTGTTTGAAAACATTTTCAATTGCAGTGCTGGTACCCTGCCAGTGCAATGTGTAGATTCTGGTGGCTGTGGGGAAAACACAAGTAACATTTACTGCAATTGGTGTAACGTTTAGAATTTATTATAAACGTTGGGAATAAAGTTTAAACGTTTCTCATATTTATTTTTTGCCAGAGTTTTTTTTTACAAACTTATGAGAAAGAGATTTAAAAGTTTTTTTGCTTTTCATTTTTCAAGCACGTGTTCGGATAACAAAACAACAAAAGTTTTGCTTGTTTTTTGTTGCTTTGTTTAATGGTTTCAATATAAACAAAAGGTGACTTAAAGTTAAAAAAAAGTGCTGTTATCATTAGAATCCATGTGTCTTTTTTTATACCCTCCACCAACACATTCTGTGTTAAACTTTGATAATATTTATCTGAAACCCAATAAAGTATATATGTATGAATATTCTTGATCCTTATAAAATTCTAAATAATTTGAGCTACATATGTCCATCTGCCTGTCCATGTAAACACTCTAACGTCCAAAATACACAAGTACCCTGCTTAAAATTTCCAAAAAATGCTTCTTATTTTGCAAGGCAGTTTGCTATAGAAATTCTGTCAAATCGGTTTAGCAGAACCGGATTTATGGGCCAAAATATGAGACAAGCTCCATAAAAAAAATTATATTTAGTAGCAATTTTGGCTTAAGTCGGGGCGGTCACGCATATATTCGAGTGGGCGGGGCTCCAAAGTTTGTAATATATTTAGCTATATCTTGAAAACTACATTTGTTTTATTAGACGATATATATATCAAATGATAGGTATTTTAAAGGCCTTCCAACGATATGTAACATGGCCTATTTATGTGGACCACCTATTGATACATTTTGCAAATTTATTTTTTGATCCGAAATTTTTTTAAATAATCTAAAAAATCCGGGAAAAAGGTCGACATGAGTAAGTACTTAAATTACAATATTTTCAAGTTAAGAAATTAAGCTTTAATATATTAAAGATATAATATGACCTGTAGGTAATATAAATCTGAAGATATTAAAGAAGGATTATGAAATTTCACCATAAAAAATACAATCTGTATTATGCGAAGCCGGTGTTCTGTATACCATAGAGGAGAAAACCTTTCCGCTCGGCCGTAGGCCGGCAATACAGGGTGTTCTATATTCCGCTAATTTTTTTTTTTGCAAGTCTTGTAATAAAATGCAAATAATACCAAAGAAATTTTGTACACGTTATGTCCGTGAAAAAATGAGAAACTATAATAAAAAAATAGTAAAAAATCGGTCCATGATTTCTCATAGCTTTGAAACAAATATCTTCCCGAAATATGACTCAATGATACATAAATGCCTATGAAATGGCAATATTCAAACAAAATTTTGCAAAAATAAGTTTCATGTAAAAAGAAATTGCAAAACGAAATAATGTTTAGTTCGGTCCAAGTTTGACCATGTATCCCATATCAAGGGAAGTGGGCAAAATTCACTTAAATACGTACAAATCTGACATACATATTGTTACCAGTTTAAAATTCAAAAAAAAAAAAAAATATATAATTACAGAAAATTTTTAATTTGGCTTGAGTTCATTTAATTTTAATTAATAACTCAAAGAATGGCACACTGAAATGCATTTTCTGCCCTGCCAAGGGCGTCATCAGCAATGTTTATTGTCCAAGGTCTACTTGTAAACATCATCTATTTAAAATATAATTCTTATAGATATATAAATTGTTGTACTTAATTTTATAATGGTTGGCCCATGTAAGGACCATAGCTTCCATATAAGGACCACATACGAAAATGTCATTAATTTTTATATATCTATATCTTATAATTATCGTTACCGATTCATAACTTTATACAGATCATTTACTGCAGAATTTTGTGAATTTAGGTCCATATTTTACCATTTCCCCCATATAAAGCAGTCTGCCGAAAATCACTTCAATATTCATAAAGCTCTTATAAATAATGGCACTGATGCGATATTATACACAGCCAAAATCAAATGACTGGATTTTGAGAATATCGGTCCATATTGTTCGTAAAATTGTATTTCATACAATATATATAATACTAAAAAATATGCACGAAGACTGAATTAAAAACATAAAATAAGTCTAGTTTTAGTCCTATAACCAGAGTAGTGTTTTATTTCTTATTATATTTAGATGGGGGGTATTTAAAAATCAGCACAGCCGAATATTTCACTCTAACTTGTAATATTTGAATTAATAATGAAGCCGAAATATATTGTTTATTTTCAGCCTTTTTTTTCTTTTTAACGTACAGAAGATTAGAAACAAGTTAAACTTTTATGGAAGAGACGTGTTTTATATTATAATTGGCCAGGCAGTAATTAGCTATAAAGTATCTCTGACCTATTCAAAACTTTATACACAAACAAATAATACTCTCACAATGGAAGATGTAGTTTATTTATTCGTCTTAAAGACATTAAAGCTTCCTTTAAAGTCATCCATCGTCTATAATTGGAGTTCATGAAACTCAAATCAGATTTGTTTTGCTTAAGGTGCGGTCACACTTGGCAAATATTTGCCAAAAAAGTCGTAACCATCAAATAAAATAATTTTTAAATCGTTTGTTTATTAAAAAAAAAACTTCTTTTTTCTAGGACAGGGCACAATAAATTTTTAGTCTTATTTTATTTGATGCTGTTTGATCTTGCAAAACTCTTGTAAGTGTAAACAACATCAAACAAATTTGTGCTAAAACAAGTGGTTACACTTTTTTGAGTTAATATTTGCCATGTGTGAACATAAAGCTGAGGTAAAAAAATTAGCACTGAAGACAGAATTGGACTGTACATATCCATTTTTCTTTAATTTAGGTCCCTAGTTATTCCCGTGACACATAATTAAATTATGTCAATCATTTATTCAACGTAAAAAATATTTGTGTAAATGATATTGGCTTTTTATTGGAAAAAATTTAAAATTTCAGGCATAGTATCTGTCGGTAAAAAATAGCACTATTCATTATAGATTACAGAAACAATTAAACTACATATATTTCAAATAAATAAAATAAAAATCAAATAAAATTGAACTGATGAAACAAATAACTTTTTAAAATTTTGTTGCCTGACCTTTGTTGGCAATAACGGCGGCACAGCTCTTCGGCATGGAGTTGATTAAGTTTTCACAATTTCTTGAAGTATTTTCGCCCTCGACTCCTTCACTACAGCTCAAAGATGCTCAGTGCTGATAGGTTTTATTTGCGATACACTTTTCTTTACTTCAGCCCAAAAATTTGCTATTGGGTTCAAGTCAGGTGATTGCGCTGCACAATCCATGACCTCAATATTGGCGTCAATGAACCACTGACATGCTTTTCTGCTTGTTTTGGGACGCTGTATTGCTGGAAGAACCAAATCAATGGCATTTCGTCGTCCATGGCATAGGGAAGCATACACATTATTTAGGATATCAAATTAAACATGCAATCAATGTATAGGCCCACTCCTTAATATGAAAAGTCTTAGATGTGAATTGTGGATTGTATTCTGCATTTGAGGGTTTTCTAACATATGAACGCGAAACTTTTATACCAAATAAAATAATTTTACTCTCTTCCATAGATAAAATATTTCGCCATTTATTAGGGGGTCATTTAAATATTATTATTGAGAAACCGGCCGATAGCGCTGATTTTGTTGGGTTTTAATGTTAAATTAATACTTTCCCAATGTGTGTGTGTATTTTTAGTTTGTCAAGTTATTTTGTTTATTATTTTTTTTTCAAACTTATCGAACTTATCGTAGGTTTAACACTACATTGACTCCACTGTGACCTGTAACGTATACTTAATATATAATTAACATGAAAGTTAAAAAACACTCATACGACATGTAGTCATATATTATTTATGGCCGGTTTTTAACTTAAAAACTAAAGTGTGTTTAAACTTAAATTCTGTTTAAATACCAGATCATATCTAAATAGAACTTAAATGACTGACTACGTCCATTTAAATACAACTTAAGTTTTCCATGCTACCATATGATTTTGACAGTTCTGCAAATTATGAAAATTACGCATTGAAGTTTTTTTTTTACTTTTTGATAAAAAATATTCAATAAATAAAGTAGCCGCGAATAAAAACATTGTGCTTATTATTATCAATATCAACTAAAACAATGAATTTAGATAAAGAGGACATGAATGATGCAGCTTTTGTCCATTTAGTTTACAACAATTTGTAAACTAAATAGTAAATCAGCTGTTAAATGTAGAAGTTGTTTATATTTTTTTGACACTTAATAGTGCTACCATACTTTTATCATAATTAAATACCAAACTTAATTTGAGACTGAAAAAATGAAACCGTATTTAAATACAACTTAAGTTTAAGGAAAACTTAACTAATTTCGTATTTAAATATCAAGTTAAAAACTGGCCATTAGTGATTAAAATAGTGATGCAGTTTATATTCACTTAAAGTTTTAACTAAACTACTAACAATACATTTAGGGCTGCAAACTTAAAATGAGAGTTGTCCAAGACTTAAAGAATCAGTATCTTTATTGTAAACATCTAATTGCTTACTCCCAAAGTATTAAGAGCAGAAATTAAAAGAAACGTGTAAAACCATAAACAGACCATCAAAAATAAACCTTTTTGGTGTTTTTTGTTGCAGCAGCAGTTGTTGACCTTAACAGATTACATCAAATATATCTGTGTAACTGTGTTTAAACTCACAACAATTAGTTTGTAGCAGCAACAACATTAACAAGCATATTTTTCAAACGTTGTTGGTTGGTTTTTATTTATTCAAAAAGTTGCAGCAATTATTGTCAATGACTACAGTTTTATGTTCTGCTGCTTTAAATAAATAATTAATTTTTTTTTTCTCAAAGGGATACAGTGCATTGAATATTATAATTCTAGTTAAGTTTATCTGAAAGAAATTTTCAAATGTGAATTGAAACTTCTCACACCGCTATAAAAACTATTTCTTCTAAACGAATAAAAAGTGAAATTTAAAAGAAAATTTGTTTTTGTAAGTCCTTTATATTATATTGAAGTAAACTTCAGTCATTTATGAAACAAATTCTACATCTCTGAAAGGAAATTGTAATTTTAAATTAAAAACAAAATGTGACTAGGCGTCATGGTTTCTGTGGCCACACTCACCCTCCAAACTTTGCTACATCCATTAAAATATTCGTTTGAAATAGTTTTTTTTATTTTTTTTTAACTATGGTAGAGATATTTTTATTTAATGTTTATACAAATGTGTTCTAATGTTTGTACTTAAATGACCAATAACTCTGCGAATGACTAAATGGTGGTTGAGTACGAGAATTTTTATTATTATTAAGCGATGAACAGTGGGGTGATTTAGAAAGTGGGGGAAGTAAATCTGTAATTTCGATTGCTATAGATGAAGAGTCTATGTTTTCAATTTGAACTTCAGAAACTCCGCGTAGTAGGGCACCCGTGTATCTGAGAAATTTAAAGCGATTCCAATTCTTTGTTTGTTATCCGTTTTCAAAGATATACATATGTATAAATATAAAATGAACTTATCATAATACCTCGTAGAAGCTACAGTTTACGCGATATTCGCATATGAACAATTTTTAATTTGTTTAACATAACTTATCCACTTTAGAAAGTTTTTTTTTTTAAATGGCGTTTTCATATATATTTTTTAAATATTTTTTGTGGATTGCTAAAACTTTATTAAATCTGGTACAAAATTATTTAAAAATTTGTACTGGATTTAATATTCACCCCTATCGTGAATAAAAATTCCACATGAAATTTGTTTCCTTTTATTTTTTTTAACATTGAATTTTAATAGGAAAAATGTGAAAAGGTAACAAATTTCAGGTGCAGTTTTTATTCACGATAGGGGTGATTATTACAGAGTCAAAATTTTAAAATTGATTTTTTAGCCTTTTTGACATTCATAGTACTTCCATTGTTATTAAATTATTTAAGAAATGTCCAAGAAGATGTATGTGTATGTATTTATATTTTTGGGAAAGTTGACTTAAAAAGGAATATTTGAAATGAAAATTAACCCTCCGATGAGCCGTGTGACGGCCGTGTGAAAAGGTCCCTGAACTTAAAACAAACATGACTGCCGTGAGTACAGTTTAATATTTCAGACCGAAAGCAATACAACCAATCATGTTTAAAGCTACGAATTTTCCATAATTGAGCATTTTGTTTCATAACAACGTCAAAACCAATCATAAAAACAATTTTCTCATAAAATTGTTTAAGTGAAAAAATAAGAAAATGCCCCACTGTCATGTTGCCTAAACTTTTAAATATCGTATAATTTCGCGATGTCATTTGACCAATATGCGTAAAAGAATCAATTTTTGAATTCGCAATGGCGTAATCTTTATTTCTATAATTCTCGTATGACTACGACTTGAAATGAAATTAAATTTAATAGAGAAATTACTTAAATTGAAGGAAATTTATTTCTAAATATTTTTGTTCTAAATATAGTTTTAAGATATGCTATGGTAATATGATTTAAATAATTTAAATGTATTTAAAGTTCTGTAACTGTAATTTTTGACCATGGAAGCTCGAATCAATTGTAGTCATTGGAATGAGTGGTATCAGCACATCAGCTCCTTAACATTTGCTGCTGATGATCGTGGCTTTGTTGAAATTCTGCAACACTTTTAAACACAGTCTAAAGTTTTTTTTATACTTATATATTTATATACAAATTTATTCTAATTAAAATTAAAATAAATCAAAAGCTAAATGCACTAGCAACGGCTTATGCCCTTATTCATAAAAAATTAAAGTAGACTTCAAATGTACTTTAAGAAAATTTGGTATGAAAATTTTGTCTTAAAGCACACTTCAAACCTACTTTATTTTTTATGAATACGGCAGTTAATGTTTAAGTTTATGTTAAATTACATTCCAGATGTTGCAAGGAAATGACAAAGTTATTCCTCATCCAATAACTGTGTCAATCGATTTGTACTTGAAAACTTTGTGTTTTATTTATTTATGCACAGATTTCCACTACCAAAATTTTCGAAAGCATATGTAATCTAAATCTTTATAATTGGAATTATTGGCTTTACAAAGTACTAGAAGACATACAGGCATTTCCGCAAATATATTTTTTAACATATGAATCAAGAATATTTTAACATATTATAATTTATTTGAAAATAAATGATTCTTAAACTTGAATTTACTCGTATAAAAAGAAAATACTTTTACACAGGCATTCTTTCTCTCATATTTACCAAAATAAAAAAAGTAGCTGATTATCCATCCTATGATAAGTTTAAAATGTTCATTTATTCTATATTAATACAATCACTAGTGTGAATGACTCTCTAATTTTTGTTTTTTTACATGATTTGTTTGTTTTCATCTTAAAAAGTTCATAAATACCCTGAAGTATTTTAGAAGTTTAAAGGGCTTACACCCTAAAATAGTGACATTTTCGTTATTGCTTATATGTATCTTTTGTTAACAAGTTACTACGAAATCGAAAAAAAGTCCACAAAGAAATTTAAAAAAAATATTTAAATTTCGTTGTCGTATAAAAAGAACCAATGAGATACTTGCCAATGTTTATGCAGTGTCACACAAATGTTGCTGGATAATATTTTAAACCTGCTTTATTTCCAAATATTTTAAATAAAACTGTTTTTGTAAAAAATATTAAAGTTTATAAAAATATATATTTTGTTACAAATTTTATTCAGATAAATAACAAATAAATACTTGATTAAAGATCAATATGACGTTGCTTTGAGTGATGCAGCGGGGCCACCAGGGAGACAGGAATCTCATCCAAATACAATGCATCCGTTTTAGTTAAAAGTTTACGTGTCTTTGAACTAAAATCCAATTCAATACGATTTTCAGGTACAGGATTTTCCTCAGCCAATAGTTGACGGTCTTGAACAGCAAACCATTGATTATAAACATCAACAGGATCAAGTTGTCAAAATTTGTGGAATGAAACAGCTGGCTGTTGTTTCAATAACTTCATCGGATAGTCGTTGGGGCAAGTCTTTTATTAAAAAGGATGAGAAGAATATAGTTAATATGTCAATAAAATGTATGTCTGCAATTTAAAATATATATTATTTATTCAAATTAAGAAAATGGTGCCTACTCGATGAAAGCGCGATGAGTTTGCAGTGAGTGCAAACAAGAGCCCAAAATCATATCATCCGGTGCCGAAGGTGAAGGACACGTACATTGCTGCAAAATAAGTTTAACCACTGGCAGAGAGAATGCAATGCCACCACCACCCGTTATATAATTGAAACCATCCTCAGCATACAAACGAAGCCGTAACGTTCACCTAGATAAATTTCCTCCATTGAGTTGTAACATCCAAGTACTTGGCAAACACCTGAACAAAACAAAAAACAAAGTATGCAAGTAAAAATTATATTACTAATGGGAGATGGTTTTATTCGGGATAGAGCAGTAATAGGAGAAGCTGAAAGTATCCTCTGTCAATGTGTTAAATGATGTTTGTGAGTGTGTGTGTATGTAAATGTTATTTTATTGAAAATTGCGGTAAAGAAAAATCACCGAAGAAAGTTTGATGGATGGATGTTATGAATGCTTGGATGGTGCGCAAACTTGTTGCCCACATAACCACAAGCATTTTCTATAAGACAGACAAATAATAGCAAAAATAAACTATCTTATAAATAAATCATGAGTCTATAAAAATCAATTTTTAAATGAAAATATTCTCCATTGCAATTCAATTTAATACTAAATTCATTGAGTTAAACTTCTTTAATCTTTCAATGAAACAAATTGAAATTTTAATAAAAAAAAATTAATTAAAATTTTGTCAGAATGCAACACAAACACTAAGATAAGACAGTCATCATGCATGTATGTATGTATGCATGTATGTATGTATGAAGGACATTAATACTAGACGAACATTTACCTTAATAAAGTATAATCGTCATTGAGAAATAGCCATTGTATTTGATGATTCACATGTTTTTCTTGATTAGCATGATGTAGACGGTTGCTGTTGGTTGTTGCAGTGCTAATTTCAGAATCTTTAATGTTTTAGCACAATGTCCCATCTCAACATTTGGCATGTCAGTATTTTTTTTTTTTTTTTTTTTTTTTTTATATATAATATATTTATTCAAAATTTAGTTAACAACAATTTTAAGTTGGTCTCAGCGTCACTTGGACATAGTTGAGACGAGTTGGCAAAATAAATATTACAATGAATTCTTCTTAAGATTATTACAATTTAAAAATATATATAAAAAAGGGAATAGATTATATGTATTTATATAAAATATGAATATATTTGGAAATATTATTCTAGAAGCATTTCTAAGTTTTGAAGTAAAAATTGTTTTATAGTTTTTTTAAATATTGAAATTCTTTGTATATTTTTAAAGTTTTCCGGAAGATTGTTAAACTCTACAGTACCCGCATATTCGATCCTCTGCTTTGTAGTTTCTAGACGACATCTAACCACTCTAAGATTAGAATTGTTTCTTGTATTATATAATGTTTGATTCCTCGTGAAAGATATAGTGTGAGAACCGATGTTATTAATGATCTTGAAAACGTATGTAAATAGGCGCATTTTATATAATCCATACACTGGAAGAACTGTCTTAGATATTTCTTTATACAAGGTTAATGTTGGAAAATGTAAGGGCAAACTAAAAACAGATTTCAATGCTTTATTTTGACATCTCTGCAAGGATTTTAGTTCACTGCTTTTCTTATAAGCATATATATTTGGTAAGTAATTTAAGTGACTTTGTATCAATGACTGATATATAATGAGTTTAGTACTCGTATTAAATTTATTTTTAAACTTATAAAGTAAACCAGATGCAGATACTACTTTCGATTTCAGGCTTTGAATATGAATATCCCAAGAAAGATTATTTTGTAAGTGCATTCCAAGAAATTTTGTTGATTGGGTTTCAATGATTTGATTTCCATCCACATATATGTTGAAATTTTGTCCATTTACTAAGTAAGGTCTAAATCTTATTAGTTTAGTTTTTTGAGCATTGATGATCAATTTATTGATTCTCATGTACTCCACAATTATAGCTGCATCATATTCCATTTGAGTTTTTAAGACAGTTTCATGCATATATGGATACAGAAGATTTATATCATCAGCAAATAATGTTAGCTTTCCAAACATAGGTAAGTTTTGCATATCATTTAGATAGATTAAAAACAACAAAGGTCCCAGAACACTTCCCTGAGGAACTCCAGAATTGATAGTGCTCGGGCAGCTCTTTCTACCATTTATTTCAACAAATTGTTGCCTTTTTTCTAAATAACTTTTAATCAACAAACATGAACTCTGATTAAAACCATAAAAGCTTAGTTTTTCAATCAATATTTGATGATCAACAAGATCAAACGCTTTCGTCAAATCATAAAAAATACCAGCCACGCCATTAAATCCATTATCTAAACCTTCGCAGATACCATTTATACCATATACCATAATGTTGGTATTGTGTTATCTTAAAATATTATAGAAACCTAAATAAGTTTACACAAGCCGAACATGCACAATCATGTTTTAAAAACAAAATAATGTGAATTGAAGAATCTCCCATATTTATTTATTGTTAGTTTAGATTTTTAAATTGGCAGACAAGTTTGAAGGTAAGATTTATAAATATTAAATCTAATATAATTGCACTATTTCGTATATTGTTTGTTTGAATGATCCTATGCTATTTCGGATTATTTTTGGAGAATGTTTTAGTATCACAAAAGCGACAACTTTGCAGATCAGTGGGAAAAGTTTAAACAGCAAATAAATGGATCAGCATATAAAGCAATATATTAATTGTAAATCAAACTATAATAAAAATATATCTAGAAGCTTATTCTGTATTTCTTTTAATAGAATAAAAATTCCGCATGAAATTTGTTCCCTTTTCACATTTTTCCTATTAAAATTCAATGTTAAACAAATAAAAGGGAACAAATTTAATGTGGAATTTTTATTCACGATAGGGGTGATTATTTATAAACGATGTTTTGTTTTTTTTTTTTTATCGGAACCATAAGTTTTGAAATACCTTTTTGCCATTAATATTCCACGGAAATATTTAACATGTTTGGCACACGATGCCCAGTTGGATTGTGTTTTTGCTATTCGTTTATTATGATATTTTGAACAAGTTTTAACGGCGAAATAAATTTCTTCTCATTTTGGAGGAAACTGCAAAAGAAGAATCTATATATATAAAAATGGTGTAAAAAATGAATTCATAAAATGAGAACGGCTGGGCCGATTTCTGTGAAATTCCGGAAAAGTCGGAAAATTTGGTAAAATCGAAAATTGAGTTTTTGTGTGAAATTATTCCTTAATTGCTTTCCAAATCAAAAAATAGAAAGTCCTTAGTGTAAATCATGAGAAATTGCGGAAAATTGGAAAATCTCTCCGCAAAAGTCGGAAAATTAGAAAAATTGGAAAATTGATTTTCTTGTACGAAATTTTGTGTGAAATTATTCCTTAATTGCTTTACAAATCAAAAAATAGAAAGTCCTTAGTGTAAACAATGGGAAATTGCGGAAAATCCGAAATGCGGAAAATTGGAAAATCTGTCCGCAAAAGTCGGAAAATTAGAAAAATTGGAAAATTGATTTTTTTGTACGAAATTTTGTGTGAAATTATTCCTGTTGTATTATATTATTACTCTATAGTTTGTCTGAAGGTTTAAAATTGAGGCGAGGCGTAGTTCGCCTGGTCCGCTAGTTTTAAATAAAAGAAATGTGTTCGTTTACGTTGAATTGAGTAATAGAAAATTAATTTTTATTAAAAACAAGTAAGAAAGTATAGTCGGTCAAGCCCGACCATATAATACCCTACACCTAGTATGTATATGTAAATATAAAACAGTTTTTCAGAAATGGGCGTTATATGGGAGATACCACCTATTTTAGACCAAAATTCAGTGTCCTGATGTATGTTAAACTTTATCTCGATATAAATACTTTTAAAAGAATTATGGAGCTTAAAGTGAATTACGGAGAGGGTCTTACATGGGATTTTCCCCTAATTATGGACCGACCATTATAAAAATAGGTGTCATTATTTCTGTATATAAGAAACTTAGTTGTTTCGAATTTTATTTGATTACCAACATTTTTAAAAAATTAATGACCGTTAAAGAGACTTTCGGAAGTGGGGAGCTACGACTAATTATAGACCAATCATAATAAAATTGTACCGTATTATTAGTATACATATGAAATACATTTGTGTTAAATATTATTTAGATTATTTAGATTTCTTTGCATACTTGCATAATTCAAAGATTTAAGACCAGTAAACCTCAATTTCGGGAGGACATTTGTATGGGGGCTAGGTGAAATAATGAACCGATTTCCACCAGTTTCAGTCCCATCCATCCTTGGACTGCAGAAATGTCACGTACAAAATTTTATGGAAATATCTTCAAAATTGCGACTTGTACTCTGCGCACAAGCTTTACATGGACAGCCAGCCAGCCAGCCAGCCAGCCAGCCAGCCGGACGGACGGACAGACAGACATCGTTAAATCGACTCAGAAAGTGATTCTAAATCGATCGGTATACTTTAAGGTGGGTGTTGGACCAATATTTCTGGGCGTTACAAACATCAGCACAAATCCAATATACCCTCCCCACTATGGTGGTGTAGGGTATAATGACACCTGCATATTTAAAAGAAAGTGTAAATAATTTAACAAGCAGAACATTATTTATTTTAAGATGCTGGTACAAGAAAACAGATGAATTTGTTGAAAATCCCTGCTATATTTTAACTTTTTTGTCTTTAGTTAATGAGTAATAATTTAAATGATACGATATACTCGTACAGAATTTTTCGTACCGCTAGTACAGCAAATAAACTGGTGTATTGTTTTTATGGATGACAGAAATATTGATCCCAAATTACTTAGTTTGGATTTCAGCTAGAATAATCATAAATCGAAATTTATGAAATTTAAGCTACAAAAAACTTAATTTTGAAAACTGAAAAGAATGTGTAACTGTTCTACTCGGGAATATTTTCACCAGAAATCCAAAAATATTTTGGAGTTTATTTGCAACATTACGGGGATTTCTTTATAAGTGTGATCGTTCATAGTTTTTTTTTTGTTCAAAATACAGACATTCTGTTGACAGGGAGATAAAGATATAAGCCAATAACTTTTTCGCCCACCGCGGTGCACCAGAGAAATGCGGTGATTATGACCGATTTATTCGATAAGAAAAAAATTCTGTAATCACAAGCAAAATGTTTTTATACCTACCAACAAAAATATGGGGTGTATATTACGTTTGAAATAAAAGATGATTAACGCGAACGGATTTCACATGCCCAAATATCGGTTTATACACTTGCAAATCGACATTGATGTCGGACAAAAAAAAAAATTAAAAAAAAATTCTAAGTGCCGTTTTTTTTTTCAATTTTTTAACAAGTTTTCTTAGTAAATTAAATGAGAATTATTCCTCTTGCGAGTATTTGAAAAATTTAAAAAATTTTTATTCGAAGTTTTACTTCAAGTTAAATATACAAATTGTTTTCCAACGGAAAGCTATATGAAACATATAACAGAAATACACAAAAATAAATTGTAGTGTATACAATTGTTTTCAAAAGAGCCATTGTTTCGTTAGCTGTGTGGCAAGTGGCACTGTCCTGCTGAAACCACATATCGTCCACATCCATATCTTCCAATTCGGGCCATAAAAAGTTCGTTATCATCTCACGATAGCGAACACCATTCACAGTAACTGCCTGACCGGCCTCATTTTGGAAAAAATACGGCCCGATGATGCCGCCAGCCCATAAACCGCACCAAACAGTCACTCTTTGTGGGTGCATTGGTTTTTCGACAATCACTCTTGGGTTCTCATTCGCCCAAATGCGACAATTCTGTTTATTGACGAATCCACTGAGGTGAAAATGTGCCTCATCACTGAAGATGATTTTCTTCGAAAATTGATCATCCACTGTTGCCATTTCTTGCCACCATTCTGCCCATTCACGACGTTTGGAATGGTCAAGAGGCTTTAGTTCTTGAGCCTATTGCTTCTTGTAAGCGTGTAAATGCAAGTCTTTATGCATAATGTTCATCACCGATGAGCGTGAGAGGTGCAATGGTTGGGCACGACGACGAGTTGAGGTGGACGGCTCTTCAGCCACACTATCGCGAACAGCAGCAATATTTTCTGCAGTACAAGCTATACGAGCATGCACTGGTGTTTTCACATCTTCTACAGATCCGGTTTGCTCGACTTTTTCCACGATTTTTGCGATTGTACGCACATTTGGACGATCAAATTGACCAAAAAAATCACGAAGTGCACGATATGCATTTTGATTTGAACGCCCATTTTCATAATAAGTCTGGATAACTTTAACACGGTGTTGAATTGTGTGTCTCTCCATGGTTCAAATTGAGTAAGTCTTAAATAGAGAAACGTCAAATAAAATTCGGAAAAAAGCTTGGCGTTTAGGTGTGGTTTACATTCAACATCGGCCCTTTCAATTTAACCACCCTTTATTTAACTTGAAGTAAAACTTCGAAAAAAAAACTTTTTAAGTTTTCTTAGTTTTAATAAATTTTAGTTTGGTGAAGCTAAAAAATTTATTTTACTGGTGGATTATTGTAAGTTTTCAAAACTCGTTCATTGCAATATGGAAGTCTTTTAGCAAAACTCATTTTTTCTTTATCGATTTTGTAAATTTTAAAGTTTTAATAGAAAATATCCTAATATTTAGGAATTAGTAGCTTTCAACTTGTTTTTTTTTCTTGGACCAGCACTCAGGGGACGACCCCTTCTTATGCAATGCATTGTGTTGGAACTTGAAAAATAGGTTATGGGAGAGAGGATAGAGGGAGTAGTGTTTGTGAACATTTGACTTGAATTTTCCTATATTGAAAGTGGCAGGGAATACATCTGCTGGTAGTTTGTTCCACATACGGACAGTACGGCTAAAGAACGAATTTTGCCTGTAGTGCATTGTGCGATCTACTGTCCAGTCGACCACAAATGGATGAGCCCTGACTGAAGAACGGTTATTAAGTAAAAAACTACGTGTTTCAGGAACAAGTTACCTGATTTCAGCAGAACAATGTAACACAACCCACATTGCGACGTTGCTCCAATGAATCAATAGAGTTAGATACCCTACTGTCACTGTCGCCCTCTCCTATAGGCGGTCGAGTAACTCCAAAATAGACTTCGAAGCACTGGCCCATACATGAGAGTTGTATTCCATTTTCGGCCGACTATAGGTGGTGTAAATATTAAGAAGATCAGGCACTTGAACGCTTCTTTTGACACTTGAAAAATGTGTTTGCTGCAGCGCACATCACACTGGATTCCCATAACGAGAACGTCAAGAGCGTCTGATTCCTTAATATTTACACCGCCCATAAAAACAGATGAAGCAACATGATCTGTTGTGCGTTTGGGCATTAATAAACAACACTGAGTCTTACGTGCGTTAAACTCGACTCTGTTCGCATAACCCCATTTCGAGATTGTGTCAAGATCTCGACTCAGCGTATCATTCATATTTTGTCTCATTTCCCAAATCTCCAAAGGGTTTGGTCTATGGTTAAATGAGTATGAATGGCAAATATTGCTATCATCTACTGTGTACTTTGTTAGCGTAGAGCACTAACATTGCAAATGCTATGATGCAATAACATTTGCACAAGATTGTGAATTGCTCTATTGTGTAAATTAATTTTTGTGTCTATTATTTTACTTGTTTGAATATATTACAGAAGATGTGTGTATATCTATAAATAAGACCATAATCAAGAATGGATAATAAACAATTACAATTGATCAACTCAATTGTTTGTTTATATAGCATTATGAATTTACATAGAATTAACAAACATAATTTGCAATATAGGTGGGACGGTTGTTAATTACTTTTGCTTACTAAATAGATGCACATGAACTGCTTTCTCTATCAAAGTGGAAGGTTGAATTTAAATTTGTCCAAACAAAAGAATAGAACCTTTGTGCCAATCATTTGGAGTAAAAATTTAAACTAATAAAATTGCTCTTTTTTTAAATATCATTAAAAAGTGGTTGGCCATATAACATACTTAGCTTTGTCTACCATATATCAAATTAAATATTAATTCTGCATAGAAGCATTTCAAAAGTATTAAAGTGTCATCTTAATGTACATTTCTTCTACAATTACATCCGTGCTTTCTCATATTGTTATCATAGATTCGCATTAATATTTTTAGTTACTTATAAATTAAACTCCTTGTTTGTTATAAATATCTACAATGGATACTGAAATGCAATGTAGGCAATAATTTACAAATAAAACACAGCAACACAACACATCACACATTACAAATAAACGCACATACAGTTTCCTTGACTTTTACGAAATTAAATTATCAGTACAATACATCATCATAACTATACTAAAAATAAATAAATAAAAATATTTACTAATAAAACATCAACTAAACTTAATTGAAGATAAATAAAAGATAAACAAGCTTAATACAGATTTATTCAAAGATTAAAGGAATGGTCACATTAGGCAAATATTTACTTAAAAAAGCGTTACAACTTGTTTTAGCACAAATTTGTTTGACTTTGCTTACTCTTACAAGAGGCTTGCAAGATGAAACAGCTTCGAATAAATTAATATTATTGTGCTTTTGGCGTAAATAAGAAAAGTTTTTTTTTTAAGTAAATAAACGAGCTCAAATATACATACATGTATTATTTAGTGGTTACGTTTCTTTCGGCAATTATTTGCCAAGTATGACCGTACCTTATAAATTATATAAGAACAAATATTAATTGTATTCGCATATACACATGAGCTCAAGCATTTGTTGTTCCATATTTAGCACAAGTCTTTATACCCTACACCATCATAGTGGGGAGGGTATATTGGATTTGTGCATATGTTTTTCGACTCAGAATCACTTTCTGAGTTCATTTAACGATGTGCGTCCGTCCGTCTGGCTGGCTGGCTGTCCATGTAAAGCTTGTGAGCTGAATACAGATCGCAATTTTGAAGATATTTCAATAAAATTTCATACGTGATATGTTTTCGGCCCAAGGACAAACGGGATTAAAACTGGTGGAAATCTGTCCATTATTTCACCTAGCCCCCATACAAATGTCCTCCCGAAATTGGGGTTTACCGCTCATAAATCTTTTAATTATGCAAGTATCCAAACACATTTCATAATAAATGAGTGGTAAATAAAGCCAAATCACAGCTACGTATTTTGTGCAGATCGGTCCATAATTAGTCATAGCTCTCATAAATGGCCCACTTCCGAAAATCACTTTAAAAACCGTAACTCTCTCAAAAATTTTGGTATCCAAATAATATTTGACACAAATAAGTTTCTTATATACAGAAATAATGGAACCTAATTTTATAATGGTCGGTCCATAATTAGTCGAAACTCCCATATACAACCCTCTCCGTAATTCAATTTAAGATAAAGTTTAACACATGTAATACTTATATGCACATACATCATGACACTAAATTTTTGGATGATCGGTCCATAATAGGTTATATCTCAAATATAACGCCCATTTCTGAAAAACTGTTTTATACATATACTGGGTGTAGGGTATTTTATGGTCGGGCTTGACCGACTATGCTTTCTTACTTGTTTTTATTTGTTTTATTTTTTAAATGATTTCTATGACAAGTTAATGACACTTTTTTATTACTTACTCTACTGGTGTTATTTGGCACCTCCAATTTAAATTTATCAATTCATTTATTATTTGTTGCCGACTAGAATTCATAGTCAACAATTAATATTGAAATTGTATACCCAGTGTCATTGTAAATATGTTTTATTTTCATCTTATGACCTTCAATTTCGTACATTTATTCAAACTTATTTGATCTAAGCACGTGACACTTGTGTGATTATTCTTTTTGCTACGAACTGGCTACCGTTTTAGTTGAAGCAACGCTCTCAACTATTTCATCTCAAAGGTTTTTATCTCAAATTGTATTTTATTTACGCTTAATGTAAGTTGAGTAGTGCGCCTACTGCGCCGATGCGAACAAATTGTGTTTTTATGAATGAAATTTCAATTTGAGTGATAAGTTCGTTGGGATTTTTTTTGGTATTGTTTCATTTTAAAGACTCAATGAAGCTATTAGTCAGTTTAACTATGAACCTTGTTGTTTAGAAAATTAATATAATTTATATTTAGGTAGTATTAACAAAATAAATGCTGATATTTCTTTCTGACAATATGTTCAAGCTTTTTTTCATCAGTCATCCTATTGTAGTAGACTTGGTCGTCAAAGTTTGTTCTATATGGTGAAAGAAAAAGTTTTTTTTTACATTCCATAAACATTGTCGTGTTCTGTAAAAAATTAAGATTTAATATTTGAATATTAAGGTGATTTTAAGAAGCGGAATTTATAAACAATAACGAACCAATTCAAACCAAATACCGGTATGTTATTCATCTTGAAATGAAACTTATTTCTAATCAATTTTTTACGGATACTGCTTTTAGGCATTTACATATCATAGAGCCATATGGGACTAGTAGCAGCGATCGTGGACCAATTATTATTTAAACAAAAAAACATTATATTTGAAGGAAACAGAAAAAAATATCGAGTTTGTCTGAAACTTTGGTCTATAAATCGAATCCTACTGCACCAGTTTTGACCATTTTCAATACCAAACATTTCGTTGAAACGAAGTATGTTTGGGAAAGGTTTCCTTGATCTTCCTCTTTTTTCAAAACTCTATCGCACCTTCAACAGACAGACGAAAAAGTCCAGATCTAAACAAACCTAAGAGTATGTAATCTAAAGGTACGGTCACACATGGCAAATATTTGACGAAAAAGACGCAACCATTAAATAAAATATATTTAAATTCTTTTGTTAATTTCAAAAACTTATTTCATTAAGGACAAGTCATACAAACAAAATTAATTTTAGAACAATTATTATTTTTAGTTGAACTGTTATTTTATTTTTTTTTTTAATTTTTGGTTAAATTATTATTTTTACTGAAGGTAGGAATTGTTTTACAACTTGAAAACATTTTTAATGAACATTTTCTGGGTTGAATTTACATGTTTCGAGAACAGCCACATTCTCTCATCAGAATTCTTTACGTTCTAACCGTCTGCACCACTGCGGTGCCCGCTAGCCAACAGACAAACATCAATCCTTTAACCAGTGTTACCTGGTGGTTCGAAATTTGCTGTAATTATCATTTTTCAATTTCTATTTATATGTTGCCTACTTTTCTTCAGTTCGTATTCATGTCAAGATTTTTTGTGTTGTAAACTTGAATACATTTGTTTATTATGTTTTTTGTCCACTTTCGTCGACATTTTTATGGGTACCACTTTTCAGTACAAATACAAACATTAGAAGCTAGTGCCCATAGCTATTTTAATTTTATTTCATTTGATGCTGTTTGATCTTACAAAACACTTGCAAAAGCAAATAGCGTCAAACAAATATGTAATTTCAAATATGGTAACGCTATTTTGCATAAATATTTGTAATGTGTGACCGTACCTTAAGGTTTGGAAATCTCACTTCCTTCGTATAGTATTGAATCAGAAAAAAAAACTTCGAAATTTCACTTCTATAACATATCTGGTGGAAATTTTTCAAAAGGGTGAGTGAGTCTGTTCTTAAAAAAATTGTTGAAATCTGAAACATTCAACTGGAATTAAGAAACTCATATTGAAACTGTAACATGTAGGGAACCTCTGCAATGTGGGCTTTGAATAAATATAAAATAAAAGTTTTTTTTTTGATTATGACTATCAACATGAGTTGTAATCATTATATGATTAGATTTTCAAACTTTGAAGGATTTATATTTTTATTTTTTTTACATTCAGACCAAAAGCAGGAACACAAAACCGAACCAGTAGTATAGAAACAATGACACAATTTAGCGGCTTCTGAAAGTTTTGTTGGTGCCTCGATAGACTAGGCGATAGAGTGCCGGACTATCAGTCAAAGGGTTCGATTCCCGCCAAAGACTCTGGGTGTTTTCGGCAGATAAGCCAAAAGCTTGACAGTTTGTGTTTGTTAATTTAAAAAAAAAAAAATGCGAATATTTAATTTGATTTCTATTTGTTCATGCCTACTTTAGTCATATTCATAAAATGATGATTTGTTTAATGAAATTCTATGTTCAAATAATCTGATAATTTGGCAAAAGTGTAATAATTATTTGTTTGCATTTTAGGAAATTGACTATATTGGGAAAGCAGAAATATATGAATTATAGTTCATTAACTGAAAAAGTATTTAAGGAAAGTGTCACTAAGTTTCAGTTCATTTCAATTAACAATTGGCACATAGAGTTTTATATTTGTTTAGTTTAAATATATGTTTAGAGAAATGGATCATTTGAAAAGTTTGTCAATAATAGACCATTAATAAAAGTAATTTTCTGTATTTATTTTGTAAAACAAACGCATGTATTTATCGTGATCATTATAGGAATACTTATACTTTTCAAATTGTATTATTAGCGGTGATTAATGATAATTGTAAAAATGTCACTTGTTTTATCATTACTCAGATAGAGTCACAATAACGTATATGTAGACTTATAAATAAAGGCATATTTTTATTGTTGTACAAAGAAAATTTTTATCCTTAAGAATTTGTAGTACAAAGGAGATTATAATACCTTGGTATAAGAAAAATTAATTCAAAAGACATTTAACCTTTTCAAATAAAACCATTTATTTCATTGTAACTTAAATCGTTACCATCTGATAAGAAGTTTAAGTAAGACATTTTATGTTGACTTTATTTACTTCTTTTGTTTGTGAAAAAGCCATGAACTGAAAATATAAATTCGTTAAACATACATAAAATATGTACGGAAATTAAAGTTTTTAAGTAGTTGTCATTCGTTTATTTTTTGTTCTATCAAAAAACACTTTGTAATATTATATTTTTCAGAGCTAAATGTTGCAATTTTAGAATTCTGATTGCAATTAATTTAGTTCATTGTAGTCTATTTCGTATATTTGGAATATTTATACCCTACACCATCATAGTGGGGAGGCTACATGGGATTTGTGTTGATGTTTGTAATGTCCAGAAATATTGTTGCAACACCCGCCTTAAGTATCACTTTCTGAGTCGATTTAACGATGTCCGTCCGTCCGTCCGTCCGTCCGTCAGTCTGTTTGGCTGGCTGGCTGTAATTACGTAATTCAATTTAAGCTCCATAAATCTTTTAAAAGTATTTATATCGAGATAAAGTTTAACATACATAATATTTATATTCACAGAAATCATGACACTAAATTTTTGGATGATCGGTCCACAATAGGTTATATCTCAAATATAAAGCCAATTTCTGAAAAACTGTTTTATACATATACTGGGTGTAGGGTATTTTATGGTCGGGCTTGACCGATTATGCTTTCTTACTTATTTTTTAATTCAATTCAAAACAAGACTGTAGTTTCTAAATATTTTTAAAGGAAATTAAATTATCCACCTTTTAGATAAGACCCCCCCCCCCTTCCCCCCTTTAAAGTATAGAATAAAAATGGTGTTTTTAACCATGTAACATAAAAATGGTTTGAAAGGAGCTAAACTGCAGTGCATGGACATTAGAGTGCTTCCAAAAAAAATTAAATTGCGAAAATTGTTTTCTGGATTGTAGAAACACGTGCTTAAAAATATCAGGAGGATAGGAGAACGTTAACTTTGGAAAATATGCCCATTTTGAGTTTTTGCAAAAATGTTGCCATTAGGTAATCATTTTTGCATTTTAGTGTAAAAGAATCGAAATGTGTACGAAGTTGATGTTCTAATAAAATATAAAAGATAAAAATCTGTTGAAATATTTTAAAGTTATTACGTATTCCCCAGGCCATTAACGTGTTTCACACCTCTTTACATGTTAATTCATAATGACTTAAATAAAGATATCATACATTTCTATAAATTGTATGTTTTTTTTTGAATCAAATCCGAAAACTCTTAAAAAATCAGTGTAATTTGTTTTTTTGTCCATATGTATATTCAAACAGCAACGTGACTTATTGTCTAACTGATTGATTTATTCATCATTGCACAGCCCAAATCGCTAATGCTAGAAAGTTTAGTTACTGAATTCATTTTGCAGAGTATAGATGCATTAAGAAGACATTTTTGAACGTCCGGCCATTAAGATGAATAAATTGGGTAAAAACGGTATCGGTAACGGTAATAAAAATGTTAAGGTTGTATGGCTTTAAACAAAACAGTTCTGGTACTTCTAGAAAATTTGAAATTATAGATGATCAAAACTGTTTACCTTCTAAACAAATTATATATTATATAAATAATTTGGTTTTTAAACTAATGTCTTTTAAAATCCCTGGAATACGTGATGGAAATCTGATAACTGAGAAAGACCTAAAGTAGATGGTTAAAAGGCCAATGTAATAAAGTAGATTTTTAGTGGAGAATTTTTAAATACATTGACCTATAATTGACCTTGAATCATTAAAACATTTCAACTTTACATGTGAGCTTTCGTACCTCGTAGCTTACCAAAAATAACTCCTACATCTTAAGTTCCAAAGGTTATATTTATTGACCGATCTATAAACTCTTAAAATACTTATCACAATTTGTACAATTTTTAAAGACGGCCATATTTTTGCAAACTATTTCTTACTTTTCCTTAAATTTCGCCTCACGAATATTTACACATGTCTGTCAACATACAGGGCACATTACATTACATCATCATAGTTATTGCCAGTTTTACTTGTCCTGATATTGTTGTTTATGCTTTCCCATGTGGCTGTGGGAAATTGTCTGCCTTTTGGTACTTTTGTTAGTCGTAAAGATGGTGGTACTACTGCCAGGGTTACATATGTCATCTTTATGTTTCTCTATCATTTTTTTATTAACCATTATGCGAATATCAGTGTACGACAGGTCAGAAGCATTATAAATAAATACAGCATTAAAAGTGCCAAGTTCAGTTGAAATTGTAGTACGTGTTGATTTATTTGTAGTTATGGCAATTTCTTCTGGATGAGTATATTATTTGTAAAGGTTGACTTGAGGATGTTTAATATTACTATTTTGTATCTTTCTTTTGGAAACATAAACATGAATGAATATTATTTTAAAGTTAAAGCAAATACATTCTCATTTATATTGTTACATATGTATTTACACATGCAATTTTCTAACCTACACATTCAGGTACAACAGTGTTTCAAATGTTTGCCTTGATGTTTGAGTAAAATTTAATGGCAGCAGCTGTTGCAGGGTAAATGTAAAATCAGAACGAAAAATAAACACAAATAAATCATTGTAGCTTTAAACGCATCCCAACTCTTAAAAGGAACAACTGCAATATATATGCCCTGATTTCAAACATTAACATAATAATAAATTAACATGCATAAATATACAAACTAGCGCCTACACAGTTCTGTTCATATTAAAATTCGTATAAAATATAAATTAAAATGAATTTCACATTTTAAACTGGGCTTTAATGGATTAACTGCCTCTTAGCTTATTTACATAAAACGTAAATCGATTTGATGGTGCTTTCTATTCCATCATAAAATTGAATACTATAGACTTTTTTTCTTTGTATATTATACGAATTTACTTAGATCTGTTGTTTGAAGGTCAATATGTTTTTGAGGATAGCTGACAGTTTTATTTCATTTATATAATTAAGCATTCTACAACCTATTCCCTTATTTAATTTTAATTGGACTTCTATCTACTAATATTAATCTTAAAAAAGTTATAACTTCACGTGCTGTTAATAATGTGACTTAATATAAAAATTACTCATACGACCAGTGTGACATTTTTATTCGTATTTTGGCAGTTTAAAAAAAATTTTAGTTGAACAAGATAAACGGCAAACTTATCAAAACTCGTAGACAATTACGAGATGCGTATAATGTCTTAGAGCTGTCCACGAGCCAGAAAGTTCATTCATTCAATGTATTAATTTATACATACATACATTTGATACATTTTCTGCAATTTTCTTGTTTGTCCTACATTTTAAATCTGCCCATGTCTGTAAAAAATAAATTTTTTAATTTTTTTGCATTTTATTTATTTTTTACTGCTTTAAATTGTATTATTTACCTTTTTCCACTCTGCAATAGAACGCAAAGGTGGCCCAAGGGAGTTTAATTTTAGGCTCAAAGCGCTCCGTTTCTCCTCTAAAGCAAACTTACTACCTCCAAACATAGGCGTTCCTCTGGCCAACTCCGGATTATCTTCCAAAATTCATCGTTGAAATTATCATATAATGATTAAATTGTACAGAGATACTTACCATATGTTTTCCATTATATTTACTTTCATGTATAATTTTATAATTTGCTTAAACTTTTTCATTCGACAACAAAACAATAAGTGAATAGTTTTGACATTTGTGTTTGCAAAGTTATAACAATACGTTCGAAATAGTTGAACCGCATTTTGTATGAAAGTACTTACGTTTTCGTCCGAGTTGTCGTTCGCACGAACCCAAATCAGTTTTCGTTCGCTTAGAATGCGAACAATCTCTTTCTTTCTAGATCGCTGAACAGTCTATAATTTCCTTAATTTTGGTAATGTTCACAAGATGTTTCTTGTATGCTTTTCCTGTCCTCTTCGTCCATTGTTCCAAACAACCATTTTGACATACTTCCTATCCCATTTATTAGTTCTAATTTTTCGTGTGTTCCGTTTTGGTATTAAAGTCATTAATTTATTTCTAGCGTCTGACAATATCCCATATTGTCTGCATCTGAATATTACAAGAATGTATTATTTCTAACTTAAATTTCTAACTTATATTCCGTTTGTTCTTTATGTCTAACTGTCTTATAATTTCTAACAAAACGTTCTACACTGTCATCTCTATAAAACGGTTTGTCCGCATAAACTTTAGACTTGACATTTCGCCACAGGAAAAAGTCTAACGGTGTGATATCACACGATCTTCGTCGACAATCGACCGGCCCAAAATGTGAAGTTATGTGCTAAGCAAAGTGATGCGATGTGTGAAAAGTGGCACCGTCTTGCTGAAACCAAATGTCGCCAAGATCACGAGCTTCAATTTCAGGCATCAAATATACGGTTATGGTACGATAACGGTCGCCATTGACGGAATCTACTCTCCATAGTCTTCTTGTACACTCTCAACTACACGAATTTTGGTTCCAAAAATTTGTGATGGTGTTGCGAATTGTATGCTCAATAGGCCGATTATGTTGACCATAAATTGAGACAAGTGCACAAAACACATTCCTCACAGAACGTGAATTTTTGTAAAAATGTTGAGCGATTTGTAAACGTTGTTCAGGCGTAAGTCTTTCCATTATGAAATGCCAAACAATACTAAACAAAAAAAGATGACAGCCTGATACGACTCATACGTGATCTGTCAGAAAAGGGTGTTAAAAAAAGTATTTCTACTTAAATCACTCTACACTTAGTAGAATTCGGAGGCGTTAAAAATAAATTTAAATATTTTTACACTTGTAAAAGTTACAAGCGCTCTCACTCACTGACCAAAACTGATTTTTTTTTTAACTGATTTTTGGCCCACTCTAGTAACCCTTTTGTTTAAAATTTCTTTATTAAAAGCCAAACTCACCACTTATTGATATCTTGTGTTTCATGCAAATCTGCCAAATATTTCGGAATCTCTTAGTTTACAATCGAACTATACTATTATGGTCCGTAAACTAAAACGTATACTTAATACAAAATTATTATTAAACTCATATACGACATGTGGTCATATGCAATTAATAAAATAAACACAGTTTCAGAATACAAATTTGTTTAAAACTTTAATGACAAATTATACGGAAATATTTTTGTTGCTTCAAATATTAGCAGCAACTATTGTTACATATTGTAATGTTAAATTGCCGCAATCAAAATAAATCATGAAACAATCAGCCTTATTATGAGTGTCGTTTTCTTTTTACGACAACAACTGTTTCCTAATAGATTAAAGATAAAATTAAAAAAATTTGTTTCTTTTAATATTATCTTTAATCTATTACGAAAGAGTCGTTGTCATAAAAAGAAAACGACACTCATAAAAAGGCTGAATATGTTTGATTTTCTTGTGTGTATAATTTTTCTGACAGCAATTGATTTCAATTCTGTCATGAATTAGACATTGTAAATAATTGATTGGTATATTGAAAATTAATAGGCTGAAATATTAGCAACTTGTTAGTGGACTTCATAATGTAAATTGGAAATTTATGTAGGACCGGTGCCCATTTGGTTCAGATGATCAGCTAAACAACAGAGACGGACGGGTGTGGCAGGTCTTTTTGCAAAGTTACAGTTGGGAGTTTGAAAGCAACAACAGAAGATTAAAAAGGACACGTGCAACAGTCGGACGGTTTTAAATATATTTTAAGTTGGCATAGAAATTTTCTTTTCAATAAATGAATGTAATATGTTGTTTTTGAACTGTGTTTTGATTTGAGGCTTAAGAAGATAGAGCAAGAAAATTTATTTATATTATTTGAAATTAGCTTAAAGAACCAAATAAATTATTCTATATGCATTGAAGAAACTTTTCTATATCATCTGTTCAACAGATTGAATGCTTCAATGTAAATGATTTTCATAATTAGCTAGTTACAAAATATTTACAAGCGAAATACTTATGCAAGATGGTTGGAATCATTATAAAAACCTTGTTTGCCACCTCCATCATAATAAATGCTGAAAAATATTTTTATCATTTTCATCATAATGGTCAAATGATTCTACTTAAACCTCCACCAAATCTGCGGTTTACGAATTATTGTTGAATTACGAGAATGTTTATTTAAGTGAGAATGTTTACATGAGTGAGGTTAGATAGCACTTGCTATATAACTTTTCAAAATCTTGAAAAGTTTAAGTAACCGTTTAAAAAAGTATAATTTTTAATTCAAATATTGGAAAAACAAAAAATTTTGGTCAAAATTTATTGTTTGTTATTAGATTAAATTTGTTTGAAATGAACTTTATTGCTGGGGGTATGTAGACTTTAATGTTTCCATTACATTAAACCTTTGAATGATTTTCATATAAATTTATTATTTTATCTTGCATTGCCATCATAATTGTGATAAGACAACATTAAATATGTGTCGTAGTTTAAATGACATTCAAAACAATTGGTTTTAGTGTAAAACTTTTACCTGTTGAACCATTAATTCACACTTTTTAATTATCTTATTTTTTTCTTGGACCAGCACTCAGGGGACGACACCTACTTATACAATGCATTGTATTGGAACTAGGAAAATAGGTTATGGGAGAGAGGATAGAGGGAGTAGTGTTTGTGAACATTTGACTTGAATTTTCCTATATTGAAAGTGGCAGGGAATACATCTGCTGGTAGTTTGTTCCACATACGGATAGTACGGCTAAAGAACGAATTTTGCCAGTAGTGTGTTGTGCGATCCACTGTCCAGTCAAACACAAATGGATGAGCCCTGACTGAAGAACGGTTATTAAGTAAAAAACTACGTGTTTCAGGAACAAGTTCCCTGATTTCAGCCGAACACATTCCATTATAGTATCGATAGAATAGTGTAATACAACCCACATTGCGACAATGGTCCAATGCATCAATAGAGTTGGATACCCTACTGTCACCGATAAGCCTCTTCGCCCTCTCCTGTACGCGGTCGAGTAACTCCAAAATAGACTTCGAAGCACTGGCTCATACATGAGAGTTGTATTCCATTTTCGGCCGACTATAGGTGGTGTAAATATTAAGAATATCAGGCACTTGAGCGCTTCTTTTGACACTTGAAAAATGTGTTTGCTGCAGCGGACATCACACTGGATTCCCATAACGAACACGTCAAGAGCGTCTGATTCCTTAATATTTACACCGCCCATAAAAACAGATGAAGCAACATGATCTGTTGTGCGTTTGGGCATTAATAAACAACACTGAGTCTTACGTGCGTTAAAATCGACTCTGTTCGCATAATCCCATTCCGAGATTGTGTCAAGATCTCGACTCAGCGTATCATTCATATTTTGTCTCATTTCCCAAATCTCCAAAGGGTTTGGTCTATGGTTAAATGAGTATGAATGGCAAATGCTGCTAATATCTGCAAAAGAATAGATAGGGTTTGAAGTTTGACAAAGAAGCTCATTTGTAACGATAAGAAATAAAGTGGGAGAAAGAACGGAGCGGTACGCCTGAATTAATCTTGAACTCGTCTGATGAGATCCCATTTATAACAACTCGTATAGTGCGATTTCTGAGGAAACTCAATATAAATCGTCTTATCATCAATATATTGATCTGCTAACACTTTCAATAGAATCAATTATTAAACAGCAGTGAACGAAAGAAACGGCAACAAGTCAGGCATTTATTTAAAGTCAAAATATAAAGAAATTAAAATTCATACACACTTTAATTTGCCTTATTTCTTTTTAATAGTTGCTAAATAATTTACTAATGAGCATAAAAATTAAAATATGTATTTGAATAATGTTACAGCTACCACATTGCATTTCTTTGCGTATGAATTTAAAAAAGTTAAGAAAATTTGTCATTTCAAGGAATAAAAAGTTTAAATGTTGAAATGAAAGCACGTTCTTCCACTAGGATTTTGTATGTAGAGTTATTGTGTAACGAAATGGTTTTAAGAGTTTTTAGTGTTTTAGACTTTTTATTGTTTGTGGTACAAAAAATATGTAAATTAGTAGAGTTTTTTTTTAAAGAAAGTTTCCCTTGGATTTTGTTTTTTCAATGGTTATCTTATATCAGTGCTAGTTTTTTGCAGCTATCTTAAGTATTAGCAAGTTCTGGTAACACAATTTAAGATACAAAAGTTGAACAACACACAACTGGTATTTTTCCAAATAAATGAATGTAAAACTGGGAATGACTTTATAATTTTTATACCCTACACCACCATTAGGGAAGGGTATATTGGATTTGTGCTTATGTTTATAACGACCATAAATACTGGTTCAACACCCTCCTTAAAGTGTAGCCAATGACGCAGAATCACTGCCTGAGTCGAATTAACAATGTCTGTCCGTTCGTCTGGCTGGCCATGTAAAGCTTATGCCCAGAGTACCGGTCGCAATTTTGAAGATATTTCCATAAAATTTTGTACATGATATTTTTTCAAGCCAAGGATGGATGGGATTGAAGGTGGTGGAAGTCGGTTTATTATTTCAACTGGCCCCCATACAAATGTCCTCCCAAAATGGTGGTTTAACGATCATAAATGTTTGAATTAAGCAAGTACTCAAAAAAATTTCACCACAAATGAGTGTTAAATGAAGATCAGATCATAAATAAATGTAGGGAGCATAAATCTCTTAAAAATATTGGTATCCAAACAATATTGAATAGATACAAATATGTTTAACATATACAGGAATTATGGCACCTAATATTATAATGGTTGGTACATAATTAGTCGAAACTCCCATATAAAACCCTCTCCATAATTCACTTTAACCTCTATAATTTGTATATCGACATAAATTTTAAAATACATAATATTTGTATTCACAGAAGTCATATCACAAAATGTTTGGTTGGTCGGTCCAAAATAGGTCATATCTCCCATATAACGCCCATATTTCTAAAAAAAAACTGTTTCATACATATACTGGGTATAGGGTATTATAGTATTATAGACTTTATTACTTGTTTACTTTTCCTTTTCTTTGTTTCCTTCAAAAGTGTTTAAATGTCCTGAGGATTTTCAAAAGTTAAATTGCACTTTTAAATATTAACATTCACATTTTTATTTCTAGTCAACAAAGTATTATTTGTAAGTTTTTTTTGTCAAATGTTGTGGAAGATGAGTAAAAAAAAGTTAAAATACTTTTGATTGTTAATATTGTTTAGTTAATATAGCGCACTGTTTATGCGCTTAAATTATGAATTAAATTTTAAATTTGTATCGTTATACTTTAAATTAAATATTGTTGAAAATTAGAATAAACTTAAATATAACAATTTTATATTGTAATATTATTATTCACTTAAATCAGTGATAAATTGCTTTTATTGTAATGGTCTGTGGTAAACAATATTTGTTGTTTTTCCATTTTCGGTGTAAATATACAAAACCGGTAGTCTGCCAACGCGTAAACAGGCTACATACAACTGTCCATGTGAGAAAACTGGATACTCTAAATTCACTCCACAAATTCCTAAGGATTGGCCTTGTGCCTTATTAATGGTAACCACAAACGCAATGCGAACAGGAAACTGAAGTCGTTTTAATTCAAATGACATATCAGACGAAATCATTGGGATGCCTGCAATGAATACACGTTTGCCTTTGAATTTTCCAGTTAAAATAGTGGCTTCAATTAAATAAGCCATCAACCTTTTAATAGCAATACTTGTACGTGGTTGATTGATATTGCGAAGCATAATAATAGTGGTTCCAACTTTCAGTTGGGGATTATTCGGAGGCAATCCTGGTCAGTCCAACGAATTCAAAAATGCTGTTCGATAACTCAAAACAACTTCTTCATTGGCAACAGTATCTACTAATAAACGGGCAGACGAACTAGCCAGAATGTGTTCTGCCTTAGATATCTCCGATGTGGTCTCAGTAGCAATTCCACTGGGGACTATCAAAAGTATCATCTTCAGACATTTTCTTATAAAGGCTGAGTATAGATGGCGTAAGTTAGATACATGTAGGATAGCCAAGTTGATGTGGCCATCTTTTAACGAAAAACGTACTATGGAACTGATAACCCCGAATATAAACGATATATCAAGATTGCTGGCAGTATTAGCGGGACACTGTACGTTAGGCTGTGACGGTTTTATTATTATAGATACTTTATAGATTTTGATTAAGTACTTATTCTTTTAGTTTCATCCCCTTTTTTCCATCCCTGATTGCTTTGTTTTCTATCATTTATTATTCGCAATTTGTTTCAATTCCATTTTATCTTCTTTAGATTATGAATGAGTGAATGAGCTCATCAATGAATTTACGATATCCCGTTACATTTTTTTTTCTTTGGAGATTGTTAATGATATTTAAGAATATCAATGGAATTTAATACTCTGAATATATGAATGAAAAAACAAGATAGGTATATATGTATATCAATTCTCTTTAAGTTGTTCTTGACTGGTTAAACGATAAACGAGATGGGTAAGAAAAAAAGATAGGGCATTAAGAATTGAAGATTGGTTGTGACAAGATTAAGTCGAGGAGTAGTTATAATTAAATTATATAAGAATTTTAAAATAACATTACTATTATAAAATAGTGAAAAATTTATTCATGAAAATTAAACATCTTTTGAAACGTAAAATATTAGAAAATAAAAAAAAAAAAAAATAATAAAAGTTTCGAACCACTAAATACTGTGGGTATAACATCCGTCGGAGACTATTTGGACCCATGTGCTGTGGACAACGTGGCCGAATTTCAATTTATATTTAGAATGTTCGAGACTCCATTTTCTAAAGTCGACATGAAACCTCATCATTACTCGATGTAACTTTTTCGTATCGAATTAAATAAAAAGAAGAAAATTTATAAAAATAAATTCCATATAATTAATTCAAAGTTATAAATTGTTATATATTTAAACTACCAATCATATATTTAAAATCAAGAGGGTTTTAAACGTTAATATTGTTATAAATGTTTTGTTTTATTTGTTATTGTTGTTCATTTTCAAATTATTCATTTTAATAATTATGGTTAAAATTTCTAAATTTGCATAACTATTTGTTTCATGTAATTATTATCGCTAAATTTATACATAAATTTTGTTAATATTTGTTAGTATTTGTTTCACTCTTCAAGTGATCAAGGGTTTAACTTAATTTGTTATTTTTGTAATTTATATTTTAAATAAGAGCTTTATTGTACTTTATTTACAAATGCGATTCTCTTAAATTATTCTTAAAAATTTATCTCTTACGTATTCTTATTGTAATTTGAAATTCGATAAAAGCAACCATATCTGGGGTTTCACCAACAACAACTGCACAGGCCTGAGCAACGTAATATGAAACTACAGTGAGTAGCAAAATTAATTTAAGAATTAAGTACAATTATATACAGTAATTTATATAGGTATTTTATAGTAAATTTTGCACAATAATACTTTAAATTTTGTTACTATTACTAATGTATATTTAATTATTTTTCTTGGTTTATTAATAAATTTAAAATGAATTTTAACTAATTTGTTTGAAGTTAAGAGAGCCAAACTAATGTAGTGATGGTAATGTATAGGGGTTCTCAGACAAATAATATGGACTATATTGAGAACTATGGTTGGTGAGGGCAGCGATCTAATTTATCTAAAGATCATATATAGTGTGCAATTTAATAATACATTTAGCATTAAAGTCCGTTAATTTAAACGTCCGAGGTCCGTCCGAAAACTAAGGGTACTTCTAATTTTAACTATTTTTTTTTTCATCTTATTGAATTGTAAAGCACGTTCAACTCTGTTTTGGTTTAAGTGGGATATGATTGTGACAAAGAACCCTACCCCATCCGGCGAGCTATAGCCTTAAATAAGAACGTGTAGTCACAACATTCCTTAAATATTCCATCTTTAACCTAATGAAAAAATTTACGAAAAGAAACCATTACAAGGCAAGCACGCAAATCGCCTAGGACTCCCATTTAACGACCACTGTCGTAGCTGTAAGGATAGGGAGAAAGAGGAAACGATGTTCCACCATCTCTGCGAATGCCCAGCCCTGAGTGTTAAGAGACATAAATTCATGGGGAACTATACATTGAAGAACCTTGGTGAGGTAGCCGGGTCAAAACTGAATGACCTACTGAGATATCTCACAGCTACAGGTTGGGTCTAGCAAGACACGACTTTCTTGTACTCATCTTAGCTAAAGTATGTTGTATAAGACATTAAATCTGACGAGTGCTGTGGTCTTATTAAAACGTTGTTCACACGTAGTGAACTACCATGTAAACCAACCAACCAACCAACAGTATCTACAAACTTGTACAACACCAATTTGCCAGGAATCTTTGATTGTATAGCCATGTTCCTGTCGATATAGGAATGATGGGTAATGTTTGCCTAAAATCGCCTGACTATAAAATGAACGCACCAGCAAACAACTCTGAATTATTTCGAAGATCTTTCATTGTTCTTTCCAAAGCTTCAACAGATTTCTTATTCGAAATAGTGCATTCATTCCAAATAATTATACCGCAACGTTTCAATAATTTTGCCGTTCCAACTCCTGTCCGACCACCATCTAACAAAGTGGCTGCAATACCAGCAGACGCCAATTCCAATGCATTTTTACTCTGGGAACGTATCGTTGCCAACATAAATGTAATTAAGAACGTTTTTCTGGTGCCTCCTGGTGCATCCAGAAAATAAAATTTACCGGCTTCACTATTGACAGCTTGCATAATAGTCTCGTATAACTTTTTTGCTTCGCATTCAATGACGAAAGATTTGCATGAACAAAGACATTCAATTCGTTGTGATCGTATTGTTGTTCACGTTGCAGTTCTAACTGAAAAATGTCATGCATTGCACGATTAGGTGATGGCATTCCCAATTGGTTTGACTAAAATTGAATTGTAATGAATTTAAAAACGAATTGTATTTTAGGTTTTTAAAATATTAACTCAACTATTTTCAAATATTTCGTAATGAATGTAGTGTTCACTAAAATGGCCAATACACACACAGAAACATAAAAGCCTTGGTATTGACGTCACCTTTCATATAAAATTAAAATTGATTCACATATTCCAGAGAATATCAATTACTAACACAATGCAACTTATTTTTATATAGATAATATTATTTTTTTCTAATTATTCTTCATTTAAATCCAGTGATTACGAGATATGAAATTACTAAAATTAAAATTAATCAAATTTTCTTATACAAGATGTTCCTCAGCCACTAGTTGGCGGTTTTGTACAGCAAATCATTGATTATATGCAATCGCACCATCACTACATAATACCTACATAATTACAACATTCATCCAATGCAATTTCATCCATTGAACTGTATCTTTGAAGTACTTGGCAAACACTTGAAATACGAACAAAAACAAAGAATGCCGAAAAAAAAACTAAAAAGAAGAATTCTCTTCATGAATAATAATATGCAGATGGTACAGACTACGTGCTAGAAGCCAATAATTGAAACAGAAAATAGACTCCTTTAATGTGGTAAATGATATATTTGTATTTCAATTTAATTCTATTGCAAAATAGTGATGAATAAATTAGTTTCACAAAACTATAATCTACTGAAAGTTTGTCGTACTGGGTATATAGAGGCTTAGTGAGCAAAAAATGCAGAATTTAACCTTCACAAGGTTCTAAAATTTACTGATTAAATTTGACCCAAATGGAACATTTGTAATAAAAACCACTATTTTCTGCAAGTAATGCGTTTTTAAAGTTAATATTTAATTTTTGGCTTTACTACTTACACTTGTATTTATACCCTGGCACTGAGAAATATTTATCTGAAACCCAGCATATCCATCTTATTGTCTGTCTGTCCGTCTGTCAGTCTCTGTAAAACACTTTCACTTCCAAACGACACAACCAAAATCAACAAAGTTTGCAAACAAAAAACGTTTATATGTAGTTCTCCTAAGCAGTTTGGTATTAAAAATCAGCATAGTAGAACAAGAGTTATGGACCAAAATGAATGACTATAAAATTGGAATATTAAAACAAAACACGACAAAAGTCAGTTTCATGCAAAAAGAAATCATAAAACTAAATTTTTTTTCGTTCGATCCATGTTTGATTATATACCCCATATAAAGTCCAATTCAAAAATTAACCTGAGTACGTAGAAAAAAATGGTAAAAATATCGTTACAAGGTTAAAATTTTACGTAAATAGTCCTTATATATATATGGACCACATGCGAAAAAGTCATTAATCGTATAAATATCGGTACCACCTCAAAACTTTATAAGGATCATTTACATATACACAAAAATAATTCCACAGAATTTTGTGTGTTTCGGTCCGTATTTGACCGTATCTTCAATATAAAACCCTCTTCCGATAATCACTTCAATACTCATAAATCTCGTATATATAACGGTATGCAAAAATCAAACTGCTGGATCTGGAGTATAGTTATCGGCTCATATTTGTCTATATCCACCATATAATAATATATTCTCTTTATCTGCCGAACGCCTAATTTTCAAAGATAAAAGTCTAATGTTTTTTGTGTTTCAACGATTCTCATCTTATTTAACAATTTTAATGACTTTAAAATAACTTAAAAAATTTTTTAGAAAGGAAGATTATTAAATTTAAAACCATTGAGAAGAAATTCTAAAATCTTTATTATATATTATAGCGGGGAAGGTGTATTGAATTAGTGCTGACGTTTGTAACACCCATAAATATTGGTTAAACACCCACGTTATACCAATCGATTTAGAATCACTTCATGAGTCGATTTAATGATGTCCGTCCGTCTGGCTGGCTGGCTGGCTGGCAGAGTACAGGTCGCAATTTTTAAGATATTTCGATAAAATTTGGTACATGATATTTATTTGGCCCACGGACGGACGGGATTGACACTGGTGAAAATCAGTCCATTCTTTCACCTGGCCCCTTCCGAAATAGGGATTTACCGAACATAAATGTTTAAATGTAAGTAACCAAACAAATTTCACAACAAATGTGTGGTAAATAAAGCTAAATCACAACTACAAATTTTGTGCAGATCGGTCCATAATTGATAATAGCTCCCTTATAAGCCCCACTTCCCAAAATGACTTTAAAGAGCATAACTCTCCTAAAAATGTTGAAATGTTAGTATCCAAATTAAATTCAAAACACAAAAGTTTCGTATATACAGAAATTATGACACTTAATTTTATAAAGGTCGGTCCATACTTTGTCATAACTCCACTATAGGACCCCCTCCGTAATTCACTTTAACCACCATAAATCTTTTAAAAGTATTTATATCGAGATAAAGTTTAAAATACATTATGTCTATATTCACAGAAATCATTCCACTAAATTTTTGGATGATGGGTCTATAATAGGTTATATCTCCCATATAACGTCTATTTCTGAAAAACATTTTTATACATATATTGGGTGTAGGGTTTTATATGGTCGGGCTTGAGCCCGAGTGGGTTTTTAATGAAAAAATTTTCAAATTTACCCCGTATTTAATACAAAATTTCTTTAAAAGGTGTAATATTTTAACGAACAGAATCGAATTATTAAAATAAATCAAACTCCATACATATATACATATGCATGTATGTATGTATGTATGTATATCATCCATCATTTGTAACAACAAATCTGTGGTACAGTTCTGCTGCTTTGCTTATTTTCAGCTCTAACTACGAATGATTTTGCTTTGCTTTAGTGTCATTAAGTGTTCCAATAACTTCATCTCTTACCTTGGATGTCACTAAAATATTCGACATGTTTGGCATATGTTGCCCCGGAGGATTATTTTATTGGTATTCATTCATTATGATATTTTGAAAATGTTTCAACGGCGAAATACATGTTTTCTTGTTTGAGAGAAATCTGCAAAACCAGAATTTTGAATGAATGAAATGTATTGGCGTTGAATTGAAAAATGAAAAATACATTATTTTTAATATTGACAGATGCAGTTAAAACAGTGTGTACAAATTTAAGGATCGAAAGAAGATTTCTTTAAATATGGTGTTGAAACTCATCCATCGTACAAGAAATCATATTAATTTAATTTCCATGTTGATGTGTTTTTCGCACCAACACATCTTAAACAAGTAATATATTATAGTCGGTCAAGCCCTACTAGTATGTGTGTAGAAATAGATTTTTAGAAATGGGCCCTATATAGAATCCATGACCTAGTATTTAAAAATGTAGTGGCATGACTTCAGGTGCATACAAATACTTTTTGTGTCAAACTGTACCTCGAAATATAAAAGACTTATAGATATTAAAGTGATTTTCGAAGGGGATCTTATATATGGAGCTATGAATAATTATGGACCAAACGTTATAGAATTAGTTGCCACTAGCACTTGTTGCATTTAATTATAATTTAGTGTGCCCCGATAGACTAGGCGATAGTGTGCCGGACTATCAGTCAGAGGGTTGCGGGTTCGATTCCCGCCAAACGACTCTGGGTGTTTTCTGCAGACAAGCCAAAAAGCTTCGCAGTTTGTGTTTGTTTTTTATAAAAAAAAATTTTGGTTAGTAACATTATTATTAGTTTTATGGTTGTTAAAGTGATTTTGGGAAGTACACATTAAACTCGTATGGGAGCTATGACCACATCTGGAGCGATCATCACAAAATTGGGCAAAATGATTTTTGTTTATATGAAAAGGGATGTAGGATATATACAATAGTGGACATAACCTTATGTCCTTATGTTATACACTTCATATATGCTGTTTTCAAAAGTATTTTGCTTTTCTTTCTTTCTTTCAAAGATGCACTCATTCGTGCTCCAGTCTGTATATCTAATTTACCGTTTCTTTATAATTATAAAAAATTTTTTAACCACTTTCATCAAAAGCTTAAATTTCTTTCTCGTTACTGTTTTACGTTCAAAAAATTAAATACATATTTTCGTGGTATACGTAATATTAATTATGGTCAATATTACTCATACGCTATTAGGGTAACTTCTGTTATTAGAAAAAATTAATAGAATTTCTGTGTTACTGCACCAAATAAAACAAATTGCTGAAACGTTTTGTGGAAAGTAGTAACCCTTAAATATAATCGCTTGAATTCTCTTGCCATTTTTTAGGTATTTCCTTAAGTTTTTAAATCACAAACGGCAAGCTAACCTTAACACTTGCTGTGTGCAATATTAAAAATAAATTAAATCATAAAATAATTATAAGGTGGCTATTTGACTAATAGTTTTGGACGTTACAAACATCAGCACATACCCAATATTTCCTCCCCACTATTGTGGTGTAGGGTATAAAAATGCTTTTGGCAAGTTCCACTTTTTTGGTATTTTACTTTAGTGTGATAGTTATATTTTATTAATGTGCTATAGAGAACTGTTTGTAGTATTAGGACTACTAATAATTTGGTACCTTTATGCAGCACTATAACATGTATAACAAGTAAGAGTGCTATATTCGGCTATGCCGAATCTTTTATACCCTTCACCTTTGTTGTGGATGCATAATTATATTATATACATACATTATATTAATACATTTTGTTTGATAGCTGGTTTGATGAAATTTTCAGAGGTTGTCTCGGATTTTTGCTCATATCTCCGTTATAGACGGATTTTGCTGATTTTAAATAGCACACTTCTCGAAAGCATGTCTGACAGAATTATTGAAGATTAGGATCCCGAAGATATCTGGGGACTACAGAAAATTGATTTCAACAGACAGACAGACAGAAGGACATGGCTTAGTAGACTCCATAATATATATACTTTGTAGGGTCGGAAAATTATATTGTGGAAATTACAAACGGAATGACAAACTTATATATACCCTTCTTGTGAAGGTGAAGGGTATAAAAATACTCAATTTATACATAAAACGCTTGTCTATTTTAAATGTTATAGGTCCAAGGGAAACCATTAACTTCATATATGTATGTATATAGTAGACATACATTTTTAGTTTCTTTAGTTTATTTTTTTATTGTTTATTCGACAACTCGAACATAAACCCATTTTTCTTTTTTAAAATTTTATTACATTTTTGTTATGGAATGCCCCTCATGATACATAGTACAAATTTTATTGATGATGGTGCATTTGCAGCTTGTTCAGCATACATGGCACATGCGTCATCCTCATAGTTATGCTTGTTGTTGTTGTTGGTGTTACTTTTTCTGCTATAGTTGTTATTGACAAACATGCTTTCGGTCTCCCTTGTGGCCGTACGACATGTGTATGAAGCTTTGTGTAACATTATTTTATGCCTTTGTATGTTCCTGTTATTTGTAGAGTTGATACCGAAGAAGTTTGCTTTATATTTGCGATCATAAGTTTTTTCTTCTGGAGAAGTAATCGTTTGCCGATGAAGGTTGACATGGGCATTTTTAAAATTATTCTTATCATTTTGTAAAAATATTGTTGTTTTAGTTGCTGTTGGAATTTAAATATTATCACAAATGAGAGAAGCCAACTCAAGTGCAGCATCAATCCTTATAATACGAATGATTGTTGCTTTAAAGTTTCTTGGTATTGTGGTTGGTATAAATGCTGGCATAACTATTTGTATCGCTTGTTGAAGTTGAAATTGTAGTTTGTTTTTCGTAAAATAAAGAAAGTATAGCATGTTTGAGTTAAAGCAAATACCTCTTTATGTATTTCGTTGCATACACTGCAAAAAATGACTAGACCAAAGAGCAGTAGGAGTACTCCAAAATTACTCCAAATATATGAAAAACCGGTGATCGATTTAACATTGCGATGTTGAAGGATTGGACCATATAACTAATCGGAGTAGTCCCAAAACTACTCCATGCTTCTACTTCATGGAGTACTCAAGAGAGTTAGTTTTAAACAACAACAACAAAAACTCAATATGCAATCGCGTTAACACGAAACCATGTCGTTTAACTATGACATGGTCCATGACTGCATTACATTTTACCATGTTGTAAGTAGTCCATTTCATCTAAAATGGATCACGTAGACCAATATTATTTGCAGGGTATTTACACATACATATATTGTCACAACTGACACATTTACGCGTAACAATATTTATACTTTTTGCCTTGATGTTCGGCAATATGTTTTAGATAAATTTAATGGCAACAGCAGTTGCAAGGTAAAGGTAAAATCAGGTTGAGACATAAACACAAATAAATCACTCTAGCTTCACTGTTGTATAAATACACAAACTATCACGTATACATTTCTGATCATATTAAAATTTGTATAAAATATTAACTGAAGTGACTTTCAGTCTTTAAGTTGACCTCCTAATGACTTTAAAATATTATTTTCCTCTTAGCACGTTTACACAAAACGATTTGGTGGTGGTTTCTATTCATTCCATTTGAAAAGCATTCTACTATTTCGAAACTGCCATAAAAGTATAAATTTAGAAGATTTTATATTATAAGAAGGGAAAAAAATTCAACATGCTTTTCAAATGGGATGAACATACATAGCAAATTATAAAATATGTATATTACTAACATTTTTCTGCGGCTTTAAGTAAATGCATTCTCTCAATTTTATTACTCTCTGGTACTCACTAATTAATACACAACCAAAATTTCACTAAACAATATATGACTACATGTCGTATAAGTAATTTTTAAATCAATTAAATATTAAGTATACGTTCAAATTTAAAGCTGATGGAGTCAATAACATATCTAAATAAATGATATTAAATTATTAGATAATATAGACGATTGCATATTTTTAAGAATACTGTTTCTTTCACAGCTTAAAAGTTGTAACACAGTGACGCCTATAGTGGGCAAAGCATTATCATAAATATTTCGGAGCTGTTTTTTTTACCAATTACCAAAAAAGACAGGGGAGTATTGATTTTTCCATTCGATTACATAGTAATAAATCGAAGTAGTGGTTGTAGACCAGTGGTGTTTAGCACATACCAAAATTGTGCAAACATTTTACACACATTTGTTATGCTCTTTTAAAAGCTTGCATTCAGTCGTCGTTGAGCAAGCGATGAGAACACATGCTGATGGTCATTTTAATTTTTTTTTTTTCAGAAATTTATTAAGCATTGTTGTTGCTTCTTGTTGGAAGAAGTATAGCAAACACACGCGATTCAATTACAATTGAATACTGTCTGTATTTTGTCACTGGATATAATGGATCCGCTATTATTAAGAAAGACGGTTTTTGTATAATTCCATTTATTAAAACAAATTACAAGAACTATCGGGTGACAAACTAATGAGGCGAAATGCAAGAAAACGACTGACTTAACTAGAAAGGGGTAGAGGTATTTAAAGAAAAACAGAGTTATCAAAAAAAGTTTGATGGAACATAGGACTTGTATTTTACACTGTTCGACAACTAATTTTTTCGAACAAGTACGAAAAATAAAAAACTGTTTTAGATGAACTTCTTTTTGTTTTTTCTCAAAATAATTGTTCTAAAATTATTTTTTGATGATGATAGTTGTTATTTACGGTCCCTGATGTTTTTTCTTTAGGTATTTATATTTGGGAAAAACTCTTTCTTTTTTTCTTATTTTAAACGTTTGACAATATGTTTGCTCTTCATTTTTATTTTTGAACACCACTGTGTTAGAACGAACTGGTAGATGCTGCAAGTAATACGTGAATGTATCAACGACTATATAATAATTTTTATCTTCGTTTAAAAATATCTGAAAGATTTTAAAAAGTTTAACACACTGACTACCTAACAACCTAATAAGTTGTCGTTTTCCACTTTATTTGCAGTTCGATAATTTTAATAATTCAAAGGAATATTTCTAGACAATTGGCACATTGGAATGTCCTGCCAAGGACTTCATTAGTAGTATTTTTTGTGCAAAATCTACGTGAAGACATCAACTATATAACTTTTTATTAATGTCCTATTTATTGTTTTCGTCATGTCATTAGATGAGAAAAGAAAATTCTTAAATTTCTCTGCTTTGTAACCAGTGTTTATTAGATTAAATTATGAGGTTAATTTAGCTTATTTATTATTTATTCAATTTGCTTAAAAGCAAATATAAAAAAGCATTTTTTTGCGTAATTTTACATGTCAACCGTAAGTCTCAACGTGAACACCTGTGCGTCAAAAGTCGAAAAAATTTTGTCTGACCTGGAAAATTTAGCTGGAAATTTTTTAAATCTTAAATCTTCTTTAAATCTTCAGTACTCACTAGTAACTTGAAATTATATAAATCTAGTTTAAATAACTTTTCTGAATTGAGTTTTAGAAGTCAATTTGTTCGTAATATTTCTGTATTGAAAAACTTTTATCACATAAAATATAAAGATATTGGGCTACTAAAGAGAATTTAAAAACAAAAATTTTAAAAATTAAATTATAAATGCATTAAAATGTATTTCCAAAACTGATTCGTTTTCGATTTCCATCACATGCCTGATTATATGCAAATAGATATGGTATTAATTTTTAAGTCATTAGAATTGATAAATAAATTTGATCTGGATTCATTGACAATTAATAAATGCATGAAAATGTTTGAGACGAATAGCTGTTTCATTTCATATACTGTGAAATTGATTGAAATATACAATAATATTTTTTAAATAAACCACTTTGAAAAATTCCTAAATTTAGAAAATTATGACATCACTTTCTTTTATATGACAAAGAGGACAGGGATATATAAGTCTCATTTAAATTGAATGCTTCTGTTTCAACTAAAATGTTAACGAGTCGTGGAATTAAAGCAACAAGATTTGCATGTACGAGTACAAGGAAAGAACAAACCATTGTGAAATTAAACAAGTGGTTATTGTTTCCATAACTCTAGTAGGGATAATCATTTGATGAGCCTTTTATTTTCGGCAATATATAGTTTTGCAAAAAAGTTTACTTGATGTAATCTCAAAGAATGAATAGCATTTTTCAAGTGAGTATAAATAAGAGTTTAATAACAGCATAAAAGTTGACACTTAAAATGGTGCAAAATAAATTTAAGCCATCATTATGATGATACCCGTTTACTCAGATAAATATCAGCCATTGAAGTGCAACCTCCAAGTTATTGGTAAACAACTAAAACCCCACTCTTTTTAATTCTGACTAGTCAAGGCAAGTATTTTTAGGTGAGAAGAAAAAAGAGAATAAAAGGATTACAAACTTGACGGTACTAGTCAATTTTCTTATTTCCTTTGGTTGATTTGCATGAAAAAGTAAGAAAATTGAATTGACGTGTATGAATGAAATGGCAAGTTCCAAAGAGAATGGAACAAAAACTGCCAAGCTAAAACTGAAGAGTGTAAAACCAGGACTTACGAAAGTTACGGAACGAACACAAGTAACAAGAGCAACTAAATATATTATCTAGTAATGTGGTAGATTATGTTTATAAATTTAATTCCATTGAAAATTATGATGAAGGTCTTCACAAAACAAAAAACTTATGGAACGCTGAACCGTAAATATTGGATATCTTAAGGTATCTTTATTACAATGCAGTTTAATTTTTAAATCTAGGAGCCAAATACATTTAATACCCCAAAGAAACAAATTGAAATTATAATTGGAAATTCAAAAGTGAAGAAAATAACAAAAACTGGCAATGCTAGATTGCCTCTACAGAGAACTGAAATTTTAAACGTATGTAAAGTTTCCTTTTTTATATGCAAATATGTGAAAGATTATCTCTCACCTGTTGTTATTCTAAGTATAGATTATGTACAAATTAATTATATAACAATTTGAATGGGAAATTTAGTCAGTATTTCACCTCACACTGTTGCATAAATAACGCATAGAAAAGCGCTGAAATGAATACCGGTGCATGCATTTTTAACGAATAACAGCACGAGTTAAAATGCATGAGTTTTCTAACCTGAATCTTTGGCATTATTTTCTAATTTGTACTTCAAGCTGAAAACATTAACTACTGAGTGAAGTAAATTAACCCCCTGGCCAACGATGTCGAACGATAACGTTCGCTTAGATAAGACTTAAGACACAAACTTTTTATCGTATCTATTTTTTATTCAATCAAGTTTGTTTATTCCACAATCAAGTTTGTGTCTTAAGTCTTATCTAAGAGATCGTTATCGTTCGACATCGTGGGCCTGGGGTTAAAGTTTAATCTTTGTAAGATATTTGTATTTCTTCAAAACTTAATTTATAAACTCAACTTAGGATCTTAACTTGATAGAGAAATCTTTTAAAGATTTATGCGGAAAATTTATATGGACCGAGTCAAACAAAATATCGTTTTGAGATTTCAGTTTACATGAAACTTATTATTGCAGAATTTCGTATGGATACGGCCTTTCTATAGACATACCATAAAGCCTGATAACCCACCAAGTGTGTGCATAAATGTTTTGTGGGAACTGCAAATTTTCTAACCAATTTTCAAAACAACTTGGTTTGCTTTAATAAGAAAAAGGGATTGTTTTTAGTCACTGCAAATTCTGCTTTTATTGAAAATGAAAAACATTTTCCTTTAACTTTGTTACAATATTGTAGTTGCACAAAATTTGATATTTTATTTATAAATTGAAAAATGAAGAGCTCAATCAAAAATTACTCAAAAATTAACTTAATTCCTTAAAGTCAAAGCAACGAATAAAACTAACATAGTGTTAAAATAAAATTTAGCGAAAACTAAATTAAAGCTAAATATATGTAGACAATAGCAGCGCTCTATATTTTGCAGTTTCTTCATATTGTTGATAGTAACATCATCTCCCAACAGTACAGAGATGGGAAAACCAATACTATCCATTCAGACATGAACAACGCCATATTTCGGGAAGACATTTGTATGGGGGCTATGAGAAATCGTGAATCGATGTTTACCATTTTCAACACTACTTGGCCTTCTATAATAAAAATAAAATGTACAGAATTTCATGAAAATTTTGAAAAATATCTGAAAAATATTGAGGTTGTTTGAAACTTTAATCTATAACTCGGATCCTATTGCACCGATTCTGTCCATTTTCAATAGCACACATTTCTGTAGAACAAATAATGTTTTTTTTTGTAAAAATTTCATTGTTCTAAGTCCTTTTTCCGAGTTATATAAAGACCCAGCATATATAGAGTTTTTGGTTATACGACCAGTAGTTCAATGTGTTACAAACGGAACGACAAATTGTATGTTGGGCATAAAAAGATTAAAAATACACAATTTAATATATAAATCATGAGTATATGAAAGCTTAAATTTAATTAATATATTCTCCATTGCAATCCAATTTAATGTTGAACTCAATGACACATATTTAATACTTCAATAAAACATATTGAGATTTTAATTGAAAAATAAAATTAAATTTAATTAAAAATCTTTTTATTTTATTAGTTCGGCTTGAGGTCTCTTTTATTAAAAATATAAAAACTCGTGTTTTATTTCCAATATTTCGACCAACTTTGTTGATCATCTTCAGGGAAGAAATATAATTTAAAAAACATAATTATTATAATAATTTTTAAGGAGTTTCCTTCAGGCTAATTTGGTCAAATGTTTGTTTCCAAACGTAAATAAAAAACTTGTTCGATTAGTCTGAAGAAAACCCCTTAAAAATTATAATAATTATAAGCATTGATCACAAAAACAAATTATATAATTATTATAATTGTAACAATTTTCTTAAAATTACATTAACAAACAATTTAAATTTAATTTGTAAATTAAATGAATGAAACAAAAATGTAAAGACGTCTGTTAACATTTATAGTATTATGACATTTAAATATTTTTTCTATACCAAACACCATTGTCATATCTTAAATATAAAATTAAACTATTTGATACAAATCATAAAACTACTTAATGTTGGATTATAGACAGTTTAATTGAAAAGTGATTTGTACGCTGAATTAAACCATAAGAACAACATTTTGCAGTAACCAACAAAACTTTAGCATACAAATGTAGGGGAATAATTATAACTATGCCTGAGAATAGAGTTCTCTGTGAAAAGAATGGTGTTAGATTATATTAGTACATAATCGTATGTATAAATATTCTGTATAATCAAAAATATTCACATGCAGTCTTCACATGTTGATGCTTTATATTTCTAGAAATATCTTAACAAACCACTTGGCTTGACCTATATATGCCTTTGTAGTATTTTTCAGCTAAATTTTACCTTATTCATTATACACTCCACCACTAGGAGTGGTGAATGAATGTCATTCCGTATGAAACTTTTTTAATATTCATCTGAGACCCAACAAAGATTATTTTCTTGATCCCTATGAAATTCTAGGTCGATTGAGCCATTTCCGTCTGTCTGTCCGTCTGTGTAAAACACTCTCATGACCAAACTATACAACCTAACTAAACAAAATTTCCAGAAAAATATTTCTTATTTTGCAGGAAATATTTTTTATTAAAATCAGCGAAATCGGCATAGTAAAATCAGAGTTATGGACCAAAATATGAGGCAACCTCCATAGAAAATTGATATTATTTATTAATTTTATTGCAATATTTTTATCGGCAATATGATAATACCACGAAATTTTGTATACGTTATTTTTATGAGAAAAGAAGAAAGTGAAAAGAAAATAATAAGAATAGGTCACTGCTTTATTATAGCCCCCATACAAAAATCTTGCCGAAATATTGCTCAATTTTACATAAATGCCAATAAAATTGGAATATCAAGACGAAAATCAGCAAAAATAAGTTTTATGCAAAAATAAATCGCAAAACGAAATTTTTTTTTTTGTTCCGTCCATGTTTGACCATATCCCCCATATAAAGTGCACTTCCAAAATTCACTTAAATACGTATAAAACAGATATAAATAATGTTAATCGGCTAAAATTTGAATAAAACACAGTCGTTGTTCATATTATTCGTACATTGGTGTTTTTCTTATTTATTACAGCCTTGATAATAATATCCGCTGGATATCGAAATATTGGAGAAAATAATTTAATAAATAATATATATGTATATTTTTTTTACAAATAATTGACCTAGAGCTCGAAAAAAAATTTTTAATTTTAATTTTTATTAAAAGAAAAAAGGTCAAAGAAATCAAAATTTAATTTAATGCTACTCAGATATTTTTCATGTTTTCTCTTTTACTTTAATGGGCAAGTAATATTTTTTATTTTTGGTGAATTTTATTTATTATTTATTGGTGGTGTTATTGCAATGAGAAATCTGGCGAACTTTTGATGTAACTCTAAAAAATACTTTGTTAAATGTAGAACTAAGGACCAATGTCAGAATCGATTCAGAAGTATTTTCTAAATATACATTTCTAAAAAAGCATATTCCAGTTATTCCAAAAAAGGCGGCTATTATCAAATATGGACCGATCGCAATAAAATACGGTTTGCTGATTTATACATATTTATTTATTTTTGTCGAATTTCAAATTGATAGTATTTTGTAATGTGGACTTTATATAATGGGTATGGTCAAATTTAGATTTAAACAAACAAAATTTCGTTTTATAAATACCCTTATCATGGAACTTTTCTAGCTGAATTTTGTATGAATATGCCATTTACGTACCATAGAGTCACATTCCTCATTATCAGGTTACAAACTCTCCCAAGCTTAACATGACAAGGATAGCTAGCAACCTCCATATCAATATGTTTCTTTTGTAAAATGGTGAAATGAAAAGTATTTTTTACATTTCTTAGTTATTTAAAAGTTAAACGAAATAAAGTATTTTCAACAGCGCAAACAATTTGCAAAATCTTTTCATAGAAAAACAATTGTGTATGAAGAAATTTTGAGAAAATATTAAAAGGAAGTAGTGCATGGTGCAACTACCCAGCAAGCCATATGAGTCCGAAAGGAGTCTTTTCTAACACCTTTTCCGGAGCGTTCATGCTCTGTATAAGCCAAAAAAAAAAGAATAATTATTGCTCCGAAAACCTTTATAAAAGAGGGTTATTACATTCGAACATGGTCTGCCAGAATGAGCTCTTACACAATGTCAGCAAAGAGTCATTGCAATTTTAAATACAAAACACTAAAAGTTCACATTTGTTTTTAAATTGTTTTTACTTCAACAAAAATGGAATTCATTTACAAATAAACTAAATTAGAATTGAAAACAAATTAAATAAATTGTATTTACAGTAAAAAAAATGGAATAAAATGGAATTCATTTAAATAAAATATATAAAAATGGAAAAAAAAATAATTTTTTAAGCAAATTTTTCTTTCGCTCCGAAAATGCTTTTTAGTTGCACTCTTTTCTGACTCCTTTTTCGGAGCGCTCCTAGAATGGTATGCTGGGTATACAAGTTGTATGCAGTAGCACAGCTGACTGACTTTGTTTACAATTTACTTATGACAAAAGTAAAGACTTAATTAGTTCTGTTAGCTCTGTTCTGTTACGAGTCAGCTGTTTTGTTTCTGCTCAATTAGAAATGTGTATATGCGGTTTGTTTTTACTTATTCGTTCTGTTCTGTTACGTACAGTTCTGTAGAAAATAGAATTCAACGTTAAGTAACAGCATGCAGTGCGTTTGTTGTCAATTGTTTACATATGTTTTTAACACTTGTTTATTTAAAAACAGCTGATTCCTTTCACGTCCAAAATAATTAGAAAATATATGCCACAGAAAAGAACGACACAGAACGTAAAAACTAATGAGGCCTTAATACTTTTTCAAGTGTTTTTGACAGCAGTACATTATTTTACACCAACAAAATGCCGGTTGTTTCTGTATTGTGTTGTATTTGTTGTCGATTTGCACCCACCATGTATAATTGCTCCATGAAGTAGTGTAAACAAAAAATCAAAATAGTTTTTAATAATTATTTAAACAATAATTTCTATTCTACGTTTCCATTTCCATTTTATTATTGGAAATTTAAAGAGGCAATTTCAAGGAATGAAATATGAAAGCACGAGTTTGAAAAACGTTTCTAAGAATAATTAATTGTTCTTAACTTTTTCCATATTAAGTTTACTATTACTTATAAATTTCACTTTAAATTGTTAAACATGCTGATTCTAATTAAAGTTAAATACTCGTATGTACACGGCTAAAGGTAAAAAATATGAATGTCAAAAATTAATCTAATGCCAAGCTCTAGCAAAAAAATAGAAATAAATGCAGAAGTAAATAAAATAAATACACAACTAATTAGAAGACTTTACTGTAAGCCACAAAACAAATTATTTACAAGCAACATACGAATACATACACAATGCGCTGTATTTACGTAAACCACATGTGGTTGCATGCAGATAAAAATGTAAAATCTTAAAACTCTGCAGAAAAGACCTGTTTTCTAATGTGGAATATTTTAATTAAAATGAAGATGCGAAGCAAACAATTACAGAAAAGGGTAAATAAAAGGATGTACTCTTACATATTTTAATTCGGAGAAGTGATGATTCCGAAATAACAAATATTTCAAATATTGTCAAAGAAATGAAATTGGAATTTAACCTGCGCCCATTAACACTTGAACAAATATTTTAAATTGATAAATTCAATTAAAAAAAATATATTAAAATAAATGGAGAACTTCTGCAATGTCTGTTTAAATATGAATTAATTTGTTACCGTGTCTAAATTGATATTATACAGTGCTGCCATTTTGACGCTTTTCGGGTATTTTATGGCGCTTTTTTGGTCTCGTTACCCTTTTATTTTTTTCAAATACCCTTTTTTAAAAAAATTTAAATTGCTTCAAAAATATCGATATTTAGTGTTGACAATATTTTTAAAAATAGCTAAACGGATATTATTGATTTCATACAAAAATTCATTGATGATTTGTCGCTAATAAATAAAAAAGAAATTTCCCTCAAAAATCTAACGTTGCAAAAATGGAAAAATATGGAAAGAACTGATGAATTTTGGATTGAAGTCAACATTTTTAAAAATTCTTTGGGAGAAAATCCTTTTCATGCACTAGCTGACTTTGTTATTCGTATTTTTTTAAACCAAAGCTCAGAGACCGACTATCGTTAAACGCAAGCCAATTCAGTCAAAAGTTTGTTGTTGCAATTACAAATTACCTTCAAGTGTTTACTTAAAAATTAATTCAAATCAAACTTATATAAGGTCTGAATATTTCATTAAATCTTGTTTTGTGGCCCGATGATGATGATTATGAAACAGATGTATTTGAAAATGAAATTGTTTTTCTATAAAACTTTATTTATATTTTGTTTTTTATAAATTGTTATTTTATTTTAATTTTTTGTTTACTCCTGGTAACTGAATTGATAATAAAATTAATTATTTATTTAAAAATTTTAACATGCTTTTTGATATTTTAAGTTTCTTGTTTTTTTTAGTGCCAATTTTAATATTTTTTTTAGGTGTTGTTTGCAAAGCAAAACAACACGATACCAAAATGTTCGTTAAAATTTTTTTGGCGCTTTTTACCCTTTTTTTTGAAATTTTTTCACCTTTTTACCCGTTTTTAATATACACTTGACGCTTTTCTTTATTTCTAGGATCGAAACACTGATATTATATGATTTGATTTAGAAATTCGAAGGATATACATTAGAAATACTTTCGCACAATCACACAATATCAGCCACGTAAAACAAAACCTACAAAAATTAAAAAAAGTTGACAAACTTGAACAGGGGCCAAATCAGCGCATTCGATATCGAGTAAAATTGATCGTAATTTTCTAATTTGAGATTATGGCATTCGATATCGAGCAAGAAATTTAGTACATTTTATCATAATTTCGATATCGAAATCATTTTTCGATACGATAGCTCATTCGATCACGAATGCGGTGATTTGGCCCCAGCTATCATAAGTTTTGTTGTTTGCAGATGCATTTAAATTGGTTTCTGCATTTTTGTTTAACATACAAAAGTTTCGTGTCTAATCATATGCATAGAAAATGAGATTTACATAATTAAATTTAAACAAGTTAGAATGCCGAATCTAAATATGCCCTCCACTTGAGTGTAATTAATCAATTTGTAAAAGTTAAGAAACAGGAAACGGACCAATTGTCGACTAATAGATTCTAAATCCAGTATCCAGTAATGTGATTTGGTTAAAATTCATCTCAATAGCGTTATTTACAAGAGTTGGTTATTATATTCGGAGGCGGCCTTCATTTGAAAGCTATTGCAAAATATGGACTGATAGCTCTGAAAATCTTGATTCTATATCGATATTTATTAGACATTGTTGACGGTTACTTTGTTTTTCGGAGGTGGTACATATATGTGAGCAATTACAAAACATGGGCCGATCTTCTTAGATTTCCGAATTCTATACATTTCTATCACGTCCAATATGGGTGAACGGTCGTTACCGATTTTCGGAGATTTTTTTAAATAAAATTGCAACCTAAGCAAATATGCCACGAGGATTGCTCGGTAGCAATCGAAAAAATTCATAATAAATTCAAATGTAATTTCAATACTTTTTTTGGCCATTAAAAAGGTAAGGTAAATTTCAGAAACAAACATTATGTATTGTAAGATTTTGCACAGAATGTGTCAAGTATAAAAACTTATTAAATTCTTTAATATGTTTTTTTAAGGAATAGATTTATTTTCAAACCAAAGTAAATTAATAACAAAAAAAATGTAAAGGTCGTTACATTATAAAAAATTAAACGTTTTTTTGTGTTTGAATTCATTTATTATGGTTAACAAAAAGCAGCATATTTTTGTTAGTATAAAGAAAATTAAATTTAATACTTCGGAAAGTGACAGATACATTTATTTTGTGTGATATTAGCGGAAAAATAAATTAAAAATAATAATTTTATTTTTGAGCTGTAAGTGGTCAATTCCTGTGGAAACACCCATATACTAATAATACATTTAAGATACGTACCAGTATTAAAGTGAATTTTGATAATGTACCTTCTATGGGGGATATAGTCAAATATGGACCGGTATTCTCAAAATCCAGCAGTTTAAATTTGGCACGTGTGCAAATGATCTGTGTTATTTATAAGAGATTTATGAATATTAAAGTGATTTTAGGAAGAGCGATTTATATGGGGCATACGGTTAATATTACACCGAAATTCACAAAATGTTGAGGGATGATTTTTGTATATATGTTAATGATCTGTGCAAAGTTTTGAGTCGGTACCGTTGACTTTTTCGGATGTGTTCCTTATACGGGAGCTATAAGTAATTATGGGCCGACCACCTTAAAATTTAGTAAAATAATTTATTTCTCTATAGGGATTATTTATGTAAAATTTTAGCCATTTAACGTTGTTTATATCTGTTTTATACGTGTTTAAGAGAATTTTGGAGAATTTTGTTTGACCAAACATAGACCGAACTAAAACAAATTTCGTTTTACGATTTGTTTTTGCATGAAACTTGTTCCTGCTGAATTTTTTATTGATATTCCAATTTTATAGGCATTTATGTATAATTGAGCAATATTTCGGGAAGATTTTTGTATGGGGCTATGAGAAATCATGGACCGATTCATATTATTTTCCACACACTTTTTTCTTTTATCATAAAAACAGCGTATAGAAAATTTCATGGTATTATCTACAATATATTTCAAAATATCGCAATAAAATGGACAAAAAATATCAAATTTTTATGTGGGTTGTCTCACATATTGGTCCATAACTCTGGTTAGCCTAAATCGATTTTGCTGATCTTCAATACAAAAGTTACTGGCAAAATAGGAAATTTCGTTTAGTTAAGTTGTATAGTTTTCACGTGAGAGTGTTTTACACAGACGGTCAGACAGACGGACATGGCTAAATCGTCTTAGAAATTCATAAGGATCAAGAAAATATATACTTTGTTGGGTCTGAGATGAATATTAAAAAAGTTTCACACGGAATGACAAACGTAATATACCCTCATTCACCACTCTTGGTGGAGGTTGTCTCACATTTTGATCAATAACTTTTGTTCTACTACACCGATTTTTAATGCCAAACTGCTTCGGAGAACTATTAGTGGTTTTTTTGTAAACTTTGTTAACTTCGGTTGTGTCCTTTGGACGTTTTACACAGTCAGAGAGACAGACAGACGGACAGACAAACAGAGGGACATAGCTGAATCGACTTAGAATTACATAAGGATCAAGAATATATATACCTTGTTGGGTCTCAGATGAATATTTCTTAGTGTTATACACGGAACGACAAACTTATTTATACCCTCATTAACCACTTATGGTGGTGGAAGTTATAAAAATAATTACAAATCCATGTTTACCGTGACTACGCTGTAGGTGCTCCATACGGAAGATATAATTTTCAATTATTCTTTTGAGCATTGCTACCCGTATAGTGTGAATAACGACTTTTGACTTCACGGAACCTTAAATTTATATATAAGCAAATAAGAAAGTATAGTCGGTCAAACCCGACCATATAATAACCTACACCGAGTATATGAGCAAAAATTATTTTTTAAAGCATGTACAAATTATTTGTAGTTAATGTTATCTTAATATCAAATGTTTTTTTTTAAGAGGGTATTGTTTGGACTGATTATTGTAAACTAATTGACATGACTTCGTATATATAAAATATATTTATTGTTAATATTATTTCGATACCACGATTTTTAAGGGATTTATGGTTTTTTAAACTGATTTTCGTAAGTAGGCCTTATATGGGAGCTATGACTAATTATACGATCATTTAAAAATTAGGCCGAATAATTTGTGTATATTGGTACAAAACATATTTGCGTTGAGTTGTACTTTTATATCTTAATTTTTAAGAGTTTTATGGTTGTTAGAGTAATTTTCGAAAGTGCGCCCCACTATGGTAGTGGTCGGTTATAAAAAAGACGCTGCAAACAATGGCCCCTGAAGAATCATCCCAAAATGTATAAGATCAAAATGTTGGGCCCATTTTTCATAGCGAAGAATTGCCTCAAATATATAAGTGAATTTTCACGCCAATTTTTGTAATTTTTTTAAAATATTTTTAAATTGTAATAATGAAAATCCCAAAATTTTGCATGAGATTTTAGGGGTAATTTTTCATTTTTATATTTTTGTTATATTTTACAATATTAACGAAATAAATTTAGGCCCAAAGTACAAAAAGTACAATTTTCTTGGACTCTTCTTTCATTCAACAATTTTGGGGTAATTTTTTATGTCTTCTAAACTGCAAATTTACCATAATGAAAAAGTGCATTAGAACCGCAATAAAAAGGAAAAAAAGGCTAAAAAAAAATCATGTTTTTGTAGTCAGTGTAATGAATATAATTTTTTACATCATTTGTTCATCTTAAAAAGTTACTAAATGCCCTGAAGATTGTTAAAAGTTTAGCAGACTTAAGGTACGATCAGACTAGGCTAATATTTGATATATTTCGTCAAATATTTCATTGCTTGAATGAAATTTAGAGCAAATAACGAAAAAATATATTTTCGTTAAACAAAATCATTTAACAATATACAAAATACTTTCCTAATGTGACCACAGTGTCACCACTTGCTATATAAATACCTAAAAAATTACAACTAAATCTTGAAAATGTGTTTTTTATATAATTGCACATTTTTTAAATTACACGCCAATATGATACCAACTCTCTTTATAATATAAATATTTAATTATGTTTTGTTTTTTTTTATATAAAATCCGAACAAATTCACCTATTTCATTAAAATGAAATGGAATGTCGGAATTTTTTATTATTTCTATATTATGGATATCATGTTTATTTTTAATACAATTTAATAAAAAAAAAAAAAATATTATTGTTTTCCATCTGTTCAACTTTTCGCAATTTTTTCTTATTTAGCGATTTATGATTTTATGATGGCATTTGCTACAACAGCAGTTAAGCTTTGTATAGACGGTTGTCAGATCGATCAACGTTGTCCGAAAAATTTTCACAGAATGTCGAACAACCGTGTGAACTTGAAATTTTTGTCTTCCAACGTTGTAAGAAAAAGCATTGACAATTTAACTTTTGCTAACAATTTTTCAATGTCAGTACATTGCTAGATCTGACAACATTGTATGATCTGACAACCGTTTATACATAGCTTTATTGTTCATTATTTAATTGTGCAAGATCAAATAAAAAACGGAGAAAAACATTAGCTGTTTAGTGTTTACACATTACTAATAAATTTGTTTGACGAAAATCAGCTGTTTTGTTGTTTGCACTGCAAAATATTTTATGTTCAAACTACTTAGAAACGAAAAATATTTGACGTTTAAAATGACAACTAAGATTTAACCGCCTGGCCCACGATGTCGAACGATAACGTTCGCTTAGATAAGACTTAAGACACAAACTTTTTATTGTATCTATTTTTTACTCAATCAAGTTTGTTTATTCCAAAATCAAGTTTGTGTCTTAAGTCTTAGCTAAGCGAAAGTTTCGTTCGAAATCGTGGGCCAGCGGGTAAAATTCTTGTTAAATAAAACTCGTTTTGCGAAAAATATTTAAGTTTACAAAAATATATTTCTTTTTAATTTTCTTCAGATAAATAACAAAACATACTTGATTAAAGATCAATATGACGTTGCTTTGAGTGATGCAACGGGGCCACCAGGGAGACAGGAATCTCATCCAAACACAATGTATCCGTTTTAGCTAAAAGTTTATGTGTCTTTGAACTAAAATCCAATTCAATAAGATTTTCAGGTACAGGATATTCCTCAGCCAATAGTTGACGGTCTTGAACAGCAAACCATTGATTATAAACATCAACAGGATCAAGTTGCCAAAATTTGTGAAATGAAACAGCTGGCTCTTGTTTTAGTAACTCCACTGGATAATCGTTAGGCCGGGCCTTTTATTAAAATGAATGAAAGGAATATAGTTAATATTAAGTGTTAATTTGAATATTTGCAATTTCAAATATGTATTATTTATTCAAATTAAAAAAAATGTTGCCTACTTGATGAAACCGCGATGAATGAAGAGGTTCCACTTGAAGCGAGTGCAAACAAGAGCCCAAAATCATATCATCCGGTGCCGAATGAGAAGGACACATACATTGCTGCAAAATAAGTTTAACCAATGGCAAAGAGAATGCAATGCCACCACCACCCGTTATATAATTGAAACCATCCTGGGCATACAAACGATAACCATAACGTTCACCTAGATAAATTTCCTCCATTGAGTTGTAACATCCAAGTACTTGGCAAACACCTGAAACGCTAACAAAAAACAAAGTATGCAAGTAAAAATTATATTACTACGGATGTAAAATAATGGAAGGTGGTTGCATTTAGGATAGAGAAGTAATAGGAGCAGCAGAAAATATTTTTCGTCAATATGTTAAATGATGTTTGTGTATCTAAATATTATTTTATTGCAAATTGAGGTAATGAAAAAGATTCGCAAAACAAACAAATATTACTAAAGAAAGTTTGACGAATGAATGGTATGGATGCTTGGTTGTTGTGCAAACTTGTTGCATATACAACTAAAATTATTTCGTATAAAACAGAAAAAATAATAGTAAAAATATCTTATGTATTTTATAAATAAATCATGAGTCTATGAAAATCAAAATTTAAATAAAAATATTCCCCATTGCAATTAAATTGAATATTGAATTTAATAAGTAAAACTTATTTAATTCCCCAATGAAACAAATTGAAAATTTAAATTAAACTTTTGTCAAAACACAATACAAATATAAAGATGTCTCTCTGTCTGGTATGTTTCCTTAAACACCAACATTTACCTTAATAAAGTGTCATCATCGGTGAGAAATAGCCATTGTATTCGATGGTTTGTATTTTTTACTTGATTACTTTGATGTAGACGTTGTTGCTTGTTGTTGTATTTTTCAATATCCATCAGTGCTAATTTCAAAATTTTTAATGTTTTAGCACAATGTCCCATCTCAACATTTGGCATGCCAGTGTTTATTGTTGGTATTGTGTCATCTTAAAATATTAAATTATGATTAATATACAAGCACACAGTTTGATACAACTACATATGTATGTAAGTACAAACAAGTCGAGCATGTACAATCATGTCTGAAGAACAAAACAAGTTGGAGTGCTATATTCGACTGTACCGACTCATAAATACATCCTACATAAATATAATGAGAATCACAAAAACTACAACGGAATGCGGGCTAAAGAATCCTTACTTTGTATTTCTTATTCAGTCTTAGTGTAGATTTTATTAGTAGTTTATACATATACTGCCGTATTTATAAAAAATTAAAGTATACTTCAAGTGTACTTTAAGAAAATTTTGTATGAAAATTTTGTCTTAAAGAACTACTTTATTTTTTATAAATACGGCAGATATTGTTTAAAAAAACTAATTCAAGCAAACATAATTTCGTCCCCTCAACATAACAATAGCGTATGTGCTCATACGCTATTATTTTTTTATGGCGTATTTAGAATCTCCATCATTGATTTTATGTCTGGTCAAAATTTCGTTAAATTCTACTTCCAAAAAGTAGTTCAAAATGTCGTTGGAAAAAAATAGTGTATAATTTCATGTTCAAAATTTTCCTTCAATAAGTGTGTAAATATACTAGGCTGGCTGTTGCACTAAATACATTTAAATTCAAAAACATTTGCTTTTTTAAACATTCTGATACTAATTCCAAGTACAAAAGAGAAGCAAAGCAAATAAATGTCAAACAAAAAAATAAACTCTTTGTGTTTTTTTTTTGTATTCTTTTTATACTCTCAGAGTATTTGTATTTACTCATTCTTGCTCACTATAAGTAAAGTAAAGTAAACATTTTTTTTGCAAATATACTGTAGTATTTTGCAAGGTTCTTATTTTACAATATGAGTATTTTAAGAACTAAATGCAAGCAAAGGTTATGGTTGTTCAATTTGTTTTTTTTTGCAGATGATTACTTATTATTAAAGTAAAAACTACATATTACTTTGTTTAACCGTTATTTATATTTTGCCTAGTTTGGTAACTTTTGTAGTTCTAATCAGAGAAGGGTTTAAATATCTAAATGTAAGAAACTTTGATTCAAATTAAACGAAATATTGGAAAATGCTCAAGTGAGTTATAGTATTAATAATAAATACGTATCCAAACGCGATAAGTTTCAATTAAAACGGTTATTTTAAAAAGTCAGTTTATCTAATATTTTTATTTATAATTATTTTAAATTTTTTATTCACTATTAACCCATTTTGTACCATGCTACATAAATCTTTTAATATCTTAACGAAATTTTTAGGGCTAGTTAGAAATCGGTCAAAAATCATTTTTGAAAAAAAAAATTTTTTTGCCAGTGGTTACCTGCGAAAACTGCTGGTCGAGACCTTGACCGCTGGGATAATTAGAGCAATTAATTTTCTGTGTGATATTAAATATAATAAAATAACTTTTAAATAAATATAGGTGCTAAAGTTACAAATAAATAAAAACAGTTAAGTAATTTAGTTATCATTTTAGTTTATTGATAAAAAAAAATTATTTTAAATTTTTGTGGTAGACTTTGAGCAATTGCCCACATGTAAGTTTACATTACATTTAGTGCAAGTATAGGCAGTATGCTTCTTGCATATTTGCACCGGCGATAGCAGCCCTTGACACACAAAGACATGTGCATCCCTTTTTTATTGGGCAATCATGTTGGTCGATCTATGAAATCGTCGTAACTTTCGTTTTCTTCATCGGACGAAATTAATTCGGTGTTTTTACCGGTTCGACGCAATTCTTAAAATCAATTTGACTCATGGGCTTCTGATTGGTTTTTTAGCAATCATGCAATGCAATGTCCATGCATTGACAGTGGCAATGTCCAAGCAGGTAACCCAAAGTGGCCACCACCACTTCTTCCCTCTGATTCCAATTTTATAATTGGCGACAGCATTATAATGCAAATCAACTCCGCCCATATATTTATTGTAATTAGCTATAAGGTTGGCTTGGGGTATAGCGATCTGCTTCTTTTGTTTTTTATCGTATCGCATTACAGTTCTTATTGGATCGATTTGATCATAGTTCGTAGCCAAAGCGAATTCTGCATTGTCTCTTCATCGAACCAGTGCAGTCTTAGCTCTTGGTCGAATAAGTAATCCATATCTTGTTGAGGTAATTTTGTTTTTAGTCTGTTTGCTCGTATTGTTCCAGTTGCACAAACCCCTTTTTCTTTTAGAAGGCAGAGCAAGTGGTATCCGGTGAAAAAGTTATCGAAATGAAAAGTATGTTATCTAGGATACTCACAAACCGACATGAGACTCATAACCACGCTAGCACCAAGGCCAAGTTGTTTGTCATATGTATCCGATGCTCCAGCATATGGTTGGAATTGAGACAGACACCCTTTCAATGAACACAAACACCAATATTTGTATCCGATGCGAATTGGTTTCCCCCTGATAAACATCTTTTAGCTGTGACGGCCAAAATATGGCACCATTTGCTCATCAATCGAAAGATTTGGTCCAAAAACACCGAACTGCATAAATCGAGTATTGAGAAAATCAAACAGTGGTCTTACTTTAGCGAATTTGTCGTTTTTATCGATTCCATCGTTATTTGCAATGTGGAAGTTAGATTTCAGTTTTTGGAACTTATTGCTAGTTTTCTGATAGCAATTCCAAAAGGGGGTTCATTGTTCCAATAATTTTGTACTTTAGGAACGGAATGATAGCCGGAAAATACCAATATCCCAAAGAACCGACGCATTGTGGCAATATCAACCAAATTTCCATTATTATTATGTTGTGCTGCATATCTGTTTGTCTCATTCACCAAACAAATTTAGTGCGCTAATTATCCCAGTGGTCGAGATCTCGACCAGCCTTGTTCAAGGCTGTGTGGCTATCAACTGGAGAAGCTGCAATAACTAGTTTGTATACATTACAATTTATTTGAGCTGTTGGCTATTGAAATCAATACACATTTTTTGCTTTTCTTTCGTATACACTTAGTTACAACCAGAATAATAATAGGCTTTTCTTAACATATTTTTGTGCACTCCCAGGGGGAACTTTAAAAATGGTGAGGGGTGATGTAAAACTTCAGTTAGGAAAGCCAATACCCCAAACTTAAGCATGAATTAAACAAAATTATTTAAGTCCACTAAATAATGAAAAACAGATAAATTTTGTGGTCGAGATCTCGACCACTGGTACAAAATGGGTTAATTTAACTTTTTAAGTATTTACAAAAAGTTAATTATATTTTTTAATGTTAGATAAATACTCGTATTTGTGATATTGAAGAAGAATTGGAAAATTATATATTCAAAATTGCTTTGAAAAGGGGGCATAGTAAGATATGGAATATTATAGGAAGGAGGAAATAAAAGGAATTATTTTTATTTTGTTTTAATAAAATTTAATTTTACATTTTTATAATTTTTTTTATTTTTAACTTAAGCCAAAAATGTCTATGAAAAAGTTGCAGTTTTTATTATTTCCGATAAAAATGCAAAGACATTTTAATTAATAAAAATATTGGAATTTAATTCTATAATTCTATTTTAATATGCACCATTACATATTTTGCATTTCAACTAACGATATGCTTTTCTTTTTCTTCTCCTGTAATATTTTTCCACTTTCATACAAATAAAATAAAACTTGCAAAATACTCGAATTTTTGAATAAGTAGTTTAAGAACTGCCTCTCCAAACACGTGCATATTCGTATTCTTTAACACTTATTGTATTTATTTAGTACAAATACAATATTTATTGTGTTTGTATTTTAAAAGAGAAAGAGCATTTTACTTTATAAAGAGAAGATCGAATAAGCAAGTAAACGAAAAAAAAAGTAAATGTATTTATAGATTTGTTTTTTGTACTTTTGCAACATTTTAGCCTGTAGAAAAAAAGAATACAATTTACGAAAACTTTAACTCATAAAATAGCTTATAATAATATACACTATTGTTTGCGAAATAGTCTCTATACCCCACATACAACGAAAACAATTATTATACATGGAGAAGTGGGATGGAGACTTGAAAGTAATTGATATTGGAGGAACGCCAAAAACAAAAGACGTGATCAACTTTTCCTTTACTGGAAAATACAATAAAGAGCTGCAAATTTGCAATCGAAAGCTGCATGATCTCTAAAATTTGTGCAAAAAGAATGTAATTCCTCGTGGGTCGCAGTCATTTTTTTTTAACTTACAAGGTGGAAAGAAGCGAAATTTTTAAATGAGCCAGATGTAGCAGAGGAGGAGAAAGAAGACGATGGAACTTCTAGTTATTTTTGATTTACGCAACATATGACTTAATTTTTAATAATTTTTTGTTTATAATAACCAAAATTGGAAACTAATGAATATGTGGAACTTTATTAACAAAACTATGAATTAATCGCTGTTTTATAATGTTACAAATTGATATTTTTTGAGATCAAATATTTTTATAAAAATACCGTCAAATTATTGAATAAAACAGCGTATATCATACAAAATACATCATACAAATTCCTTAAAAAGTAAAATAGCCTATATGGAGGACTTGCCCTTTGAATGACATACATAATTATGGTGTTAAAGGATGCGTAGAATAAAAAGAATTGGCTAATTTAAAGACAAGAAACGGTATTATGTATTCGCCGAAAAAGCCAATATGAAGAACTTTTATTTACCGCGATATTGAGGTTTTAATAGACATCCGATTTGACAAAAACTTTAAACTCTATTTTCTCAAAACCCTCAAAAAAATTATACGCTATTGTTATATTGAGGGGACGATTTATTTAAAGTACATATAACTGCTTTCAGGAAGTGGTCTTTATATGGGGGCTGCGGTCAAATATAAAAAAAATTGTCTTAAAATTCGGTACGTTGACACATATATATATATAGTATATATGTGGATTAAGAGATTTGTGGGTGTTTAGGTGATTTCCGGAAGTAGATTTTACATGAGGGCTATGGTCGAAAATGAACCGATGTTAACAAAATATCGTTTTGAGATTTCTATTTGCATGAAACTTATTATTGCAGAATTTTGTAGGGATGCAGCTTTTGTTAAGACATTTAGGTACCATAAAGCCGTATTCCGGGAAGACATTTATATGGAGGCTATGAGAAATAATGAACCGATTCTTACTGTTTTCCTCACAGTTGCTTCTTTTATCATTGTTCTACGATGCTTAGGAGAATTATGAACGAACATACGGGCATAGCTCAATCGACTTAGAATTATATAAGGATCAAGAATATATTCGTATATACCTTGTTGTGTCTCAGATGAATATTTCACAATATTACATACGGAATGACAATCTTATATACATATGTATGTATGTATATCCTCATTCACCACTATAATTATTTATTGTTAGACTTTAGATTTTTTGATTGGAAGTTAAGTTTGTACTGTAATTATTTATATGATTGCGGCAACCATAATATGGTTAAGTTATGATTCACATGATTAAAACAATCATATATATAATTGTGGTAACTATGTAATATTTGTGTTGATCAGTTTTATGATGAAAGATTATACCACATTATGTTGTTCTCAATCATAATCAAAGAATTATTATGAATTCATTAAAAACATGATTGCCACAAATACATACATAGTTACGACAATCGTATGGACTAAAGAAAGAGTTCAGTGGAAACAGTTTTGAACATCAAATAAATCTATTGATATAAATTATTATTTATGTATTTCTTGTAACATGACAAAAGCAACTCTTAATATTAATTTAAAAGCATTTCAAAAAAGTAAAAACAAAGCATTTGGCATAATTTGATAAAGTGCTGAAGTAAATAAATTATTGTTTCTAAACTATATATTGATTTATTCATTCAAAGTATAAGTGTTGTTATGTTCCACCATATTCATATCTTACCTTGAAAGTCACTAAAATATTTGACATGTTTGGCATACGGTGCCCAGGTGGCTTGTATTATTGGTATTCGTTCATTGTGATATTTTGAACATGTTTTAACGGCGAAATAAATTTCTTCTCGTTTGACAGGCAACTGCAAAAGGAGAGTTTTAAATAAACGAAATGTGGTCACTTTGAATTGAATAATTGAAATTTAATTTTTATTAAAATTGACTGATGCAAATATAAAAGAGTATGTATGTATGTCCGCTTTCACACTCTTCAATTTTGACTCATCAAGACAAGTATTTTTAGATAAGATGGAAAAAGAGAATAAAAGGGGTACAAACTTGACGGTACTAGTAAATTTTTTTATTTTCTTTCATGCATATTGAATTGAATTGACAGCAGTGAATGAAATGGCAAGTTCAAAAGAGAATTGAACAAAGGCTGGTCAGCTAAAGCTGAAGAGTGTGGAACAGAACTAAGCAATTGAAAATGCGAAAGAAGATTTTTTTTAGAATGCCTAGCCCCTTTGAGGTAAAGCCTTTATTAAACGTTGTAAAAAAGAAGGTGCAGAAGTCTGCATGTTCGGAAAATATTATCATGTAATAGGTAGTCCTGAGTCAAAGGTGTACGCTGTGAAAATTTAAGATCGGTGAACAATATATCGCAAACAAAGGGGCGTGTTCCTCCCACTTTTTACTTGGTACGTATTTCTATTCATGCCAATGCCATATATAGCAAATACTGCCGATGTTGGTCAAAAAATGCCCAAGATATGACGATTTTAAATTTTGGGTTATATGGGCGAGGCCACGCCCCTTTGTCCACTCACAACTATGTAGCAAATATCATCGACGTAGGTCAAAAAATGCCCAAAATATGGCGATTTAATTTTTTTGGTTATATGGGCAGTGATACGTCCCTTTTTCCACTCACAACTTTATATAGTCAATAATTTATTATTTCGCAAGAATATCCTATTGTGAAAATTTGATGACGATCGGTCCAATAGTTAAAACTTTATTACAATTTTTAATTTTCCTAAAAAGGGGCGTGGTCCCACCCACTTTTCTTCTGCTATTCCTAATTGTGTCAATACAATATATACCAAATATCATCGACGTAGGTCAAAATATGGTGATTTAAATTTGTGGGTTATATTGGCGGTGCCACGCCCCTTTTTCCACTCACAACTTTATATAGTCCAGAATTTATTATTTCGTATGAATATCCTATTGTGAAAATTTAATGACAATCGGTGCAGTAGTTAAGACTATATTACTATTTTTAATTTTTCTAAAAAAAGGGCGTGGTCCCACCCATTTCTCTTCTGGTACGTATTTCAAATCATGCCAATACCATATGTACCACATATCATCAACATAGGTAAAAAAATGTCCAAAAAAAATGTCAAAATATGGTGATTTAAATTTGTGGGTTATATGGGCGGTGCCACTCTCGTTTGCCCACTCAAAACTTCATATAGCCTATTATTCCTTCCGGAGTCCCAGTAACATGCTGTGAAAATTTCAGTAAGATCGGTCCAAGGGTTTGGCCTCCTATTAAACACAAACATACAGACAAATAGACAGACAGACATTCGTGAATTCACTTTAGTTTACGAATAATATTTATAAATTACTTTTTATTACTACGGAATAATCTGGTGTGGTTAATGGTTAGAAGAATTTCGTTACTCGAATTTTATGGAGTATTAAAAAACCAATGTGTAACTGTTAAGGGTACGGTTTTATGTTATCTATTCGGGAAAATTTTCACCAGATTTCCGAAACCCTTTTGTTTTATCGATATTTTGGGGATTACTTTCTACGTTTTCATCTTATCGTTATGATGGCCAAATTTGTAGTAATTTGAATGATTACAAAATCTCTGTCATTCATAGATTTGTTAGGTTCCAAATATAGATGATAGTCTGTTGACAAAGGAGAATTGAGATAAATATAATTCAACTAAAATTGTTTAACCTTTGTCCAGCGGAAAAATTTTACAACGTTAAAAGGCGGTATGGGTACAATTGTACCCTTATATACTTAAGACGATATGTATAGCTTTTCCTATTAATATAATTAAATTATTCTGTTCTTATTTAATAAACAAATGATAGAACAGGCCCGTGGCTAAAAATAACTTATTTTACGTACACATGTATACATTTTTTGCAATTCCAATCAGATATGTTTGACGTTTGGTCGGTACATACTACGTAAACAAAACTCTTATTTTGTTTGCATTGTTGTTGTTGCACCAGTGCTATCACCTTATAGATATAAATACACTTGAATAGTACTTTGTTGTGATAACATACATACAGGGGAATATCCGTAAAGTAAAAACAAGTAGTAGAAAAATTGAATACCAAAAAATCTAACTCTCACATTAGTATCAGTGTGTCTTATTGACTTGCGTGCGTTGTAAGAAGATATTTCGGTAAATTATTTTGATTTCTTACTATGAGTGGTATTGAAACGGAACATACCACTCGGGATATCTGGACAATGATGAACAAAAATTTAGAGAATGCGTACAAACGAAAGACGAACAATTATTTCCTTTTAGAGGCCATACCAAATTTACTCAGTATATACCTTCTAAGCCGGCTAAATATGGCATAAAAATATTCTGGGCTTGTGATTCATCAAATTCATATCCATTACATGGTCAAATTTATAGCGGAAAGCCGAAAGACGGTCCAAGACAAACAAATATTCGTGAACGAACTGTGCTAGACTTAGTTCAACTGTATAAGGGCTCTGGAAGGAATGTGGTTACAGATAATTTTTTCACATCCTTACAATTGGGCAAGGTCTTAAGTTCTTGGAACATCAGTTTAGTTGGTACAGTAAGAAAAAATAAAAAAATTTTACCCAGCAATATGCAGCCAGCAAAGGAAAGGCCTATCAACTCTACCAACTTTGCTTATAACCGTGATGCCACAATCTGTGCATACATCCCAAAAAAGAAGAAATCGGTGATAATACTAGCAACTATGTACATGGCAGGAGAAGTATAAAACACGGATGCTGCTAAGCCAGAAATTATAAAATATTATAATAAAACAAAAGGTGGAGTAGATGTCATGGACAAAATGAAAATGACGAACATTATTTTATAACATGGTTGACGTTGCTGGTTGACGTTGCTCCTATATATTATATAGAATCCACCACCCAAACAGTATATCAAAAGATCAACGACGAAAGTTCTTGAAAGATCTTTCAAAACACCTATGTATGCAATCAGTCAAAGACCGTAGTGGCAACAAACTTATAACAGGTAAATATTTTATTCGAAGTGCTATAGAAATGGTACTTGGACGACCTATAGTGGCAACACAAAGTCCAGAAATTGGTTCCAAAGTACCCTCTGGTAGATGGTGAGCATCAACGGTGGTTGGCAGATGTTATGTTTGTCAATGTGAGACACGCAAACAACGTAAGACTAGAAAGGCGTGTGCAATCTGCTTGAAACCTGTGTGCGATGAACACTCTATTCATAGTACCACATGTTTTTCATGCAAGGAAACACCATAAAAATATATTGTTATTTCCTAAATATTTGGTCATATAGTGTGTATTCGTTTGTTCTTTTCAAATAAAACTAATAAAAATAACTCTGCTTTATTTTCTTGTTTTTTTCTTACGACTTATATGAAGGTACAATTGTACCCCTTCAGCCTTTTAGGGATATCAAGTCATAATCAAAAATTTTTTTTTTTAAATTTCAAATATGTAATCCATAATAAAAGTTTAGAGATGTCAGACAATTTTAGATATCTAGTATTAACAAAAAAAAAGTTATTGCAATGTAAAAACGAAAAAGGTACAATTGTACAATTGTACCTCTTCCGCCGGACAAAGGTTAACCAGACCAGAGAAATTCTGTCATTAAGACTGATTTTTTTTCCATTAGTAACAAATGCATTTATCACAACCAATATTTTCTACCCTTTGTTACAAAAACAAAAGAATATGTTTGTTTAAAACCTTAGGACTTGAAATATATTAAAGAAATTATTAAAGAATCTAACATTACAACTTGTATTTATAGTTGAATTCCCCTCACGAATACTTACACATGTCATTGATGATAACGCGTTTGTTGTTCGTTCAGCATACATGGCACATGCATCATCCTCATAGTTATTGTTGTTTTTGTTGGTGTTACTTTTTCTAATATAGTTGTTCTTTATGTTGTTCATGCTTTCGGTTTCCCACGTGGCCATAGGACAAATGTATGAAGCTTTCTTTAGCATTATTCTCTGATTTTTTGTGCTGGTGTTGGTGTTAGTGCTGGTGTTACTTCTACCGGGTTTCGAAAAGTCAGCTTTATGTTTGTCTATGATTTCACTAGTAGTCGTAGGGCGAAAATCAATTTTTTCTTCTGGAGTATATTTAATAATAATAATATTATTCTGATCAATCTGTAATAAAATACTTGTTTTAGCTGGTGCTGGAATCTGTACATTATCATAAATGAAACGAGCTAATTCATGTGAGGCATCAATGCTAAATTCGGAACGTTGAAATATGAATGATTCTTGTTTTAAATGTTTATTGTGGTTGGCATAAATGGCAACAATACTATATCGATTAATTAAAAGGCAAACAGAATAGATAATTTATTTTGGTGTATTACAAGATAGAGACACCACTGTGCCAACTCACCTTTTAAATAATGGCATACTAAAAACGACACCAGCACGTAACATTGGATAGGGAAACCATTTAGGATTTTTAGAAAATGCAAAATGATGTACGATTGTTGGTTCACGATCATATAAAGGATGTCCCAAGTATATGGGCTGAAAAGATAAAGTTGGCGTGCTTTACTCAGCTGTGGCGAATCTTAAATACCCTTAAACTAAACATTATGAGAATTGCAGAAACTACACTGGCAGAGATACTTAAACATACATTTTTAATATGTTGTATTTAGTATCTATTTTCGTATAAGCTACTTTGGCCTAAATTATTATATTGTAAATTAAAAATACATTTAATTACAATTTTTCCCAACGTTTCGTCAATTCTTTCTTGACTTCATCAAAGGAATATAATACGTGTGTATATATTAATATATATAGATACCAAATACAACAAATTACAACATATTGGCCAAAAATAAATAAATAAGATTTTTAATAATTTTTATTCGGGCAACGACTTGAAGTTAGTTTATTTTATTTGTTTATAGTTAGTATTTCATATATTGCTGGAAATTTAAAGTTACGAAGAACATTATTTATTTGGAACACTAAGAAATTGTAGCTAATAATTGATAAATTACGAATTTTTACATTTTGTAACAGAGTTTGTCATGCAAATAATGTCTGCAATTTAACAATTTTTATTTCATATAATTAACTAGCTGACCGCCCCGGTTTCGCTCGGTATTTACTAATGATTGGTATTTCATATCATTTCATACTTAAAAAAAATGAGAAGTGAAAAGGAGGCTTTGATGTCAGTTCTTCAAGTTTCTTCAACAAATTTCTCTTATTAAGACAAATGAGAAGTGAAAAGGAGGCAATATAATAAAAACTTAAAATTTCCGAGTTTTACCAGAAATTTTTTAATTTTTTTTACAAACCGTCTCCTGAAAATTTTTAATAGAATAAAAACAAGTAAGAAAGTATAGTCGGTCAAGCCCGACCATATAATAGCCTACACCCAGTATATGTATAAAACAGTTTTTCTGAAATGGACGTTATATGGGAGATATAACCTATTGTGGACCGATCATTCAAAAACTTAGTGTCATGATGTCTGTGAATATAAGTATTATATGTGTTACACTTTATCTCGATATAAATACCTTCAAAAGATTTATGGAGCTTAAGATTTATGGATCGCACAACACATTACAGGGAAAATTTTTTAAAGTCTAAATTGTATTTATTGTCAGTTTGTACGGGTTGTGTTTTGGTCAGAGCTCACTAGCCGATTTAACTGAGCGGTAAAACGCCCTAATTTTAAAAATAAAACAAAAACAAGTTAATATGTCTGCATTTGGATTATCTCTGATTTTATTTAAAATTATACTTGACTTATATACTAAATTAATAAGTGATCAGCAAATATCACATTTCTTCATTTACCCTTAGTTTAACTTAAGTTTATTATTATTATTATTTTAACATGCAAAGCTGCAGTGATAGCATTATTTTATTTGACCATTTGTTCTTTTATTTTGTTTTCGTTAATTTAATGCTATCATATTTCCTTTGCGCGTGTATCATGGTGTGCACAATTATAGCACATACAATGATGTGTACAATTATAGCACGCACACTACAATTTGTTCTTTAGCCGTACTGTCCGTATGTGGAATAAATCACCTGCAAAAGTTTTCCCTGTCACTATATGTCAATATAGGAAAATTCAAATCAAATGTTCGCAAACACTACTCCCTCTATCCCCCTCCTATAACCAATTTTCCTAGTTTGAACACAATGCATTGCATGAGTTGGGGTCGTCCCCTGAATGCTGGTCCAAGAAAAAACAAAGATATCTATAGATTTAAAAATTACATTTAATATAATTTATTTTTGCTCTAAATAATTATATACATAATAATTAGTAAACACCAAAGGCAACGAAATAAAAGTCATGTAACTTAAATAAAATAAAATAAAATGCCTATTAATATAATAAAAAGAATACACACACATTGTACGTATTTAACCCTTATGTGTGCACCATGGTACCCGGGTACCTTTGGCGTTTTCAGTCAAATTTTTTTCATTAAATTTGATAACTTTTATACCTGAAACTTTTTGAGAACTACTAACTTTCAAATAATTTAATTTTATTACAGCCGTACGCCTTGTCTTTTTTTCTGTAATTTGCCTGAGAGACCAATTTACTTTTAACACACTTTAATGTGCATCAAGGTACCCGGGTACCTGTACGTGTTTCATATGAGAAAGCGGCCATTGCAAGTATATTATTTGAAGTTGTCAGTAGCTTGCAAACCTTAAGGCGTTACGAAAAATTATATAAAATATCTCTTAACTACGCTCCAACAATGTATTTATTTTCAAAGAAGTATGATTAATTCCCGAAATCTATTTCTCAATAATGGTGAGTTAAATAGATGATATTTACAATTAGATCTTGGCAGGATAGAAAATGCATTTCAATATAACAATTAACTAGAAAATATTACTTTACCATGGTATTCTTTGAAGTATTAATTAAAAATTAACACAAGCCAAATAAAAACTTATCTAATAATAAAATACCTGTGTGTGATTTTCATCCTTTAATTTGTCTAATAATAGTTTTACTTTAACTTTTGTTCTTTCCTCACAAAATACAATCCATCTTGTGCTATCATTGATTAATTTAATATCAATTTGTTTATTTTTGTTTCTATCTGCAGCGGAACTTATTTTTAGCTTGATGTTCCTGTGAGCTTTTCTTCCGATTAACATAAGTTGCGGTATTAAATTGTGTATTGTCCAGCCTCCTGGGCAATTGAATATTTCATGCAGTACATGTACTTTGATTTTATATTGTGGTTGCAATTCCATTGATTGTTTGATAATATTCTCTTTTAGATGGTGACTTAAGTCACTGTGATATTTAGTGTCTTGACTTTGTATGATGAAAAGAACTTCGATTGTTGGCGCTAAAATGGTCATTAGGAAATATACATATTTAAAAAATAAAATAGTAAATAGAATAGAAGTTATAAATGGTTTGTATTAGATTTATTAAAGTTTTAACCCATTTTGCTCTGCTGTTCGAAATTTCGAACAGGCTTTTCCGGGAAAACGAAAAATCTGAAATTTTTTTTGACCAGATTTTTGCAATCAGTGGGTCCTAATTACCCTAAAAAAGTATTTTTTTTTTTCAAAAAAGAAAAATAAAAATTTAGTCTCGGAGCGAAATGGGTTAAAAACCTTTTTAAAATATTTACTTAAAGAATAATTTTACTTGTAAATTGTGACTCAGCTCTAAATGTGGCTCACCTGTGGCAGTTGCAAATGTTGTTAGAATTAACACATTTAAGCAATATATTATATTCATGTTGTTGTTGCTGTATTATTGTTGACAATTAGAGTAGTAAGTCAACAATTTGTATCACTTCAATGTTCTTTTATTTTAATACAAAAGATAATTTATATGAAATGTATACGAGCATATACACTTACATACATACATACATAGTCCTTTATGTATTAATTCTTAAGAGTAGATGTGATTGTATGTATATCGTACATAAATAATACAATGAAGTTAATCAAGAATTGATAAACATATCAATTGTTTTGTTGCATATAGGAGTAGTAAACATATATTGAAATTTAGGTGGGATAATTGATAATTAGTTATTTGTCTCCTTCTCGTCAAACTAACTGAAAATATTCACATGAAATGCTTCTTCTGTCAAGTAAACAGCCCATCCATGATACATTAGGTTGAATATCACACCTCTTACTACAAATAATTGAGCATAACAAGGGCTAAACCGAACAGAACATAACAGAACACATATTTACGATACGACTATTGTTCAATTCACAATTGTTGTTGTATGTTGTACATTGTGTATCATACAACTCTGTCTGAGTGTGAATAAAATTTTTAGCAAAGTCGTATGTTTATGTTGTCAAATCTCCAAAATGACTAAAGAAAAATATTTTAAAAACAAATATAGAAAACATAAAATATGAACATTTTCCAAAGCTAAAGCATACTGTAGATTTTTCAGCAATATCCCTTATTAAATTATTATACCCACCACCAAAAAGTTGGGGGGTATATTGCGTTTGCAATTCAGTTTGCAACACAACGAAATAATGGTCGTAGAACTGAAAAGTCTATATATGTATTTTGGATCGCTATTCGATTCTAAGACGATTTAGCCGTGTTCGTTCGTCTGTCCGTCTGTTGTTGGCACGATAGAGCTACAAAGACAATACATCAAACACTGAAATTACCAAATATTCTCTGATCCACTAAAATGTTTGGTATTGAAAATGGGCAAAATCGGTCCAGTAGGATCTGAGTTTCAGACTACCTTGATATTTTTTCAAATATTTATTGCTGTTTTCTTTAAATATAATGCAGATAATATCAGGAAATTTTGCACACTTTATTTTTATTATAGAAGAAAATAGTAGAAATCGATTCACGATTCCTCATAGCCCCCATACAAATGTCTTCCCTGAATATGGCCTGATCGCACATAAATATCTATAGAAAAGCCGTATCTAAACAAAATTCTGCAATCATAAGTTGCATGCAAAGTGAAATCTTAAAACAATATTTTGTTTACATCGCTCCATAATTTTGACATAGCCCCCTACAAAGACCACTTCCGAAAATCATTTAAATTAACAATAATTTTTTTTTTTTTTTAAATGACTATCAAGCTGAAATTCGACAAGAGTAATCAAAATATACATTTAAATCGTCGTACCAAATTGTATGATGATAGGACTATATTTGACCGTAGTCCACTTCTAAACTTCAGTTCCGAAAATCACAAAACCCACTATTACGAAACAAACTATTAAATTAAAATTCAATACAATTAGTCCAGACATATATAAAAATCTTCCATCTCAACATGATGATAATGGGTCCATATTTGACCGTAGCCCCTATATAAAACCTACTTCTAAAAATCAATAAAATTCGTATAAATCTCTTATAAAAACCACTAATAAGTCGAAATTCTACAATCGTCTTACTAGATTTCATAATAATGGGTCCATATTTTACCGTAGCACCAATAGTCGAGTTCCGCAAATCACTTAAGTGCGCTAAAATCCTTTATAAAACCACTATCAAGTTAGAATTCAATAAAAATACATATACTCGCATAAAAATCATGGATCTCAGATTTATGATGACCGGTTTATATTCGACTGTAGCCCCCTATAAAGTCAACTTCCGGAAATCACTTAAATCCACATAAAGCTCTTATTAGCATCAGCAGGAAGTTTAATTTCGACACAAATAGTTAATATATATATATATATATAATTCGTCTCTCTCAATATGATGATGATGGTGATCGGTCCATATTTGATCGTAGCCCCCCTATAAAGTCAACTTCCGGAAATCGCCTGATAAACTCGCCATAATAGATGATTTGGTAGTGGGTATATAAGATTCGGCACAGCCGAATAAAAACTCTTACTTGTTTAGAACTAAAATTAATAATTCTTTTGTTGAGATACAAACATATTTTAACTTTTGGCAACGCCTTAACTTTCATACAACATTAGAAAAACATATGTAGAAATGTCGCAGAAGTCGTAGAAAATATTTATAAAGAAATTACCAACAACATTGGTACAACTATTGTAAATTCGGATGATGTACAACTCCTACGACACTACAACATCAGTTGAGAATTGAACATACATATGTATATGAAGTTGGATTGGATTAAAGTGATCTGTTTTAGAAAGATTTTTTCATATTACAGTTCATATTTTTACTATTTCAACTGTGGTTTCTCAAATTGTAATCATTTTTACACATTTCCACATTTAGATTTTTAGATAGTTTATTTTTTATACATTTATACAATAAGTATTGAAATGCATTATAAGCAACAAGTTGTACATCAAACAAACAAACACACTCCATTATAGATTGAAACTGCACAAGACGATTACAATTTCTTTGACTTTTATTAAATTAAGTTCTCAGTCACTCATCAGAATTCCAAAAAATTTAAAAAATTAACTAGATATAACATTAAATAATTAAATGAAATTGAAGATAAATAAAATATAAACAAGCTGCTGGCTGAAGGATTTATTTAAAGATCAAGCATCGATGTGTGAGCTGGTGCGTTATCATGGTGCAAAATCCATGATTGGTTTTTCCACAATTATGTGCGTTTCTGACGAATTGCTTTGAGCAAACGGCGCATAACATCAAGGTTTATTTCTTATTGACCGTACGACCTTGTGGCAAAAATTCATGATGCATCACGTCATTGCAGTCGAAGAAAACAGTGAGCAAAACCTTCTTCTGGATAGCCATACATCCATAATTCGTCACCAGTTATGACTGTTTTTGAGGAAATCTGGATCGTCGTTGACGATGCTCCTGAGCGATGTCCATGCGATGTTGTTTTTGCTCAAAATTTAGCAATTTTGGAAAAATTTTCAGTGCCGCACGTTTCATGCCTAAAACATCCGTAAAAATTGCTTGGCACAAGCCGAACGATATGCCAACATCATCAGCAACCTCTCTGATAGTGATTCGACGATTATCCAAAATCATTTTCTTCACTGCTTCAATGTTTTCATCCAGGACGAGCATCGTCATTGACATCTTCTCGGCCTTCCCTAAACCGGTTATACCACAATTGAACTTGGAGGCTCGTCAAACGCCACAGTCAACATTTCAAATGTCCTTGCGCATTTAATTTCATTTTTTTACACAAAACTTAATACAGTTTCTTTGATCCAATTTTATTAATAGTAAAAAATGGAAGAGCACACTAAAACATGACTAACCTTTTGATCTGTCAAAAACAAACTGACAATCCAAAATGGCTGATATTACCAACATTCATACATATGTATATAACAGACATGTGTACCAACATAACAGAAAAAAATGCGAAAATCAAACATACGTAACTCACGAAATTTGAAAATAACGGTTATTTTTTTATCAGACTTCGTAGATAATCAACGTAAGGCCAAAGAAGAGATTTTGAAAGACTTCACTTATGTTCTGGCAGCTGGAGAATATTCTCGCTATGCCATTCCATTTGTTCATCATTCAGTTCCGAAATCGCACACAGTTTTCTTTTTCTTCAAATGTCTAATGTCTTTTTTTCAAACTGAAGGAAAAATCAGCTGTTGCGTTGAATGCACAATTGAACAACGCAAGTTTACGAGCTAAAATTGTTGGGCAAATTTACGAAGTAGGTGTAAACAATTATTCATGTAATTTTTAGCAATTTATGTACAAGAGCGTAAAAATGCACAGTTTGCACAATTTTCGAGACTTTTCATCCTTATTATAAGGATCACTGCAACAAGTTGTCTACATTGTTTTAAAGCCCGCTCTACTATGTAGCATCATTTAAAGGTTACAATTGAAACTGATCACATTACATTATCACAATAGATACTTAAAAGTTACAAATTAACATTGAAATTTTATACTCCGTATCATTATTTCTTTGTAGTATGTTCAAATATTCGCACTTAATTTGTCTAACCACGTGACATGCATGCGATTATTTCATTTACTACAGAACAACACGATCCGTTTTCATTGAGGCACCGCTATCAACTGTTTGTAAATTATTTCGTTTATTGTTTGTCTGTAGTCAGATTTTATTTATTTATTATGAAATTTTTTGCTCAAATTTTATATTATTTCACTCATTATTAATTGAGTTTTATGTCCATTGCGCCGATGTAAACAATTTGTGTCTTTTATGAAGAAAAATGTAACTTAGGTTCGAGTGATATTTTTGTTGAGACATTTATTACTGGCAAATATTTAGTGTAAACTGGGTAATGCTAAATTCTAACCGTCTAATTCATAATAATTTCAAATTTTATTCTAAAAGTTGATAATAGTTATAAGTTTCTTTATGTTTTATATACTAGTGATAAAAATTTTAATTCATAACAACACAATAAGAATAAATTAACAATTTGTCGGTTTTAAAGCACGATGGCCACGTATCAAACTGATTTGACAAACTCAGTTTTTTTTTTTTGATTGTGTTAGTGAAATCTCACACGTATATGTTGATGTGAGTTTGACGAAAATCAAAACAATTTCGATTTCACTGCCGCCGCTACTTCAAACTAAATATTATCAATACATACATATTATTTGTCAAATCAGTTTGATACGTGGCCATCGTGGTTAATAGTTTTATGTTTTATACTTAGTGATGAATATAATTACAATTGATTATTTAAATACCCTGATAGAATACTGAAAATAATATGAATTATTGCATATAATTTATTTGAAATGATAAGAAAACGCATGTTTTATTACTTCTTATTACATAAAAAGTAAGTTCAATTGTGAAAAACTTGTCTTTAAATACAGCGATGAGGCACAGAGTTTAAAGAGTACTCTGTGCCGCCGTCAACAACAGGTAGTCGATTACTCACTTTAATGTGATTGGTTATGCATCTCTATAATTATGTTTATTTTTATTTGAGTAATATTTATATAAATAAACAGAATGGACACAATTTATGATGCTTCTCCTTCCGTATCGTGTAGGAAACTTGGAAAACTTGCAAATCTACCGAGGTGCCACACCCTCTTCTATCTAGCCCAATTTCTGGCTTTACCATTAAAATGATCTCTTTCACCGTAGATTTGTTGAAAAGGTATCTGGCCTTAAACTGTTCTTCTGACATTTTAAAAGGGTCGGTTTTCTTTCGAAAAATTTTGGATCGTCTTGTAGTTTCTGCTATAAACTCTAAGATAATTGTTATGAAGATAACATTAGTAAATTTCGGGAGTTACGTAAGTATGTTGGATATTCTAATTTTTTTTTTTTTTTTGATCTGTTGGTACACATGTCTGTTCTATATGTTGGTAATGTCAGCCATTTTGGATTGCCGGTTTGTTTTTGACAGATAAAAAGATTAGTCGTGTTTCGGTGTGCTCCTCGAATTTTACCAATCGAGAAAAAGCAAAAACAAATTTGTAATAATACAAGATTTATAAATAATAATAAAGAATACACACACATTGTAAACGTACGTAAATTTCGTTCTAACTCACAACACGTAAAAAAAAAATATGATAATTCTCGTATTCTATTTCTCAAAAAACGGTGAGTTTAATAGATGATGTTTACAGATTCATCATGGACAATGAATATTGCTGATGACGCCTTTGGCAGGGTAGAAAATGCATTCCAATTTGCCAATTGTTCCAGTACTTTACATAGTATTCTTGATTATTCGAACTATTAGCCTGAATAAAAAACGTTTCTCTTAAAAAGAAACTGTATTAAGTTTTGTGTAAAAAAATATAATTAAATGCGCAAAGACATTTGAAATGATGACTGTCGCGTTTGGCGAGTCTACTATGAGCAGAACACAAATTCATTTGTGGTATAACCGGTTTAAGGAAGAACGAGAAGATGTCAATGACGATGCTCGTCCTGGTCGCCCAAGTACGTCAACAACCGATGAAAACATTGAAGCAGTGAAGAAAATGATTTGGGATAATCATCGAATCACTATCAGAGAGATTGCTGATGATGTTGGCATATCGTGCGGCTCATACCAAGAAATGTTTACGGATGTTTTAGGCATAAAACGTGCCGCAGCGAAGATTGTTTCAAAATTGTTAAATAAAACAACGTCGTCTGGATATCGCTCAGGAGCTGTTGAACATCGTCAACGACCATCTAGATTTCGTCAAGTAGGTCATAACTGGTGACGAATCATGAGCCTATTTGGTATGACATTGAAACCAAAGCCCAATCATCCCAATGGAAACGTCCACAAGAGCCAAGACTGAAAAAACCACGTCAGGTGCTGTCAAATGTGGAGTTTTTGCTCACTGTATTCTTCGACTGCAATGGCGTGGTGCATCATGAATTTTTGCCACAAGGTCGTACGGTCAATAAGGAATACTACCTTGAAGGTATGCGCCGTTTGTGCGAAGCAATTCGTCAGAATTGTGGAAAAACCAATCGTGGATTTTGCACCATGATAACGGACCAGCTCATAAATCAATGCTTGTGCATGAGTTTTTGGCTAAAAATAAAACCGTTATCATGCCTCAACCACCTTATACACCGGACATGGCCCACTGACTTTTTCCTCTTCCCAAAACTGAAGACACCGAAACTGAAGAAAGCGTTTTGCTACGATTGAGAAGATAAAAGAAAAATTGAAACAGGAGCTGTTGGCGATATCAAAAAGCGCGTTTCGGAAGTTTTTCGAGGATTAAAGAAAATGCTGGCACAAGTGTATTTTATCTGTGGGTGATTTCTTTAAAGGGGACAAGATCAGACCTCGAATATCTATTAGAATTATTTATGTCAAATTTTAACCTAGTAACAGTATTTATATTAGTATTATAAAAGGTGGTTAAATTGTAAGGGCCGATGTTGAATGTAAACCACACCTAAACGCCAAGCTTTTTTCCGAAATTTATTTGACATTTCTCTATTTCAGACCTACTCAATTTGAACCATGGAGAGATATCTAAGAACGTGTTAAAGTTATCCAGACTTATTATGAAAATGGGCGTTCAAATCAAAATGCATATCGTGCACTTCGTGATTTTTTTGGTCTGTAGAAGACGTGAGAATACCAGTGCATGCTCGTACAGCTCGAACTGCTGAAAATATTGCTGCTGTTCGCGATAGTGTGGCTGAAGAGCCGTTCACCTCAACTCGTCGTCTTGCCCAACAATTGCACCTCTCACGCTCGTCGTTGATAAACATTATGCATAAAGACTTGCATTTACACGCCTACAAGGTGGAATTGGCTCAAGAACTAAAGCCTCTTGACCATTCCAAACGTCGTGAAATGGCAGAATGGTGGCAAGAAATGGCAACAGGGGATGATCAATTTTCGAAGAAAATCATCTTCAGTGATGAGGCACATTTTCACCTCAGTGGATTCGTCAATAAACAGAAGTGCCGCATTTGGGCGAATGAGAATCCAAGAGTGATTGTCGAAAAACCAATGCACCCACAAAGAGTGACTGTTTGGTGCGGTTTATGGGCTGGCGGCATCATCGGGCCGCATTTTTTCCAAAATGAGGCCGGTCAGGCAGTTACTGTGAATGGTGTTCGTTATCGTGAGATGATAACGAACTTTTTATGGCCCGAATTGGAAGATATGGATGTGGACGATATGTGGTTTCAGCAGGACGGTGCCACTTGCCACACAGCTAACGAAACAATGGCTCTTTTGCGCAACAAATTCAATGGCCGTGTTATCTCACATAATGGCGATGTCAATTGGCCGCCAAGATCATGTGATTTGACACCGTTGGACTTTTTTCTATGGGGTTATTTGAAAGAAAAGGTGTACGTCGATAAGCCAGCAACAATTCAAGAGCTAAAGGATGAGATAATTCGGCACATTAACGGCATAGAACCTCCATTATGCCTCAGGGTCATCGAAAATTTGGACCATCGGATGGAGGTGTGCCGCCGTGGTCGCGGCGCCCATTTGGCCGATATTTTGTTCCATACATAATTGAGTAATACCAGTATATCACAATAAAATAAAATTACAATAATTTCCTAAATAGTTTGTGTTTTATTCAAAATCAACATCGGCCCTTGAAATTTAACCACCCGTTATAAGTGTATTTTACATGTGGGTTTTATATGGTCAAACATGAACCAAACTCAACAAAATTTCGTTATGCGATTCCTTTTTGCATGAAACTTTGCAATATATTTAACAAAAATTGCAAAAAAAATTATAAAATATATCAAATTTTTATAAAGGTTGCTTCACAGTTTTGTCCATAACTCTGGTTCTAATATATCGATTTTGCTGATTTTCGATACCAAACTTTACTACAAAGTAAAAATATTTTTCTGGAAATTTCCTTAAGTTGTGTATTTTGGACGTGAGAGACATACAAACGGAAATATCTCAAACGCCTTAGATATCCATAAGTATCAAGAAAATACAGAATGACAAACGTATATATACCCTCATTCACCAGTTGTGATAATGGAGTGTTTAACAAATTTTTAAAAGGAAAACATTTTTCTCTATTTCTTTATTCTTAAAACCAAAAATACGTGCAAATATTAAGTTAAGTTTCGTCCTTATCTGATACCTATTCGAACACTTGTAGTTTTGTAGTTGTATTGTTAACGGTGATTAATGATAATTGCTTACACTTAAGGACAAAAAAAATATGCCACTATTAAAGGATAATATCCTTTTATTTCTTGTTAAGAAAAGTAATTCAATTGGAACGTACCCCTATCAAATTGTAAAATTTATTGTTATTGAACAAAATCTGATAATCTTAATTTGTAATTTGGACAAACTCACCAAAATGTCCTAATCATACTTAAAGTTTCTAACGGTATGGAAAGGTGATAGTATGTAGAAAAGGACATGACTTTAGTAACGCAGGATTTATTTTTATTGGAAGAAATACTATAAGATCTGATACGTAAAAAATATTCTTGTGCGAATAATAAGCTAGAGTGCTATATTCGGCTGTGCCGAATCTTTAATACCCTCCACCTAAACGTAATAAGAAATAGAAAAACTACTCTGGTTAAAGGACTACAATATCCTTATTCTGAATTTTCTAATCAGTCTTAGTGCAAATTTTATTAGTATTTGATATATTGTTTGAAAGACAATTTTACGACCAACATAATTTATTTTAAATATTTTGAAATTTTATCTAATTTCGACCATTTATAATTGATGTAATTACCAATTCTCGTAATAATTTACAGAGTTTGTTTGATTTTCATAATAATCTTGATTGTAATTTAACAATTTATACAATTAAAAGAACATTTTTCCATATTCAGAACACGTTAAGAAACAGAGTGTAAAAAAAGGATAAGATGTAAGATGAGGCTTTTTTGTTTGAATTTGATCTAAACAATATTATTTACAAAAGATTTATGGGTGACATAGTAGAAGTGGACCAGTTATGGACTGATAGGTTATGGACAACAACAGAAGAAATGTATGATATAATAACAAAGTTTGTGAAGAGCAAGAGTGCTGGAAGTGATGACATATTGCCAATAGTTTTCATTGAATGCGTTGCAGAATTGAGTCCATGTTTCGTGAACATTTTTAATAACATTATAAACACTTCTATATATCCTGATTCTTTAAAAAATCACAAAATTGTTCCTATACCAAAGGTACCAAATGCAAACTTGTTTCAACAATACAGACCTATAGCTTTACTGTCTACTCTTGACAAAATATACGAAAAAATATTATTCACACAGCTATCCACGTACTTGGAAGATAATCATATGTTGTATGATAATCAATACGGATTTAAAAAAGGCTGTGGTACCGAGGAAGCAGTAATCAATGTCGTGAATTATGTGTGCGATGGACCAGACAGAGGGTTTTCTGATATTGGAGGTATTTTTTACGATTTTTCAATAGCATTTCATCTTGTAGACCATGTCATTTTATGTGAAAATGTACCTTCGTGGCCAAGAGTTGGAATTATTTAGGAGCTACCTCGAAAACAGAAAACAATATGTTAAAATAAATACAAGTCAAAGTTCAATACAAGATGTTGTGTGTGGTGGTGTGCCTCAAGGTAGTGTTTTGGGACCGTTGTTATTCAAATTACAACCTTGGACTTACCGGGAGAATATTTTTGTACGCTGATGACCTATGTTTAATATACCCATATAAGAATGAACTAGTACTAAAAACATATGCCGATAGAGATGCGCTGTTTACGCACGACGTAACAAACTGGTACTGAATGCTACTAAAACAAAGTACATTCGGTTTAAAGCGCGCAGTCAAATCGTATTGAACAAAATTGTGTAATTTTTGTTGATGGAAAAGAACTAGAAGAGGTTTCTGTCATTATCAAATCAATGAATATGTAAAACAATTTTGTAAAAATAATTGCTAGCTTGCCTCTATAATGTCCTAGTAGCGCTGAGGCACCTACTTTCAATATAAAATAAATATTTTGAATAATATAAAAAAAAATCAAGTATCCTCTAATGTGGTTTCTACGTATTTGAGGCTTATTTTGGTTAAAATTCATCTCAATAAAGTTATTTAGAAGAGTTGTATGGTTGTTTAGTTTGCTCGGAAGTAGACTTAATTGGGGAGCTATTGCCCAATTTTTGACTGACAGCTACACTAGCATAATTGTCGTATAACCGATATTAGTATGATTTCTGTATTAAAATTACTGATCTGTATAAAAGTTGGTTCGATATCGATATTTATTTCAATTTCAATATAATAACGGTATATTTAAGATATATATTAGTATTAACGTGGATTTCGGAAGTGGACTTATATGGGGAATATAGTCAAATATGGACCGATGTTCTCGAAACCCAGCAGTTTGATTTATTCATGTACATAAATGAACCGTGTAAAATTTTGGATCGGTACCCTTATTTATAAGAGATTTATGAGTATTAAAGTGATTTTCGGAAGAGGGCTTTATATGGGGCATACGGTCAAATATAGACCGAAATTCACAAAATTTTGTCGGATGATTTTTGTATATGTATATGTAAATGATCTGTGCAAAAATTTTAATCGTTAGCGATATTTATATTTTATATACATGAAAGCTATGACCAATTATTGGGCAACCACCAAAAAATTTAGTACAAAAATTTATTTATGTCAAATTTTAACCGTTTAACATTATTTATACCAGTTTTATACGATTTTAAGTGAATTTTGGAAGTGGACTTTATTTATATAAGGCCTATGGTCAAACATGGGACGAACTAAAAAAAAATCGTTTTACGATTTCTTCTTGTATGAAACTTATTCCTGCTGAATTTTGTATTGATATTTCAATTTTGGAGGCATTTATGTAAAATTGAGCAATATTTCGGGAAATTTTTTTTATTGGGATCTATAAGAAATCATGTTCCTATTCTTACTGTTTTTCTCAAACTTTCTTCTTTTATTATAAAAACAACGTATACAAAATTTGATGGGAATATTTGCAATGTATTTAAAAAAATTGGAAAAAAATATTTAAAAATATCAAATTTTTATGGCGGCTATCTGACACTTTGATCCATAACGCTTGTTCTACGGTACCGATTTTGCTGATTTTCAAACTGCTTAGGAGAACTATAAACGGTTTCTTGTAAACTTTGTTGATTTCTGTTGTGTCCTTTGGACTTGTTTTAGACAGACAGACAGACACACAGACATGTCTCAATCGACTTAGAATTTTGTAAGGACCAAGAATATATATACTGTGTTGGGTCTCAGTGTTACACACGGAATGACAAACTTATATATACCCTTATTTACCACTCCACAGCAGTGGAGGGTATAAAAAGCAAAACGAAAACAAAATTTCGTTTTGAGATTTCACTTAGTATGAAAATTATTATTGCATGTATTCGGCTTTTCTGTAGACATTTATGTACCATAAAGCCATATTTTAAAACGGCTGTTGAAAATTATCCATCACACATTAAGCAGTTGAGTTATTTTATATCCTTATCTTTTACTTTAGTTAAATAATATTTACAATTACTTTTTGGCTGTGCTATAATGAATTATGTCTGATGCTAGTATGGCAAATAATCTCGTGTACTTTATGAAGCACAAAAAATATGAATCACAAATTACCTAGTTTAGATACCAGTTAGAAGATACCAGAAAAAGATAGCAATTTAAGTTTTGAATTTTTGATATTTATTTAGTCGGGCTCGAGTTCATTAATTTATTTTTACTGCAGGAATTGTTTTACAACAAAAAATCTCTATTAAAATTTTATTGATAATTTTTCTGGCTGAGCTGGGGTTGAACTTGGGTTGAATTTACATGTTTCGAGAAACACCATATTCTGTCATCAGAATTATTTGCGTTCTAACCTCTGCCATAGTTTTGTAGATCATCTACAATTCTTGTGAAATTATTAGAGAAAATTTTTTCATTCGGCTTGAGTTAATTTTTTTTAATTAATAACTCGTAGAATACCATTGTGAAACTATATTTTTCTAGACAAATGGCACACCGAAATGCATTTTCTACCTTGCCAAGGCCGACATCACCAATGTTTTTTGTCCATGATCTACTTGTAAACATCAGCTATTTAACTCAACATTTATTGAGAAATTGTATTACATGTAGTATGACTGTTTTCAATATTAAATCAGATTTTGCACGACTGGTGGTCAGTTCTTGTTCAATGATATTTTCAAGTACTTTACCTACTTTTTTATACTTCTAAATCTTGAAGTCTTTTGCGAATTGAAGACGCTTTTCCTTACGAGGAGCATTAAGTGGCGGCTTTTTTTTATAATTTCAGATACTTAAGATACTCACAGTTCTTAATTACTCTGCGTACTGATGACTTTCTCACTTGCGCTCCACTTGACTTCCTATTTTTGACAAGGATAAAGCAGAATTAGAAGCGAATTTGTTTATTTTTCTTTACTCTTACGTAGACAAAGACAATGACACTCTTCCTTAAAAATTTCTTTCATACCCCTCGGGGTCCTTGATATAACATATATTTTAATAATTGATATATTAGCTATTGCGCGGTTAGAATATCCTTCAGAACGATAAACATCAATTTTAGTTTTTTTTTTTGATTGATTTAAAGTTTTTTGTTTTGCCATTTTGACTCGTAAAATGATTAAGATGTAATAAATTGTAATAAACAAACACGCGCTACAAAAAATCATCGCTTACTTTAAAAATAATAAACAAATAATAAAGTGCCTTTATTCAAGTGAACCAAAAAAAATAGCAAATTTTTTGACTTTTTTTTTATAAATTGCTCAAAAAAGTTCTTTAGTTAAGTTAGTTACTGTCATGATTTTTTCTTTATATCTCTTCCTTATCCATTGCTATTTTAAAATTAAATATTCTGCAATTGGCTGCTGAATATGGAATTTTTAGTGCCCTTAAATAAGTGAACCGGAGTGTACATACAGCATAATTACGTACGTAACCTTTTGCAAACATGTGAAATCTTAAATTAATCATAAAATACCTGTGTATCTGTTTGCTGATAGAAAATATTTTAATTACAATGAAGATGAGAACAAAACTACAGCGAAAGAAATCTTTTTATGTTTGTAAAGCTGAGTATATTTTACAATTAAAATATTTTTGTGCCAGCTAATTAAGCACTTAAAATAAACCTACTTTACAATGTAGATTATCGTGTTTAAATAGATAAAAAATATGGATTCTTACTTACATATTCTAATTTTGAATTGGTTTATTTTTAACATGAGTCGTAATCATTATATGATTATATTTTCAACTTTGAAAGGATTTAAATTTTAAATGTTTTTCACAATCAGATAAAAGCAGAAACATGAAATTTTAGAGGTTTAAAAAAGTTTTTTATCGTTGTGTTACAAACGGAATGGTAAACTAAATCTTTTTAGATATAAAAAAGTAAGACAATATAGTCGGTCAAGCCGGACCATATAATACCCTACACCCAGTATATGTATAAAACAGTTTTTCAGAAATGGGCGTTATATGGTAGATATAACCTATTATGGACCGATCATCCAAAAATTTAGTGTCATGATTTCTGTGAATATAAATATTATATGTGCTAAACTTTATCTCGATATAAATACTTTTAAAAGATTTATCGAGCTTAAATTGAATTACGGAATTACAGCCAGCCAGCCAGCCAGCCAGCCAGATGGACGGACGGACGGACGGACGGACGGACATCGTTAAATCGACTCAGAAAGTGATTGGGATGTTTAAAGAAAGTGATTCTGAGTCGAGCCGTATACTTTAAGGTGGGTGTTGGACCAATATGTCTGGGCGTTACAAATATCAGCACAAATCCAATATACCCTCCCCACAATGGTGGTGTAGGTTAAAAATATTAATTGTATTGCAAATATATTAACTTAAATTATTAAACTAAACTACTTTCCAAATTTGCTTTAAGATAATATTATTTTCTCCTTATCTTTAACTTTAAATAGAACTCTTCAAAAAAGTGCATATACATTTATTGCATCTACACAAAGTTGATGAAACCTTTGGGGACATTTGCACACTTAAAATAGAAAACTTTTCATGTTTAGGATGCTATTCATAACAAAGTTAAAAACAAACAAAAACAAGAATTTAAAGAAAAACGGATTTTATATTTTTAAGTAAAAATGATTAGAAGATGCGAATATTCTTAAGATATTCCCCATTAAATGTAGAAACTAATTTTATTTAAACATACTCCACAAGTAAATACAGTTACCAGCATTTTTTGTTGAAACAAATATTTTTAGTAGGACATTTTTCGTTTGCCAAATAGACATTTTTTTTTATTTATTTATTTCATTTTATTGGACCTTTCTTAACGAAATTTACAATAAGTAAAATTTACCGATTATAAATGTTTGAATTACGCAAGTATCCAAACAAATTTCACCACAAATGAGTAGTAAATGGAGCTAAATAAAATCTAAAAATTTTTTGCAGATTAATCTCTAATTAGTCGTAGCTCCCATATAAGGCCCAATTTCGAAAATCTCTTTAACGGTTATAAATTTCTTAAAAATGTTGGTAATCAAATAAAATTCGACACAAATAAGTTTCTTATATACAAAAATAATGACACTTAATTTTATAATGGTCAGTCCATAATTAGTCTAAATTCCCATATAAGACCCTCTCTGTAATTCACTTTAACCTCCATAAATCTTTCAAAAGTATTTATATCGAGATAAAAACAAGTAAGAAAGTATTGTCGGTCAAGCCCGACCATATAATACCCTACACCTAGTATATGTAAATATAAAAAAGTATTTCAGAAATGGGCGTTATTTGCGAGATATCACCTATTTTGGATCAAAATTCAGTGTCATGATTTCTGTGAATATAAATATTATATGTGTTAAACTTTATCTCGATATAAATACTTTTAAAAGATTTATGGAAATTAAAGTGAATTACGGAGAGGGTCTTAAATGGGAGTTTCGACTAATTATGGACCGATCTTCACCCACTATTGTGGTGTAGGGTATAAAAACATATAATATTTATATTCACAGAAATCATGACACTAAATGTTGGTCAAAAATAGGTGATATCTCCCATATAATTCCCATTTCTAGAAAAACTGTTTTATACATATACTGGGTGTAGGTTATTATATGGTCGGGCTTGACCGACTATACTTTCTTACTTGTTTAAATTGCAAGTATTCATTTTATTTTAAAATTAGCTTTATATGGGAGCTACGGCTATTTATGGAACGATCTGTAGATGTGATTTGGCTACATTTACCACACATTTTTTTTTTTTTTTTGAAATTTGTTTGGATACTTGCATAATTAAAACATTTATGATCGGTAACCCAAATTTCGGGAGGACATTTGTATGGGTGACAGGTGAAATAGTGAACCGATTGCCACCAGTTTCAATCACGTACCAAATTTTACCGAAATATCTTCAAAATTTCGACCTGTACTCTGCGCACAAGCTTTACATGGACAGCCAGCCAGCCAGACGGACGGACGGATGGACGGACATCGTTAAATTGACTCAGAAAGCGATTCTGAGTCGATTGGTATACTTTAAGGTGGGTTTTGGACCAGTATTTCTGGACGTGACAAACATATATATGACAAACAAATCCAATATACCCTCTCCACTATGGTGGTGTAGGGTATAAAAATGTATTATTTATTCATATTAAAAAAATATAACCTACTTAATGAAACCGCAATGAAGGAATAAGTTTTATTTGAAGTGAGTGCAAACAATATTCCAAAATCATAGCATCCGGTGACGAAGGCAAAGAACACGAGCAATGCTGCAAAATAAGTTTAACCACTGGCGGAGAGAATGCAAAGCCAACACCACCCGTAATATAATTGAAGCCATCCCAGATACAATTTATCCATTGAACTGTAGCATCCAAGTACTTGGCAAACACCTGAAACGCCAGCATATATAAAGAACGCAAAAAAAATTAAAAAATAAATTACTCTTCGTGCTTTATAATGGGGTGATGGTATGAACGTACGGACTAGAGGATAGTGAATGATGTTTGTGTATGTATAATTTTATTTCATTGAAGGAATAAAAAGAATCACAAAATATAAAAATCACTGTCTATAGACAGTTTGAAGGATTAATGGTTTGATGCTTCGTTGATGAGCAAACATTGAAACTTTTCATTAAAAATGCACAGCAAAACTGAAATAAAATTTACACAATTTAACAAATAACCGGGAGTCTATGGCCTATAAAAAATTAAATTAAATTAATATATTATTCATAACAATACAATTTAGTGCTAAACTCAATGAGGCAAATATATTTAATCCCGCAATAAAACAAATTAAAATTTGAATTGAAAACTTATATAAAACTTTTGAAAAAAAAACGCAATGCAAATATATGGATGTCTGTATTTAAATTTTTGTAAAATATCAATTTGTTTGCTCGTCTTGGTATTTATGATTGTTTAAGAACTTAACTCTTTGTACATGAATTTTCTGTTCAATGGAGGCGGTGCTGTTTGTTGTTGTAGTTTTCCATGTCCCTGAGAGCCAGAATATGTAATTTATATATATGTAATTTTTTGGTACAATGTCCCATCTCAACATTTGCTACATCAATGTTAATTGTTGGCATTGTGTCATCTTAAATTATTAAATGAAAATCAATTTACTGGCACACATACGGTTCTTATAAACCTACATATGTAAGTACACAATTCGAACATGCTCAATCATGTCTTAAGAACAAAATAATGCTAGGAACACAACTGGGACCAACGAAGAATTTTTGGTTGTGAATTTTCGTCTCTAACAATACAACATATTTGTGTGTATGAAAATACACATAATAACGGCGTCGGCCGAATTCGTCATATGCGGCGAACTCTGAAATAGAGTATATTTCTCTTTCCTACGCCGGAGAATGACGAACAAACAATTCGGGGTAATGTTTTAGTAAATAATATTCATTTTTACTTTAATAATTGTTTTAATTTTACTTTATTTATATGAAAGTAAATATACAAAATAATTAACTATAAGCATTTTATTTATCTGTGTTTTCGTTGAGGTGGTTTTAGACGGTATGTATTTAGCAGTGTGCTTGTCACATTTTTCACTGCAAAATGCATAAACGTCGTGTAAAAGCAAAAAAAAAAAAAATCTTTTGCAAATGGCAGCCTGCATTTCCAATGTAACATTTTCAATTAGAATATGTTTTATTTTCATCTGACAAAGCAGTTGCACCCAGCTGTTTTGGAAGTAAATTGTTTATGGCGTCAAGAACATGGTGCTTGTGATTCAGCAAATTTATATTAAAAAAATTTGTAGTAAACAAGAAAATTAATTTGTATTGAAATATTTATTAAAAAAATGTCTTTATACATATTAATCCATATGGTACATGTTCTTTTTAACTCTTGCTTATTTTTTTTTATTTTTATATTTTTTAGAAGCTTTTATTACAATAATGCTGCAAGTAACAATTATTTAAGTTTTTAATCCATCTTTTCGAACTATATTTTCAATAACACAAAACTTCCGCGAAAACAGCTTTTGTCTTCCAGTGTATATTATGTAACATGAAACTAAAAACCGACGTGTGAAAGAAAAATTATAAACACAATTACGTATGTATCGTAAAACTGACAAGTACACTGCAAAATACATACCGTCTAAAACCAGCATTAAATGTGTATTAATTTAAAAATATATATTTTTTTAAATATGGTCACACTATCTATCAGCAGTTATGCGAGCAAAAAACATTAAATTAAAATAAATTATGTGAGCACTGTGATTATAATTGAAAAATGGTTTAAAAAAATGTATGCTTACACAATTACACCTAATTCTGTTTTTACAAGGAAAACTTCATGCAATAAAAACTTCATATGTAAAAAAAGACATTGATCGTATGCAAAATAGGTGATTGGTTCTTTATCTCAAAACCTATTGAAATTAGTGGGAAACAAGGATTTTTTATGAAAAACTATTGAGATTTATAATAATCAATCACATATACATGTAAAATAATGGATAGAAAGAATTCCGAAAAGAATTAAGGGTTTCTTCCGCGACTGACAACTCTCTTCTTCCACGTCTTCACATCAACTGCCTTGACATCTCGTACGGCCGGTGTTGCCAGCCTGCAATCACTCTCAACTTTACATACAATGTGTTTTTACACAAGCATAGTTATTAAAAAAAGACAGCTTAAAAGAAAGCGTAAGTTTAAAAGTAATGTAAAAAAATGTATGTACGAGGTCTGATCAAAAAATAACCTTTATTTTTAGTTTTTTTCAAAAGTATTTATTTATTTACCAATAACTATTTTGTCCCTTTCAAAGTAATCCCCCTCAGATAAAATACACTTGTGCCAGCGTTTTTTCCAATCCTCGAAACACTTCTGAAACGCGCTTTTTGGTATCGCCAACAGCTCCTATTTCGATTTTTCTTTCCTTTCATCGGTGTCTTTAGTTTTCGGAAGAGGAAAAAGTCAGCGAGGGCCAAGTCTGGTGAATACAATAGTTGAGGCATGATAACGGTTTTGTTTTTGGCCAAAAACTTACGAACAAGCATCGATGTGTGAGCTGGTGCGTTATCATGGTGCAAAATCCATGATAGGTTTTTCCACAATTCTGTGCGTTTCTGGCGAATTGCTTCGCGCAAACGGCGCATAACTTCAAGATGGGTTTCCTTATTAACCGTACGACCTAGTGGCAAGAATTCATGATGCACCACGCCATTCCAGTCGAAGAAACCAGTGAGCAAAACCTTCCCATTTGACCGAACTTGACGTGCTTTTTTCGGTCTTGGCTCTTCTGGATAGCCATACATCCATGATTCGTCACCAGTTAGGATTTTTTTTGAGGAAATCTGGATCGTCGTTGGCGATGCTCCTAAGCGATGTCCATGCGACGTTGTTTTTACTCAAAACTTAGCAATTTTGAAACAATATTTGCTGCCGCACGTTTCATGCCTAAAACATCCGTAAAAATTGCTTGGCATGAGCCAAACGCTATGAAAAGATCATCAGCAATCTCTCTGATAGTGATTCGATGATTATCCCAAATCATTTTCTTCACTGCTTCAATGTTTTCATCGGTTGTTGACGTGCTTGGGCGACCAGAACGAGCATCGTCATTGACATCTTCTCGTTCTTCCTTAAACCGGTTATACTACAAATGAATTTGTGTTCTGCTCATAGTAGACTCGCCAAACGCCACAGTCAACATTTCAAATGTCCTTGCGCATTTAATTTCCTTTTTTACACAAAACTTAATACAGTTTCTTTGATTCATATTTTCGAATAGTACAAAATCGAAAGCACACCAAAACACGATTAACCTTTTTATCTGTGAAAAACAAACTGACAATCCAAAATGGCTGATATTACCAACATATGTATAAAACTGGCATGTGTACCAACAGATCAAAAAAAAGGGGGAAATCGAACATACGTAACTCACGAAATTTGTTACGTATGTTCGAAATAACGGTTATTTCTTGAACAGTCCTCGTATTTATATATGAGGAGTTCATTTGATTATATACACTAAAAGGGAATTCCTCTAAATTTGTGCTATTTATAATTGTTTTGACCAGTAAATTTGCTTGTATTCACAAAATGGGAATTCCCCTAAATTTGTGATATGAACATACATATTTCGCAAAAATTAAATTAAACCAACAAAAAATTAAGCCTAAAAGATTTGGAACCGTGCTAAATGGAATAAAATTGCCAAAAAAAATTAAAATCTGTTTATTTTCAAACCGTATGAAATCAAAATCGTGTAAAAAAAGACAGTGTAAAAACAGAATTAAATGTATGTATATGCGATGCAATTGCGGAATGGTAAATTTAGCCGGTAAAAACAATACATACTTACATACATAGCTGTCAATTATATAAGCTGTATTTGTTTCGCTGTTATTGCGCTTCATACGACGAATGTACACAGCGAATTGTCATTGCTGACCTCAGCTTTCTTGGTATGAAGATTCTGGTTGTGATATAATGTGCCCAGTGGACAACATTTGATGGTAAACTGGTGCTGTGGGATGAACCAAATGGAATGCTACGGTGCCCAAATTATCAAAAACCCCAACTAATTCATCGTGTTGGCCGAAATTCATCGTTCGTCCCAGTTGTGGCTCTAACATAAAGTAAGTAGATGGAAAACTTGTAATTATTTATGTTTAGAGTTTAGAATTTTGGTTTCAAAGAAAAGTACTAATGTACTAATGCGAGTTAAGATTGCATTATTTAATACAATGTCAATAACTTGTATGTTTTATAGATTATATGTACATAGGCTACTTCAGATTATTTTTGAAGAAGGACGAGGATATAAAGGACGACTTTACAGATAATTGGAAATATATGTAACACGAGAGGAGAAACCCTTCATACATAGGTAAATTCATTAGCCTCTCAAAGAAATAATAAAAAGAATTTGGCATATTTTTAGAAATTTTAAACATAAGTTTGGTCGTATGTTTATTGCCGTTAAAAGTTCAACTAAATTTATATCTTACCTTTAATGTTACTAAACCATCTGATATGTTTGGCATACCGTACCCAGGTGGCTTGTATTATTGGTATTCGTTCATTATGTGTGTATATTGAACATGTCTTAACAGCGAAATAAATTTCTTTTCGTTTAAAAGGAAACTGCAAGATAAGAATTTTAAATGAATGAAATGTGTCCACGTTGAGTAATCGAAAGTACATTTTGATTAAAATCGACAGATGCAGAATTAAAGGAGTATGTAAAACAACTTAAAATGCTTAAGAAGATTTATTTTAGGATGCTGTTGAATATTATTCATCGTAGAAGAGAAGAGTTTAATAGGATTTCCGTTTTGATGTCTTTTGAAAATTCTCCTTTTATACCCTACACCACCATAGTGGGGAGGGTATATTGGACTTGTACTGATGTTCGTAATGCCCAGAAATACTGGTCCAACACCCACCTTAAAGTATACCGATCGACTCAGAATCACTTTCTGATTTAAGGCCCGCATACAAATGTTCTCACGAAATTGGCGTTTACCGATCATAAATGTTTGAATTATGCAAGTATACAAACAAATTTCAGCATAAGTGAGTGATAAATGAAGCCAAATCACATCCACAAATTTTGTGCAGATGGGTCCATAATTAGTCGTAGCTCCCATATAAGGCCCACTTCTGAAAATCATTTTAAAGAGCATAAATTTCTTAATAATGTTGGTTATCAAATAAAATTCGATAGAAATAAATATACAGAAATAATGACACCTAATTTTGTAATGGTGGGTACATAATTAGTCGAAACTCCCATATAAGACCCTCTCCGTAATTCACTTTAAGCTCCATAAATCGTTTAAAAGTATTTATATCGAGATTAGGTTTAATACATATAATCAGAGACATCATGCCACTAAATTTTTGGATGAAAAACTGTTTTATACATATACTGGGGTATATGTAGGGTATTATAGGGTATTATATGGTCGGGCTTGAGCGACTATACTTTCTTACTTGTTTTTACTTTAGTTTAAGAGTAATGTTAACAATTTCCTTTTAGATGTGAATAGTGTTAATACAGCAATTTTCCTGGACGAACTCGGCAATGTTGCTGGCTGTAAACCGGGTAACATTCTGGGTTTCATTAGAGGAATAGGGTGGCTGTTTAAGGGACTTTCTACGGCGACTCCAAATCCGTAAGGGGATATATCTTTCTTTCCTTCTTTCTCTCCTTATCAGGCGGTTTTGGTTCCTCTTTCATTTTAAATCTATCTCTCTACCTTTCTATCTTTCTACTCTTTTTCTTTTTTTCAACGGAAGGGAATCACAATGGACCACAGGGTCTCCGAGTGGAAGTGCACATGGTGTAGAACCCTTCTTATCTTATCTTATCTTATCTTATCTCTTAATACAGCAATTAGTATTGTGTGTTCTTTTATGGAGCACAAAAATATGGATTCAAAATTACTAAGTTAAATTCCAGTTAGAAGATATCGGTACTCAAAGAAATATTCTCCCAAGAATTTCAAAATTTTGTAGGATTTTTTTTTTTTTTTGATATTTCGGTGTTTCTTTATAAGTTTTCTTCTTAAACTAACAACATTAAGATACGTTGTGATAACCAAATTTTTAGTTTTTAATCTGCTAACAAAGAAAACTTAATGTAGATATCACCCAACTAAATTTGTTTATCTACACCAGAGAAATTGGGTTCTTAAGACTAAATCAATCGAGTAGCAACAAATTCGCTTATCACAACCAAACAACAAAATTGCCTTTAATTAAATTTCATGTTTTTAAAGAGTTGCTTAACATTGAAACTTGTAGAGGGTGTTTTTTTTAGACGTACAGAACTTTGGCAATGAATAAAACAAAGATGATTTTTTTTTTAATTGCCATGAAATTTACTTTATTCAACAGATAATCTTCTGACATTATAATTAAAATATGACTGCTGGCATATGACCATGACAGCAGGCTCGAACGTAGTCTAATGTGGAGATTCAATTTTCGTTGATTTTTTCCAACATTTTTGGCCGCGAATAACGCGTCGAATGTTGTCCTCCGAGTGTTTAATAGTTTCGGGCTTATCGGCGTAGACTAGCGACTTCACATGTCAAAAAATCATATTTGTCTTATTCAATTTCATTTATAAAATTATTCAATTTTATAAATCTAGAAAAACAACCAAACGATAGGTATTTAGAACAGAACCATGGTTTTCAAAATAAATTTGCACAATTGCTTGTTTAGGCGCCAGTCTATTCATGTTGAAATATCAAACCAAACTAAACATAAATCATTTAACAGCTGACAAAATGTCCGCCAGTTAAAAAAGTGTCTATACATCTAAAAAAAACACCCTATATATTGAATTCCCCTTTTCTATAATTCCCCTCATGATGATAACGCATTTGTTGTTCGTTGAGCATACATGACACATGCATCATCCTAATAGTTATTGTTGTGTTTTCTGGTGTTACTTGTTCTGTTATTGCGGTTCATGTTCTCATTCTCTCCCTTGTGGCCGTAGGACAAATGTTTGAAAGCTTTCTTTAAAATTATTTTCTGCCTTTTTGTGTTGTTGTAAGTTGTTGGAATGGTGCTACTACTACCGGGGTTAGACATGTCATCTTTATGTTTGTCTATGATTTTATTAGTAGTCGTAGTTAGTGTGAAAATCAGTTTTTCTTATGGTGAACTTTGTCTACTCGCATGAGGATTAAGGCTGACATGTTGATATTAAATATTATTATTCTTATCAGTTTGTAATAATGCTGCTGTTTTAGGTGCAGGTAAAATATCGACATTATCATAAATGAAAGAAACTAACTCCTGAGAACGTTGTAATACTGTTAATGTTGTTGGCATACATGTTGGCTATACTAAAGCTGTGTTCACATTAAGTGTATTTGTCATGTGGAATGTCACTTTTCTACCCACATGTGATTTCATGTGTATGTCAAAATTTGAATTTTACATACGGTTTATAAATTACATGTTCATATGTTGGTATGTCAAGTACATTTGACATAAGCTATCAAAAAAAATATCTTAAAACAGCGGATGGCTGAATGTGTATAAAAATTAAATTTGCAATTAAATAAAATTTTATTTAAAAATGGAACGAGAGGTTGATAAAATAGTTACATATAAATTACATGCACCTTTTTGTAGTTTTAATAAATTCTTCCAGGAAACCCATTTCGTTGAACCAAAACACACATGGCACATGCAAATCATCTGCACCGGCCCGCTTCATTTTTCTTTTGTTTTTGCAATTTCCCGGCTATATTGACCGCGCAAGTATATTATTTTATTCTGAAAATATATTGCGTTACATTTATTACAACTAACAATTGCAAAATGCTTTAAAGTTACTGGTTTAATTAAATTAAATGCTTTAATTAAATTAAATGCTTTACCTTAACTTCATTAGGGCCAATAGATGAATTGAAAATTTTTAATTTGTCAGCCATATCATAAAACGCTGCGTACCTGGTATGCTTGTTATGGTAAAACTTGTTCCGTGCGTTATACAAGCATTCCTTCTCTTGCCACATTTCGATTAACTGTAGAATCGCTTCGTTGCACCAGTCAAATTGGAACAACAATAAAAGAATTATAAAAATTGCAATACAAACAAGTAAGAAAGTATAGTCGGTCAAGCCCAACCATATATACACCCAGTATATCAATAAAACAGTTTTTCAGATATGGGCGATATATGGGAGATATTATCTACCTATTAGGAACCGATGATCCAAAAATTTAGTGCCATAACTTCCGTGAATATAAATATTATGTGTGTTAAACTTTATCTCGATATAAATACTTTTAAACGATTTATGAAGCTTAAAGTGAATTACGGAGAGGATCTTATATGGGAGATTCGACTAATTATGGACCGACCACTATAAAATTAGGTGTCATCCTATTTGTATATAAGAAACTCATTTTTGTTAAATTTTATTCGGATAACAACATTATTAATAGATTTATGCTCTTTTAAGTGATTTTCGGAAGTGGGTCTTATATGGGAGCTACGACTAATTATGGACCGATCACCATAAAATTCTACCGTATTATATGTATATACACAGAACTTATTTGTATTCAATATTATTTGGATACCAACTTTTTTGAGAGAGTTATGCTCTTTAAAGTGATTTTCGGAAGTGGGTCTTATATGGGAGCTACGACTAATTATAGACCGATCTTCACGAAGTTTGTAGATGTGATTTAGCTTCATTTATTCTTTATTTATGGTGAAATTTGTTTGCATACTTGCATAATTTAAAGAGTTATGATCGGTAAACCCCAATTTCAGGAGGACATTTGTATGGGAACCAGGTGAAATAATGGACCAATTTGCACCCGTTTCAATTCCGTCCACCTTGGAATGAAAAAATATTATGTAGCAAATTTTATCGAAATATCTTCAAAATTGCGACCTGTACTTTGCGCACAAGCTTTACATGGACAGCCAGCTAGCCAGACGGACGGACGGGCGGACGGACATCGTTAAATCAACTTAGAAAATGATTCTGAGTCGATCGGTATACTTTAAGGTGGGTGTTGGACCAATATTTCTGGGCGTTACAAACATCAGCACAAATCCAATATACCCTCCCCACTATGGTTGTGTAGGGTATAAATACATATGTACTTACTTTTGTTAACTCCTTTTCAATTTTTCCCTCCGTTTTCAATAATAAATTTGTGTAATTTTTTTATTTTTGTTTTACTATTAGGTATAAAATATATTTATTAAAATTTCAATCAATTTTTACCGCCACAAAATTTTGGTTATAAAAAACAGCTGATGTCAGATGGTTTGTCAGTTCAAAATAGAACTCGTTCTAAATACAAAAATGTCATATGTATTGCACACAGAGAAATAACATAATAATAAATTTTTCAAGTTGTAATTCCTAACTTCAGTAAAAATAATTTAATGAAAATTAAATTTAATACTCGAGCCTAACTAAAATTTATCAAGAAGTAAAAATTAACAGTTCGATTATGAAATTAATAATTATTCTATAACACATGATATTGTTTGAAGGTGTTCAGACTATATGTACAAATTTGGCACACGAAAAAGTGACAGTCCACATGACAAATACACATAATGTGAACACAGCTTAAATTTATATGTTGTTGAAGTTATTGTTGAAATTATTTTTGTAGATGATTTTGAAAAAGAAAAATAACAAACAATGTGTATTGTGAATATACCATCATATATTTGGTTTCAAAAGTTTATATAATTTATCACAAATTATATATCTTACTTGTTTATCTAGTTATTAAACAATATGTTTGTTTGGTTAATGTTAAGTCCAACAGCAGTTGCAGCTAGGGATGCCAAAACGGGACTGGATTTGAAAATCCCAGGATTCTGGATTTTTAAAATATAAATCTCGCGATTTTTCGGGATTTTTGTTTCTTAATAAAACAAATTGGTTTATTAATAAGAACAACTATTTATTTCAAAAAACTAATTTATATTAAATATAAATATGTATGTTTGAAATCAAACATTTTCTTTCCCCATAGCTATAACTTTTCAATTTACTAAAATTGTATTAACCGTGCTACTACGTTGAGGGTCTTTTGATGACCCAAATCATATTTAACATTACATAACTTGCAAAAAAAAACGTGTTTGCCCGTCACACCGACACACAATCACTCTAACGACGACATATTGCATTGATTACAAGCCTTAAAAATATTTTTGAAATAAAAAAATGTGGGGTCAAAATATGAGCCCAAACATAACATGTGTATTTTTTTTCTAACATAGTAGCAGGGTTAAGCATATTTTGTATATTATTATAATGGCTTCTCGCCATGTAATAATTTCTTCTAATAATATTTTCTTTTTAAGAGCAGAGCTTTTGCTCTGCTGGGTTTTTTTCTTTATTAATGATTATATTATATGATTTCAAAAGTAAACTTAAATACAGGCCAGTTTATTCTAATAAATGAATTTGCAATGCATGCATGTGTCACATGAAACCGAGATACTTTATTACAAAAGCAAAGTATGAAATATGTGGAACAATGTACTGTGGTTGTGACATATTATTTGAAAAAATTAGATAGAGAAAAATAATATAAAAATATTAAGGTATCTCAAGTAAAGACGATCTTGATTTACATATTTTTGTTACCAATCAACACTTGTGGGTAAAACTGTTAGCAAATTATTGTATGCTGATTGCGTTTCTTACCTTCCGAAACAAATAATTATACATACATACATATTTTTTAATCAATATTCGATTCCATATCATTACAGACGTTGTTTTGGGGAGCTTTAACATATTTCAATTACATTTTTTATTTCGTTCATTTGGATTTAATCAACAAAATGAATTTTATTCATTTTTAATAAGTCACCGTTTACACAGGGAAACATTTGGAAGGGAAACATTTTGTTTGCAAGAGAGGGACAGGTGGGAAAGAGAATATGCAATTTGTTTCCCGTTCTCGGAGACACGCTTTGTGCTTTCATTCTTATTGTTTACATTTGCTTTATTTCTTTTCGGCGTGTTTTGTTCTCTATGTTTTATATTTGAATTTGAATAAAAATAAAAAAATAAATAATGTGAAATGAAATAAAGTAAATGTTTTTATAAATTTTGTTTTTTTTAATTAATTTATTTATTTCAGAAATCAAATATACATACATTAGTAAATCAAATACAGTTGAAATTAAAAAAACACACCACTGCAATTAGACAAATGTCAAAAAAACAAATATAAACTGGAATGTTTCCGACAACAATGTTTCCCTGTATGGCCGCAAAGGAAAATACAAAAGAGAATTCCAGATGTTTCCCTTCCAAATGTTTCCCAGTGTAAACGGGGACTAACAAAACAATTATATTTTATTATCAAGCAAATTTGAGTTTTTTTGTAATTTAAAAGTTTTTAGTAAATCATCCCTCTCTCCTGACTTCAACAGATATGCAATCACTTTTTGATATCTCTTTGAGCTTAACTAAAAGTGCAACATCAACTGAGCTTCATATTACTGCGACCGGATTTAAAATGACAACTATTTGTTGAAGTAAAACAGATTCTTCATCTGTCAGCTGCTGAGTTTTCAAATCCCTCTATCCTCCCTCCCATAACCTATTTTCCTAGTTCAACACCATGCATTTCATGAATAAGGGTCGTCCCTGCGTGCTGGTCCAAGCATAAAAAAATAGTGCCTTCGAGTTTGGTTATCCAAAATTAATTTTATTCTTTCATCTTTATTTCCTTAACATACTCTTGTAAAATTTGAAATGTTTCCGACATTTTCAATTAGTGATTTAATGTAAAATCTATCATTAGATCTCTTTTATTTGTATACCCTACACCATCATAGTGGCCATATTGGATTTGTGCTGATGTTTGTTAAGCCCAGAAATATTGCTCCAACACCCACCTCTAAGTATACCGATCGACTAAAAATCACTTTTTAACGATGTCCGTCAGTCCGTCCGTCCATTCGGCTGGATGGCTAGCTGTCCATGTAAAGTTTGTGCGCAGAGTACAGGTCGCAATTTTGAAGATATTTCGATAAATGTTTGAATTATGAAAGTATCTAAACAAATTTAATCACAAATAAGTGGTAAACAAAACCAAATCACATCTACGAATTTTGTGCAGATCGGTCCATAATTAATCGTAGCTCCCATATAAGGCCCACTTGCGAAAATCACTTTAAAGGGCATAAATCTCTCAAAAATGTTGGTATCAAAATAATATTGAACGAAAATATATTTCATATGTCTAAAAATAATACGGTGCAATTTTATTATGATCGGTCTATAATTAGTCGAAACTCCCATATAAGACCCTCTCCGTAATTCACTTTAAGCTCCGTAAATCGTTTTATATCGAGATACAATTTAACACATATAATATTTATATTCACAGACATCATTACACTAAATTTTTGGATGATCGGTCCATAATAGGTTATATTTCCCATATAACGCCCATTTCTGAAAAACTGTTTTATACATATACTGGGTGTAGGGTATTATGTGGTTGGGCTTGACCGACTATATTTTCTTACTTGTTTCTTACTAAAAATGCTAAAAGAATTGATTTATGTTAAATGAATATGTTTTGTATTTGTGTATGCCAAAAAAGCAAATAAAAAAATATACTTCTCTGGATCTTTTACACAAATACTAATTGACAGAATAGATTCGGTATTTGTCAAAAAATTAATATTTATATAAATGCTCCATAAGAGAAAATAAAAGATATATTGATTTCGGTATTGGCTTCCCTAGTTGCAGCACAAAAGGGAAATCACAAAAAAACACTATTGCTTGGTTTTCACTATGTCATTTTTGTTGTCAAATTGTCGAAGTTATTGACAATTATATGAAAACGGGTTGTCATATGGCGTCATCTATGTTTGCAATCATGATTTCAGACAAAAATGTTGTCATATTTTTACAAAATTCTGGAGAACTTCACAATTTGTTCAGGGTCTAAATTCCTCTTGGATCACAGGAAAATAAGGAATGTTATTATTAAAACAAAACCGAAATGATTACCCAGTTGTGTATTAATAAAGCGAAGGTTAATGTTATTGCTTTATTTATACATTTCAGGAAATTTTAACATCATAAGGATCATATCGTATCAAATAATATTTATATACACAAGAAAATATATTATTTGAAAATTATGAAAAAATACCTGCATATGATTTTTACCCTTTTACTTAAACTTTTGTCTTCTCCTCACAAAATACAATCCATCTTATAGTTTCATTAATTATTTCAAAATGATATACGAGTATTAGTTTATTTAAGTTCTTCTGTTTGATATTCAAATGTCTTTGACTTTGTATCAACATTGTATTGTGGTATTAAATTGTGTATTGTCCAGCCTCCTGGGTAATTGAATATTTCATGCAGTACATGTACTTTGATTTTATATTGTGGTTGCAATTCCATTGATTGTTTGATTATATTCTCTTTTAGATTGTAACTTAAGTCACTGTGATATTTATTGCCTTGGCTTTGTATGATGAAACAAATTTTGTTTGCTGGTGCTGAAATGATGGTTGGGTAATATATGCAGTTTTTGAACACTCTCTCTCTCTCATTCAAATAAAACACAATCATCTAGATTATAATATCATCATATGTACATTTATTTACATTTATTTAACATACTTAAAAAAAATTCGATAAACTCAGAATATAAATTCAGGCACAAATGAGATGGAACTTATCCCCACAAAGAACACTGTTCAACTCATTAATATTAACTGTCCCCACTATCCGAACACGTCTGATTTATATACCCACCTTCCTATTGAGTAGTGTCCCTGGCCCCGGCCATAGTATATTTACCTTTCCCTTACCCCTGTCGTCTACTGACCCCTTCCCACATATGTATACAATACGTATGTATTTTATTTTTTAAAAAGGGGTTTGCTTAGTTCTAAATTCAAAGCACAAGTATCAAAATTCAAATCTAAACAAGCACGAAAATATAGTCGTTCAAGCCCGACCACATAATACCCTACACCGAGTATATATGTAAAAACAGTTTTGCAGAAACTGGCGCTATATGGGAGTTGTAAGCTATTATGGACTGATCATCCAACAAATTTCGTGACATGAATTCTGTGCAAAAATATATGTTTTGTGACAAAATTAGATGTAGTATCATGACACTGTATATGTGAAATGTATTTGTGCTGAATTTTATTTTGATACCAAAACTTTTAAGAAATTTATGGACGTTAAAGTGAATTTCGGTAGTGGGAGCTATATATAATTATGTACCAATTATCATAAAATTGGCCCGAGTGAGTTTTGTGTTGAATATTACTTGCATAGCAACATTTTTAAGCCCTTTAAAGTGATTTTCGGCAATGGTCCGTACATGGGTAATTATGTACCGATCTGCACAAAATTTGTAGATGTGATTATGCTTCATTTACCACCTATTTTTAGAGAAACTAGTTTGCATGTGTGCATAAATAAAACATTAATAAAGGATAAATCGATGTCGGGAGGACATTTGTTTGCAAACTAGGTAAAATAATGGACGGATTTCAACGAATTTCAATCCCAACCGCACTTGGGCCGAAAAAGTATCGTGTACTCTGCGCTCAAGGTTTACATGGACACTGACTTTAAAAAAATATTTAGCATTATTGTGGGTGCGAACCGAGTTTTTAAAAATCATGACTGGGATTTAACGTGGTAGTAAAATAAATTTTAAGGACAGAAATATGACCCTTACAGAGCCATGAACACGGGTATACAAAATGTTATGATCGGACTAAAAATAGCGACACAGTGAACAAAATACTAAAAGGGCAATATTTGTAGGCGTGGCGAAAAAATAAAAAAAATTACTTCTAGAATTGTTTTTACATTATCTGTAATCCTAGGGGGGTTTCGAACCACTGCAACATGTAGTTTTATTAAATTATAAAATTGTTGCTGCAAATTGTTATTCAGCCGTAAATGTGATTCACCTGAGGCTGTTGTAAATGTTGTTAGAATTAACACTATTATGCAATACAGCAAATTCATTTTGACTTCATTGCTGCAGTTGCGTATGTTCTTTCTGTTATATTATTGATAATTACATGGTTGGGAAAGTCATTCATATTTTACAGATATTACAATAGATGAGTGCAAGTGTTTAAATAAGACAATGCAGTTCATCAAGAATGAAAAGTAAACAATTACAATTGATAAATTCAATTGTTGGTCTATAGAGCATTATGCATTTATACTCGTACAGAAATAAAACAAACGTAGATTGCAATTTATGTGGGTCAATTGATAATAACTTTTCTATATCTAACGGGTGGTTAAATTTCAAGGGCCGATGTTGATTTTGAATAAAACACAAACTATTTCGGAAATTATTGTAATTTTATTTTATTGTGATATACTGGTATTACTCAATTATGTATGGAACAAAATATCGGCCAAATGGGCGCTACGACCACGGCGGCACACCTCCATCCGATGGGCCAAGTTTTCGATGACCCTGAGGCATAATGGAGGTTCTATGCCGTTAATGTGCCGAATTATCTCATCCTTTAGCTCTTGAATTGTTGCTGGCTTATCGACTTACACCTTTTCTTTCAAATAAGCCCAAAGATAAAAGTCCAACGGTATCAAATCACATGATCTTGGCAGCCAATTGACATCGCCATTACGTGAGATAACACGGCCATTGAATTTGTTGCGCAAAAGAGCCATTGTTTCGTTAGCTGTGTGGCAAGTGGCACCGTCCTGCTGAAGCCACATATCGTCCACATCCATATCTTCCAATTCGGGCCATAAAAAGTTCGTTATCATCTCACGATAGCGAACACCATTCACAGTAACTGCCTGACCGGCCTCATTTTGGAAAAAATACGGCCCGATGATGCCGCCAGCCCATAAACCGCACCAAACAGTCACTCTTTGTGGGTGCATTGGTTTTTCGACAATCACTCTTGGATTCTCATTCGCCCAAATGCGGCAATTCTGTTTATTGACGAATCCACTGAGGTGAAAATGTGCCTCATCACTGAAGATGATTTTCTTCGAAGTGCACGATATGCATTTGAACGCCCATTTTCATAATAAGTCTGGATAACTTTAACACTTTGTTGGATTGTGTATCTCTCCATGGTTCAAATTGAGTAAGTCTGAAATAGAGAAATGTCAAATAAAATTTGGAAAAAAGCTTGGCGTTTAGGTGTGGTTCATATTCAACATCGGCCCTTACAATTTAACCACCCTATACAATATATCCAATTAGGCACTATTTAGGTAAAAATATTTCATCTACTATTACAATTATGCTTTCTCATATTGTTATTCTATTTACACATTGTTCACGCAGAGAAAAAATATGGTTGGACATGGTTACGAGAACTACACTTTGTTTTTGGTAACAATATATTGTTGTGGTACACAAATAATTGTTATTTTAATTTGATTTTAACGATAATTTAGTTACTATAAACATTTTTATGTTTATCGCAATTATAAAAATTGAATATGGTTCACTGAAACATAATTATTGTTAATAAATGTTTACCACAACTATTGAATGATAACTATTCAAGCATATTATATTACACAGTACAACACATGATTTCGGGACTCAATTCTGATAATTGTTTATGAAAGTAGCCCCAAAAAGAAGAACTTCTGCATCATTCGTTTGGTCATGTTACATCAAATAATAATTTAAAAACTAATTTCAAGTTAATAATTATCGTATAGGGAATTTGTCACGTTTTAGGCTCTTCTGTTTATCATAACTCGAGAACCACTAGTCCAAATAAGCTGAAACAAAAAAATTAAGAATTATAATTTCTTTAATCTGTTCATACGCTACGTTTCGCTACATAAGCAACAGTTTCGCAGTTATAAATAAATGTATTTTTTTATTTTTAATTCATAAAAAATCCAAAGGGGGAAAAAAGTGTCAAGTCCTATTACTTTCACGTAAAGTCGCATAACCTATGAACAAAATTAGGCATATGTAAATCATGAAAATCGATGAACGCGTTTCGCTTTTATTCAAAATTAAGTAAAGGTATGAATTTCACAAATTTGCTCCAGATATGCACAAAATTCTTTTAAAAACCAGAGAAAAATTAACTTGTATATTTTGTACATATCTCGAGAAAATTTTTGAAATTGAAAAAATCTACAAATAATTGCAATTTATGGCATAAAAATTATTGTTTTCTAACTAATCATATTGTTTTATATTTAACCATTAATATGTTTTCCATTAAAAATATTATGTTGTAATTAAGTTGATTCATCATATTATGATGAGAAATTTCCATAACAGTTTTTTTTTATTCAGGTTGCCAGAAATCCTTGATATAAAAGTGTCACAATTGATGAAACAATTCTAGAAATAGAAAAACTACTTATTTTTAACAAAAATTACAAATATCTCTTTGATATATTTATAATTTAGTCTACAGCATTTTTTTTTGCTATAAGTTTATCATAATACGATTACTTTAGATCATAACATGATTACTTTAGATCATAATATGATTACTTTAGATCATAACATGATTACTTTAGATCATAATATGATTACTTTAGATCATAACATGATTACTTTAGATCATAATATGATTACTATATCATAATATGATTACTTTAGATGATAATATGATTACTTTAGATCATAATATGATTACTTTAGATCATAATATGATTACTTTAGAGCATAATATGATTACTTTAAACTATAATATGGTTACCTTGGGTCATAATTTGATCATGTATGACAATTTTATGATTATATTAGGTTATAATATGATGTTATAATGTCAAATTATGATTAACAAGAAAATATTATGATGAAATATTACGATGATAATTAATCATAATATGATATTTCATGGCACTTATATTCATCATAATATGTTTTGACTACAATCATAAATCTTATCATAATATGTTGCTCTTAGATTATGTTTACCACAACTATGTTTTTTCTTTGCGTGTTGTTATAAGTTTCTTAGCAATTAACCTCTTGATTTGTTATAAATGTCTACAATGAATATAGAAATGCATTGTAAACAATAATTAACACATAAAACACACATTTCCTCAAAGGTTCAGAAGCACAATGATGCGTACAACTTCCTTGACTTTTACTAAATTCAATTATCACGGCAATAAATCATGAGAATACTAATAAATAAAGCTAGTAGACTAAATAAAACATGATTACAATAATCTTAATTGACAAAGAGTATAATATAAAGAAGCTGCAACGCAATTAACTAAGTTTTAGACGTTTTTCAAAATCCATTAGTATGTAGTGTAATTAAATGTATTATATTATGATTATCCCTGTCTTGCCATCACTGTTCCTGGCGGGATCGCCATGTAATGTGTGTGTGTGTGTTTGAGTAAATAGTTGCCGGCGCATATATGCCTGCATAAAGTCATCTTTTCTCGTATTGCATTTTATTTTAGTCATTGTAAGCTACACATAACTGTCCACTGTGCCAAAACAAACTATTTGAGTTTTTATAAGTGAAATTGTAACAATATTAAGTGACAATTTCTTGGAGCCTTTTTTTTATTGCAAATCATTAAATAAATGTTTAGTCCGTTTAATGAACTTCCTTGTTTGAATGTCATTTTTATTAACTACATGTTTGAAATATTGTTCAGAAGATCAATAATTATATTTAGCTAGAAAAGTAATAAATAATGTCACATCTTTCTGATGATATAATATTCAGTCATAATGTTTTTATAGCTAGAAAAATTTAAATTAAAATACCTTCTCCCAATATTCGCAGACCTGGCTGATAATTTCCGTTCTGTGAAATGGTGACATAAAAAGTTTTTTCACATTTCATTGTCTTTTATGTCCTGGTGTAATTCAATCACCTTGACGCTGTTACCATCTTGGATAGAGATATGACGGCACTGGTGCTATGAGCTTGCACGGGCTTGAAACTAGTTAGAGTTTGATTGTTCTCCCTTTTAAATTCGCAGCTGACTAGAGTATTATCTAGAATCACGGGATTCGTCCTCTTGCTGATAATTGGTTGCAGGTCTCTGCGGGGTACACATGATGATTGTGGTTAATACCCAAAGCAGGAAGAATTGCAGCTGGCTAAAAGACTGATGTTTGGTTGAGCAGCAGACTTCGGGCCACCAAATTATCTCTAGGTGCTGTTGCTGAAACAACAGTGCCATTGAAAGAAATGGTGACACTTAGCTCGGTGCTCAGGGTATTTACTGGGATTGCGGTTTTTCATTGAGGGCTTGGCAGCTGTCATCGACAGGATCTATTGACTTGCTATCAATGCATTTCGCTTGTTGGTTCGAGGCGATTGCTACTTTTTCGGCATTTATCCTTGGGACTGGCTAATTGACTAAGCTATTAAAAGTAGTGGTGGCACCCGTGTCAGTTGTATTAGGAAACCACCTTGGATGGGGTCGCAAAAAGCTGGATGATTCAAAAGCCCGCATTGATTTCTGTCCTTGGTATTAGTGGTACTAGTGACTGTGGTTAGATACTGATCTAATATTTTTAAAGTGCTTTGTTGATTGAATAAGCTGTGGATAGCAGGGATTCGATAGCCCAAGCTCTTAAGCAAGGAGCTCTTTACATTGATCGTTGCAGTCATATATCGAGAAATTGCTAGTTGTATGTTTCTGGCGAGTTCATACAAATATGCTCTTACCTTAATAGGTTCTTCCTAGACGTACAATGCGGTGGTAGACCGAGTTCACCCTGAGTTTGAGTGCGCCGTGAGATCTAGGCAGAAAAGGCTGGATTACTCGTTTAACTTAGACATATCTGTCTTTTATTCATGTGTCGTAAAAAACTAAAAGAAATGTAGAAATATTCTCATATAAAAACAAGTTAAATAAATAATTCGGCAGTGCAAACAATTGTCAAAATTTTTTCATATGACCAAAATTAAACATAAAAAACATTTAGAACATATATACGTATGAGAATTAACCTTTAACTACTGAGTTGAAATAATCGGGTCGTAGTTTTTGTGGTGGTGGTGGTAAATTTAATCCCCTTTTTAATTTTTAAATTTTTTTACCAAAAAAAACTTCCTTTTTTCATTATTTGTTTTCAATTGGAATAAGGAAATACATTTCTAAATTAATAAAGTAATCAAATAAAAAAAGTTAACTTTTAGTTAAACAAAACAAAGATTTTATTTCATAGTAATTTTTCTTAAAACTAAAAAAAATGTACAAACATTAAAACATAAGGGTCAAATTTACCACCACCTCAGTAGTTAAAGATTAACCCCCTTATTCAAAAACGATTATTAAATTTAACAAACGTTTATTAAGACAGATTTTCATATAAAAATTTGCTTAATTTAATCGTTTTTGAATAAGGGGGTAAAACATGTTTTCAGATTTGTTGCTGCAGATAGTGAATAGAAAACAATTTGTAGGAACAAAGAAAAAATTTGCCAAATTTTGCAATAATTAATCAATCAATTGCAGCCATATGCTAAATATTCGTGTCAAATTTAAAATTCTTTTATATTTTCTTCTCCCGAAATCTTTGCGATAATTGAAGTAAAATAATTCAACTCGGCATATTACTCTACAATCTAAAGTTTGCACTGTTTCACTAAACGATATCGGTATGCGTAGCAACTAAGTAACTGTACGTATTTCTTATAAAATTCAATTTAAATTGTAAAACATGTTAAATTTAAACCCAAGAGTTAACTCAAGTTTTAAAGGTTTTTTAATAAGATAATTGGCAACAACTAAACAACTACGAAGCTCTAACAAGATAATCTAAATAAATGCAAAAGTAATTAAAAAAATACACAACTCTTTACATGACTTAACTGCAGTGCCACAAAAGCACAGAATTCTTTCTATGTTCATGTGTAGGTATATTTACAAACAACATGTATGCAGCACACTTACCACATGTCGTCTACAGATAAACATATAAACTCTTTAAATTAATCAGAAAATACCGGTGTATCTGTCTGCTGATGAAGAATATTTAAATTAAAATAAAGATGAGAAAAAAATAATTACATAAAAAGGATGCGTGTGTGCACTTAAGCTGTGTTCACATTATGTGTATTTGCCATGTGGAATGTCACTTTTCTACCCACATGTGATTTCATGTGTGTGTCAAAATTTAAGTTTTACATACGGCTTATAATTTACATGTTCATATGTTGGTATGTGAAATACATTTGACATAACCTATAAAAAAAATCTTAAAACAGCGGATTACTGAATGTGTATAAGAATTATATTTGTAATTAAATAAAATTTTATTTAAAAATGGAACGAGAGGTTGATAAAATAGTTGCAAAAATGTCATATTAATTGCACACAGAGAAATAACACATGATATTGTTTAGAGGTGTTCAGACTATACATATGCACAAATTTGGCATGCGAAAAAGTGACAGTCCACATGATAAATACACACAATGTGAACACAGCTTTAGACAGTAGTAGTAGTAGTAGTTGGTATATTTGTAAATGTCTTTATCATTTGGAGTAAAATAACTCTTGTATCATTATGTTTGCCTTAATTTGCAACTGCAGGAAAATAAATTCATTAATTACCAAGTAGGTATAATATACATTTACGTACAAAACATATGTACATACATCAGTTCGAAGAAATGGCCATTGCGAAACAAAATATCTTTAAAATATTGTCCAAATGTAAAATAAAAATTAACATTTGCAACAATTGTGGTAAAGATTACAATTTGTTCATAAAATTTGGGAAGAAAGTTTTAACTTTTTTGAAGGTTTTTGGTTTTTATTTACAGTTGATGCAGAAAGTTAGTTCTCACGTTAGATTTTTTTAAATGCTCTTTCTGGTAGTTAAGATCCTTTGTGGCTTCAATTCAAAATATATATGTACAGTTCAACCTTGGTATAACGAATCTTAAGGGGATTAGAAAAAAACGTTATATCGAACAATTTATTACAAGGTGGTTCGTTTTATAGAGGTGAAGTTGCACTTCTTTTCGTTATAACGAGGTAATAAAAAATTTTGTATGTATGTATGTATATTAATCATCATCTGCTTACCATGTTATAGCGAACGATTTCCGCTAATAAATCAACACATTATTTTATAGTTTTAAAATTCAAAAATAAATTTTTCTTCGAATATTTCAGCCGATAGTCTAATGCATGCTGCTGTCGACTACGAATGTTGGTTTGCTGGAGACGTTGTCATTGCAAACACAATAATTTTGTGTGTATCGGTTTCATATAATTTGGGTTAATTGATGGAAATCGTTATGCAAAGGTTGTAAGTTGACAAAATCCGTTAAATAATTCTTTATATTTCGTTCGTCTGCAGTGAATGAAAATTCGTTATAACGAGGCTATTGACATATGTATTCGTAATAGAAAGGTTTATTTTGTATTAAATCTTATGGAGCGTTGTAGGGGATTTAAAAAAATGGAGCGAGTTGTTAGTGAGGGTCGTTATATCGAGGTTTGACGGTATATTCTTAAAGCCTATGGTACTCTCATTTAAAGCACTAAAGGCTTCATTAGTCCTTACTTTCTGTTGCTGTTCTGCTCCGTGTCGCTCTGTTATTAAATTTTTGTAGTTAGTTTTTCCGTATAAACGTATCAGCTATTTTAAGTAAACAGATGTTGTCTGTACCGCGAAAATAATTTAAAAAATACAAATCAAAGTTTTTTTATTGTACAATATGTCATTACTTTCGACTAAAGTAATGAGTTTTTCGACATCCATCGTTTATTTTTTATATTTTTATAACTTTTATACAAAAACTTAATTAAATTCAAAAAAAAATTTAAAACTTTTGTAATAAAGCAAAAATTTTTTTGTTGTCAGCTGTTTTGTGTTGGCACTTACAATTACTTACATAGCAAATTTTTGTTTTCAACAGGTTCATCCGCAACGGCACGGAAAGTAACAAAACAACTAAATAATTCTACACATTTTCTATTTAACAGAATCAAGTCAAGTCTGATTCTGAAAGTAAAGAGTAATTCTGCCTTAAATGAAAATCTGTAAAGCATTCAAGCAGCATATACGAGTACTTAGCACAATAAGCAAATGTAGTATTTAATTTTTACTTCATAAAGTGAGTGCTCATCATTAAAAAGCTTTTATTTTGTTACGATAATTTAAAATTTAAAATGTCATAGAAGTTGTAGCAAAAAAAAAAATGTCACCAAATAATAACAAATAACAAAAATAATAACAAATTGGAGAAAATCGAACAACTTGATGCGTAAAATTGGTAAAATAGTCAAAAAATTTTATTCTAATTTTTTGTTGACAAATATAACAAAACAAAATATATTGCAAGTAATTCAAAATGCCCTTTCTAATGGTGAAAAAATATATATTGTGCGGTTAATAAATAAAAATTCTAGGGTACCGCCAACATAAATAACAATAACTATTAATAACAATTGCAACAACAAAAGCGTTTGTCCAAAAACAGTACGAAAACTGCTTCATCAGTCCGGGTACAATAGTCGTGTTTCAAAGACAACAAGACTAAACTACCTAAATATGTCAAGGAACATCGAAATAAATCGCACAGGGAAGGTTTAGCTGATGAGAGCAAATTTAATAACATAAAAAACGAAAAAACAAATATAGAGTGTGGAGATAACCAAATGAGGAGTTTATAGAAGAAAATATGTCTCCCACTTTTAAATATGCAGATGGCCCAGTTCTATAATACATGGCATAATGCATTTATCCCGGCGAGCAAAAAAAATGGGTATTTCAGAAAACTTCATATTTAAACAAGTAATATTATGGCTATTTTATAGCACTCCAAAATAAACGGATACTCCCCCACAATCACCCGATATTAATCCTATTGAAAACTTGCAGGAAATAAGGAATAGGACTAATCTAACAATAATTTTAAAGAAAGAACGGAATAAAATTCCACCCTTTGTGATCCAAAACTTAGTGTATTGTATTCCCACAAGACCAGAAGCCACAAGACCTGTTTTACACTCATCAGTTGCGACTGTTAAGTCAAGTATTTTTCAATGAGAAGGATAAAGATAAAAGATAATTTTCTCTTTCCTTCTCATTGAAAAATAACTTGACTTGACAGTAAGAACTGATGAGTGTGAAATAGGAGTTACTAAGAATGAGGGTTTCCATACAAAATACTAAAATATTTGTTCTATGCGATTTTTATTGAAAAAATACAAAATGAGCACTTACTTTTTGCAGTTAAAAACTTAACTATGTTATACCCTACACCACCACAGTGGGGAGGGTATATTGGATTTGTGCTGATGTTTGTAACGCCCAGAAATATTGGTTCAACACCCACCGATCAACTCAGGATGCTGAGTCGTCCGTCCGTCTGGCTGGCTGGCTGTCCCTGTAAAGCTTGTGCGCAAGGTACAGATCGCAATTTTGAAGATATTTTGATGAAATTTGGTACGTGCGTTTTTTTCAAGGACGGATGCAATTCAAACTGGTGGAAAACGGTCCATACAAATGTCATCCCGAAATTTTACTGATCATAAATGCTTGAATTATGCAGATATACACATAAATTTCACCACAAATAAATGGTAAGTGAAGGCAAATCAGGTCTACAAACTTTGTGCAGATGAGTTCATAATTTATCATAGCTCCCATAATAGGCCCCACTACCGAAAATCACTTTAAAGAGCATAACTCTCTCAAAAATGTTGGTATCTAAATAATATTGGACACAAATATGTTTCATATATATAAAAATAATACGGTATAATTTTATGATGATCGGTACATAATTAGTCATAGCTCCCATATTATGCCCACATCCGGCAATCACTTTAACGACCATAAATTTCTAAAAAACATCTTAATCAAATTCAACACAATATGTTTCATACATACAGAAATGATGATACCTATCAAATCAAATAAAATTCGACACAAATAATATACAGAAATGATGACACCTAATTTTATAATGGACGGTCCATAATTAGTCGAAACTCCCATATAAGACCGTCTCCGTAATTCACTTTAACTTCCATAAATCTTTTAAAATATTTAAATCTCGATAAAGTTTAACACATATAATATTTATATTCACAGACATCATTACACTAAATTGTTGGATGATCGGTCCATAATAGGTTATATCTCCCATATAACGCCCATTTCTGAAAAACTGTTTTATATTTACACATACATACTAGGTGTAGGGTAGTATATGGCTTGACCGACTATACTTTCTTACTTGCTTTGTGTTAGTTTAGGTTTTAAATATTACTACAGAGCCGCTAAAAATGTGGTGTCAACTTCGTTTGTGTGTACAATAAAGTTATCCTAAAATTTGTACTTTTAAATGTAATTTATGTATGAGTACTCAGTTTCTGAATCAACTGCAAATGAATTCAAAATATATTCTTTAATTCGAGTTACTTTAAACGTATAAATCAAGAAAAAGTATTGTTTGTTTGGCACTTAAATAAATATACACAGCCCAATCTAATTTCCAATACTTCTAAAATATTGTAGCGTAATTTCTATTTATTTTAGTAGCATTTCATCTCAATAACGATATTTATAAGAATTTAATGCATATTACAATTATAATCAAGAATTTATATTTATCTATAGCTTTCAGTTAGAACTGCACTTACTTACTTACATGTTTGCAGCATGTAGCATAAAGCGATTTATTTTAACACACAATACATGAAGTACCAAAAAGCCCTAAGAAACTGATTTTGGCTTTTTTAAACGTCAAAATTGTCACCTCTGTATACTCTGTGGTCTGTGGCTATTTTCGGAAATGGCAGGTTTAGTCAATTATTGACTAACTTTTACAAAAGCCAAAAGTATAATGTTTACATACTTATAAGTTATAACCTATCTGTGTAAAATTTCGGTTCGATCTGGACATTTATGTAGATTTACGGGTGTAGTCCTTATAAGGAAACTAGGATCTATTACGGGGCAATCATCATGAAATTCTGTTTGATGATTTATATGTCTATTTTTTAATAATTTGTGTTTAATTTCAACGTAATAATGAATTTTATAAGAGATTTATGTGCATTTCGAAGTGAACTTTATATGGGGAATACGGTCAAATATGGACTGATTGTCATAAAATTGGGTATGAATATATCTAAATATGTATGAACTATTTATATCGAATTTAAACTTGCTGCTTGTACATATTACATATATTTTGTTATCGGCTGCATTGTGGACTGTAATATGCTGCGTATACTTAATATTTATTTATTAATTACCACTTATACGACAAGTAGGCATTTGGAAGTATGTAGTCATTTATGTGACCGAACTCATTTGTTTATACAATGATTTATTAAATATTTATTAAAGCATTAACGATAATGTTAAATTGACAGTTTATCAAAATAAAATTATATTCGCTATTTAACAACATTAGTTTAGTTTCGATGAGAATATACCATTGTGAAAATTATATTTTTCTAGACAAATGGCACACTGGAATGCATTTTCTACCCTGCCAAGGCCGGCATCAGCAATGTTTATTATTCAAGATCTACTTGTAAACATCATATATTTAAGTCACCATTTATTGAGCAATAGAGTTCGGGAATTAAACATATTTCTTATTACATGTTATGAGTTAGAACAAAATTTACTTACAAGCATCTGACTGTAAATTAGATCTTTGCCTTGTACTAACATTATGTTGATTAAACTGCAATATGATCGTATGGTGTATAATATTGTGCAAAACCTTATATACATAAACCAGCAGTTGCATTTTGTGTAAACCGTAAACAGGCAAAACAGTAGGTGCTATATCTTTTTATAATGACGAAGTAGAGAATAAATTGGACAGTTTATAAATATTTTTCAGTGCTTTGTTTTGCAAAAACCTGCAAACATTTTCAACCAGTAATTCTCTTGTGTTCACAAATAAGTAACAAATAATTAATATTGTTCTGTATTAACGAATTAAATACATATTATTAGTTTGGATCTCACATGGAGTTTATGTCTAAGTTTATACAACATTCCAACTACTAAAGCTATTTTAGATTTAGACGTATTGTATATGGGAATTTTATGCAAGATTATTTTGAAGGTGCATCTACATATTTTATGACATTTACTTCTATTATTTGTTCCAACACACAATCATTATTTTGTCTATTATTTTGAGCTCTAACCCTTATGAACTTAGTTTTATTCGCATTTAAAACTAGTTTATTGATTCCTGGGAGCTTTGAAATTAATTCCGCATCATGCTCAATGGTGTATTCAAGTACTTCTACGTGCTTGTATGGGTGCCCCGATAGACTAGGCGATGTGTGCCGGACTATCAGTCAGAGGTTGCGGGTTCGATTCCCGCCACAGACTCTGGGTGTTTTCTGCAGACAAGCCAAAAATCTTTGCAGTTTGTGTTTGTTAAAAAAAAAAAATGCATCTGCGTACATAAACACTTTTCCTTTCAGTCCGATATTCTAAAGATGGTTAATATAAATTTTAAAAAGCAGAACTCCTAATACGGTAAACAATACTTTATGTATTCCATTGGACTATGTTTTGAATTTATACTGTTAATAATATTTTCTATTGGAGAGGTAACTCTTAAAATACGCCAGTTCATGTCCTGCTAGGATATAGACGGTAATTTTTAATAAAATAATCCTCCGATACCAGTATAACCTCTGTCTAAACAATCACATACATATATAATTTACAACATTGATAAGTGCTTCATTAGTGCCGCATTATTTTCGGGAACGGGAACCGTATTGATCACTTGTTAGTAAATTTTCCATTTCCAAATAAGCTGATAAGTATATCCTACACCACCATAGTGGGGAGGGTATATTGGATTTGTGCATATGTTTGTAACGCCCAGAAATATTGGTCCAACACCCACCTGAAAGTGTACCGATCGACTCAGAATCACTTCCTGAGTCGATTTAACGATTTCCGTACGTCCGTCCGTCTGGCTGGGTGGATGGCTCTCCATGTAAAGTTTATGCGCAGAGTACAGGTCGCAATTTTGAAGATATTTCGATAAAATTTGGTATGTGATATTTTTTCGGTCCAAGGATGGATGGGATTGAAACTGGTGGAAATCGGTCCATTATTTCAACTGGCCTCCTTACAAAAGTCCTCCCGAAATTGGGGTTTACCGCTCATAAATGTTTGAATTATGCAAGGAACTAAACAAATTTCATCACAAATGAGTGGTAAATGAAGCCAAACCACATCTATAAATTTTGTGCAGATCGGTCCATAATTAGTCATAGCTCCCATATAAGGCCCACCTCCGAAAATCACTTTAAAGAGCAAAACGCACTCATAAATGTTGTTATCCAAATAATATTTAATACAAATATATCTCATACGTATACCAACAATACGGTACAATTTTATTATGATCGGCCCATAATTAGTGGTCCACTTCCGAAAATCACTTTAAAAACTGTAACTCTCTCAAAAATGTTGCTATCCAAATAATATTCGACACAAATAAGTTTCTTATATACAGTAATAATGGAACCTAATTTTATAATGGTCGGTCCATAATTAGTCGAAACTCCCATATAAGACCGTCTCCGTAATTCAATTTAAGCTCCATAAATCTTCTAAAAGTATTTATATCGAGATAAAGTTTAACACATATAATATTTATATTCACAGACATCATTACACTAAATTTTTGGATGATCGGTCCATAATAGGTTATATCTCCCATATAACGCCCATTTCTGAAAAACATATACTGAGTGTAGGGTATTATATGATCGGGCTTGACCGACTATACTTTCTTACTTGTTTGGAATGAAGTACATGAAAACTTAAGTGCGTCTGGCTGGACCTCATGCGTTACGAATGTGAAAATCAAAACATGTATAAGATGTAGGGTTAAATATTGTTCTTATTCGCCAAATTGTATGTATTAAAACCTATTAGAAGGTTTATTTTCTAATAGAGACATCTATTTTGAGTTGTTATTAAACTCTTTTTGTTAACATTTTTGTTTTAATACATCTCATCTTAATGCAATGAATTCGTTTTGGTTAAAAGTTGGCTTGTCATTGAACTAAAATCCAAATAAAAAAGATTTTCATATACAATACTTTCCTTAGCCAATAATTGGTGGTATATAGCAGCAAACCATTTAGTAAATGTTTGGGCGAAGCTTTTATTAAAAACGATAAAATTAACATGAATGAATATTTTGTGTTAACTTGAAATAACAAAAAATATGTATAAATTTTTTTTATTTTAAATATAAAATATAAAATCAAATTAAAAATATTAACCTACTTGATAAAACCACGATGAATAAAGAAGGATTAAATTGAAGTGAGTGCAAACAAGAGCCTTAAATCATATCATCCGCTAACGAAGGTGAAAGACACGAACAATATACTGTAAAATAAGTTTAACTACAGGCACAGAGAATTCAATACCACCACCATCCGTAATATAACCAAAGACATCCTGGGCATGCAAACGATAACCGCAACGTTCACCCCTACTATTTCATATATTGATTAGTAACATCCAAGTACTTGGCAAACACCCGAAAACGCAAAAAAAAGCAAATTACTATTGATGCAAAATAAGTGAAATGGTATGTAGTTCGGGCCAGAGATATGTAGTTGAATATAGTACCTGGTAATGTGGTGAATGATGATTTTGTATGCAAATTTTATTTCATTGAAATTTGTGATAAAAAAAAACCCATAAAACAAACAAAAAGTCACTGTCTATAGAAAGTTTGATAGATGGTTGGTTGAATGAATGGTTGGTTATCAAACTTGTTGCCCACAGAACCACAAACATTGAATTTCCACAATAAGAACAAACAGCCAATGGATTTAAAAATACACAACTTTACAAATCAGCCATGAGTCTATAAGCTATAAAAATTTGAATGAAAATATTCTCCATTTCAATTCAATTTAATGTTGAACTCAATGAGGCAAACACATTTAATACCCCCATGAGACAATTGGAAATCTTAATTGAAAATATAATTGATTGATGCAATGCAAAGTTAAAGATATATTTATAACCTACACCACCACAGTGGGGAGGATATATCGGATTTGTGCTGGTGGTTATAACGTCCATAAATCCAACACCCACCTTAAAGTATACCGATCGACTCAGAATAATTTTCTTAGTCGATTTAACGATGTCCGTCCGTCTGGCTGGCTGGCTGGTTGTCCATGTAAACCTTGTGCGCAGAGTACAGGTCGCAATTTTGAAATCTTTCAACAAACATGATATTTTTTTATCTTGAAATATGAGGGCCGTTCGGAATCTTCTCAGCTTGGCACACAAAGAGAAAAAGTTAGTTTTTCAAAAACATTTTAATTTTTCAACATAATCATCTGAAACTTCAATACACTTAACCAACGCTTGTCTATAACTTTATCCCTGGATTAAACTAGTTTTCCTGAAGGCCTTCCAAATAGTGGTTAACAACTGTAATTGCATTTTCATTTGAGGTAAAACTCTTGCCAGCTAGAAATTTTTTTAGATTCGGTAACAGTTAAAAGTCACTGAGAGCTAAATCAGGAGAATAAAGTGGGTGGTCAAACAACTCGTACTTTAATTTTTGTTTTTTTTATTTTTAAAGAGAAGTAACACTCTGGCAATTAATATGCCTATATACATATACTTGCATTACTTTCTTTGGAAAGGTGATAGTTGAAGAAGTAAAGGTGGTGAAAGAAGAAAGCTTTTTATAACACAACTCTGCAATTGCGCATTATGTTTGTTTTTAGTGCAGAATTGCAGCGCCTCTGGTGGTGAGTAGGCGCTTTAATTGATTTTATAGCTTTTATTTGATAAATATTAGTTATGATGAATAGAAAGAAAACTAATAATTATCAGACACTGATGTTGTTTGAGTAGCAGAGGCTGGGAATAGAACACGGGCTAAAAATACCAACTCTTGCTTAATGATCAAATGCGCTGAACAATTAAGCTACAGCACCCTCATTCGTTGATTTTAGCCATTGTTAAAACACTCTTGTGAGCTGATGAAAAATTATTTTTTTTTTGTATTGTAAGCCAGGACGTGTTTCTTGAATTTTTAGATTTAATTGATCCGAAATGCTGTAATAGTACCTACTCTGGATTTATTGTTTTACCCTTTTGCAGATAGTCAATCAATAAAATACATTTGTGGTCTCAAAAAACCGTTGCCATAATCTTACCAGCCAATTGAATTGTTTTTGCCTTCTTTGGGGCACTTCCCCCAGCTTCAGTCCATTGCTTGGATTGTTCTTTTGTCTCTGGAGTATAGTGGTGGATCCAGGTATCATCAACAGTTCTGAAACGATGCCTAAAATTCATTTTTTTTTTTCTTAAAACCATCCAAACAAGCTTGAGAAATTTTCATTCTTATGCGTTTGCATATCGGTCCTTAATAAAACATCACTTTAAATAGATTAAAAATTGTAAAAATGTTTATATCCAAATCATATTCAATGTAAGCCTGTTTCATATATACAAAAATCATTTGGCCTAATTTTGTGATGCTCGGTTCATAATTAGTCATAGCTGCCATATAAGGGATCCACTTCGAAAATCACTTAAATATTTACAGATCTGTTATAAGTGTTTATATCGAGATAAAACTTGACACAAAAAATATTTATTTGCACAGAAATCATGCCACTACATTTTTGAATGAGCGGTCCATAACACGTCATACCTCCTAAGTAGAGCCTATTTATAAAAATCTGTTTTTACACATATATTGGGTGTAGGGTATTATATGGCCGAGCTTGACCGACTATACTTTCTTACTTGTTATTTCTTTTTGTTTGATTAATACTAACGTCTCGATGTTTGTTGTTGTAGTTTTCAAAATCCCTCAGTGTTAATTTCAGAATTTATAATGCTTTAGCACAATGTCCCAGCTCAACATTTAATATGCCAGTGTTTGTTGTTGGTATTGTGTCATCATAAAATATTAAATGAAGTTGAATTTACAAACACACATTATTCTTATACACCTATATACATACATACATACATACATACATAGCAAGTGCACACAAGTTGAATACAAACAAACATGTTTTAAGAACAAAACAAAAAATTAAGATAATACTAACTATTCTTTGCTGGAGTTTAAATTTTTGAACTGAATTATGGCCTTGTACTATTTATTAGGAAGAAATTTGAAGACAATATAATATTTGCATAATTTAATGGAATGTCGACATATTATGTCTCTTTGGCAATGTTCTGCTTGGATTGGCTTTATTCATTTGCACTTCACTTGCTAAAATTACTAAAATATTTGACATGTGTGGCATATGGTACCCAGGCGGTTCATATCAAGAATGATAGAGTCGGATACTTGCCATCCTCATGGAAGAGGTCTATAATTATTATGATTACCAAGCCAGGAAAAGATGCTAGCCAGGTTGCGTCGTACAGACCGATAAGCTTATTATCAATCCTATCGAAGGTTTTTCAAAAAAATATTCGTTTTAAGTATAACTCCTCATATAAATGAACACGACATTATCCCGGATCACCAGTTCGGATTCAGAGCGAAACATGGTACAATAGAATAAGTGCATAGAATTGTCACCCTAAGTAGATCGGCGTTTGAGAAAAAGCAATACTGCTCAGCCCTGTTTATAGACATTTCCCAAGCATTTGACAAAGTTTGGCATGATGGGCTACTTATCAAAATAACACGAAGGCTTCCTCAAAACACTCAATCTGATCTTATAGCCAGGTTTTCTGCGCCTACGCTTCCCCACAAGTTGTACTTCAGAGTCTAAAGGTACTTAAACTTGTCCATGGTTGTTTAAACAAATGTTAAATTCCCAGTACCAGGCCCAAACTGCCACCACCTTGCTACACTGTTCCATTTAGGTTTTCTTTGTTCAGTTCTGTATTTTATTTCCGCCAAACATACGACAAGCCATCTGAACTGAATATGTTAAACTTAGATTTATCGGCGTAGATGGCCGAATTCCAAAATGCAGATTCCTTGCAAATATGTTCTTTGACAAAATTTTGCTGGCATAGTCAGTTTTTCGGATTTATAAACGGGTTCTTGCGTGCAGCTCGGCCAATTAAATAATGTAGGCGCAAGATACGACGAACAATTTCAACCCAACATTGTTTGCCCAGGTCAGCTTCAACTTCGGAAACCAGTTGTGAAGCTGATAGACTTAGATTTGCCACTATTTCACTTAAAATGTGTCACTCATTATGGCCATTGCCTTTCTGCTTTTGTTATGGACCCAATGTACATGGCTGAAGCGCTCAATGATTTTTTGGACTGTGGCAGCTTAATTTTTAAAATCGGACTTACAATTCAACAGAAAATGTTGTTAAAAGTAAAAAAGAAGTATGAACAAATTTGAAAACAAAAACTTAATAAAATTAAATTTTGTTTTCCCACTAATAACTTTGGATGATAAATATGCCACAATTAATAAAACTATTGCAATATTTTGTAAGTTTTTTAGTGGTATATATATAATTTTGTGTTTAAATTTTAAATAATTTAAATTTGCTGTTAGCTAAGTAAAAATTAAATGTAAACTATGTGAACAAAAATAAATAAATCATGTATGCAAGAGTTTCTTTCGATTAAAGTTTGAGATAAACTTTTCCTAAGGTTGATGTAAATAGCCTGTAACTATTTTCTGTGGTCTTTTGTTGTTTTTATGTTTTATGTCTAACAACAATTTAAACCCGTACTGAAGATTTACAATTGTTTGCCTTTCACTGTTTTTTTATATTTCTGGGAAAATATATTTCTCCAAAGTTACATTTGTTCTAGTGCGTGTATGCATGTGCTGTAGAGAGAGAGATTTAAATGTGGAAAATAACTTAATTTTTACACACTAACCAGGTATTTATTATGCGAAAGCAGTTATCGAACATTTTAAATCTCCAACTACTGTCACAGGATAACTATGAGAATGAAATAAAAAAAAAAAAAAGCACAACCATTGGTTGCTGTTTCGCTCGTTTTATTGCAGTTATGGCCAAATTCACAGTCTTTAGTTAGCTAATGACAAAGGCTTAACTAATGATTCTTTATTCGCAATGCTTAGTTTGCCATAAGATTAACAAGTAATAGTTAAACAATAGTTAGTATTTTAGTTTACCAATGGTTAACTAATGACCGAGAATTCGGCCATTAATGTGTGTGCTTTGCAGAAGGAGTTCTTATGCAGATCTGAGCAACTTTAATTATTTGGCAAAATAATCTGGAAAGTTGCACAGTTTTATGTTGACTAAAAATGAATTTAAACAAGTTAGAGTGCCTTATTATATTAAGAGTGCTGTAGCTAAATTGGCCTGGGTTCAATTCCCAGCCGCTGCCACTCAAACTATCCATCCATCCATCCATCATAACCAATATTTATCACAGCGCCCTCCTTCGGTGGTATAGCATTTAAGCGCCACCGAAGTAAAATAATTAAATAAAGGCTATAAAATCAAGCTTTAAAAAATAATGCGCCTACTCACCACCAGAGGCGCTGCAATGCTGCACTAAAACAAACATAATGCGCAATTGCAGAGTTGTGATATAAAGCTTTCTTCTACTTTCACCAACTATAATTCTTCAATCTCTCCCCTTTCCAAAGAAAGTAACGCAATTATAAGTAAAGGGTGGTTAAATTATAAGGGCCGATGTTGAATGTGAACCACACCTAAACGCCAAGCTTTTATCCGAATTTTATTTGACTTACTCAATTTGAACCATGGAGAGATACACAATCCAACAACGTGTTAAAGTTATCCAGACTTATTATGAAAATGGGCGTTCAAATCAAAATGCATATCGTGCACTTCGTGATTTTTTTGGTCAATTTGATCGTCCAAATGTGCGTACAATCGCAAAAATCGTGGAAAAATTCGAGCAAACCGGGTCTGTAGAAGATGTGAGAACACCAGTGCATGCTCGTACAGCTCGTACTGCAGAAAATATTGCTGCTGTTCGCGACAGTGTAGCTGAAGAGCCGTCCACCTCAACTCGACGTCGTGCCCAACAATTGCACCTCTTACGCTCGTCGTTGATGAACATTATGCATAAAGACTTGCATTTACACGCTTACAAGATGCAATTGGCTCAAGAACTAAAGCCTCTTGACCATTCCAAACGTCGTGAATGGGCAGAATGGTGGCAAGAAATGGCAACAGTGGATGATCAATTTTCGAAGAAAATCATCTTCAGTGATGAGGCACATTTTCACCTCAGTGGATTCCTCAATAAACAGAATTGCCGCATTTGGGCGAATGAGAATCCAAGAGTGATTGTCGAAAAACCAATGCACCCACAAAGAGTGACTGTTTGGTGCGGCTTATGGGCTGGCGGCATCATCGGGCCGTATTTTTTCCAAAATAAGGCCGGCCAGGCAGTTACTGTGAATGGTGTTTGCTATCGTGAGATGATAACGAACTTTTTATGGACCCAATTGGAAGATATGGATGTGGACGATATGTGGTTTCAGCAGGACGGTGCCACTTGTCACACAGCAAATGAAACAATGGCGCTTTTGCGCAACAAATTCAATGGCCGTGTTATCTCACGTAATGGCGGTGTCAATTGGCCGCCAAGATCATGTGATTTGACACCGTTGGACTTTTTTCTTTGGGGTTATTTGAAAGAAAAGGTGTACGTCGATAAGCCAGCAACAATTCAAGAGCTAAAGGATGAGATAATTCGGCACATTAACGGCATAGAACCTCCATTATGCCTCAGGGTCATCGAAAACTTGGCCCATCGGATGGAGGTGTGCCGGCGTGGTCGCGGCGCTCATTTGGCCGATATTTTGTTCCATACATAATTGAGTAATACCAATATATCACAATAAAATAAAATTACAATAATTTCTTAAATAGTTTGTGTTTTATTCAAAATCAACATCGGCCCTTGAAATTTAACCACCCGTTATATAGGCATATTCATTTATTAATTGCCTGAATGTTAGTTCTCTTTAAAAAAAAAAAAAAATACTCGGCTGTGCCGAATCTTAAATACCCTTCTCCTAAATATAACGCCATATACAATAACTACACTGGTTACAGGACTAGCATAAGGACAATTCAGTGCTCTAATACTAATAGTTTATTTATATATTGTTTGAAAGCCAATTTTACGAACAACATAATTTATTTCAAATGTTTTGAAATTTTATCTAATTTTGACAATTTATAATTGATGTAATTACCAATTCTTACTGTAATTTACACAGTTTGTTTGATTTTAATTACAATCTGGAGTGTAATTTAACAATTTTTAAAATTAAAAAACATTTTTCCATATTCATCACAGGTTAAAAAGGGCAAGATTATAAAGTGAGGCTTCTTTTGATTGAATTTGATCTCAATAATATTAGTTACAAAAGATTTATGAGTGGCATAGTCGAAATGGACCAATTATTAACTAATATATTATAAATCCAGTATCCAGTAATGTGATTTCAAAGTTGTATGGTTGGTTGTTATATTCGAAAGTGGACTTAATTTGAGAGCTTTTTGCCAAATGTGAACTGACGGCTACAAAATTCAGTACCGTAATTGCCGTATAACCGATATTAGTATGATTTCTGAATTACAATTTCTAATATGTATAAAATGTTGATTATATGTCGATATTTATTACACATTATTGAGGGTTAACTTGTTTTTCTGAAGTGGTATGTATATGTATGTGATCAATTACAAAACATGGACCGATCTTCTGTAATTTCGGAACAGAGAATTTCATACATATAAAAATATCCCACGTTAACTTTCAATATAATAATAGTACATTTAAGATACATATTAGTATTAAAGTGAATTTAGCATATGGGGGATATGGTCAAATATGGACCCATACTTAATATACGAAATATACGAAATTCACAAAATTCTGTATGTGGTCCTTATATGGGAGTTGTGACCAATTATAGGCTGATCATAATTTTAACGTGGTAATAATATTTAAACCAGATGTATACATATTTAATTAAATTTTGTAAATCGACTTATATGGGTTCTATGGTCAAACATGGACTAAACTAAACAAACTTTCTTGATATTTATTTAGTCCGGCTCGAGTTTATTAAATTTAATTTTCATTAAATTATTTTTACTGCAGGAATTGTTTTACAACATGAAATCTATATTAAAATTTATTGATAATTTTTCTTTCGTTTTTGCGCTTTCTTTTTACATGAAACTTATTTTGCTGATTTTGGTATTGATATTCCAATTCTATAGCCATTTATTAATCATTGATATTTCGGGAAGATATTTGTATGGAAGCTATGAGAAATCATGGACCGATTCTTACGATGCTTATCACAGTTTCTTCTGTACTGAGTGTTTTTATTTTCAATACCAGAATTTCCTACAAAATAAAAAATAATTTGATGGAAATTTCATTAAGTTAGGTTGTGTATTTTGCACGTGAGAGCGTTTTACACAGACAGACAGATGGATAGACAGACGGACATACCTCAATCGAATTAGAATTTCATAAGGATCAAGAGAATATGTGACCCGGCCTATGAAAAGGTGGCTTATGACTCAAAAAAGAAATTGCGAGACACAGCTGTTAAAAATAAAAAATGCATTTCGTCAGTTTCTTAGTAGTTTTTTTTTTGCATTATGCACAGTCATGCCCAAAAGGCAATCAAAAAAGGCAAAAGAGCATAAATGAGAGAAGTACGTGTGTGTATATTTTTTTTTTTTTTTTTTTTATTTAGCCTTTATTTATTTATTGAATCTTCATATAATGAAATGACAATAAGTATTCAAATCTTAATACTAAAAAGAAAATAATAAGCCCAGCCAGTGCTAGACAAAAATTTTATGATACTAAAAAAATTTCACATCAACTGATCCAGTCATCTATTTTGCGCTTGAGCTAAAGCAAGGGTATCCCTCCTTCTCAACCGATTATGGCCACTAAAGTTAAGGATGTCTCGTGCAAGTGGGTTTGGGTGGTGTTCAAGTTTGCTGACATACTTTGACGCGTGTTTTGTAAATTCATCTTTTACTAATGGCACGCATAGATCTTTGTGAATTCGAGAATTTTTAACATACCATGGAGCTGCAGTAATTATACGTAGAATTTTATTTTGACCCCTTTGAATTTTTTCAATGTTTGATGCTGAGGCAGTACCCCATAATTGAATTCCATAGCACCAGATTGGCTTTAGAATTGCATTGTACAACAATAGTTTGCAGTCCAACTTTAGTGAAGAATTTCTGCCAATTAGCCAATTAAGTTGCACTGCTTTTAATCTCATCTGTGTAAGTTTCGCTTCAATATGAGACTTCCAAGTTAAACGGCGGTCGAGGTGAATGCCGAGGTATTTGACTTCATTATGTTGAGGAATAATTTGATTATTTATTTTGATGAAGGAGCAAGTTTCTTTTCGCAATGTGAAAGTGATATGAATACATTTCTGTTCATTAACCCTGATTTTCCAAAGCTCTAGCCAATTCTCTAGTTTATAAACATAATTCTGCAAATTCTGTGATGCTACTTGGTGGTCCTTATGAACGCTGATAAAGGCTGTATCGTCTGCGAAAGTTGACGTGTGGATTTTGGGGTCTGACGGCATGTCGGAGGCATAAATCAAATATAAAGTAGGACCCAGTATGCTACCCTGTGGCACACCTGTTTCAATTGGCTGAGCGGGGCTTAAAAAATTGCCTTCTTTGATTTTAAATTTGCGACCGTATAAATAGCTTTCCATAAGTTTATGGGTGTTAGCAGGCAGAGTTAATTTTATTTTGTGCATTAAACCGTCATGCCAAACTTTGTCGAACGCTTGGGACACATCAATGAAAAGGGCGGAGCAGTATTTTTTGTCTTCAAACGACCCTCTTATCACATTTACCAATCTGTGTGTTTGTTCGATGGTGCTGTGTTTAGCTCTGAAGCCGAATTGATGATTAGGAATGCATTCAGTGTCGTTCAGAATTGGAATCAACTTAGTCATTAACAATTTTTCGAACAGTTTAGAAATTGTCGGCAATAGGCTAATTGGCCTATATGACTCTACTTTGGTGTGATCCTTCCCTGACTTAGGAATCATAGTGATCATAGATACCTTCCAATCTGCAGGATAGTATTCTAGGCGTAAAATAGCGTTGAAGATAAAGAGTATAATTCTTCTAGCTACACGAGGTAACTCCACAAGCATTTTATTGCTGATTTTATCCATACCTGGAGCCTTTCTAAGGTTCAGAGTACCAATAGCGCTTTGGACATCACCAAAGTTGAGTCTTAGAGGTACAGGAGGTCTAATAACGAGTGGTGGCAAATCAGATACGTTATTTGAGTTGTTTTTAGTAAACACATTTCTTAAATGGTTAACAAATAATGTCCCTTTCTCGGAATCGTTTCTAGCCCAGTCACCAGTCGGATTTCGCAAAGGAGGTTTTCCTCTCACTGGTCTTTTTAAACCTCTTGCCGCCCTCCATAACGAGTAGTCAGATTGTGGGGTACTATCAAGACCCTCCAAGTAGGATCTAAGTGAAGCCGTTCTTTGGGTTTCTAAAAAATGTCTTAGTATATCTCTGCATACCCGTAGCCTAGCTTTCAGTTCAGGAGACCTGTGAAGTTGCCACTCTCTTCTCATTCTTCTTTTTTCTGATAGGAGATGTTCGAGTTCAGATAAATAAGTTCTGTTTGTCCTATTTCTACATTCAACGTGATAAGTGGAAGCGTGATGCACAGCTCGTCGAAGGTCCTCGGTAAAGTTGCCAATCGACTCATCGATATCGTCGGTAGTTCTCAACAAAATATTTTCCGTGCAATGAGAACTTAAATACTTTTTGTATTTTATCCAGCTTACTCGGGTCTTAGTCATGTTTCTAAATGGAGAGCCACACACTTGAGGGAAATGCATTGAAATGATAGTAGGAGAGTGGTCTGAGGACAAGTCTAATGAAGGATCCACTTGCATCCATTCTACAGGGATATTTTTCACTACTCCAAAGTCAATAACATCGGGAATCTTCCATCGGTCCGTCGGCCAGTAGGTGGGATGTCCGCTTGAGAGTACATCTAAGCCCATTTGAGCAATGGTGTTGAAGAGTACGCGACCAGACGTGAACCCCAAAATGTGTGTTTGGCGTTAAAGTCGCCAGCAACTAAAAATCTAGCTCCAAGGGAATTAAAGAAGTTATGGTATTGGTGTTCTTTTATTGAGAATCGAGGCGGAGAATAAATCGATGATAAAACAAATTTGTATTGACAGAATTCAATGCAAATGTTTGTTGCTTGGAGGTAATCCTCACTTATGTTATTCATTAGATAATGTTTTATTCTGTTCTTTATAAGAATTGCCGAACCTCCACAAGCTCTTCCGCGGGGATCTTTAGTATCGTACAACACGTAGCCATTAATTTTGAAGTACCCTGTCGACGTCAAGTGAGTTTCAGCAATCATCATAACATCAATCTGCTTATCCATCAGGAAGTATTCCAGTTCGTTTTTATGTTGGCGGAGGCCGTTCGCGTTCCAAAAACAAATTTTTAAATAAATCATTTCTTTAAAATGGCTTGCAAGATAGTGGATTGCATTTTCAGCATTTCCTGCATCATGGATGTCATGGTGGTCGTAAAAGTGTTCATAGTTTGGACAAGTGTCTGCAATGTTGTCTCTAGATTGTTGATATGTGGCTCAGAATATTGCGATATAGGTTCCTGCTCCAGACCTGGCATATTAGATTTGACCACGTTTGCGTAAGAAACTTGTCTAGAATTAGGAGCGTTTACGTGAGTAGTTGGTCGTACAATTTGAGGAAAATTCTTACTCGACGTGAAATTAGGTTGTTGAGGATGGTCAGGTAATACTGGCGACTTATTGGTCCTTATGCCCTTCAAATAAGTATAAACTGGACAACCTCTATAATTAGCGGTATGATTTCCTCCACAGTTACTGCATTTTTTTATTTTTAAGTCCGTTTTGGACTTATTACATTGAGCAGTTGCATGTAGTTCCCCACATGCAACACAAACAGACGGCAATTTACAATACGCTTTGGTGTGACCAAATTCTTGACAATTAAGACACTGGACGGGTCCAACACGCTTATGCGGTTCCTCTACGGTAATTCTACGATGCAGAAGATAAATAAGATTGTAAATTGGATGGGACTCGTTTTTCTTTAAGGCAACATCTCCAGGTTCCAATTCTACCCTGAACATGGGCTGAGGAATCTTTTCACGGTTTCTAATATTCACTACGCTCTTGATTTTGAACCCTTTGTCCATTAATCCGTTCTTTATCTCCGCAGGATCAACACATGGGTCTATACCCTTTAGAACGACTTGGAGTCCTTTTGCGCTTTTGAGCTGATAGGTATAGAAATCCCTGGTCTCCCTCTCCAACTGGTTGGACAATTTTCGAAAATCATCTTCCCTATTCACTTGGATCTTTGTCTCGCTGATTTTTCCATGTTTAATTGAGGTTACGCTAAACATGTTCTCACCTATTACAGCAACAATTCCTTGTACCAGTTTATTGGAAGTGGGCTCTCTCAGGTAAATTGGTGGGGGCTTAAACGTCTTTTTCGGTATTTCTGGGTCATCCGTCTGAAGTAGAGCAAATCTGTTTTGATCATTTGGCTTATCACTGCTGACGGTCTTAGGAACTTTAGAATTGGAAGACATTTGAGGAGATGTCGGGCTCCTCTGTCGCTTGAGAACGGTGATGTACTTATCCATACCTACTTGTTTTTTGGGTTTGACTGCACTATTTGATGAAGACGATGATTTCTCATCGGATGAGATAACTATATTGGGCGAACAGGAACGGCGCCGTATTTCGGCTTTTGTAGTGAGAAGAGACTCCACGGATTTTCTTAAGGATTCTTCCTCAGAGATCCATAAATTTTTTCTACTGTAGCTTAGCTCTTTCTCAGAATTACATCTGAGCGGGACACTCATGCAGTTGTTATGCGATTTTTAAATTACCGAAAAACCACTATAGATATTTTTCCACCTATTACGATATCTTTTTTTTATATATATATATATTTTTTTTTTCACTTATTACAAGTTTTTTTTTTTTTTTTATTTTTTTTCACCTATTACGAAAATTCAGCCGCACTAAAAATAACACGTCCGACCAGTTCAAGCAACACTATGTGAATGTGGTGTGTGTATATAAAGAGCGATGTTTTTTTTTCAATGCAAAGCACAAACCAGTTTCTGACCGAAAACAAATCGTGTGAGTGCTGAGATTTAAAAGCACTGCTGAACCAGTAGGACGTGTGTCTTCTGTGAATAATGTCTGTCGAAGAAGAATTTAGCGAGGTTTTTCAAACATGAAAACGAAGAGAATGATTTGTGCAAAACAGCTTTTTTTTTGGTAAAATCATTTTTGCAGCGTTCAATCTTGTTTTTAAATTTTTCAATTCCATTTATTATCTTGATTCTGGATTTTCAATAAAATTCTGTTTTTCTTTCATGTGTGCTCTTCTTTCTCTACATTGTTAGTAGACTTCTAAGCAACTTAGGACTTTATAGTCCTAGTTTTCTAGTCTCAAAAACTATCAAAACCAAAAAAAAAAATGGAAAATTTTTTTTGAGTTATAAGCCAACTTTGCATAGGCCGGGACACATATATACTTTGTTGAGCCTCAAATGAATTATAACAAAGTTCCACACGGAATGATCAAAGTAATATACACTCATTGTGATGGTAGAGGATATAAAAATGCCCGGCATAAAATAAGCTGTGAGCCACTTTAATTTGATCTATAAAAATTACATACATACATAATTTAAAAATTTCTAAATTGCGATTGTGCAGTAATGTGACAATGTTTACTCTGCTAAATGCCTGATAGTAACCGAAGTACTGTCATTTCAACTGGCTGAAAGTGGGATTTTATATCCCTTTTACCTGTTTAATTCTTATTAGTTCTGTCAGCTATGGATACTAGTGCTGTTACCAGATAAATAAAAAGAGAACAAACAAAACAGAAGTAAAGACTCTGTTGCCTTAGAAGTTCTTAATGCTTTGCAAATGTGATTGGTTTTATGTGAAATATTTTTTTTTTTGAAAATAGTTTTGCATGCTTGCACCCACTATGAAGTAAATTTAAAAAGACTTTTCATTTAAGATTTAAGAGATGGCACAAAAAATTCTGATAATTTTGTTTGTTTATTTAAAACAGACCTCAAGCCAAATTAATAATATATTTATAATTTTTTTTATTTTGTCTCTTTAAAAAACATCCGCCAATTACAAGACTCCAGTTACATTTGATAATTCAGATTAATTATGTGGTTTTAGTTTTACAAAAACTTATTACAAACAGTAGTTGTGTGTGGTAAATAAAATTTTATTTTTGGTGTCACTCATACCCCGGTTTGTGTCGTTTCGAAGTTGCGTCTTTTTAAAATTTCCGTGACTTCGATGTTGCGTCGCATTGCTTCGCAGTTGCATCGTTAGTGCTTCGATTTGCGTCGTTAATAAATGTTTGTATGTACAAGGTGGCGCAAAAGTAATCCTCCTATAAAAAATGCTATAAATTTTGCGATTGGGCCCTAATGTCAGTTCTGTTTTGACATTTGTGTAGTAACCACATGCGAAATACACGTTAATAAACAATGTTACGCTACACTGCTCCAGAACGCGGAATATTGCTGACTATTTATTTCACCAATAATCGGTCGGTGACTTTGGCACAACGTGAATTTCGTCGCAGATTTCCTGGCCGTCCAACGTCTACTGGTGAAACACTGCGACGTTTAGTCGCTCGCCACGAAGAGACTGGCACAACACGAGATGCTGCCAGGCGTGGCAGATCCCGGAGTAGCCGTTCTGCAGAGAATATTGCTGCTGTAGCCAAGGATGTCATGGAAGCGCCGTCAACATCGACCAGACGACGTACCACGCAAATGGGTATCAGTCGACGGTCTTTACAGCGAATTTTGGTACCAGATTTGAAAATGTTTCCATCCTTAATCACCACCAAGAGGAAGATGATTTTTCATCAAAAATAATCATGAGTGATGAGGCCCATTTCCATCTTAGCGGGTACGTAAATAAGTAAAATTTACGCTTCTGGGGCACTGAAAATCCGCGTGTAATCCACGAAGAGCCATTACACCCGCTCAAAGTCACTGTATGGTGTGCTGTTTTCGCTGGAGGAGTCATCGGACCTTTTTTCTTCGAAGACGTCGCGGGCCAAACGGTTACTGTGAATGGTGAGCGCTACAGAGCAATGATCAACGAGTTCTTTTTGCCGCAACTTGATAAATTGGGATTGGAAAACATGTGGTTCCAACAGGACGGTGCAACGGCACACACTGCACGTGCCACAACCGATATGCTGAAGGATGCATTTCCCGGGCGCCTAATCTCCCGTTTTGGCGATTTGCACTGGCCAGCAAGATCGCCTGATTTGACCGCTCCAGACTTCTTTTTGTGGGGCTTTTTGAAGTCGCGGGTTTATGTCAACAAGCCTCAGACTCTTGCAGCTCTTAAAGTCAAGAATGTGAAGACCTATCGCCGGAAGTTTTGGCCAAAGTGATGGAAAATGCCATAAAAAGGGCTCAAATGACAATCAACTGTGACGGCGGCCATTTACATGACATCATATTCTCGACTTGATGTAAAAAAAATTAAAAGACCAAATAAAAATAATCGACAAGAAGAATCAAAGTTTTTCATCTTTTTTTTTAATTACAGCCAAAAAACATCAAAGTCTACTTTTGCGCCACCTTGTACAAAGCAAAAATAGAAAAAATGCGAAGTCTAATGCAAATTTGTATGTGAAAATTGTCTACAAGTTTTAATCTTAATATTTTTATGTTTTTATGTGTTTTTCATGAATTGTTAATTTGTTTCTTTAATAAAAACTATTATTACACAAATAATAATAAAAAATTGTTATTTGCTATTGAAAAATCAATTCTTTTTCTACTAAAATTATGAGTCTCGAAACGAATTAATACAAATGTATGGAAAACTGTGATTCGGTTTGCGTCTCGCTTTTCCGGTCCCAATTAGCGACGCTAACCGGGGTATGGGTGTATTATATTACACCAAACTTTACTGAAAAGTATTATTTTGTGAAAGAAACTATATAGCAGCTACTGTTTAAATCTGGGATATTTACAGCCATGTCACAGATTTTAATTCCGTTCAAAAGTGGAATTGATTCCGTTTTTTGCTTTTATAGAAAAGATAAAACGAAAAATTTTTTCGGAATGAAACCTAGAAATTCCTAAAACTACAATTCCACATACAAATTAAAAGTGGTTTCATTCCGAAAAAGTTTTTGGTTTTGCTTTTTTTATAGAAGCAAAAATCGGAATCAATTCCACTTCCGAACGGAATTAAATTCTGTGACATGGCTGTTCTAGCGCTGTTGCATTTTCGATTAACATTGACATGTTTATTAAATTCGATCTCACTACAGAACCTGTTTTAAGCCTACTAACAAAGGTTACCTGTTTTAAAGCCGTTAAAATATTTCAGATTAATTTCCAAAAAAAATTTCGATTCTAACCTACTGTTGGTTGGTTTACATGTTTGCCAGTTACGTGCATACATTCAAGTAGAATCTTTTCATTCAACTTTGAAGAGGAGCAGAGCACTCAGTTAGATAGGCGAGAGGGATTCAACATTTGCAATTGTATTTCCGAAAATTCTAATTGTATATTAGAAATTTCCAATTAAATTTCACAAATTTCCAATTTTATTTCAGAAATTTCTAATTGTAATTAAAATTTCCATTTCTATTTCAAAAATTGTTTTAAGCAAATAGTTTTTAAGGTTTAGGTATAAGATTTGAATAATTATTGTAAGGCCTATAACGTAAAGAGAGATTCAATAAATAGGGTATTATATGGTCGGGCTTGACCGACTATACTTTCTTACTTGTTTTTATTGTTAATTGGGTATCTTTCAGTATTCTTAACTTTTTTGAACTTCTTGTTTTTATTTTATTTTCGTCACCATCTGTTATCTCCGAAAGACGAATTTGGTTCACTGGAAAAATACTTGTTTTTGTTGCTTTGATTTAAAATTGTTCAGAAATGCAGGTAATTTTTTGTTTGTTGTCTTTTTTGACAAGAAAAAATTTAATTTGGAGGGTCCTGATGGCTACAATTATTATTTTCATGATTTGACGAAGGAGACTCACCAGTTGGATCGTTGACATAGTCGGAGTGATGGTGTGGGGTGCGAGTTCCTATTATGGCACCTGTGAGCTCCAATTTCTACGTTCAAATATGAACGCTAAAACATATCGGTGTTTTAGAAAAGGCCTCTCCACAACTAAAAAATCTTTTTGATCCATTGCCGTGGACTTTTCAACAAGACAACGCCCCCATACATAATGCCCATGTGGTCAAATCGTGGATAGAGTCCAAAAATGTCAATCTTTTGAATTACTCGCCGGACCTAAATATAATAGAGAATGGCTGGCCAGAAAGGTTTACAAGTCTGGAAAATAATTTTCAACCAAAGCCGATCTTATTGAAGCCATTCAACGAGCATGGACATCAATTTCTCACGACTATTTGAAATTTTTGTACGAGTCAAAGCCTAATAGGATATACGAAGTTATTCTGAACAAGGGAGACTCCATATTTAAATTTTAGTTTTTATAAAAAAAATAGTAAAAATTTGAAATCTTAATAAAAAGAAATTTTTTCTACAGTTATTAAAAACTGTGCCATTCTATTGAAACGGAATTTGTTTGGAATTTTTTGAATAATTTTCTTTTTTATGTTGATATAAATTATTTTATAAATTTAATTTATTTTATAATAAAAGCTACAAATGAAATGCAAACACAATCCTCTATTTTGATTTCTTACAAAGAGATATAGGAGCAGAATTTCAATGTGTAATAACGCAGTGTATTATAAAGGTTTCTCTTTTAAATATAAAAAAAAATATTAATTTATTATTTAATAGGGGTAAGGGGGGCACCTTTGGACACTTTTTGCTTTCAAGCCACATAAATATTTATATTTTTGAATTATTGAATTTTTACATAATTCAACTAATATGTATGGAAATAAACTTTAGTTTAAGTCTACAAGTAACTTAGGTTTAGATCGATTTATATATTTTTTTATTTTTTTAATGTATGAAGACATTGTGTTCAAATGTGCCCCCCATACGGGCCAGCTTTGAACTAGGCTGGGTCAGCTTTGAACGGCAATTTTGTCTTGTGGAGCTTATGTCCAAAACTAACATAAACAGTTATATTTTTTATATATATAATAAATTCGATTTATTTATTAAGAAAAACATAAACATTAACAATTAAAAAATAAAAAAAAAAATTCAGATCAAAAATAAGTTTTATATTATTAAGACGGAAAAGGCCTTGCGATTTCAGGTGACATTACATTTTCCTTTAAAGCATGATGATCAGCATTGGATTCGTCATTTTCAGAAAATAAGAGAGAATCAACAATGTTTGGTACTTCGGTTGATAAATTAACATGTTCAAAGTTGCCCGTCCCCTTTTTCTTTGTTCAAACCTGGATTGGATAATATCAAATAACTTACCTTAATTTTGTTTGAAATTAATTTTGGACTGCAATAAATTTCTTTCACGAAAGAAAACGATCACTGAATACTTCTTACACTCTTACACAAAAAAAAAAAACAAATTACAATGGCACTGCGAAAACTTGTTCACCCAACTACATTCGGTCAACAACTGAAAAAACTAGCAAAAGTTCTTGACGTTGCTAGAAAACAAGGTTGTCATGTGAAAAACTCGGTTAAGGATCGCAAAAAAAATGTTAAACTGAGATTTTAGCAACATTGTTCAGAGGTGCCCCGTGTTCAAACGTGCCCCCCTCTCCCCTACTTTTGACACATTTTAGTAATCTGTAGAAGATCTGACGCTCAAAAGAAAACAATTTTTAATTGTTAATTAAAAAATTATTTTAATTGTTAATTACAAAATTGTTTTCATTGACTTCACAGCTAAAGCCGTATCTGAAACTGGCTCTTTAAAAACTGCAATTTTCGAATAATCCGAAAACCGGTTTCATAAAAATTTCCAAAAACTAACTTTCATATAAATGTACATTAGGGTGGCCCCAAAATAAAGTTGCAGGATGTTCCCGACTAATATGAAAATTTTATTATTTTTAAGACTACGTTTATCAATTTTTTTTGTCCTGGGGTCGATATTTGGTGAGCTGGATCAAAGAATAAAAAGGTCCTTTTTTGAGGTCTTTTTATTTGTTCCCCATTTCTTCCAAAGGAACTATGTGTAAATTTGGTATCATATGAAAGGTCTTTGAGAGGTGCATTCAATGGGTTATCAAAAATTAAAAAAATACATACATTTTTTTTTTTTTTTTTTTTTTTTTTTTTAGCCTTTATTTATTTATTGAATCTTCATATAATGAAATGACAATAAGTATTCAAATCTTAATACTAAAAAGAAAATAATAAGCCCAGCCAGTGCTAGACAAAAATTTTGTGATACTAAAAAAAATTTCACATCAACTGATCCAGTCATCTATTTTGCGCTTGAGTTAAAGCAAGGGTATCCCTCCTTCTCAACCGATTATGGCCACTAAAGTTAAGGATGTCTCGTGCAAGTGGGTTTGGGTGGTGTTCAAGTTTGCTGACATACTTTGACGCGTGTTTTGTAATGAACATACATATATAAAAAATAAACTTTTTGTTGATTTTGGGTTTTACAAAAATATCAGCTTTATTTCTGATAACATTCTGATACAGAAAAGATATATGCAATCGTTTTGAATTTGATCCAAAATAAAATGTTTCCAAACCACTCTACATTTCATTATACTTCATACATGTTTCATTTATTAACGGCATAATATTCAGTCAGTTCCATTCTTTTCACTACAGTCTCAACAAGTTGTAAGCAAAATTTATGTTGTGAAACAAATTATATGCAACAGTAACTGTTAGCAACATGCGGAGAGTAAAAACAATTTCCCATAAAAATTTCAGATTAAATATTTTTTTGTTATTTTTCGTTGTTATGCACTTCATTCAATGAATGCTCTTCATTCAGCCATAATTTTATTGCCTTTTAAGACCTTAAGGTTGTTATGCTGGCCATAAGAGAATTTTATGAGAAACCAATACAGCAATTCAATTAATCGCGCTTTGTACAAAAATGCAAATATCTCATCGTATTAAGGCAAAAATACAAGAAAAGAACATAAATTTGCAAATTAACTGTGTTAAGTAGTTATGACGTTGTGTGCGTTGAAATATGGGTCAAATGGGTCAACAAGTCATTTAAACTTTAAATTTAGAATAATAGGCATAAATTCTGGGCCATTACCACCATAGAGGGGACCGCCCGACTATACATTCATACTTGTTTTAATTTCCAAACACAGATTTTTGAGTGACTATAATCGTTCTTTAAATGGAATATTAAAATTACGGTCCTACTTTATACACAATAACTGTGTACAGTTATTTGTAATAATGTATTTCGAATCAACAAAACTTTTGTAATTAATTTAATGTTAAACTCAATATTTACTAGCAAGTACTGCATTCATTATACTCGTATATAAGTAAAAACAAGTAAGAAAGTATAGTCGGTCAAGCCCGACCATATAATACTCTACACCCAGTATATGTATAAAAGAGTTTTTCAGATATGGGCGTTATTTGAGAGATATGACCTATTGTGTCATGATGTTTATGAATATAAATATTATGTATGTTAAAATTTATCTCGATATAAATAGGTTTAAACGATTAATGGAGCTTACGAAGAGAGTCTTATATGGGAGTTTTGACTAATTATGGACCGATCATAATAAAATTGTACGGTGTTGATTTTAGACATATGAAATATATTTGCGTTCAATATTATTTGGATACTAACATTTTTAAGAGAGTTATTATCTTTAAAGTGATTTTTGGAAGTGGGCCTTATATGGGAGCTTCGAGTAATTATGTATCGATCTGCACAAAATACGTAGATGTGATTTGGCTTTATTTACCACTCATTTGTGATGAAATGTGTTTGAATACTTGCATAATTCAAATATTTATGATTGGTAAGCCCCAATTTCGTGAGAACATTTGTATGGGGGCCAGGTGAAATAATGGACCGATTTACACCACTTTCAATTCCATTCATCTATGGGCCGAAAAAATATCACGTACGAAATTTTATCGAAATATCTTCAAAATTGCGACTGCGCACAAGCTTTACATGGACAGCCAGCCAGACGGACATCGTTAAATCGACTCAGAAAGTGATTCTGAGCCGATCCGTTTACTTTAAGGTGGGCGTTGGACCAATATTTCTGGGCGATACAAACATCAGCACAAATCCAATATACCCTACACCACCATAGTGGGGTGCGAAAATCGAACATACGTAACTCACGAAATTTTAAAATAACAGTTATTTTCTTGATCAGACCTCGTATGTTGAATATTATTTGAATAAAAAAATTTTTAAAGTGATTTTCGGAAGCGTGCCTTATATGAAAGCTACGCTCAATTAGGAACCGATTTGTTTGCATACGTACATAAATCATGCATTTATGACCGATAAGCCCCTGTTTCGACTGGATATTTGAATGTGGGCTAGGTGGAATAGTAGACCGATTTCAACCAATTACAATCCAAATTGTACCAAATTTTATTGAAAAAAAAAATTGCAGTCGGCCAACCGGGTGGATATCGTTATATCAACTCAAGGAGTGATTCTGAATTAAATCGGCATACCTTAATCTTTTTTAATAACTTATAGCATTTGGTGTCCTTTTGATAAAATCACCAAAGAAAGTATTTAAAAGATCAAAAATTTATGAATAAATCCTTAACATGGCTATATAAATAACATGGACTTACATATTTGTTTCCTATATAGTTGTATTTTTATCCAAATAGTTCAATATTAATTTTATTCAAATTCTAAATATAATTAAAATTATATAATTAATTTTCTCATTAATATTGTATACAGGAAATCACCGGGCGAGAAACCAAACACACAATCACATGCTTGTTAAGGCATTACAAAAGTGTTTATTTTCACAACCGATGAAAACCTCTTTCTTTTCTCCATTTATTCCAAGGGATCCATATGGACTGTGCTGTTTATTTATATTATATTTCTTCGCAGTAAACTTTTCAACTGAAGAATTTTATTGCATTGTTTCCATTGATTGTTTTATTCAACAAAAATGGGATACAAGACGACAAACAATGTAAACATTTGTTGAAGAATATCACTTGGAAGCATGTGTGTAATAATCTTCTGAAGTGAAGTGCAATCCGAAAATGATAGAGAAACCACCCAAATATATTCTAATAAAGCGGCTGCTGTTGCATAGTGGTAGTTTAATTTCGTAAGAAAACAAGGAGAAACAAATTGTGCACTTTGATGTTTGCACAGCAGGAAGACATGTGAAAAACTCGGTTAAGGGTCGGAAAAAATGTTAAACTGAGATTTTAGCAACATTGTTCAGAGGTGCCCCCTCTCCAATTCTTCTTTGTTTTTGTCTTGAGAAAACTTTTTAAATTGTTTGCTGTGTTTTGTAGCTGATCGTTAAAAAAACACTAACCAACTGGTTTTCGGTTGAATTTCTGTTTGCTTTATGGCCGAATTCTCAGTCATTAGTTAACCATTGGTAAACTAAAATACTAACTATTGTTTAACTATTACTTGTTATTCTTATGGCAAACTAAACATTGCGAATAAAGAATCATTAGTTAAGCCTTTGTCATCAGCTAACTAAAGATTGTGAATTCGGCCATTAGTGTTCAATCCATCGCTTGGGTTGTTCAAATGTTCCTGTTTTTTATTCATTTTTATTGTTGTTCAGCAATGTGATCACAGCTGATCTGTTTCAATAATTTTGTATTTGTTTGTATTGCAATGTGTTTTCTATATGAAAATATCGCTTTTATTTTCAGATTGTACAGCTTGCTGCTTGTTTTTGGTTCTGAAATATTATCTATAAAGATGAAACAATTTTATTCTCTTAAATGAATTAATTAAGTTATTCAAAAATGTTTATCGACTGCAGAATGTTTTGCAAATCTGTTGATTAATGTTGGCTTTTGGTTTTAAAAATTGTAACGTTCATATAAAATAATTATATAAATAAATACGAGTATATGCAATTATGAAAGAATTGGAGCTATGCAGATAGAAATTACGACTCTTTACTTGGACATCCATATGACTTGATTCCTAATCATCAGACATAGATTCAATATACATTAGTTCTTCTAGCGATGGACAGTTGTACAAAGTTAATATTTGGATTTATTCTCATTTAATATAAATTTTGCAGTAATCATTGCTAGAAACACCAAAGATAACTAAAACAATGAGTTGGAATTTCTCTTTCCTTTAGAAATTATCATGTTTATTTTATATTTACGTATTACCAGCTGTTCTTTGTCGCCTTTTGTCTCCAACGAACTACAATCACATTGGATAGTTCGAATGATGTTTTGAGTAAGCTAATAGAGAAAAAGCTTGGCATAACTTCTCTCACTTTACAAAATTGTGCTCTCTATTTGAATATGCTACCAGATAAAAGGTAGTGAAACTAGTACTCTAGACAGCGATGCCAACTTAGCGCGTTTCGCGCAAAAAGCGCATTTTTTTAATCTAGCGCGTTTTTTAAAAAAGCGCTAAATTGGCGCGTTTTTATTTTTGCGCTTTTAGCGCCTTTTTCATACAACTAATCACTTTGACAAAAAGGTACATTTTACATTTGTTATAGCTTTGAAAAAGCTTGCATTGATAACAACATTGAAGAATCTGAAAAAGTATTTATTAAAGATAAAATAATTCACTTCACTAAATCTCTTATTTACGAGATACGGGCTAAATTGCCATCCAATTTCAAAATGTTGAAAAAAGATATCGTTATTTAGCGTAAAAAATATTTTGTCCAATAACTCCGAAGAAGTTTTGAATTTTATACAAGAGTATGAAAAAGATTAAAAAGAAATCGAAGAATTTGAAATTTGTCTCAACAATTTAAAGCTTTGTAAATGGAAAAATAGAGACCTAACTGATTTATTTTGGATTGAAGTACATAGTTTCGAAAACGCAGTCGATGAAAATCCCTTCTTTAAGTTGTCAAGTTTGTCATAGATATTTTGACATATCCATACTCCAATGCGGAAGTGGAAAGAGTAGTTAGCGTTCTGAATGACTTTAAAAACAAAATTCGGAACAGAAGTGTTTAAATACCGTTAATTCTTAAATTCATATTAAATACGGGTTAAAGATGGCAAATTCATGCTCTATCCCTCTATGTAGATACATGTTTCTGCAAAAATTAATTCAATTGAAACTTACAAGAAGTCAAAATTGTATATTAAGACAGTACTTTGGCCAGACGATGAAGAGGAAAATTCTATATTTTTGTTCGAAAATGAATGAATGAATTCGCTAAATAATTTTTTTTGCTGATATACACTGTAAAATTAATATAATATATTATATGCCCTCAAAATGTACAAATAAAACAAATTTTTATATAAATATTGAATTTAAAATCCATTTTATTAAAATTTATCTTAGCGATGTTTGAGGCACTGTTTTGCACGTTTTGCTTCTGAAAAGTTGGCATCACTGGCTCAAGACTCTAGACTCTAGAAAAAAGTTATGGAACGATAGAGTAAAAATTAAGCAAAACTCGTTCGGTCCATGTTTACAAAATTTTGATAAAAAGTCAAATAAGTTGCAAGCTACTAATTCTTAAATATTTTAATATTTTTTATTAAAACCTTAAAATTTACAAAATCAGTCCTTAACTAAAGAAAAATTAAGTTTTGAAGTTTTGCTACGAATTTTCAAAAAAAAAAAAACGAGTTTTGCTACATTCCATTTTGGAAGGAACGAGTTTTGCAACTTACAATAATCCACCAGCAAAATAAATTTACACCTATTCTCCAGTTTTTAATCATGTCTTTACACGCCTAAGATAATTATCCAGTTCTCTAGATGCCACACTTGAATCTACATGAATGACAGTGTCAGTGTCGTTTGCAAATGTAGAAATGTTCAAAATTAAACTCGTTGGCAAATCAGAGGTGTATATTAAGTAAAGTGTTCGCCTGAGAACACTCCCCTGTAGAACTCCAGCTCTGATTTCGTAGTCACTTGTAACAAATCCCTGTATTTAACCCTAACTAAGCTATCCGATAGGTAATACTCTAGTAATCTGTCAGTACTACGAGGTAGTAAGCATTTAATCTTATGTATTAGACCTTTATGCCAAACTATATTAAAGGCCTGTGCGAGATCTAAAAAAATAGAGTTTCTTATCTCTCTAGTTAAACCGTTAAGTTGCTCTATAGTTCCATATTATTTGGACAATAGTCATGCATTCTAATATATCAACGTTTAAAACTTATTTACCTACTTCTTTGCATAATGGTGGAAATTATCATCATAACCTTGTATATCCATACAGTGCACTCGCAAAAATATGAACACCCTATTCTATGAACACCCTTTAATATAAACACTTTTTTTCTCTGCCATTATCTACTCCAAAATATTAACTTTGTACAAAAGCTTTAAAATATGAACATTTATTTTTGTTATTTTTAAAACGGATTTTAGTTGTATTATAATATGCATACAAATTAGGGGATACCCCGAGCTATTAACATTTGAATGCCAAATGTTAATGGTCAAACAAACAAGTGCACTTTTTAGTCAGTTTGTACATGTACGCAGACGCAAACGTATGTTTAGTTTTTAATTGTTAATTAAAAGTGAATAATTTGTATAATATGCCTACAAAACAACATAAATTTCTAACTTTCAAAGAAAAATATGAAGTTTTGTAGAATTTACAAAAAGCTGCAAGTATTACTAATTTAACGACGAAATATGCATTGATAAAGTCCACAGTATCTGCAATAAAAAAGATAAAGAATAAAAATGCAATTTCAAAATGAGTGAACAATAAACTCATCGGAAAAAGAAAAACTATTTTATTATACAGGAAAGAACCTTAGGTTGTAAGTAAATGATTTTTTTTTATTTAAATTTTATGCCATCCCAAAAATTTGAACTGCTTTCATTAGTTCATATTATCGCGAGTGCACTGTAATAATAAGTTCACTAATAATCTAACATTGCATGATCATGAATATATTTATCATAAAGATTTTTGCTAAATTTATGCCATATGTATACGAAGACTTTTAAAAACTTTTCTTTTTACATATTTTGAACGTGAATTATATCACCTTGATTTATTTCACCATTAAAGAATAAATCATTCAAAAAAGGGTTAAAAAAGAAATCTCGATATATTGAATTTTGCGATTCAACGAATGTGCCTGACAACATATCGTTCCCTATGATTCAAACCAATTTGACATGGTATCGCTGAGATATTATCATAAATCTCATTAACCTAACAATTTATTCATTATTATTGTATAATTGCTCAAATAATTAAAATCAAAATTTTTCGATAAATGAATCAATCATTTATCCAAAATATTTTATTTATTATACAACCCAAACAAAACGCAGAACAATTGGTAAGAATAGGAGAAATCGTTAGTGGGTGTGAGTGAAAAATGCAGAGGTAAAGAAACTAAAGTTGAAAAGCATTTAATGGTTGTGGTTTTTCTTACATCACGTGCTACCTTGTGCAACTGCAACATAATTTGGTCAACACTTAATACAAAATACAACAATTAAAATTGAAATACTATGGCACAATGTAACCAAAGCAATGTTTTCTAAAATATTTCAATCAGGGGTGTCATAGAAACCAATATTGTCCGAATTGCTTTTAAAACCGACAAGAAAAAATGCTTTGGTGTCATAGGGCACTGCTACACTCGAAATATCTCGATATTTATTGGACGTGTAACAGTGCCCTTTAACACCAAAGCATTTTTTGATCTCAATAAGATTATTTACAAAAGATTTATGGTTGGCTTAGAAGAAATGGACCAATTATGGACTGATAGATTTTAAATCCAGTATCCACTAATGTGATTTCTATATATTTTAGTTCATCTCAATTGCGTTATTTACAAGAGTTGTATGGTTGTTTAGTATGCTCGGAAGTGGACTTAATTCGGGAACTATTGCCAATTATTGACTGACAGCTACAAAATTTACATAATTGCCGTGTAAAATTTTGGATCCGTGTAAAATTTTGGATTGATACTCTTATTTATAAGAAATTTACGAGTATTAAAATGATTTTCGGAAGAGGGCTTTATATGGGGGATACGATAAAAAATGAACCGAAATTTACAAAATTTTGTGGGATGACTTTTGTATATACGAAAATGATCAGTGCAAAGTTTTAAGTCGGTACCGATATTTATACGATATATATAAGACTTTTTGGGATGTGCTCCTTGTATGGGAGCTTTGACCAATTATGAGCCGAACACCATATAAATTTTGTACTACAATTCATTTACCTATAAGGATTATTTATGTCAAATGTTAACCATTTAACATTAATCATACCAGTTTTTTTATGAATTTTTTTAAGTGGACTTTATATGGGTTCCATGGTCAAACATGAACCAAACTAAACAAAATTTCGTTTTACGATTTCTCTTTGTATGAAACTTACTCCTGCTGAATTTTGTATTGATGGTCCAATTTTATGGACATTTATGTATAATTGAGCAATATTTCGGGAAGATTTTTGTATGGAGGCTATAAGAAATCATGGCCCTATTCTTACTATTTTCCTCACAAAATCGAAGTATACAAAAGTTCATGCGAATATCTAAAATATATTTAAAAAAATTGGAAGAAAAATGTTTAAAAATATTAATTTTTATAAAGCTTGTGTAACATTTTTATCCATAACTCTGGTTCTGCAATTCCAATTTTGCTGATTTTCAATACCAAACTGCTCAGGAGAACTATAAGTGGTTGTCTGTAAACTTTGTTAATTTCGGTTGTGTCCTTTGAACGTGAGAGTGTTTTACACAGACATACAGATGGAAGGACGGACATGGCTCAATCTACTTTCTTAAGGACCAAGAATATACATACATACATATATACTTTGTTGGGTCTCAGATAAGTATTTATCAGTGTTACACACGGAATGACAAACTTATATATAGCCACATTCACCACCTATGGTGGTGGAGGGTATAAAAATAAGTAAAACAAATGCGTTAATTAATGAATGCCTACTATTTAACATCCATTTACCTTGATCGTTTAGATGCAAATAACATAAAGAAACCAGCAAAGAAGACATAACCAGGTACATGATACAACATGATTTAAATCAAAAACATTCATTTAAACACTCATGAGTAAGAGAAGATTTAATAAATAAAAATCTTAACGGAATTTGTGTTTCTGCAATTTTATGAAGTGAGAGACGATGTAATCACTCAATTGATTCCCATTGTGTCTATCGTTGAGCCAGTAGAAACACTACAATTAATAAAGAAAAACAATAGGAAGTGAATAATAATATGAGGATAGAGAGAGAGAGAGGCAGAGTGAAGCATTAAACACATTCGAGACAGCAGACTACCGACTACAATATGTCAAAAATAAAATACACACGTTTATATGAGAGTGACTATATTGACGACAGCAGGCAACACGACTGCAGGTTGTTGTCCATGCTGATTTTTTCGTCACTGTGAAATTAAACTAATTTATATTTTTGTTGGCCACAAAACAAAAACAGTGTTGACCATATAGCAAAATGTGTAAAGCAAATTAAGTTAAATAAAAAGCAAAATTAAATTAAAATGTCGTGATCATTTATGCGTCAGGGGTTGTTAAATGTATCAATAATATTACATTAATAATATTAAATTTTATATTAGTAAAAATGAGTGAAGTTTATTAGCATGTCTGGAATCATATATATGTATATGTTTTTCATGTTTCATAAATAAAACGCTACTTTAAACAAAAATAAAAGCCTTAAGTGGCACCACTCAAATAAAAATGGATTACTACAACAGCTGTTTGTATTTTTATTGTTTTGTTTGATTAAAGTTTGTAAGTGTGTTATTGTTTAAGATTTATTATTTTTAATGTTTTTATTTACTTTTTTGTTGTATTTTAGTAATAGCTTCTATAAAATCAACAAACTTCTCTTCAGCCATTATGTTATTTAAAAAATTCGAAGAAGAAATTTATTTTTTATTAAAACGTCAGATTTCGGGATCAGCTGCTGACTATGTAGCTGTCGTTTTCAAAATAATTAAGTAGCTGACTAGAGGGCGCCATAAGTACCCAGCGTTATTTGCACTCGTGTAGTTGTGTAGCCTGCTGTCTCGAATGTGTTTAATGCTTAAGAAATATAAACAGATAAATACACCATTTAACATTGATATGAAATAAACAGAAAATATGCTACAGAAAATATGTTTTCTCAAATGTATTTCATTAATACATACAGTGGTTCTCAGCTTATTTGATGCAAGCAATGCTGAAGAAGGAAAATCCATGTAACTCATGAAATAATTATATTAGGGAAAAAGAAAAAAGCTTTTAAAAGGCAATTTAGAGACTTGAAAAAAATTTACGCGTTTTCAATATTATCTTTCACACTGTTAAAAAAAAATGGCAAAAGCCAAAAGTATTCTCTGCAATTCTACACATAATGCGCAATTGCAGAGCTGTAATATCGAAGGCCAAATACGCAGCTCCAAACATGTTGGAGGTAGTGTGATGGTCACAAGGGGTGTTGGACATAGTTTTCATTGAGGGAAATATGGATAAGATAATTCATTTAAACATTTTAAGAGAAAATTTGCTTGAGAGTGCAGACAAATTGGGTTTGAGAAACAACTTCCGCTTTTATTAAGATAATGAACGGTCCTCATTTAATGGAACCACCTCAGAGTCTCTGGACTTAAACGTTTTTAAAAATTTGTGAGCATTATTAGAAAAAAATATTCGCTATCACCACTTTTCAAGTGAAGAAATTCTGTAAAAAACCTTAGTAGAAGAGTGAACTAAAATGACCACACAAAAACTAGTTGACTCAATGCCAAACGGGTTAAAAGCAGTTTTGGATCAAAAAGGCTTCCAAACTAAATATTAATTAAATTAAATAGTAGAACTTTTTTATTTTTAATATCTTGCACTAATTCCAAATTCCATTGAATTTGAAATTTTTGTTGTTTTTCTTATTTTCTTTAATTTTGTTTATTTTATTTTTATTTTATTTTATGATTTATAGAATAATTCTTGTTTCATAATTGAACTGTTAATTTTACTTCTTGATAATTTTAGTCAGGCTTGAGTTCATTAAATTTAATTTTCATTAAATTATTTTTACTGAAGTTAGGAATTACAACTTGAAAAATTTTATTATTAAAAATTTTGATAATTTTTCTTGACTGGGATTCGAACCTGGGTTGTTGAATTTACATATGTTACGAGAAATCCCACTTTCTCTCATCAGAATTCTTTGCGTTCTAACCATGATTTATGATTTTGCTAATAAAAATTTTGTAAAAAACTGAAATAAAAAAGAAAAAAAGGAGGAATTTTTATATTTTGAAATTGCTTGCATCATTTAAGCTGAGCACCACTGTGCATACATATGTTCATATACATATGTATGTATTCTTATTAATAGTTAATGATTTTTGTAAATAGTTTGTATAGTTCAACACCACAGGTGTCTAAACAGACACACTCCAAAGTATAAGTAATTTTTATTAAAAATTTGTAAACCCAACAAATATCAAAAATGTATTTTTTTTTAGGAGACTCCCTTGGTTTAAATATTACACAAACAATTAAAAATAAAGGTGGTTCGTAAGATGTTTATTTAGCCATTTGGCTTTAACTGTTTTTTTTTTTTATTAATGTTTGTTGCCTCAGGTAAGGAAATTGCTACCTTGCTGGTGATAACATCATGATTATTATCATTCTTTTTATGATATTGTAATTAATTTCATTGATTTGTATAATGATAAAATGATGATGATCATTATCATAAAATCTAAGTGTTGTTGTTACTAAAAATGAGTTGAGTGGCGCTGACTTTATCAATGCCAATGAGGCGCCTAATCTCTATCAATCATTTCAATCAATCTCGTTGTGGTTGATCATTTGGGATTGTATATTTTATATGATCTTGTAGTTCTTTGATTGCTCAGTATTAAAGATTATTTATCAATATGTTTGTTGTTGCTGTTGTTGTGGTTGCTGTTATTTTATCAATCGCATCAATTAATAACTCCGACTAATTGATTATTTGTTTGCTGTACTATACACTTTTACTTGTTTCATATTAAAGTAATTTTATACAGAATTATTTCTTAGTTTTTATTTCTTTAAGCAAATAAACACTATTTATAGTGTTGGCCAAAATTTACACGAAGCAATTTTAATTAAAAACATTGATACAATTTTTTTCTTAAAATTTCTTCGGTGTTTACACAGCACAATTCTTATTGCTTAAATCGCACATATTTTGTTTAATGTGTATACACATACATATGTTATACGAAGTGCAAGTGCATCAATGTACTCGTCTTATCTTGCACACACTCCAATTTTTAAAAGGTAATCAGCTTAGAATTGCTTAGTGTAAATTGGGACTAATATTGCCTTTGTTCCATTCTGCTCGCTCTAGTTTCAACAAGTCGTGAGCAGAATTTATGTTGCGAAACATAATAATGGTCAACAATAATTGTTGCCCACTTATGTACGAGTATATCTACAAATTTCAATAAAGCAATCAGATAAATTTAACTTGTTGTATTTCTGTTCCTTTCCACTGCACTGCATTTCATTATATTTAGCCATAATTTTATTGCCTTTTAAGACCTTAAGGTTGTTAAGCTTGCTGAAAGAGTATTTTGTGACAAACAAATAATTAAATACAATAAATTGGGCTTTGTAAAAAGATACAAATATTTCAGAGTATTAAGGCACTAATATCTGACTTAATTGGGCCCCAAGCGTTGAAAATCTAATATAATAACTACAAAAAAAAAACAAGTAAAAAAGTATAGTCGGTCAAATTCGACCATATAATACCATACACCTAGTATATGTATAAAACAGTTTTTAAGAAATGGGCGTTATATGTGAGATATAACCTATTTTGTACCAAAATTTAGTTTCATGATTGCTGTGAATATGAATATTGTGTATGTTAAACTTTATCTCGATATAAATACTTTTAAAAGATTTATGGAGGTTAAAGTGAATTACGGAGAGGGTCTTATATGGGAGTTTCGAATAATTATGGACCGAGCATTATAAAATCAGTGTCATTATTTCTGTATATAAGAAACTTATTTGTGTCGAATTTTATTTGATTATCAAAATTTTTAAGAAATTTATGATTGTTAAAGAGATTTTCGAAAGTGGGCCTTATATGGGAGCTACGACTAACTATGGACCGATCATAATAAAATTCGACCGTATTATTTGTATATATATGAAATATATTTGTTGTAAATATTATTTGAATACCAATATTTTTCATTGAGTTATGCTCTTGAAAGTGATTTTTCGAAGTGGGCCTTATATGGGAGCTGCGACTAATTATGGACCGATCGCAATAAAATTGTACCGCACTATTTGTATAAACATATATGAAATATATTTGTGTTAAATATTATTTGGATACCAAAATTTTTGAGTAATTTATGCTCTTTAAAGCGATTCTCGGTAGTGGGCCTTATATGGCAGCTACGACTAATTATAGACCGATCTTCACAAAATTGTTAGATCTGATTTTGCTCCATTTACTACTAATTTGTGGTGAAATTTGTATGGATACTTGCATAATTCAAACATTTATGATCGGTAAACCCCAATTTCGGGAGTACATTTGTATGGGGGCCTGGTGAAATAATGGACCGATTTCCACCACTTTCAATCCTGTCCGTTCTTGGGCAGAATAAAAATCACATATAAAATTTTATAGAAATATCTTCAAAATTGCGACCTGTACTCTGCGGACAAGCTTTACATGGACAGCCAGCCAGCCAGACGGACGGACAGCGTTAAATCGATTCAGAACAGTGTTGCCATTTAAGCACTTTCAGTGCTATATTTAGCATTTTGTTTCTCGAAAATGCATTGAAATTTATAAAAATTATACTAAATGCTTTTTAGCAAGTCTACAATTGTTATGAACAAAATTAGAAAAAACTATAATTTATATTTGTAACATTTGAAATAAAAATTGTATTTTTACATTGAAAAAATGTAGCACTTTTTTTTTTCTTCTGTAGAACATTTTAGCACTTAGTTTTTCAAGTTTTAGCATATTTTGAAATTCATTTTCTGGCAACACTGATTCAGAAAGTGATTATGAGTCGATCGGTACACTTTAATGTGGGTGTTGAACCAATATTTCTGGGCATTACAAACATCAGCACAATTTCAATATGGTGGTGTAGGGTATAAATATATGAAGGTAACATTAATTTGTGTAGAGAAAGTCATTTTGTTTTGACGCAGTTTGTGTTGTGGAATAAAATTAGGCCAACAAGTCACATATTACCGCATACTTACATATCCATGTTTACATTGATAATGAGTTAATACAAGAAAATATATTAAGAAAATAGTATTCAGAAAACTAATTATAATTAAAGAATTATAGGCAGAGATTATGAACGACTTTTTTTTAATCAAATAACTATGCAGTACAGCGCACTTAATTTTGAAAAGTTTAGCTAAAAAACGTTTTTTTTTCTTTAATTAAATGTTAAACTCAATAATTCTTAGCGAGTGAGTTGTAATAAATTTATTATTATATGGCTAAAACCAATTATTTATTTAGCTCAGCTGGACATCATTTTTAATTTAATAAATTGAATAAATACTAATAATATTCAATATTAAAAAAGTAAATAAAAATCGAGGAAAACACATATAAAACCATAAACATATTTTTGCTAAATGATCAAGAAAACGAACGGATTGAAAATATTTAATTACTTAACAGCAAAATTGTGATGATCAACTGTTGGCCCTCAAGTTATATCTTTGTTTCATAAAAAACTACTTTCCGTAGGTCATGTAAATTATAGAAGACCAAAAAAAGACACAATTTGCAGCAAATTTCTCAAAAAAGTTGTTTATGAATGAAAAATAATATTAAGTTGTTAATAACAATTCAATTTTCTAGTTTGATATTATAGAGCGATTTTGCAGTTGTCTATTGAAAATTTTAAGGTTTGCAGAAGTTTATTTATTATTAAAAATATATTTCTATCTTAAAGGCTTCCAAAATTAAGTAAATTTCCTTGTTAATACTTAGTCTGCGTAACAGGATCTTCTGTTTACATTCAAGAGCTTTTAAAAATTTGAAAAAAAAACTAAGCTTTGATTGTAGCTTAATCGTGCATAATTAAATATTTTAGATGTTATTTCCTACATTGAAAGTGTATCTACATTCATACGCTCACTGTACTTTATGGCCTTTAACCAAAGTGCTTCCAATATTCCGGATTGATGATTTATTTCGATGCTAATTTCCTAAAATTCGAAATTTGATTGATCATTTCCTCTGTCATTGGGAATGATAAAATTCAAAATTGCTTTTCTTCAATTCAAAAACTTGCGTCCAATGTTTTGAAATTTGATTTATGTATAGAATGTGAATTTATCATATTGAAGTCATAATATTTCACTTTGTTTATGAGTTTTATTAAGTTGACACCATGTTTGTACATCCCTTCCATTTAAATCATTTGGTAAGTAACGCATAGTCACATACTCGTACTCACATGTGAATGTGGCGTTTGGCAATTTCTTTTAATAAACATAAACATTTTTCTCTTATCATTCTTAATCTTCAGTAGTCTAAACATGGGGTCGATCGCACACATTCGACTTAAGAACAGAAGAACCAAATAAATTATAAAATAAAAAAGTATAGTCGGTCAAGCCCGACCATGTAATACCCTACATCCAGTATATGTATAGCACAATTTTCTATGGGCGATATGACCTATTATGGACCGATCATCCTAAAAATTAGTGCCATAACTTTTGTGAATATAAATATTATGTATGTTATAATTTTTTTCGATATTAATACAGATTTATGGACGTTAAAGTTAAAGTTAATACTTTAAGGTGGGTTTTGGACCAATATTTCTGGGCGTTACAAACACCAGCACAAATCCAATATACCCTACCCACTATGGTGGTGTAGGGCATAATAATAAACCAGCACGCGGATTTTTCAAATCCAATAAACGTTGTGAAATTGTTTAATAAAAATGAAACATTAAAGCAAAAATCACAACCAAGATCTCTAGCATAGGAAACTACTGAGTATCTTGAAGCCAGATACAATACAAACATACGACTGTATGTGCGTAGATATACAGTGGCTTTCAGCTTATTATGCAGTGCATTTTTTTTTGTTGTCAGAACTCCATAAAAAGAAAACTAACAGGAATTTAAAAAAGAAATTGAAAAAACAAAAAAAAAAAAATGTTGCACAAATATACATTTTAATACAGGGTGGGCCAAGTTTGACTGACTGAAGTGCCATTGTGGCTCTTGCGGTATGAGCTGTAGCTCCATCTTGCTGGAACCATATGTTACGATTATTGAGAACTATCGGACGTAAAAAATTTTCCAACATGGTCCGGTGGTTCATTAAGCTCATTTTCGAAGAAATATGGACCAATAACTTTATCAAAATTTCAAAATTATTTCAAATCAGTCAGTCCAAGTTTGCCCACCCTATTAAAACTAACATAACAAAAACAAGTAAGAATTTATATTCGGCTGTGCCTAATCTATAGACTCAACACCAATATACCTGTAGTGTGATTTATTGATACTTAAAACTAATTTGTGTATCGATAACGAGATTCATACGAGTTATTTTATTTTTCTGATCCCCCACATGGGACCTATCACCTATTATGGCACAATCGTCATTGAAATATTGATCATTTCTATGGTAATTTTATAGACATACCAGTTATTTTTTTAAAGTAGATCTTATAAGGGAGCTATAGGCCGATCACAATGAAATTCGGTACGACGTATTATGTATATGTTTCAGTATGTGAATGATTTGTGTTAAATTTCAACTTGATAGTGATGTTTATAAGAGATTTATGCGCATTAAGTGATTTTCAGAAGTGGAGTTTATATCGGGGCTACGGCCAAATATGGACCGATTATCATGAAATTTGGTGCGACGATTTATGTATAGGTACATATTCTATAGATTATTAGTGTTAAATTTTAATTTGATAAGTGGACCTTATATCAGGTAATGTCAAAATATGAACCGATGCAAACAAAATATAGTTTTGAGATTTCACTTTACATAGAACTTATTATTGCAGCCGTATTCAGGTTTTTCTATAGACATTTATGTACCATAAAGCCATATTCCGGGAAGACATTTGTATGGGAAATATGAGAAGTTGATTTTTACCGATTCTTACCATTTTTAACAGGACTTTTATAATAAAAATAAAGTACTCAAAACTTGAAGATATTATCTGCATTATATTTAAAGAAAATAGCAAAATATATGTAAAAAAAATATCGAGGTGGTCTGAAACTTTAAAGAATAACTCAGATGCTACTGGGCCGATTATATGCATTTTAAATACAAAACATTTTAGTAGATCAAAGAAAATTTGGTAAAAATTTCATTGTTCTATGTCTTATTTTCGAGGCTCTATCGTGCCTGCAACAGACGGACAGACGGACATACGTGGCTATATCGTCTCAGAATATTTTAAGGACCCAGAATATATAGACTTTTTGGTTCTATGAAAACTATTTCGATTTCGTTCCAAACGAAATGACATCTTTTTGATGGTGGGTTAATATTGTTAAAACTGGCAATTACACGATTTAATATTTGTTGTAATAAGACTTATTATCTTCAACAGATTAAAGGCAATTTGCCATAGATCCGACCAGTTCTTGGGTAATAATCGGCGACATATTTAACCACTCCTTCAGTAGTTTATTTTTTAATCGTTTTTGTTAGAAATTTTGTGTTTCATTATGTTGATTTCTAAAATTTACCATACATTTTCGATAACATTAAGATCTGACGACTATGGTCTTTAAATGTAGGCAGTTATCCTGTTAAAATCGGTTCTCTGTGCTTTCCTTCAGAATCTGAAGGTTGTTAAACTTGTCCATAGTTGTTTCAACAAATTTTAAATTCCCAGTACCGACAGCTGATATACAGGTCCAAACCATGACACTGCCACCAACATGCTTCATTTTGTTTGTTGAATTCTGTATTTGGTTTATATTGACATGCCCAACATATGACATGCCATCTAAACCGATGACGTCAAACTTAAATTCACCAGCAAATGGTTTATAAAAAGCCATTTAAATCATGTTACAGGTACAGTATAAATTTACTGCATAAAGTAAGGTGTGACGTGAAACAACGAGCATTTTGTTGTTGTTATACATAGTTTTAAAATGTACATTTTTGCAATAATTGTTTTTTGTTTGTGAGACTTACATTTTCCCCCTTATTCAAAAACGATTATTAAATTTAACAAACGTTTATTAAGCAAATTTTTATATGAAAATCTGTCTTAATAAACGTTTGTTAAATTTAATAATCGTTTTTGAATTAGGGGGTTTGTCTTTTAAATAACGCCAAGTTCTTGTTTAAGTTTCTGTTAGTTTTCTTTTTATGGAGCTTTGAAAACAAAAAAATCACTGTGATTCACTGTAAGACTGAGACGTAGAGAGTAGTCACCAAGGCTGCAACTCGCACAGTGTGGTACGTTTGCTTGTGTATTTTAGGTAACTTGAGATCTTGTGGCGAGAGAATTAATAAAAAAAATATATAAAAATTTAGTTATGAGATGTTTGCGTGTATTTTTGTATTCAGATGGCTATTGTGATGTTGCAGTTTACATGAGGCAGAAACTTTTTATCGTTGTGAAAACATTTGAATAAGTTAATAACGACCTTAAAATACTGTACTCATTAATGGACATTTTAAGGTAGGAAAGTTATTACTTTGTAGGTATTTCAGTACTATTAAAAACGGTTGCGATCTGTTGTTGCTCTTGTTAAACCCAATCTATGAGAAAATATGAATATGTATTTGAAAATGCTTCTTACGGCAGCAGCTGAAAAAGTCACCAAGGACGGAAAAATTCTAACAGATATAGCACCAATCTAATATTGTTAGATCTGGTAGAAGAGTTGGTTTTCATTGTATGTCATCAAGACTGTGAAACATGTGAGTTTTTAGAAATAGCTTTTGCTTTTGACCACTTGATGGCCTTATTCATCATAGTACACTAATACCCCGACTTGCGTCGTTAATTGGGACCGACCAAACGGGACGCAGTGCGAAACAACGCAAATCGAATCACTTTTCTCCATATATTTGTATGGATTTTTCGTTAATTCGTTCCAGGAGAAAATTTTTAGAAAAGTTGAACATTTTTACTATAAATAAATGTATACATAGGTATATTTTTAAAAATATATTGCAACAAAAAGATAACGTAAAGTAAAAAAATAAATTAAAGCTAATTCATACATGTAAAAAATCAACATAAACATATGTAATTCAATTTAATAAATTACATACAAAATAATTTGTATTACTCCAAGGCAATGGTCACATCAGAGTTTTGATTCGATAGCTGCGTATCTTTTTGAAAAAATCGGGTTATCTTTCGTTGAACTTTAACTGATTTTTTTTGTAAATAAATTTCTCTATAACAATCAATAGCATCTGTCACAGCTTTGCTGCTACGATTTTCGTCTGGATCGTTGTCTGTAGAAATATCCAATGCTTTTGATATAAGTTGCATAGCTTCTGATATCTGAGTGACCTTCAGATGCTTTTCTTCTGATATATTATCTGTCGTACGTATTTCGTCTTCTAATGCGTGTTCCACATCAATAGAAAATAAATCTTCGTTCTTTAGGAATTCTCCGTGTTTGACCAAAACAAGTAAAAAGGGAAATCCCCTTTCTATGCACAAATTGTAATAGAAAACGACGCAAAACGAAACATTAACGACGCAATTCGAAGCCACAGTTATGTATTTTTTCGACGCAAAACGAAACATCAACGACGCAATTCGAAGCCACGTAACTTTTTTTTTTTATGACGCAAATCGAATCAACACAAATCGGGTCGACGCAAATCGGGGTATTAGTGTAAACGAATTCTATTATATTCTTAAACAAGAGCTCATTAGCAATTTTCTATGGCATTCGTTTAAAAAACAAATGCTTTTTGGATGTTTAAAATATTCTCAAACATTAGTAGCTATATATCAATTCACTTTATATAGTTTAGCGTATGAAATTCATAATTTTCGATTCTTATCTGGAAATAAACTATAACACATCACAAATACATCTTATTTGATAAACACACACACATTCTATGACACACAAGCCAAACACACATTATCCGTTTTCTCCGCCTCCACTAAAACCGACGTCGTTACCTTAATTGTCGCCGTCAACTTATTATGTTGTTGCTGTAAAGTTTAGTTCCCGTGTTCCTGAAGGCTGCATGTTTTTGTGTTTTCAAAGAAAATTTATAAAAATTCCACATAATATCACATAATTCATACTTGTAGTGTTAATTCCAAGCACACAGTTAAATATACATATATGTAACAATAAAACGCAGACAGATTTTAACAGAGACAAAGATATTGAGTTCCATAAATGTATCTAGACATAAATATTTTGTTCGTTATTAATTCATATTTGTTCAATTCACAAGTAATGTTGTATATTGTACATTGTATGATACAACTATCTAATTGAAAACACAATTTGAAGCAAAGTCACAAGCCTTCAAAATGTCAAAAGTAAAATATTCAAAAAATTAAATATTAACAAGTTGAGTGCAATATTCGGCTGTGCCGAATCTTAAATACCCTACACCTAAACGTAATAAGAAATACAAAAACTACACTGGTTTTAGGACTAGAATATTCTTATTCTTCATTTTTTATTCAGTCTTAGTGCAAATTTTAGTAGTATTTGATATATTGTTTGAAAGACAATTCTACGATGAACATAATTTATTTTAAATATTTTGAAATTTTATCTAATTTCGACCATTTATAATTGATGTAATTACCGATTCTTACTGTAATCTACAGAGTTTGTTTGATTTTCATAATAATCTTGAGTGTAATTTAACAATTTATAAAATTAAAAAAACATTTTTCCATATTCACAACAAGTTAAGAAACAGAGTTTAAAAAAGTATAAGATGTAAGATGAGGCTTTTTTATTTGAATTTGATCTCAATAACATTATTTACAAAAGATTTATGGTTGGCATAGAAGAAATGGACCAGTTATGGACTGATAGGTTTTAAATCCAGTATCCACTAATGTGATTTCTATGTAGGATAGGATTATATTGGTTGAATTTCGTCTCAATAGCGTTCTTTACAAGTGTTGTATGGTTGGTTGTTATGCTCGGAAGTGGACTTAATTCAGGAGCTTTTATTGACTGACAGATACAAAATCCAGTAGCTTAATTGCCGTATAACCAATATTAGTATGATTTCTGGATTAAAATTACTGCTCTATATAAAAGTTGGTTCGATATCAATATTTATTAGATATTTTTGTTGGTTAAATAGTTTTTCGGAAATGTACGTTATATTGCAGCTATGGTATATTTAAGATACTTATTAGTATTAAAGTGAATTTCGGAAGTGACCCTATATAGGGCATATAGTCAAATATGAACCGATATTATAAAAATCATGCAATTTGATATTGACATATATATAAATGATACGTGTAAAATTTTGGATCGCTACCGTTATTTATAAGAGATTTATGAGTATTAAAGTGATTTTCGGAAAAGGACATTTTTTGGGGAACATGATCAATAATGAACCGAAATTCAGAAAATCCTGTGGTATGATTTTTGTGTTAATGTAAATGATCTTTGTAAAGTTTTGAGACGGTAACGATATTTTTAAGGTGAATGTAGAGGTTAATAGCTTTTTTTGAAGTGGTCCTTATACGGGAGCTATGACCAATTATGGGCCGATTATCATAAAAATCAGTACAATAATTTATTAACCTATGAGGATTATTTATTTTTTATTTATTTTAAATATTATTATTTATCATTATTTATACCAGTTTTATGAGTATTTAAGTGAATTTTGGAAGTGGACTCTATATGGGATCTATGGTCAAACATGGACCGTAATAAACAGAATTCCGTTTTGCGATATACATATTTCTATATAAAACTTATTTTTGCAAAATTTTGTACTAATATTCCAATTTTAAAAGCATTTATGTATCATTGAGTCATATTTCGGGAAGATATTTGTGTGGGGTTTATGAGAAATCATGGACGGATTCTTACTTTAATCTTTTATCATACAAATAACGTGTACAAAATTTCATGGCATTATCTGCAATATATTTAAAAAAATTGCAAACAAAATCGATAAAAAAAAAATATCAAATTTTTATTTAGGTTGTCTGACATTTTGGTTCGTAACTCCGGTTCTACTTTACCGATTTTGCTGACTTTCAATACCACTCTGCCTAAGAAAATACAAAACAGTTTTCTGGAAATTATGTGAAGTTAAGTTGTGTTTTTTGGAAGTGAGAGTGTTTTACACGGACGGACAGGCAGACGGACATAGCTCAATCGACTTAGAATGTTATAAGGATCAAGAATATATATATACTTTGTTGGATCTTAGATGAAAATTAACAAAGTTTCACACGGACTGACAAACTTATATATACCCTCATTCACCACTCTTGATGTTGGAGGGTATAATAATAAAAGTGATAAATTATTGCAGAATGTCTTAATGATGAAGAAAAGGAAAAGCGAAGAAGAATTTACTCAAAAGAATGGTTGAAGAACAAGAAAAATTATTGAAATGAAAATTTAATAAGGAAACGAAAAACAATAGAGCCGGACTACTTTAAAAATTTCACAAGGCTAAATGAAGATGCTTTTAACCAACTTCTAAAAAAATCAGTTTAATTTTCTTAATTTTTTATTTAAAATTCACTAAAACCAAAAAAGATTTCAAAAATAAACAACTTTTGCTTTGCAAAAGAAAACTACAAACCTAAATTTTGACAGCTAATCAAGAGACTCGAACACACACAGTACAATCGAATTGAAAGACTTGTTAGCCAACTTGAAAAAATTAAAATCTTTAGATTTTTCTTCAACCAACTCGTCAACTGCCAAACTAATGAAATGACAAAGCCTTAAACGCTTTGATTTGCACAACAACCGACCCAGTTGCCAATTGAATTGTAACGTGTATGGGCTGCTTTACAATATTTAAATAAGTATATATCATGGTGCAACTATACAAGGTGAGTGCAGTAGCCCAGCTGACTGACTTTGTTTACAATTTACTTATGTCAAAAGTAATACTTTTTCAAGTATTTTTGACAGTAGTACATTATTTTCACAAACAAAATGCCTGTTGTTTCTGTTTTGTGTTGTATTTGTTATCGATTTGCACTCACCTTCTATAGGTGCACCATGGTATGTATGTTGCTTATTAATTTTATTTTCTTGTTTTAAATTTATCAATCAGTTTATGATTTGAGTGTTACCGTTTTTTTATTTTTTTTTAAAACTAAAACAAGTGAGAAAGTATAGTCAAGCCCGACCATATAACACCCTACAGCCAGTATATGTATAAAACAGTTTTTCACATATATCAAAAATGAGAGATATAACCTATTATGGACCGATAATCCAAAAATTTAATGGCATGAATTCTGCGAATATAAATATTGTGTATGTTAAACTTTATATCGATATAAATATTTTTAAAAGATTTATGGAGGTTAAAGTGAATTACGGAGAGGGTATTATATGGAAGTTTCGACTAATTATGGACCGACTATTATAAAATTAAATGTCATCATTTTTGCATATACCAATACCTTACTTTGCGTCCAAAAAAAAAACACGATGCAAATTGAATTGAATCTTGGATTACAGTTTAAATATGAAGATCACTTCGAAAGCGCTTTTCATTTATGTTTAGAATGCCCCTATTTCCTATGTTTCTGCTCGAAAATATAAAGAACTTCGTTTAATATTTTGTATATGTAAATCAGAGAATCACTGCAGTTCTTATCAATGAAGTAGAGATGAATTTTTGTAAACCAAAATTAACCTCATTCTGGTAACAGGACCCCTATTGAAAACATGTTGGTAAAATATGTTAACTTTTCTTTGACCACTTTCACTCAGCACCCCAAATTACATTTATTACACTTGTACTTATTCGCAATTTTATTTCGCAAGTTAAGTTTAATGATGAATTATTTAATACTATTTGATCTCTTTAATCATATCCATCGAATTATTGGTCTCACAAATATGCTTTTTATTAAACTTTACATGTTTCCAACAATAAGCATTTCATATAAATTTTTAATATGATTGTGATTTTCTACTACCGTATTCATAAAAAATAAAGTAGTAGTAGGTTGAAGTGTGCTTTTAGACAAAATTTTCTGAAAGTATATTTGAAGTCTACTTTAATTGTTTGTGAATACGGGCGTTAGTCTTTAAAGGTATGGTCACACAAGGCAAATATTTACTCAAAAATAAATAATAAACGAATAAATAAACGAGTTCAAATATATATTATTTAGTGGTTACGTCTTTTTCGGAAAATATTGTTTAATATTTCTTTTTAAGACTTTCAAATTGGTCTGTATTATTTCGTATTACTCTGATCGCGTGTAAAAATTTATTTTTTGGCCAAAATTAAAACATACGTAACGATGTCCCGCTGTTCAGGCTATGAGAGTCAATATGTGTGGTCGTAATACTCAAACAGAAATTGTTGTCAGACCAATAAATGGAAACTCAAAGACATTACACTGAAAGAAATAATGTATTTGGTTTAAATTTATAAATAATTAAAATAAAGTGACATTGATATTTCTGTATTCAGACTTAAAGACCTTTCAGAAAATATTTTAAACCAAGGTCAACACCACATACTGAACCTTCAAAAAACATTTTGAACTCAACTGACATGTCCCAGTCTGACATTAGTCTTAACTGTGAAATTAAACTCTTTTCAAATATGAAAGAAGAGCTCACATCATATCCCGTAATCAGCATCATTAACTTTTGAGTGCATATTTATATGCGGTTGGTACTTGTTAGGTCTCTTTTGGCCATAAGAATTTATATGGATGTTTTCAGCTCTACTGCTCCATATAGTCTGCATAATTAAGTATTACTTTTCTTCAACTGTAATGAAGTACATAAAATGTTAAAAATGTTTGCCTACCTTATTGCTTCATATGTCAATGTTGTTTTTCGACTTGTTCGTCGTTATCACGCTTATACTTGTAAATTATCTCATGTTTTCACTCTTTATTCCAGGATCTTTTACATTCAAACACATTTACTCATTCGCTCCAACCTTAAATTGTGGGTACAATGTTGAATGACTGTGTGTAAGCATTTGTTGCACATTGGGAGTTTATGTTGTGTAGTTTTGTGTTGTCAATATGTTGCATATGGTTGTGTGTAATGTATAATCCTGTATTTGTATCTGAGATTCGAGATTGTTTGCATGTTATCTCGTCATTATTGACACATTCCTTCCAATAATTCTCCATTTGTTTTCCCTATGTCTGTACGTATGTGTGTCTCTGTGTCATAGATGTCAATAACATATAAGTACTGCTTGTATGTATTCGTACATAAATACACAATTTGTTATGACATCTATTGAAATTTATTGAAACTTGGATCAATATAAAAGTATATGAGTTGATGGCATATAGAATATTAGTGTTTCGCATTGAATTAAAACAAATAAGAAAGTATAGTCGGTCAAGACCGACCATATAATACCCTGCACACAGTATATATGGAGCTTAAAGTGAATTACGGACAGGGTATTATATGGGAGTTTCGACTAATTATGAACCGATCATAACAAAATTGGACCGCATTATTTTTATACATATGATATATATTTGCGTTCAATATTATTTGGATACCAACGTTTTTGAGAGAGTTATGCTCTTTAAAGTGATTTTCGAAAGTGGGCCTTATATGGGAGCTCCGACTAATTATGGACCGATCTGCACAAAATTTGTATATGTGATTTGGCTTCATTTACCACTCATTTGTGATGAAATTTGTTTGGATACTTGCATAATTCAAACATTTATGATCCGTCAACCCCAATTTCGGAAAGACATTTGTATGGGGGCCAGGTGAAATAATGGACCGATTTACACCAGTTTCAGTTCCGTCCGTCCTTGGGCCGAAAAAATATCGCGCACCTAATTTTATCTAAATATCTTCAAAATTGCCACCTGTACTCTGCGCACAAACTTTACATGGACAGCCAGCCAGCCAGACGGACGGACGGTCATCATTAAATCGACTCAGGAAGTGATTCTGAGTCGATCGGTGGGTGTTGAACTAATATTTCTGGGCGTTACAAACATCAGCACAAATCCAATATACCCTCCCCACTATGGTGGTGTAGGGTATAATGAGCGTACTGAGTATATTTTGAATAATGATTAGTTAAGCGGTATGAATACATACATACATATGTATGTTTGAAATGCTGAATTAATAGTTTTAACGGGAATAAAGTGTTTGCAACAAATTACAAATTTCTTCTAATTTCATCTGATTACAAATAATTGTGTGGAAAACAAAACTACATTGCGTATTAATTTTCAAGAGAAATTAGTTTTTCATTCGTACATAAAATTGTATAAACCACGGGCCAAATTACCGCATTCGATATCGAGTAAAATTGATCGTAATTTTCTTATTTGAGATTATGACATTCGATATCGAGCAAGAAATTTAGTACATTTTATCATAATTTCGATATCGAAATCATTTTTCAATACGATAGCTCATTCGATCACGAATGCGGTAATTTGGCCCCAGGTGAATATTATTTATACCCTACAAAACCATATATACCCTCTATATACTGTATGTTGGACCATGTTGTAAGCAAAGCGTAATGTCAAAGCCGAAAAATGGATCTAGAAAGCAATATATTTTGTTATTTGTAACACTATAATGGCCCGAAATACACACTTTTAGATATTCAAATTAAGCTTTTGTACACTACCAAGCACTTGCCAATACCTCACCAATGCCTGATTAAATTTTAATAATATTTAGTAAAAAGTAGCGAAATATTGAAATATAAAATTTTTTTTCTAAAAAAGTACTTCAGCTTAGATACGAGTGTAACTCTATAAGAATTTTTTTAGTAGACAGTAGTAGTTTTTTTAACGTCACCACGAAATGTGGAAAGCTAAAAATACATTTGAGTTAAAAAGAATAAGTTGAAAAGATTTTCAAAATAAATTTAATTTTCTTTTAAAAATTGATGGCTGATCTTCATTCAATATCAAATTTTGTTGAAAAATATTGAAACCTTGCAGTTTTTTTTATTAAATAACTACTTAAAAAAGTGATAAGTGATATGAGGATAATTGGTCGAATCTACGATAACGCTTTTGACCGTGAACGCCATTATACTTTTGAGGAAATGCATGTTGCAGGCACGTCAAAACACCGCGTGTCAAATACTTCTTAGGTGACCAACGACATGTACATGGTGGAATACAACCACGACAATCATCCACAAATTCCGAGTCTGGTGCTAAATGTGGCAAACACTTAAAACGTCATCGTGGACGACGATCCAAATCGTTCCAATAACATTCACAGGGTGGCAAACAAATGCAACGTTGATCACGTTTAATCGATAGTGGAGCAGTTTATGGTTTGGCCTTACATGTGTATAGATTGGATCTGCAACTAGCTGCAAACACTTCTACATTTTTAGGAACTTTTTCAAAACCTAACCAACGTTCTAAAATCTCCCAATGCGAATAGTTTGGTTGCTTTTCACGTATCATTTGCATTTTGCGCCAAAGATCAGAACCTCGTACATCTTCATATTTTGCTCCTGTCTTTACACGAAAGAGTTTGTATAGTTCGTAATGGAATTCCGTATAGAGAGTAAGACTCAATCCAAAGTTAGTCATTTCAAAATAGAACAAGGTGCGTATGCCTCGTCTTATGTCTTTAATATCATCAAATTCTTTAATATTCATGTCGGAGAGGGCAAAAGCAATAAATTGTGTCTGAAATAAAAGATTTTAGATTATCTAAAAAACTTGAGGAGTTGTCATTATATTTAGTAAAATTTCTGCTAACCAAAATCAGTAATTTATCAACAAGGATAAAATTATAGCAATCATTTGTTACAATATTTCAGTACTACTGATTACCTTAAATTTTTCATTATATTTCTAAAAACTACAACTAAACATGTCAAGGTAAATGATGTTAGTGAGACATTTACTAGGCATTCAAATATGTATCATTTACCACAACTAATTCAAAATTTTTAAAATATTGTAATATTGTTTTACAAGTTTTTCAACAATGTTATGGTCACTGTAATCATTTATGTTATTGCGGCAACCATCATATGGTTAAGTTTACCATTTATACAATTATAGCAATCATATATATATATACCATATTATGGTTATTGCATTCATATAAATAATTACAGTGACCATAACATTTTTGAAAAACTTGACATTGTTGTGGTAAACATGTACAACTATATTTTTTCTCTGTGTGTAATAACGCTTAAAACTGCGTAAATAAATTGTCCTGAACGTACCTGATATTAGACAATATCTCAACTATTTACAAATGTCCCTATTGTCCTAGTATACATCATGGGTAGTGGCATTGCATCCACCAATTTCACACACATGTTTAACAGTGTTTCTGGTGTACATTTAAATACAATTGGCACATCCGTTTTGTTAAACTCCTTTACATCTGTTTTACCTTGGATCATTGGATTCAAACGGAATTTAAAAGTTGACAATGCAATTTTAGCCGTCTTACTTGTGGCCTGACCCTTTACATATTTCTCATCTGCATCACCGTATAAGTAACGCATGCCACCAGCACCTTTTAATGTTTTCTTTAGAACAAATTGTGTACAACTAAAAACAAACTATTAAAATAATTTCCTACAAATATAAAATAAACGACATTTGATTTTATTTAGGTTTTCCTTTCTATTGAAAGTTGGGTAAAATTAAAACATTAGAACGAAAAAGTTTTTGAAATTGATTAAGCAAGTTACGAAAGAATTTGTAACAAAAAACATGTTTTTTTTTTCCACCACATAACAAATCGTTTTTTCCTCTAAGTATTTACGAAAAGTTGTAACGTTTTCTTCCAAGTTGCTTTAGTTGTGAGAAAAAATATTTTTTCGTACTTTACTCCTATACTTAGGATATTTAATACTGGCATTGTTTTGTAAACAGGGGATTAAAGGCAGAGCATATATTTCAGTATATATCATTAGACTTTCAAAAGGTATTGTCGTACCTTTAGATAAGAATTCTTCTGTTTTTAGCAGCATTATTCAGCACATAGTTTTGAAAAAATGGTTGATTAAACTTCATGAGAAGAGTAAAAAAAACGTATATTAAATAAGTAGAGTGTATTTAAAATTCGTTTCATTCTAAACATAAGATGTTAAATTATTTCTAATGCTTTTTTAGCTGCAAACCACATTTAAACGGGCAAAGTTTGTTACCAACAAAGTTTTCGCTTGTTTTTGTTGCACAGGTTTCATATGGTGGAAGGAAAATTGTATTGGTACAAATACGAGCATTATTAAATTGTTACAGGATTAAAGTGTATTTTTCGTTTTTTATTATTTCTTCTGTTGTAGTTGTAATTTATCGTTAGTGACTGATTTGTGACAACATTTACGTTGAAAGTTTGATTTATTGTTGTTTATTAAGAAGTCCTTTAAAGTAAAGATTTAAATAGTAAATATTAGTAGAGTACGTTTAAATATTTTAACTTGCTTCTGTTAATTATTTACTATTGGAAATAGATTTGATATTGGTATGTCAATTCGACTGCTAATAGGGTGAAAAAACTTAGGGGCATGAAAAACTTTGTTTCTACTTATTACAACACATGTTTTGTTTCCAATAATGTGGTTAAATTTTAAGGGCCCCTGTTGATTTTGAATAAAACACAACTTATTTACGAAATTATTGTCATTTCTTTTTATTATGAGAATATGGGGTATATCAATCTTAAATTTTCACAGCATGCAGCTTTGAGCCAGGAATATTTATTACATGATAATATTTTTTACCATGCACACTTCTGCACCTACTTTTTTACTACGTTTATTAAAGGATTTTCTTCACAGGGGGTAGAGAAGCACACGGGGTTCAAAAAAATCTTTGCACAAAAAGAAAACACTAAAAAATGTCAAAAGAAACAATATTTTTTAATGTGAATAAGATTTTTTTTAATTTTTTTATAAGTAAAAAAAAATAATAGTTAAGAAAAACAGCCTGGTGTTAAAAAAAAGGAAAACAATTCAATATTTGTGCTGTCAAAAAAATGTTTGCACACTTAATAAAAAAAATTCGGTTTAATGGCTGTATTCATTTTTTTAGATGCTAATCTTTTGTATGTCCACCTCACAGAAAAAAATAAAAATGAGTTTCAATTAAAATATTTGTGGAATCAATTAAAAATTTAATTGAAATCGGACCTGTAAACAAAATGATAGTATCAATTAAAAAAAAATGTGAGATTTAATTGAAAATATCAGAACAAGTAATTGAATCAATTAAAATTTTAATTGAAAATTATTCTAAAATCAATTAAAAGTTTAATTGAAAAAAAACATGATTTTTTTCCTGTGTGCTTGAGCATCAATTACTGCTTGTAAGCGCCTGCCCATTGAGTGAATTAACTTTGGAATGTCATATTCCATTGGTATTTTTTCCCACTCTTCTTTAATAAATTTAATCAGATCGTTTTTATTGGTTGGTGCCCTTTTTGCTACCTTTTTCTTCAGATGGACCCACAAATTTTCTATAGGATTAAGGTCAGGACTTTGGACAGGAGTACCAATAACCTTAGTACAGTTGACTTACATAAATATGATTTATGTTTAAGATCATTATTTTGATAATCAGCCTTATTATGAGTGTCATTTTCTTTTTACGACAACGTAATAGATTAAAGATAAAACTAAATTTGTTTCTTTATTCTATTACGAAACAGTCGTTGTCGTAAAAAGAAAACGATACTCATAATAAGACTGAATATTTGTATTTCAACTTATTGGAGTTTTCTGGGTCAATAAACCCGAATTTATGAATGCTGGCGGTCAGTTCATTTTTTAAAATATTTAAATAAACTTCTTTGGTCATTATTTCATATAAAATTCTGATTTTACCAACTCCCTGGCTTGAACAGTCACAAACAACTCTAGTAACGGATTGCATGCAACAAAAAAAAGAACTATGTAAATATATTTTTGAAAAAATTCTTACACAAAAAAATTGTTTTTTTTTTAATTTTTTTACTGTGCAAAGATATTCTTGACAAACTGTATATAAAAACCGTCTCAATACGATGATGATCGGCTCATATTTAACCGTAGATGGGGGCTATAAAGCCTACTTCCGAAAATCAATAAAATTCGCCTACATATCTTATAAAAATCACTAAGAAGTCGAAATTCTACACAATTCTATACAGCTAAAACGTCTTACTAGATTTCATAATAATCGGTCCATATTTGACCGTGGCCCCAATATAAGTTCCACTTCCGAAAATCAATAAAATTTGCAAAAATCTCTTACTAAAATTATAATCTAGTTGACATTTTACAAGCATAATCAGAATATACATTTAAATTGTCGTACCAAATATTAGGATGATCGGTTCATAGAAAGTCTACTTTCGGAAATCACTTAAATGCGCATAAATCTCTTATAAATCTCCATAATAGGTGATTTGGTGGTAGATATATAAGATTCGGCACAGCCGAATATAAACTCTCACTTATTTTAGATATATTTGAAATGGAATAGATGTTGACTTTTTTTTAAATTGACATGAAATTTACTTTATTCGAAAAATATTCTTATGACTTCAGGCATATGACCGTCATGGCTGTCTCGGATGTAGTCTAATCTGGTGGTCCAATTTTCCATGTCCTTTTATAACATTTGGGAGCGTATTTCGGCAATATGGCAATGATCAAGTCACAATAAACAACAGTATACTTCAACATACTTGTCAGACATACGCGTGCAACAACAAACACACAAACAATTGTTTATTGTTGTAAATGACAAATGTTTATTTAACAGTGTTCTTGTTTCAAATAGAAAATAGTACCTACTTGTAAATAGTATTAGAAAAAAACATTCAAACAATTTTTGATTTTAAACACAAATAACTTGTGATTATTTTTATTTGAAAGAAAACAAGAAATACTTGTATGGAAATGTTTAAAAAATTTTGTGCACATAAATAATTGATAAACTTTTATTTTGAAATTATAATTTTGTAGAAAATATTTCAATTATTATCTATAATAATTTTTTACACACATTTTTAACAATTGCCATATTAACATGTTTATGGCCATTTTTAATTTTTGTCTCTATTGCGGCGGATTCATCAATGTGTCTTTAACGCAATCGATGAATGGTGAATTATTACTTTTATTGCTGTAGTTTTGTATCTGTTTAACAATAAAACATTCACTCACAATGGTTGAACATGTCAGCCAGCACCAATCAGCGTTGTCAACTTGGTGCGTTTCGCACCATTTTTGGTGCTTTTTTTAAATTTTTGGTGCGAAAAATTCTTTAGTTGGTGCGCGGTGCTGCGCTTTTTTTAAATTTTGGTGCGCTTTTTAATTTTTGGTGGCACCAAAGCAAATTCAACCCAACATTTTGTTTCAGTGTGAGAAAAAATCTTTCTAAAATAAGTACCATTTCATTCAACACTGCAAAATTTTTTCGAAAATGTGATGAAATCTTTATTTTGACTAATTTTTAATTGCAGTTTTTTACTAATTTATAACTCATGAAATCTATACGATGAAAAAAAGTATTTTAAATACGAACGTATGATAAATGAAATCAAATTCTTCAAAAATCTTTGTTTGCAAATCAAATTAACATTTTAAACATGTAAATAAAAATTCTTGTATATCCTGATGGTTTGGTCTACTGAACCAGGGTTAGAGTACCACTGGAATCCTAACAAATTTGATTGGAAAAAATCAACTAGATCAACTAGAAAACTAAAATATATAATAAAAAATACCAAATATGTACTGAAATTGGCACTTTAGTTCCGTATATTATATTGTGAGTTAAATTTTGAATGGTTTAATCTTTTTTAGCTCATTTATTAAAAAAAGGCTTTTACTATTATTACTTTTACTAATAATCGTTGATAAAAAGTTTTTATAGAATTTATGATATTAAAAAATTTTAAATTAATTCAATAAATATTTGAAACAAAAACGAAATTCTTAACTTGGTGCGTTTTTTTGTAAATGGTGCGCTTTTTTCTCCATTTTGGTGCGTTTTGAAATTTCAAAGCTGACAACGTTGGCAACAATGATGTCTCTTTAAATCCAACAACTTAACTCCGCCTTTAAATTGAGTATTTTCGATTTCCAATTGGTGATCATTAATATATATGTACATTAGGATGGCCACGTTTGTATGGAGAAAAAATAAGGTATCGATGTTCACGACTAATATGAAAATTTGATTCGTTTTAAGACTACGTTTCTCAATTTTTTTTTTGTCCTGTGGTCAATGTTTGGTGAGCTGGATCAAAGGATAAAAATGTCCTTTTTAGAGGTTTTTTGATTTTTTTTTCACATTTCTTCCTAAGGAACTATACGTAAATTTGGTATCATACGAAAGGTCTTTGAGAGGCGCAATCAATGGGTTATCAAAAATTAAAAAAAAAATTGTTTTAAATTCAAAAATTTTGAAAATTTCAGACAAAATTTTTTTTTTTATTTTTTCATAGAATTTACTTAAATAAAAAGTTGAAATTTCTTGATTATAAACATCATACAATTTAACCCAAATGATTTTTCCCGTTTTTTAAAATTCTATATATTTAAATTTTTTGTTAATTTTTTTTAAACCTAAATGTCAACGGGGGAAAAATTGAATACTTGTTCGTTGAATTTGTATCTTCTAATAAAAAAATGCTTATTGATTGTGCATATCGACCAATCCATAATATTTCCACTGACACCTTTTCAAATTATCTTGAAGAACTTTCCTTATTATACGCGGACTGTATAATTGCTGGAGACTTTAACTCAAATTTATTAACTGAAACTACACTTTCAGATAACCTACTTTCGATTGGCATTGAATCTATTAACCGTTGTACACCAACCCATTACACCACATCGTGCAATACTCTTCTAGATCTATTTCTCGTCTCTAATATCTCAAACGTTCAAGCTTATGAACAACTTTCTGCTCCTTGGTTCCCCAAACATGACCTTATCTTTGCTTCGTATGATTTTAATTTAAAACATTGTAGTCAAACCTTTTCATATCGTAACTTCAGAAACATTGAGAGAGCCCACTTCCAATAAACTGGTACAAGGAATTGTTGCTGTAATAGGTGAGAACATGTTTAGCGTAACCTCAATTAAACATGGAAAAATCAGCGAGACAAAGATCCAAGTGAATAGGGAAGATGATTTTCGAAAATTGTCCAACCAGTTGGAGAGGGAGACCAGGGATTTCTATACCTATCAGCTCAAAAGCGCAAAAGGACTCCAAGTCGTTCTAAAGGGTATAGACCCATGTGTTGATCCTGCGGAGATAAAGAACGGATTAATGGACAAAGGGTTCAAAATCAAGAGCGTAGTGAATATTAGAAACCGTGAAAAGATTCCTCAGCCCATGTTCAGGGTAGAATTGGAACCTGGAGATGTTGCCTTAAAGAAAAACGAGTCCCATCCAATTTACAATCTTATTTATCTTCTGCATCGTAGAATTACCGTGGAGGAACCGCATAAGCGTGTTGGACCCGTCCAGTGTCTTAATTGTCAAGAATTTGGTCACACCAAAGCGTATTGTAAATTGCCGTCTGTTTGTGTTGCATGTGGGGAACTACATGCAACTGCTCAATGTAATAAGTCCAAAACGGACTTAAAAATAAAAAAATGCAGTAACTGTGGAGGAAATCATACCGCTAATTATAGAGGTTGTCCAGTTTATACTTATTTGAAGGGCATAAGGACCAATAAGTCGCCAGTATTACCTGACCATCCTCAACAACCTAATTTCACGTCGAGTAAGAATTTTCCTCAAATTGTACGACCAACTACTCACGTAAACGCTCCTAATTCTAGACAAGTTTCTTACGCAAACGTGGTCAAATCTAATATGCCAGGTCTGGAGCAGGAACCTATATCGCAATATTCTGAGCCACATATCAACAATCTAGAGACAACATTGCAGACACTTGTCCAAACTATGAACACTTTTACGACCACCATGACATCCATGATGCAGGAAATGCTGAAAATGCAATCCACTATCTTGCAAGCCATTTTAAAGAAATGATTTATTTAAAAATTTGTTTTTGGAACGCGAACGGCCTCCGCCAACATAAAAACGAACTGGAATACTTCCTGATGGATAAGCAGATTGATGTTATGATGATTGCTGAAACTCACTTGACGTCGACAGGGTACTTCAAAATTAATGGCTACGTGTTGTACGATACTAAAGATCCCCGCGGAAGAGCTTGTGGAGGTTCGGCAATTCTTATAAAGAACAGAATAAAACATTATCTAATGAATAACATAAGTGAGGATTACCTCCAAGCAACAAACATTTGCATTGAATTCTGTCAATACAAATTTGTTTTATCATCGATTTATTCTCCGCCTCGATTCTCAATAAAAGAACACCAATACCATAACTTCTTTAATTCCCTTGGAGCTAGATTTTTAGTTGCTGGCGACTTTAACGCCAAACACACATTTTGGGGTTCACGTCTGGTCGCGTACTCTTCAACACCATTGCTCAAATGGGCTTAGATGTACTCTCAAGCGGACATCCCACCTACTGGCCGACGGACCGACGGAAGATTCCCGATGTTATTGACTTTGGAGTAGTGAAAAATATCCCTGTAGAATGGATGCAAGTGGATCCTTCATTAGACTTGTCCTCAGACCACTCTCCTACTATCATTTCAATGCATTTCCCTCAAGTGTGTGGCTCTCCATTTAGAAACATGACTAAGACCCGAGTAAGCTGGATAAAATACAAAAAGTATTTAAGTTCTCATTGCACGGAAAATATTGTGTTGAGAACTACCGACGATATCGATGAGTCGATTGGCAACTTTACCGAGGACCTTCGACGAGCTGTGCATCACGCTTCCACTTATCACGTTGAATGTAGAAATAGGACAAACAGAACTTATTTATCTGAACTCGAACATCTCCTATCAGAAAAAAGAAGAATGAGAAGAGAGTGGCAACTTCACAGGTCTCCTGAACTGAAAGCTAGGCTACGGGTATGCAGAGATATACTAAGACATTTCTTAGAAACCCAAAGAACGGCTTCACTTACATCCTACTTGGAGGGTCTTGATAGTACCCCACAATCTGACTACTCGTTATGGAGGGCGGCAAGAGGTTTAAAAAGACCAGTGAGAGGAAAACCTCCTTTGCGAAATCCGACTGGTGACTGGGCTAGAAATGATTCCGAGAAAGGGACATTATTCGTTAACCATTTAAGAAATGTGTTTACTAAAAACAGCTCAAATAACGTATCTGATTTGCCACCACTCGTTATTAGACCTCCTGTACCTCTAAGACTAAACTTTGGTGATGTCCAAAGCGCTATTGGTACTCTGAACCTTAGAAAGGCTCCAGGTATGGATAAAATCAGCAATAAAATGCTTGTGGAGTTACCTCGTGTAGCTAGAAGAATTATCCTCTTTATCTTCAACGCTATTTTACGCCTAGAATACTATCCTGCAGATTGGAAGGTGTCTATGATCACTATGATTCCTAAGTCAGGGAAGGATCACACCAAAGTAGAGTCATATAGGCCAATTAGCCTATTGCCGACAATTTCTAAACTGTTCGAAAAATTGTTAATGACTAAGTTGATTCCAATTCTGAACGACACTGAATGCATTCCTAATCATCAATTCGGCTTCAGAGCTAAACACAGCACCATCGAACAAACACACAGATTGGTAAATGTGATAAGAGGGTCGTTTGAAGACAAAAAATACTGCTCCGCCCTTTTCATTGATGTGTCCCAAGCGTTCGACAAAGTTTGGCATGACGGTTTAATGCACAAAATAAAATTAACTCTGCCTGCTAACACCCATAAACTTATGGAAAGCTATTTATACGGTCGCAAATTTAAAATCAAAGAAGGCAATTTTTTAAGCCCCGCTCAGCCAATTGAAACAGGTGTGCCACAGGGTAGCATACTGGGTCCTACTTTATATTTGATTTATGCCTCCGACATGCCGTCAGACCCCAAAATCCACACGTCAACTTTCGCAGACGATACAGCCTTTATCAGCGTTCACAAGGACCACCAAGTAGCATCACAGAATTTGCAGAATTATGTTTATAAACTAGAGAATTGGCTAGAGCTTTGGAAAATCAGGGTTAATGAACAGAAATGTATTCATATCACTTTCACATTGCGAAAAGAAACTTGCTCCTTCATCAAAATAAATAATCAAATTATTCCTCAACATAATGAAGTCAAATACCTCGGCATTCACCTCGACCGCCGTTTAACTTGGAAGTCTCATATTGAAGCGAAACTTACACAGATGAGATTAAAAGCAGTGCAACTTAATTGGCTAATTGGCAGAAATTCTTCACTAAAGTTGGACTGCAAACTATTGTTGTACAATGCAATTCTAAAGCCAATCTGGTGCTATGGAATTCAATTATGGGGTACTGCCTCAGCATCAAACATTAAAAAAATTCAAAGGGGTCAAAATAAAATTCTACGTATAATTACTGCAGCTCCATGGTATGTTAAAAATTCTCGAATTCACAAAGATCTATGCGTGCCATCAGTAAAAGTTGAATTTACAAAACACGCGTCAAAGTATGTCAGCAAACTTGAACACCACCCAAACCCACTTGCACGAGACATCCTTAACTTTAGTGGCCATAATCGGTTGAGAAGGAGGGATACCCTTGCTTTAACTCAAGCGCAAAATAGATGACTGGATCAGTTGATGTGAAATTTTTTTAGTATCATAAAATTTTTGTCTAGCACTGGCTGGGCTTATTATTTTCTTTTTAGTATTAAGATTTGAATACTTATTGTCATTTCATTATATGAAGATTCAATAAATAAATAAAGGCTATAAAAAAAAAAAAAAAAAAAAAAAAAAAAAAAAAAGAAACATTGATTTTGAAATGCTAGATGAACATGTCTCAGCCATCAGTTGGGATAATATATATTATATGATATCTTCAAATGAGCAAACCACTTTCTTGGAAAATAATATTTCCCATTTATATAAACGTTTTGTTCCAATTAAAACAAAAACTATTAAAGATAATTCTAGTCCCTGGTTCAATTCAGCTATTAAAAATTTAATTAAGAAAAGAGATGTTACACATTCTTGTTGGAAGCGTTTCAAAATCCGAAATTTATACGATGAATTTCGTAGAATTAGAATGGAAGTCAATCGTGAAATTAAAAAATCAAAAACTACTTTCTATGCTGAACGATTTAAAAGTGCTATTGACAGTAAATCTACGTGGCGAACTATACGCGATATTGGAATCAGTAGCCAAAATAGAAATATCGAGAGCAATTTATCAGCTGATGAACTTAACAAACTTTTTTCGTCAATACCCTCACCAAATGATGACTCGTACATTAATGGCTACATAAACTCATTAGAAGATAATATAATTAACAGCCAATTTAGTTTTCGATGTGTATATAATGATGAAGTCTTGACTTGCTTAAAGTCTATAAAATCAAATGCAATTGGATATGATAACTTAGACCCGCTTTTTGTAAAAATATTGTTGCCAAGATTATTACCTTATTTAACCCACATTTTTAACACAATATTTACTACTAATATCTATCCCAGTAGCTGGAAACACGCTAAAATTATCCCGGTTCCTAAAACTAACTCGGAATTTAGGCCGATTGCAATCCTGTCTTATCTTTCTAAAATAATGGAAAAACTTATGTATATGCAAATAAATGAATTTATTGTTCGGCATAATTTGCTCACGACACACCAATCTGGTTTTCGAGCCAAGCATAGTTGCGTAACAGTTTTAATAAATCTGAGTGAAGATATTCGATATGATATCGATATAGGGAAAGTTATTATGTTAGTGCTCCTAGATCACTCCAAAGCGTTCGATACAATTGATCATTCTTTGCTCTTCCTCATACTCAAAAAGATGTTCAGTATATCAGGGACATCAAATAATCTACTAAAGTTATATCTAAGTAATCGTTACCAATCAGTATTCATCAACGGTAGTTACTCATTTGCTCTCCCTGTTGCTAAAGGTGTTCCACAAGGATCAACATACAACATTCGTTGTATGTGAATGATCTTCCACGGATTTTATCATATTCAAAGTTACCCCTGTATGCAGATGACGTACAAATTTACATTGGCAGTTCTGTAAAAGATATTGGAGATAACGTGATTAAATTAAATAAGGACTTGGATAGTGTTTATAGATGGGCAACTGCTAATAGACTTCTAATAAATGCTCACAAATCCAAATGCATTACTGTACACCGTAAAACGATTCGTATTAATAATATAAACATTGATATAATGCTTAATAATGAAAAAATCGAATGCGTAACTGTAGCAAAGAATCTTGGTGTTATTTTTAATAACAATTTAGACTGGTCTACCCACATTAATAACACTGCATCAAACATTTACTTAATGTTACGTGGACTCTGGCCTCCCCAATACTTTACGCCCTTTAAAATTAAAATACTTATCGTCAAAACATACTTAATGCCACGACTTTTATATGGTTGCGAGTTGTTCTCAAGCTGCGACTCTCGAAGTAAAATTGTATTAGAGAAAACATATAACAATATATTCAGATACGTTTTTGGTTTAAGAAAATTCGATAGAGTAACCCAGTTCTCAAATAAACTTTACGGTATGAAACTTAAAAACCTCTAGGATATGAAAGTATTGCAAATGCTACATAAAATATTATTTTCGAAGAATAAGATAATTCCTTTTACACACCGCAGCCTGATATCTGAATATCAATTTTTTATTCATTCTGTCCGTCTTTGGAACCTACTTCCTAATAACGTTCAAACAGACAACAATGTGAACATATTTAAAAATCGATTAGTTAATTATTTCATAAGCTAAAACTATTTATCTATGTATCCATCTGTCTGTTTAATTATATTTGAATTTTTGTATTTTATTTTATTTTACTTTAACTTAAATTAATTTTTTTTAATTAAATTAGATTTTGTTTTATATTATTTTTTTTTTATTTAATTTCATTTCATTTCATGTTTTTATTAATAATTTTTATTTTATTTACTTTTTTGTTAATACTTAATTGTGATCTATTAATGTTTTAAACAAATAGAATTCCTTCACTGTAAATAAATAAATAAATTCTTCCCTATCTGACAATTTCTGTTAACTCAATTCGTTAATGTAATGGGAATAAAAATAACGTAAATTTTATAAGCTAAAAAACGGGAAAACCATTTGGGCTAAATTTTTAATTTAATTAATTTTCCAGCTCACCAAATATTGACCCCAGGACAAAAACAATTGAGAAACTTTATTTTGGGGCAACCCTAATGTACATACATAAAAACATATGCGTCTGTGCCTGAGAGGATTTGCCTCTGTGTTAAAACTTGATTAGTGTAAAACTGTGGCGTGTACAATAAGAAAAAAACAACACAATATAAATGAACATTAAAACCAAATACAGCAATTGGTATAGCCCAGCAAACAAAAATTCTCTGAAAGCATACTATATACCCATATATTTTAATAGTGCTTTAAATTTAAAATACCCACATCTTATAAATTGATATCACTCTGCAATCACATAATTTGTTCAATAACTTCTAAACAATGTTCTCTTTTAAAAATGTACTGTAGAAACAGAGGATACATACAATAATTGTAGTAATAGAGAACCTTCAAACACACTACTGTTTTGAATTACATTTTGATAAAGTTTGACGAATAAATCAAAACAAAGCATCAACACCTGTTGGCCACGGAATTTCCTCGAAAAATCTCTAATGGTGCGGTCACATTTGGAAAATATTTACGCAAAAAAGCTTAACCACTTATTTTAACACAAATTTGTTTGACGTTGTTTACTCTTACAAGAGTTTTGCAAGATCAAACAGCATTAAACTAAATATTTGTTGTGATTTGGCCTAAATAAGAAAATGTTTTTTAAATAAATAAACGAGTTCAAATATATGTTATTTAGTGGTTACGTCTTTTTCGGCAAATATTTGCCAAGTGTGACCGTACCTTAACATATCAACTGACAAAACTGTAGTTTCTTTCAGGCATATATATTATCAAATAAGAAACAGATAGTTCGGGAAGGCCTTTATAAATATTATTGTGTAAATTTATAAATTTCTGCAATATTATATTTGACAGTCAAACTGTAATGAAAACGCCCTAATAATCGTTCTTAAGAACTCAATAGTCGTTTATCTCCGTGGGTTCGATATAATGAAGAATTCACTTTACCCTTATGTACATCGTATATCTGTTTTTTGTGTTTTGACCTAGGAATTGATCCCTCACAGTACAACATTTTAGCTGGAGCTTTGAAATATAAACTGTAATTGTCTGGAGTGAAACGAAGTCTATGAGAACTGAAATTACCTCTATGATTTAGCGTATATTCAGTTTTACTGACTCGTTTTTGGCTCATGATCATTGAGTCAAATAACGTACATATATCTTTTCCATTACCTGGTATGCACAATAAATAATTATAATTAATAAAAATAATCAAATAATAAAAACTGGAGCCATCGACCACAGTATAGCAAACAAATACAAGTAGACATATCACGCAATGTTCACTGGGATATAAAACAAGAATATTATTGAAGAGAATCTAACAAGATACCACAGCTTGTTTGGCTGTGAATGGCAGGCGCTGAAAAGTGTGTATGAAACACATTGCCACAGATTTTCGAATAAATAAAAATAATGGAATGTGTTTAAAATATACAGTGGGCTGAGAAAGATAAAATTCATTATATCGACTCATCTTTAATAAACAAATTTAATAGGTTTAATGCTTGAATAAAAGTTTTGCGATAAATAAGGACGAACTGAGAAAGATAAAATTCATTAGATTGATGATTTTTTTAATAAACTATTTTATAAGTTAAATTATTCAATATACACTTTCATTTGTTATTAAATTCATAAAATTTCCAATTGGATCAGTGTGTAACTGGGTTATAACAACAGCTATTTTATGCGATCTACTGCATCTGCGTTGGTTTTGATGAGTCGACGGTGGAAAAAAAGCAGTGGTTTTCATCTCCACGGAATACTATAATTCCACCGTCGAGTCAGTAAAACCAACGCAGAAGCCGTTTTAAATATTGGACTATAATATATATAAAGCAGGAGTGGACACCATGGACCAGATTGTTGGACCTGCAAACGGGCCACAAACCGATAGCGTTGGACATGTTTTTCAATATGCTGGACGTTGCAGGATTGGCTGCATTTGTCATACATGACAAATTGGGACATGTAAAACGACATGATAGAAGACGTATGCTCCTTATGGAATTGGCCGAACAGCTGGTGATCCCTTACATGGAAGAAAGGGCAACAAACCCAATTGTAAGAGGCATGCAACATGTGAAACAGTCCATGGCGTTATTTGATGTAGAGTTAAACATTTCCTTTATTTATTCATTGAATTCAAATTCTAAATCAATTTTTCAACTTTGTTTTTTTTTTTTGCAGGTAGCTGCCGGCTCTCCCATAGGTGACCAACCAGCCCATGCTGCATCCTCTACCAGCAGAAGACCATCGTGTTTGCTGTGTTTTAAGTTGGATAAAAACAGCAAAAAATACGCTTTCATTGCATGCATTGCAAAAAGCCGGTATGCCAACAACACTCATATGTCAGGTACTGCTGCCTTGAATGCCGTACGTAAAATGTATTGTTTTACATATAAGTAATAAAATAGCTTTAGTAGCTGCCTAAGATGTATAAAAATGCGTTTTAATTATTCGTTTTGTGATTTTCCTAGCATAAAATGCATTTATAGACACTTTTAGGACAACTGACTATGCATTTCCATACAAATTCTATGTAGGTCTGCACAGACCCAGATCCATAATAGGTTTAATTTTTTCCTCTTTGTGTTCGGTGGGTATTGCTCCAGGAAAGGATTTGTCTCTAACACGAAAAACAATAAAGTTATACACACTTTTAGACGCAAAAGGTCTGCACAGACCTGGTTATACCTCCGAGGGTTAAGCATGTAGCATTAATGGCCGAATTCTCGGTCATTAGTTAACCACTGGTAAACTAAAATACTAACTATTGTTTAACTATTAATTGTTATTCTTATGGCAAACTAAGAATTGCGAATAAAGAATCATTAGTTAAGCCTTTGTCATCAGCTAAGTAAATACTGTGAAATCGGCCATTAGCGATTTATTTAATTTAACAAACTCTTTATACTCTGTGGTTATTCTTGGAAGTGGAGCCTGAACGGAAGCTATGCTCAATTATGGCCCAACTTTAACAAAAGTCAATAGTATATAGTACTTTTTACATACTTATAACAGGTCCGTATATGGATGTTTACGTAGGTTAATGAGTTTCCAAGAGTTGTTCTCATAAGGGAGATTATTTTTATATATATGCGATTTATTTGTGTTGAATTTCAACGTGATATTGTTTTTTATAAGAGATTTAAGCGCATTTAAGTGTTTTTTTTGAAGTGAACTTTATGTGTGGACTACGTTCAAATACGAACCAATCATGATGAAATTTGGTACGGCGATTTTAATATTTATTTGGATTATTTTTGTTGAATTTCAACATGATAATGAATTTAATAAAAGATTTATGCGCATTTAAGTGATTTTGGGAAGTGTTCTTTGTAGGGGAATTATGTCATAATTATGGACCAATACAAACAAAATATTAGTTTGAGATTTCACTTTGCATGAAACGTATTTTTGCAGAATTTTGTATGTATACGGCCTCTCTATAGACATTTATGTACCCTAAAGCCATATTACGAGAGGACATTTGTATGGGGGCTATGAAAAATCATGGACCTATTCGTACCATTTTCAACAGGACTTTTCTTTCTATAATAAAAATAAAGTATGCAAAATTTCATGTTATTATCTGCATTATATTTGTAGAAAATAGCGAAAAATATCTAAAAAAATATTGAGGTAGTCTGAAAGTGTGATCTATAACTCGGATCCTACAACAATTACGCCCATTTCTAATACCAAACATTTCGGTAGATCAAAATATGTTTCGTAAAAATTTCATTGTTCTAATTTTTTTCCAAGCTCTATCGTGCCTTTAACGGACGGACATGGCTAGAACATCTTAGAATCTTATAAGGACCCAGAATATATAGACTTTTTGGTTCTACGCTCATTATTTCGGTATGTTGCAAAATGACAAACATAATATATCCATATCTTTTTGGTAGTGGGTATAAAAACTATCATAAAGTTAACGTGATTAAACCCACTGTGCGCATACAATAATTTACTGCTGAGAAACCAGTCGGAATACAGGTAACAAAGCGATCGCTGCAGGCACTTTCAGTTCGATGTGTGATGTCTTACAAATCGTTGCGATCGAATTGATTCGTTTTAAACGAAGCGGAATAATATTATTTTTATTATTGTTAAGACGTTTTCAAATTCCTATAAATTGGTTGCGTATTTAGCGTCGGCATATTAACGATGTGAAGTGAATAACAGTGTCTCTCAAACAAAAGTAATTTAGTGTCAATAATAATTTAATAATAAAGAAAAATAATTTAATTCAGCAAGAAAATCGAAAATCTAAATCCAATCTTGATGATGAAATAAAATTCTCACAAAACATTTATGAAATGACAAAAAATTGAAGTTTAGATAAAAGCATCATTGATATCTACTACTCAGAGAGAAGGACAATGTAAAAGATTTAAGGAATTGGTAAAACTAAAAATAATAGTAAAATGAAATGAAATCGAGCTAATCCCAAAGAGAAACTAAAAATACAACTGAGTTTTAGTGTGGCTTTTTTTATTAAGCAATAAATTTCAAAAATAAAAAATTTATCCCCACATCTGCTCAACTGGAATATGAATAAATGTGTGTTTAATTAAATTCATCATACTCTTGCTGTTTTCTATTCAATTGTTTAGTTAATTCATCTTGTGCAGCATCTACAGTTCATTGGTTACAGGAATATACCATATATGTACATCTACCGATGAGGAGATATTTACTGACCCTGCTGCCTCATTCCAATGAATCTGTGAATTTTTAATAAACCAGTTTATTTCAGCTTGAATTATTTAAATAAAAATATTTATAATAAATAAAAATTCTTTTATTTCAAGCTCGAGGTCAAATAAATTTTATTTTATACATTTAATAACATTTAAATAATTTTTATTTATTGTACCTTCATTAAAAACGAACCAACAATAAAGGTGAATTCACCAATTTATTCCGCACAAAAATTTTGTCCGGACAAAATTTTTTTACTGAGAGTGTTTTGCAACACTATTCACACACTTTGAACGATTTATCTGAAAAATCATAGTTTCCATGTGTAGAACATATGGGTGAATCTAACTTATGTCTTTCAAATCTTATATCTAATTAATATTAATTATTTAGTCCAGCAGGTCAAAAATTGTTTATATAATGCAGCGATTTACACCAGTTTCAATCCCATCCATTCTTGGGCCGAGAAAATATCACTTACCAAATTTTATCGAAATATCTTCAAAATTGCGACCTGTACTCTGCGCACAAGCTTTACATGGACAGCCAGCCAGCCAGACGGACGGACAGACGGACATCGTTAAATCGACTCAGAAAGTGATTCTGAGACGATCCTTTTAGTTTAAGGTGGGTGTTGGACTAATATTTCTGGTCGTTACAAACATATGCACAAATCCAATATACCCTCCCCACTATGGTGGTGTAGGGTGGTATAATTAGTTAAACCAAAATAAATATTTTAAGTGTTTATAACACTTAAAAATTACTTTTTCTGCCACATATATTTAGTATTTGAACTTACGGACTTAGCCAATTTCAAACCTTTGGAAGTGTGTATAAAATTTTAAAAATCTTTACAAGATTCCTGTAAATTTGTTCGTATTGATATTTCAGCTTTAATTAGGTCGAATGGCATTCGGTTTCTTGCCTTGGTGTAAAGATTATTTAATACACTAAAAACTATTTCACAGAAGGCGTTGCTTATTCATTCTTGTCACTTTTGGCAAAAAAAAAAATTGGACCATGTTTTGTCGCTTGACAAATCTTTCGGTAATTGTTCATAAACTTCACGAAGACCGCAATATAACTATAACTATATATAACTTATCGTTGTCTATTGTTTCAGAAAAAATCGCCCTATTGTTTGGTACTTTTCTTTAATAATAATGTTTGTGGAAATTGAGCAACACGTTTTATATAATACACATCTGCATATATGAATATGTTTATATGTTTGTAATAAAAAAAAAAACAATCACTTACAATATCAGCCCAATCATGAATAAAAATTCAGCGGGAGTTTTTTCCATTTTCCCATTTTTCCTATTCAAATTCAATGTTAAAAAGTAAAAAGCGAAAAAACCCCTTGGAATTTTTATTCATAATTGGGCTGTATTATAAATATAACAAATTTAATGCATACATTTAATTAATAAATTAAATTATTAAATTAAATAACTATCAAAGTGCTAGATTATGTATGTAAATGCGCACACACACACACAATTTTACTCCTATTAAAGCCATTTTGGTACTTTTTCAAGCAAGCATGTACAAAAAGAAACTTTACAATGACAATCACTGTTTCGAACAGCTGACTGTTTATTTAGTGTATGTTTTGTTTGTTTTTTTTTCCTGGACATATTTAGTAATTGTAAAAACTTAAATCAGTAAATAAATCCTCCAAATCCATTATAATCGAGATTAATTGATGTAGAAAACAAACAATTAGATACAAAATACAATATGGTTGTATGTACCATGTGTTGTTTATATTTTTTTTTTCTTGTCGTACGGCACGTTTTTAACCCTGGATGGTTATTGTTCGTCAAATCGACAAAGCTCATTTACTCTTTATCATATAACTCTGTTATGTTTGCTCAATTTTCGATCTTTTTGCCAAAAACGGATGTTGGGAACGAAAGCTTGGAGTGAGCGGACGTACGCTGGCTATTCATTTTTTAAGTTAATTTTCGCAAGTTTGTATAAGTCGCAATGACGAAGAGTAACTTTAGTGTAAGTTTTTACGTTTCTAGTGTAATAGATAGTAGTTTTATTTGGTTATGTTGTTTTATAGTTTTGAATAAATTGCGTTATTTTTGTTATAAAATATTTTAGTTGAAACATTTTTCTATTGTTTATTGTAAAAATGTTAAGTTGTGACAGATTAGTTGTATGATCTTAGATGTTTCAGAGAAAGAAGATAACATCCATGAAAGTAGCGAAAGCAGTAATTTAGAAGCAGAGAATATATGTATATGCGTTACCGTAGATAACGTACCACTGTCGTCTCAGATTTTTAGAAGAAGATAATATACCACTCAATGTGCTTCACTCAAAAGCGAATATTATTGGGTTTTTCAAAAAAACTATGGATATGGCCTATGTCCATAAGGCTAGGGGTCCGTCACAAGATTGCAAAAGAGTGGAAGACCCTCTTGAATGCTTTAAATTGTTCATCACTTCTGAACATTATTTATGAGAATATTAAAATGTTGATAGATGAACAAAAAAGCGTAAAATTTGTCATCTCTGTTCGTATAACAAGCGTAGAGTGATGAAAACTACATGCAATATACATCCATATGTAAGAACAGATACTTTTCTTACTTGAACACAAAGTTGAACTTTGTGCCTCATGTATAAAATAAGTATAAAAACAAAATATTTTTTACTTTTGTAACACCTGACTGACCATTTTTAAAGATTGTGTATGAAATAAGTTTCTTTTTATTTTTATGTTTTAAGTTTTTGTTGTGTTAAAAAAATAATTAATTTTAAAAACCAAAAAAAAAAACAGCTCAAATTCAAATTTAGTTTTAAGACAGAAACAAAAAATAATAAGGGACATTCTATTTTTTTTAATATTTCTTGAACAAAATGATTAAGTAAAACTATTTTTGTTTAATTGTAACTTTAAAAATGTTTTCGCTAAAATTATTTTTAAAAATTGTTCGTCGATTCAACGAAGAGTATCCTTAATGTACAAAAATGAAGAGTAACCTTCTAGGATTAAATGTTCTATAATCGCACAAACGTGCTTACAGTACGGTACGTTATAGTAGGGAGACAAGGACGTTCGGCTAATTCTACCTTTAACCTTGCTGCCAAAAAATTTGTCCTTTAGTCTACATTGAAGGCTCTTCATAAGCCGAATAATTATATCGTGTATCTCTAACAGTGTGCAAAAGTCACTTTCAAGAGCTAAAATAGTAGTATGGAATTCTTGCATTATGTTGTGTATAAAATATAAATATGCTTCCGATAAGCCTTCAGTTTTACATTCATCTTCTTCATTGATATCATTCGTCGAAATTCCATATGAAATGAATTGCCATAAAACTTTTTGGCATTTTTTTCCTTTTTGCAAAAAATACATTTTTAAAGCTGGCCAACAAAAAAGTAGGCGATCTATAGCTGGTAATAGGGAGAGCCACCTCGTTGCAATATGCCTCAAAAGTTCTTCATATTTTATACCAGCAAACACAAAACATTCTTTTAATTTATCAGTTGTCATTGTCTATGAACTAAACTCATTGAATATTTTTATAATAATGCTTTTACAATTTGCTTTAATAATTTGATCTGACGTCTCTTTCAATTTTTGTTAAACCGAATTGTGAATACCGTAGTTTACAGCAGCATTATCAGCACTATATGATGTTATTTGTGTTATTTCTAAATCACAATCATTAGTTATTCTCATTATATTTGAAAAAATATCCTTCGAAGTTTCATAGGGATCGTTTATAAAAGTCTAAAACTTATTTTCGGATTCCATATGCGGGTTCAAAATATTGAACAGGTTTTAATATTACCGATATAAGGATATTTATAACTTAAAAAGATTTTGTTTGTATTTTTTTTTTTTCAAAAATTTCTATTTAGCTGGACAAATTTTATTTTAGCTGGACACTGGACAAGCATAAAAAGCTGGACAATCCAGCCGAATCCAGCCCGTCTGGCAACCAGTACTATTGTTTTTATATATCGGTAAAGTCCCTAAATACAATTGAAATATTTACGTACAAATTTCATTTGTTTTAAAGAACAAACATTGACAAAGCTGTTTTTAAGTGCTTTACGGCAACAAGACACCGGAATATGCCTATACATATCTGGAGCAATATTAAAGGAACTCAAGGTGAATGACTTTAAGACAAGCAATGGTTGGCTGGATAAATGGAAGATAAGGTAATGTGAGGAAAAGAATAAATGTTTAGTACATATGTACGAGTACATACATATATGTAGATACATAGTTACGCTATTTTTGGTTTTTTAGAAATGTTTGTTACAAAAAAGCTTGTGGTGAAAGCAATGATGTTTCCGAGGAAGACTGCCAGAAATATAAAAGTAATTTGGTAATAAATAATAATGAATTGGTATTAAAAGTTTGTATGTATGTACCTACATAGTTGCTGTTTATTTAATTTTGAACATTTTTAAATTTTATTCCCAAAGTTGAAGTTTTTTTTTTCTACATAATGGTGATTCAATTTATAGAAGTTCGACTGTATTTGCAAACTTTAATCTAAATTTTGTTAAAATTCCAAAGTCCATTACATTAATACTGATTAAAGTTGTATACAGGAAATCACTGGGCGAGAAAGAAAACACACAATCACATTATCTTTGAGGCAACACAATGTTTATTTCCACAACTAACCAAAAAATACATTTCCTCAATTAATTCCAAGGGGACCATCCCAGCATACCATTCTAGGAGCGCTCCGAAAAAGAAGTCAGAAAAGAGTCCAACTAAAAAGCATTTTCGGAGCGAAAGAAAAATTTGCTTAAAAAATTATTTTTTTTCCATTTTTATATATTTTTTTTTAATGAATTTAATTTTTTTTCATTTCTAATTAAGTTTATTTGTAAATGAATTCCCTTTTTGTACTTCAAATGGCAATGACTCTTTTCTGACATGATGTAAGAGCTCTTTTTGAGCCCAAAAAATCCTCATAAAATAATATTTTCTGACATTATCTAAGAGCTCTTTCTGACGGACCATTTTCGAATGTAATGACCCTTTTTCTGAAGGTTTTCGGAGCAATAATGATTGTTTTTTGGGCTCATAAAGAGCATGAACGCTCCGGAAAAGGTGCCAGAAAAGACTCTTTTCGGACTCATATGGCTTGCTGGGATATGGCTTAAGCTGCTCATTTTAACTAATATTTTATAGCAGCGGTTTTTTTTAACTGATTTCTATTCTGTTGATTGTTTTATTCGTTAAAAAACGAATCAAAAATCCCAAAAATGTAAACATTTGTAGAGGAATATCACTTGGAATAATGTGTGTAATTATCTTCTGAAAATTATATTGGCTTAAGGCGGAGGCGGCAGCTGCTTGGTGGTACCTTAATTTAGTACGAAAATGTGGAAAAAAAGTTTTACACTTTGATGTAGGCACAGCAGGAAAACATTTATATGCGTTTTTTCCTTGTTTTTGTTTGGGAAAATATAAAAAAAAAAACTATAACCAACTAGTCTTCGGTTGGTTGCTTGCGCGTTTAATCGATCGCTTCATATTTAACAATATTTTAAACATTCCTGTTTTATATTCGTTTTTTTTTTTTTGTTGTTGTTTAACAATGTGGCCGCAGATGAACTTTTCCAGCGATGTATGTTCTATTTGTATCTTGTAATGTTTTTTTTATTTCTTGGCTGTATCTATACCCTACACCACCATAGTGGGGAGGGTATATTGGATTTATGCTGATGTTTGTAACTCCCAGAAATATTGGTCCAACACCCATCTTAAACTATACCGATCAACTTGGAAAAACTTGCTGAGTCGATTTAAAATGTCAATGTGGATATCCATCAAAATCCATACAAAAGGGGTTTAACGATCATAAATGTTTGAATTATGCAGGTTGGCACATAAATTTCGCCACAAATGAGTGGTAAATGAAGCCAAATCACATCTACAAATTTGGTGCAGGGGCCAAATTACCGCATTCGTGATCGAATGAGCTATCGTATTGAAAAATGATTTCGATATCGAAACTATGATAATATGTACTAAATTTCTTGCTTGATATCGAATGCCATAATCTCAAATAAGAAAATTACGATCAATTTTACTCGATATCGAATGCGGTAATTTGGCTCCAGATTGGTTAATAATTGATCATAGCCACTTTCGAAAATCACTTTAAATAGCAGAACTCGCTTAAATATGTTATAATGATGGGTCCATAATTAATCTAACCTCCCATATAAGACCCTCTCCGTTATTCACTTAAACCTCCATAATTCCTTTAAAAGTATTTATATCGAGATAAAGTATAACATACATAATATTATCGGTCCATAATAGGTAATATCTTCCATATAGCGCCCATTTCTGAAAAACTCTTATATACATATACTGGGTGTAGGGTGTCGAGTTTCTTACTTGTTTATAAAGATATAATAATTTTATATTCTTAAATGTAAAAATTAAGTTTTTCAGAAATGTTTATCGACTGATGAAGACATTTTGCGTCATGTTTTGCAAAGCTGGTCCAATGAATGGACCGTTGTGGCATTATGTGAAATATTTTTTAAATCCTTAAAATAAAATAATCTGAATGTGTTTATATATCAGGTGCTACTAAGTGCAACTGCAACATAGTTAGTCAGGTCTCCACCTTAAACAATATACAACAAAATAGTGCCGCCAATGTAATGTTTGCAAAAACATTTTCATTGTACAATGGGCAATGAAGATGGTGACTATAATCAAAGTGATAATGATGACAGACACGGATGATAATGATACAGGACAGCATGAAGCTGGTTAATGCACAATATTTACATTATTTCCCATTATAATGTTGTGTGAAATTATATTTGAAACTCATTATGGTGTAATTGCAATAGGCAACAGTAACCAAATCTTATTCTAGTACATTTCACACGGAAAGGAAAATAAACATTAAAATTTAGAATTATACAATACAACCCAGTTTTGCTATCGTTGAAACTAAAACTCAATTTCATCTCTCGTTATTCTATAATTAATACTCAAATATGAAAATACAAATTTTTGTTTTCCACGATTGAGTTAGTTTATTGATTGAGAAGTTAAAATGTAATAATTTATAATTCCACCAATTTCAACTTATTTTTAATAAATTTCATTAATAACTTATGCCACGCTGAAATTATTGTTATCATACCACAAAACTCACGATAGTAAGTGAATTTGTTGAAATAAATTTGTTGCCTACACGCAGAGAAAAATATTTCTAACATGTTATGGTCACTGTAATTATTTATTTGATTTCAACAACCATAATATGATTAGGTTACGATTTATATGACTATATCAATCATATATATTTATTTATTTATTTCGTTTTATAATTAAAGATTATACCATATAATGTTGTTCTCTATCATAAAAAAGAGCAACAAATGATGGCAAATAGATTTATCATAAACATGATTGCCACAAATATAAACATAGTTACTACAATCGTATATATGATATACTTAACCATATTATGGTTATCTAAATCATATAAATAATTACATTGTTAAAAATCTTGTAAAAATTTTTAAATTTTTGTGGTAAACATATATGTACAACTATATTTTTTCTGTGTGTGCATTTATTGTTACTCAAAGAATCTTGAAGTTTATCCACTGCACTACTAACAATTTGCAAATTGCTTCTGGTTTCTGTGTTTCGGAATACGTCCTACAAACAACCAACCAACAAAAAATTTCAATAATTTCAGCAGTCAGAGCCATACGTTCAATTTCACCACCCACGATGATGATCATTGAGATCAATATTTATAGCAATAAATGAAAAACAGCATGCTAGCAGCTTAATAATGTACTGTTCGTTCAAAACTAAATACATTTTTGCTGTATTAAAAACTTTTCGGATTAAACCCAATAAAGCAACTACAATAACGGCCATATTAAAGATGGACACAGAAATTCAGCGCTCCAATCTCACCTACTAAATACAAATACATAATTTAATAAATCGAACAAGACAATCATTATAACAAGCCAGAAAGAGTAGTCGGTCAAGCCCGACCATATAATACCCTACACCCAGTATATGTATAAAACAGTTTTTCAGAAATGTGCGCTATATGGGAGATATGACCTATTATGGACCGATCATCCAAAAATTTAGTATCATGATTTCCGTGAATATAAATATTGTGTATGTTAAACTTTTTCTCGATATATGTAAATATTTTAAAAGATTTATGGTGGTTAAAGTTGATTACGGGGAGGGTATTATATGAGAGCTACGACTAATTATGGACCGATCATAATAAAATTGTACCGTATTCCTTGTATACATATGAAATATATTTGCGTTCAGTATTATTTGGATACCAACATTTTTGAGAGAGTTATGCTCTTTAAAATTATTTTCGGAAGTGGTCTTTATATGGGAGCTACGACTAATTATGGACCGATCTGCACAAAATTTGTATATGTGATTTGGCTTCATTTGCCACTCATTTGTGATGAAATTTGTTTGTTTCCTTGCATAATTCAAACATTTATGATCGGTAAACCCCAATTTCGGGAGTACATTTGTATGGGGACCAGGTGAAATAATGAACCGATTGCCACCAGTTTCAATCCCATCCATCCTCGGGTCGAAAACAATATCACTTACCAAACTTTATCAAAATGTCTACAAAATTGCGACCTGTACTCTGCTCACAAGCTTTACATGGACAGCCAGCCAGCCAGCCAGACGGACGGACATCGTTAAATCGACTCAGAAAGTGATTTTGAGCCGATTCGTATACTTTAAGGTGGGTGTTGGACCAATATTTCTGGGCGTTACAAACATATGAACAAATCAAATATACCCTCCTTACTATGGTGGTGTAGGGTATAATTAATCATGTACATGAAAAAATAAACAAAAGAAATAATTGTAAATATTTTTCAATAAATATTTCAAATTAGGGCAATTGGCGCAGGAAAGTGGGTGGGTGTTAGATGCCGAAAGGAATTAAACTGTTTATGCATTATGCTAAAAATTGATTTTATTATTTATTAATTCAATAATTCAAAATATATATGTATATACAAGGTGGCGCAAAAGTAAACTTCCAATCAGGCGATCTTGCTGGCCAGTGCAAATCGCCAAAACGGGAGATTAGGCGCCCGGGAAATGCATCCTTCAACATATCGGTTGTGGCACGTGCAGTTGCGCAAAATTTGTAGCATTTTCTGATAGGAGGATTACTTTTGCGCCACCTTGTATTTATGTATGTACATAACAAACTGGCGCTTTAATTTGCGATTGAAAAAAATCCGGTTTATTTAAAGGAAATACACCATCGTTTTTAAATGTGTTAAAACTAGGGATGTCAGTAACGAAATACCCATCCCGAAATTAGTCATCAACAAAAATTTTAATTTTACAAAAGAATGTCGAAGAAATAAAGGTAAAAGAATTAAAATGAATTTTGGATTGCCAAACTGGAACGCACTATTAAAATATCTACAGTTTTTGGAATTTGGAAATTCCTATATAAATTGATATATAAATGATGAAGAATTTGTTACGGACAAAAATTTTGTTTAGAGAAAAATTTTTCTACTGAGAGTTTTTTGCAGCTCGAGTTCATTAAATTTAATTTTCATTAAATTATTTTTACTGAAGTTAGGAATTAAAACTTGAAAAATTTTATTATTAAAAATTTTGATAATTTTTCTTGACTGGGGATCGAACCTGTGTTGTTGAATTTACATATGTTTCGAGAAATCCCACTTTCTCTCATCAGAATTCTTTGCGTTCTACCACATGCACCACTGCGGTGCATAAAAATAATTTAATGAAAATTAAATTTAATGAACTCGAGCCTAACTAAATTATCAAGAAGTAAAAATTAACAGTTCGATTATGAAATAATAATTATTCTATAAAATGAAAAATTTAATTTCACAAACGCCACAAATAGAAATGTTACCTATTGGCAACTCAGTTCATTTGTGTTCAGACAAAATATAAAATTAAACCAATTCAAGCTGAGAGTTGCTCGAAAAAATCATTTGCTCTCTATCAAAAAAGAGAGACGTAAAACTTCGTGTGAAAAAAAACTATTTCCGAAGAAATATTTTATTCAGGTGAATCCACCTAAGCAGACAAAGGCCTTTTATTTATGCTCAAAGAGATATCAAACGATCTGGTGAGATTGCAAAAAAGCCCGGGATCCTGGATTTACATTTATGAAATCCTCCAGAATCCCGGGATTTAAAAAACCAGTCTTTTTTGGCATCCCTAGTAAAAATGTAACAATATTATTTGACTTAAAAAAAAAACTCATTAAAATTAAACAAAACACACGTTGGTTGTATTTAGTGCCAACGTAAATATTTATATTTTCCAATTCCATTAATATGAATAAAACAAATCTAATTATTCCGTCATCTCACCCACTGTACGAATAAATATTAAACAGTTTGCTAAATTTATTTTTTGCACGACTTAGCGATTGGCTTCTACTCTTTTTATTACAACTACGAGAGAATAATTGGAAAATAAATATTTTGTTAATAATTTCTTTATTGATTTATAAACATTAATTCTTTAAAATAAGCACCTAAATACAACTGTTTGTTTTAATAAGAATTTGTTATTTATCATACTCAGATAATATCTGTATGAAGATATCATTTATTAAAAAATAAATAATAAAATTAATGCTAATTTATGGCATGACGTTTTATTTCAAATTTCTAAATATAATTTCAGTTATGGGCAACTTCAAAAATTTAGAATGTTTTTTTTTTCTTTTTTGTCTGACAACAATGTCGATTTGCGTGTGTATAAACCGATATTTGAGCATGTGAAATCCGTTCGCGTTAATCATTTTTACTGCGGCTTTAAGTTAAAAATTAAAAAAAATATAAAAATTACAGTTTTTGTTAAAATTTTAAGAGGATAACACGTGTGATTAATACCCCCTTAAGGGCTACCTTAAGGCTGCCCGGGATATTATTGATCTTTTATTCCTGGCCACTGATCATTTGACATTTTGGTAATCTGAATAGCACACAAACGAAGCATGGCTGTTTTTTTTCTTTCTTTCTTTGGAAAGGGGATACATTGAAGAAGTAAAGGTGGTGAAAGTAGAAGAAAACTTTTTTATCACAACTCTGCAATTGCGCATTATGTTTGTTTTAGTGCAGCATTGCAGCGCCTCTGGTGGTGAGTAGGCGCATTATTTTTAAAGCTTGATTTTATAGCCTTTATTTAATTATTTTACTTCGGTGGGGTTTAAATGCTATAACACCGCTGTGACAAATATTAGTTATTATGGATAGAAAGAAAACTAATAATTTCAACTCATACTACAGCACCCATTTTAAATTTTTTTGCACTTTATCAGTTTAGTCCTAAACATGTTTCCATGCCATGTTTTGATATCAAAAAATGTAAAAAAAAAATGTTTTTTTTTGCGAAAATTTTCAAAAGTTCATAAAATTTTTGCGTTTAAAAATTTTAAAGTGAGTTTTCGCCTCGAAGGTACCCTTTATGAAGTTACTCACATCACGCAACACACTACCCAACTTAAAAGACAATTCAGATTGTCCGACGCAAAAAAGATACATTTTTACAAAATTTACGCTAATTTCTTTTTAGTTTGTGAACTCCGTGATACGTTATTGGTGCGCTGACACCAATTTTATATACCTCAAACTTTATAAAATTACGCAGTTTTTTAAATTCTGCATTTAAAACTTTTTTATTAAACGGCGCAAAAATCCTATGTAAAATCTGTAAAAGCTTCAAAATTCGGAAAATTTTCGTTTCACTTTTAAACCACATGCAATTTTCCACCCAGCAGCGATATCAATTTTTTTTCTTTTGTGGATATATCCTTCAAGTCTAGTGACTATATTTTGTATTGGTTTGGATCTGAAAGCTAAAAACTATTACAAAGAAAATGGAATGGAGATGAAAAAACACTTGCAAATTTCAAGTCGTTTTTTTAATTTTTCGAATTTTAGATGTCCCCCAATTCTTAAGCTGAAGACTTTTCAACTTCATATCCTTCAAGAGTAGTCATCCAAATCTTGTACAACGTTTTTTTTCAATTTTATTTTATTTTATATGTATTTAACATAATAATATTACATACATATCGTCACCTAAAATGCCCAAAGACGTAACCCTCATTCTCATAATTTTACAGGAGAAGTAAAAAACATTATAAAATGAAAACTGTTTAATTGAAAATCGCGATTTCTTCACATCTTGTCTTAATATATTATTCTTATTTCTGTAAAAAAAAATGTGGGTTAAGTCTTTTGTGTTTTAGGAAAACGTTCAAATGATGTTACGTCTTTTTCCATTTCTTGAGTAAAATCGTTAGTTTGGAACGTAGAAGCTTAAAATTTTTAAGAGCATTTTATTTTAGCCTTGTGTTCCAGATTCAATCAAAAAACGAATGTTGATTTTTTGAGGGTTAGTTACGTCTTTGGGCATTTCAGGTGACGATATAAATTTTTTAGAATTTGTAATTCAAAATTGTTGATTTAAAATGGTTTTTAGTTTTTTATTGAATATTTGCAACTAATTTAAACTTTGAGCTTCTTTGCATATGGGGGCCATTCCTACAGTTAAGGTAAAAATGTATATATTCTACACTAAAGGACTGGTAGCATAAAAACATATTTAAACTTTCAGCTAACTTTTAGTCGTTTTTTTTTTAAATACTGTCACATTTCACCACATCTAATGTTTTGTGCAAATTTACTTTTTTTAAAAATAAATATTTCGTAACCTACTTTCTATAGGTTTAATTTTTATATATCCAAATTCAACAAATATGGACTAATTATTAGCCAAAGCTTCCAAATAACTTCGACTTCCGTAAATATCTTCAATAATTATAAATCCCTTATTAATATTAACATTAAGGTGCATTACTATATACAGTGCCGGCAAAAATAATAGCACTTCCATCATTTATTTGATATTTTAAATGGCGAAATATTTTATGGACGGACGAGAGTTAAATCATTTTATTTGTTGGAAAAGGTCCTCTTTCATATGTTCGACGTCCCCTAATTGTATTCTGTATTACAATCCACAATTCACATCTAAGACAGTAAAACATGGAGATTCCAGCATTATGGTATGAGAATGCTTTTCATATTACATAGTGGGGCCAATATATTGCATATATTGGATCTAAATGCTAACATTGATATACTAAATAATGTTATGGTTGCCTATGCCATTGATTTGGGTCTTTCAACATTGACAACAATATTGAGGTCATGGAGTGGCCAGCGCAAACACCTGACTTGAATCCAATAGAGAATTTTTGGGCTGATATAACGAAAAGTGTATCTCAAATGAAACCGACTAATAATGAGGATCTTTGGGTTGTAGTGAAGTTGAAACCGACTAATAATAAGCATCTTTGGGCTGTACTGAAGGTGTCGCGGTCTACAATATCTAAAGAAAGATGTGAACACTTCATCAACCCCATGCCGAAGCACAGCGCCACCGTTATTGCCAACAGCGGTCATGCAACAAAATAATAATAAGTTATTTGTTTCATTAGCTTCATATTATTTGTGTTTTTTTTTATTTATTTGAAATATAGTTTAATTTTTTAAAATCTATAATGAATAGTGCTATTTTTGTACCGTCCAAATTTTGATGCTTCACTAGAAATTGTAAATCTTTTCAATAAAAGTTACGCAATTTTTTTTGTTGTACAAATTATTGACATATGTGTCATGGGAATAACTAGGGAACTAAATCGAAGAAAAATTCATATGTACAGTCGAATCCTGCCTTCAGTGCTATTTTGTTTGCCGCAGCTGTATATATTACTAACGCTACTCAATGTCTTGAAATTGTGTTATCATTATATTTATGATCATTGTATTCAGTTTAAGGGAATGATTTTTATAAAAGAAACCGTGCGATTTTATAAGAAAATCCAATTTAACCTAAATTGAATGAAAAGTAGTAAACAATCTCGAAATGAGATAAATTATTTAGCATAAGTCAACAAATTGCCAAAAGTTTATTGCTAGGAACAGAACTGGAACGAACGACGAATTCCGCCCTACACGACAAATTAGTTGTCAATAATTTTTAATAGCTAATGTTTATATTTTCGTATAACAGCTGATATATAGGCAGTGTGACCATATTTAAAAAAGTATATAAAATAAAAAAATAAACATTAACAGAAACACAGATAAAAAAAATTGTTATAGCTAATTTTTTTGTATATTTATTTTAAATTCAATAAAGTAAAAAATAAAACAACAACTAAAGTTAATAAAAAAAAATAAATTAAAAAATTAAAGTTAATTTTTAACATTATTTACTGAAACATTAAAAACTAAAACGAAACATGGTCACCCCGTATTGTCTGTTTGTCGTTCTCCCGGGGTAAGAAATAGAAAAACACACTATTTTAGAGTTCGCCGCATATGACGTATTAAGCCGACGCCGTTATTGTGTGTATTTTCATATACACAAATATGTTTTATTTTTAGAGACGAATATTCGTGACCAAAAATTCGTCGTACGTCCCAGTTGTGTTTATAGCATATGGTTAGTGTTTGCCTAAATACTCTGTTAATACTTCTTATATAATGTAATGTTTGATTACAGAGCGGAATGATTGTCGCGTTTTAGATCATGAAAATGTCCACATACTATTATACATACAAACAAAGCAAAATACATACAATACAATAAAAATAAATAAATCATATTACTTAATTATTAACCCCCTTATTCATAAAAACTGACAACATGTTTATAAAACAAATTTCCATACAAAATTTGCTTTACAAACCTCTTATAAACCTGTTGTAAGTTTCATGAATAAGGCCATTAATGTTTACTATTGAATACCGATTTATCTTCATAATTTCTATATCCTAAACCAAGGTATATTGGATTTGTGCTGATGTGTATAACGCCCATAAATATTGGTCCAACACCCACCTTAAAGTATACCGATGGACTCACAATCACTTTTTGAGTCGATTTGACAATGTCCGTCCATCAGTCTGTTCGTCTGGCTGGCTAACTGTTCATGTAAAGCTTTTGCGCCGCCTACAGGTCGCAATTTTGAAGATATTTCGATAAAATTTGCTACATGATATTTTCCGGCCCAAGGACGAATGGAATTGAAACTGAAAGAAATCGGTCCATTAGTTCACCTGACTCCCATACAAATGTCCACCAACCAACCAGCCATCCAAACAAATTTCTTCACAAATGTGTTAAATGAATACAAATCACATCTACATTGATCATTGCTGTTAAGACCCACTTCCGAAAATCACTTTAACGACAATAAATCTCTTAAATACGTTGGTATCAAAATAAAATTCAACACCAATAACTTTCATGTATACAGACATTAGTACACCGAAATTTATAATGGTCGATCCATAAATAGTGTAAAACTCCTCTCGGTAATTCATTCCATAAATCTTTTAAAAGTATTTAAATCGGAATAAAGTTTAACATACATAATATTTATATTCACAAATGTCATGGCACTAAATTTGAGGATGATCGATCCATAATAGGTCATATCTCCCATATAGCGCCCATTTCCAAAAAAAAAACTGTTTTATACATAACTGGGTGTAGACTATTATATAGTCGGACTTGACCGACTATACTTTCTAACTTGTTTGTGTAAAGATGAAACACAACCCATTTAAATCAAAAACATTCATTCACGTATTGATACATATTGAAATAATAAAAATCTTAAAGGCCTATATGAAGTGAAATACAATGCAATCAATCAATTGTGTTTATATTTGAGCCACTCGTTAAACAAATGATAAACTACAATCAGTAAAGGAAAACATGAGCAGAGAAGTATATTTAAACGAATCACCAATATTAACAGACGGACGGACAAATCTACATAGACTGTCTAAGAATTTTTTAATAACCTATTTGAGTTATTTTCGGAAGTGTACCCAATATAGAGGCTGTGGTTAAATGTGTAACGAGCGAAATACCGTTTTCGGATTTCTCCTTATAGATACGAAGCTTGTTTTGGCTGAATTCTGCATAAGGATTTCTATAAGGATTTATGTATCATAGACGCATATTCTGGATAAACATTTGTATGTGGACTAGGAGAACACAATGGCCGATTCTTACCATTATCTACAGGAAAACTAAAGAAAAAGGCAAAACATGTCTGAAAAATATCAAGGTTGTCTGAAATTTTGTTCTATATATGATTCCAATACAGCGATTATACGCATTTTTTTAACACCAATAATATTGTTTGAACAAAGAATATATGGGAAAATTTGCACTCCCTTAAGTCCTTCTCTCGAGGATCTATCGGGCAGATGACCACATAGCAAGACTTTCCCAGAATGTTTTTTAGATAGAACTTTAAGTTGGCAACATTTTTTTAACTGACAATGTCAAGTGATTTATGAAATAATGTACAACGATTTATATGTCTAATAAGTATGTACGAGGGCGGTTCGGAAACTTCTTAGCCTAGCACAGAAACATTTTTATTTTTCAGAATAATCTCCAGAAACTTCAATACACTTTGTCCAACGCTTATTTAGCCAATATATCCCTTGATTGAAATAGCTTTCCTCAAGGCCTTCAAAATAGTGGTTAACAACTGTAATTGCATCTTCATCTTTGTGGTAAAACGCTTGCTAGCTAGGAATTTTTTTTAGATTTGGGAACAGGTAAAAGTCACTGGGAGCTAAATCAGCAGACCAAGGTGGGCGGTCAAGCAATTCGTACTTTAATTCGTTGATTTTAGACATGAGCAATTTTTAATAAAATTTGTAATTCCCACAACAAACGAAAATGTATTTTAATGAATTTTTCATTTAAATACAACACAAACTGCTAAAGATAAAAAAGATCTTCTAGGTGGTTGGTAGATTATTCGTTTAGTCGTTTGGCTTTAACTGTTTTTGTTTTTAATGTTTGTTGCCTCAGTACAATACTATGCCAAAGAAATTGGGCTCTTGCTGTTGATAACATTATAATGATCTTCATTTTTGTAATAATGATCATTATTTGTATAATGATGAGGATAATTATCATAAAATTCAGATTTGTTAATGTTACAAACGAGTTTAATGGCGCTGAGTTTGTTGGTGCCAATGAGGCGCCACATTTATCAATGATTTTGCTGTTTGTTCTTGTTGTGGTAAATCATTGTGCTTGTTAACCCTCTGCAACTGACGTGCACTAATTTTAACAAAACTACTGACGTGGGGTCTAGCAGACCCATTTTTAAACTTACTTCCTATGGTAAAATTTCGAACTGACATCTTCTTATGGCCAGTTTTTAACTTGATATTTAAATACGAAATTAGTTAATTTTTCCTTAAACTTAAGTTGTATTTAAATACGGTTTCATTTTTTCTCAATTCTCAAATTAAGTTTGGTATTTAATTATGAAAAAAGTATGGTAGCACTATTAAGTGTCAAAAAAATATAAACAACTTCTTCATTTAACAGCTGATTTACTATTTAGTCTACAAATTGTTGTAAACTAAATGGACAACAGCTGCACCATTCATGTCCTCTTTATCTAAATTCATTGTTTTAGTTGATATTAGTTGATATTGATAATAATAAGCACAATGTTTTTTTATTGAATATTTTTGTCAAATAATAAAAAAAACTTCAATGCGAAATTTTCATAATTTGCAGAACTGTCAAAATCATATGGTAGTATGGAAAACTTAAGTTGTATTTAAATGGACGTAGTCAGTCATTTATGTTGTATTTAAATATGATCTATAAAAATGAATTTGGTATTTAAACAGAACTGCAGTTTAAACACAATTTAATTTTTAAGTTAAAAACTGGCCATTAGTCTTATTTATTTATAACAATTAATAGTTTTCAAGTTGATTGGAGTTTCGACTAATTATGGACCGCTCACAATAAAATTGTACGGTGTTTGTTTAATATTATTTGGATACGAACATTTTTAAGAGAGTTATGCTCTTTAAGGTGATTTTCGGAAGTTTGATTATATGGTAGCTACGACTAATTATGGACCGATCATTATAAAATTTGTAGATGTGATTTGGCTTCATTTACCACTCATTTCTGATGAAATTTGTTTGGATACTTGCATAATTCAAGCATTTATGATCAGTAAGCCCTAATTTCGGGAGGACATTTGCATGGGTGAAATAATGTACCGATTTCCACCAGTTTCAATCCCATCTATCCTTGGGCCGAAAAAATTTCATGTACCAAATTTTATCGAAATATCTTTAAAATTGCGACCTGTACTCTGCGCACAAGCTTTACATGGACAGCCAGCCAGCCAGACGGAAGGACGGACATTGTTAAATCGACTCATAAAGTGATTCTAAGCCGATCCGTTTACTTTAAGGTGGGTGTTGGACCAATATTTCTGGGCGTTACAAACATATGCACAAATCCAATATACCCTCCCCACTATGGTGTTGTAGGGTATAAAAAAGAGACTTGTAATGAATTAAAGGAAGATATTATAATCTTTATATAACTATAAATTCGTAAGAATTTACAAAAATTTACACATATATATTGCAATTGAAAAATTTTATTAGATCACGTACAACTTTTACAAAAATGTTTACAATATTTGCAAAACACAACATTGTTCCGCTTTTCTGCCCATGTCTTTATTTTGGAATTTTTTTGCCACTCATCTCAAATTTTCTTCGTTTACGTTTGTTCTGAAAAAATAAGCTCAGATATAGTATCTCAGCCAGCCATATGAGTCCGAAAAGTGTCTTTTCTGACACCTTTTCCGGAACGTTCATGCTCTTTATGAGCCCAAAAAACAATCATTATTGCTCCGAAAACCTTCAATAGAGGGTCATTACATTCGAAAATGGTCCGTCAGAAAGACTTCTTAGATAATGTCAGAAAAGAGTCTTTTATGGGGATTTTTTTTTTGTGCTCAGAAAGAGCTCTTAGATAATGTCAGAAGAGAGTCTTTAATGAGGGTTTTTTGGGCTCAGCAAGAGCTCTTACATCATGTCAGAAAAGAGTCATTGCAATTTTAAATACAAAAAATAAAAAGTTCAAATTTTGTTTAAATTGTTTTTACTTAAACAAAAAGGGAATTCATTTACAAATAAACTAAATTAGAAATCGAAAAAATTAAATAAATTGTATTTACAGTAAAAAAAAAAAAACAAAATGGAATTCATTTAAATAAAATATATAAAAATTAAAAAAAAAAAAAATAATTTTTTAAGCAAATTTTTCTTTCGCTTCGAAAATGCTTTTGAGTTGGACTCTTTTCTGGCTCCTTTTCCGGAGAGCTCCGAGAATGCTCTTTTTTTGGACTCTTTTTTGACTCCTTTTTCGAAGCGCGCCCAGAATGGTTTGTTGGGATAATGTGTAAAGAAAACAGCGTATAAAATGTTTTACTTATAGATGTAGAACTGAAATTTTCGTCATCCGGACTTTCTTCAGTAGCTCGGTCATCTATAAAAAAAACATTTAATTCTACACATCTTATAGAATAATTCGTATTTATAAACTTACCGTTTTTTTTTTGTAAATATTTTAGCATTGTTTTTTAAATTTTCTATATTTGCACTCGTACTTCTTACAATTGTAAGTATAGTAATGAGCAAAAGAGATATATCATTACTCAATACTAATACATATAACTTATTATTGTCGTAAAACCAATTTACTCTTAAGTTCAAAATTATTTTAAAAATGGTGTCAACTGAAAAATATTTAAAAATCGTCAAATTAAAGGTAAAAATCGCCATGTCGTCAAAATGCCATTTTCGTCACCAAAAATCGTCAAAATGACGATAAGTCGTCAAATCTTGCAACCTTGGCGAAGGTACGAACAAATTTTGTTTTTGCGGTGTCTGTCAGACTACGACGTCAGTTGCAGAGGGTTAAACATCGAAGATTATTCATCAATTTTTTTGTTATTCTTGTTGTTGTTGCTGTTATTTTATCAAGCGGATCAATTAATTACTCCACTAATCGATTATTTGTTTATGTTCGTCTCTGATGTATTTGTTCCACGTAAAAATAATTTCAATAAGTTTTGTTCTTGTAGGGTTTTTTCTTCGTAGTTTTATTTGTTCAAATGAAATAAATACTTTTTTGTGTTGTAGTTGCTGAATGATTTCGTTTAATTTAATTTTATTGAAATCCTATTTCAGCATTGTTGTAGTTTTTTTTTTATTTTAGAACCTTCTGCATTGGTAACAATTGGCTTTAATAATGTTTTAAATGTCTGATTTAAAATTATTAGTGATTTATTATGTGAACTAATTTTTCTTTAATCTTGTTTAGTAAAGTTTGATTCGACATCTGTTTGGCGTTAATAAATTGTTTTAAATGTTTTTTGGAAATATATATTTCAGAAACTAACATATGTCATTCGCCAATAATTAATGGCATATTTTAATAAATTCTTTGCATTTAAAAAGTTTTATAGTTTTTGTAAAATATATAATAAATTAATTAGTCAATATTTTCTATTGTTGTATAATAATTTTTAAGCGCTAAAAATCTGTCATCAATTAACACTTTTTAATGTCGACCACAAATAACAGAAACTAATAAAAAAAAATCAAAACTATAAAATCGTCATTTCTTATGAGAAATTTACGAAGTGTTGCACTTGTTTAATAAATTACTATTTAATACTATTTACTATTTTGAAAGATTATAATAAAAAGGAAATCAAGTATATCAGTTAAAAAATCAATCTTCGATCTGTGCAATCAGTCTGAATGTTCAACATACTCGTATATTTAAACGTTATTTCTCATTTCATTAAAACACTATTTATTTTTTTACTCTTTCAGTTTCTTCATCCCTGGCAACGACATCTTACCTCTATTGGTAGAGGTTGAACACTAGGAGATTCTTTAATCTGATAAGTATTTTATCGATTAAATTGAAAATTGAAATTTAAAGTTATTATTTATGTATATTGCTGGTTTTTCTCTATTCCAGATTAAAGTTTGATTTTAAAATCGTCACACAAAATGGAAGCACACCCTTAACAATCTTATACTATATATGGCGCAGAAAAACAGACTGCTGAAAATTCTTATAACAATCATCAAATTTGAATTTTAAATATGAAAATATTTTGATGTCGATGTAGCTTTTGTTGTAGAATAGAATTAAATTATACTTGTTTCTATATTTAAAAGATTTATCCATAACACTAAAACAAAAACGATATTTATTGTAATTTTATGTCCAGACCCCCTTATTCATGGAAATTTGCTTTATAAACCTCTTATAAACTTGTTGTAAGTTTTATGAATAAGGGCAAGAGTTTTTATATGCACCACCAAAAAAAAGGATTATATTGAGTTTATCATTCCGTTTGTAACACATCGAAAAATATCTTAGAACCAAAAAGTCTATATATTCTGGGTCCTTAGTTTTAAAATCATCTAGCTATGTCCGGCAAGATAGAGCTTTAAAAAAAACTAACTTCTTTCAATATTACGCAGATAATATCATGAAATTTTGCAGACTTTATTTTTATTATTATCAAAGGACCAGTCCCCATGCAAATGTCTTCTTTGAATATGGCTATTTGGTATGTAAATGACTACAGAAAAGTACAAAAGTAGCATTAATACACTTCCGAAAATAATTTAAATGCACAATGATCAAGTTGATACTTGACAAAAATTCCCACAACAATCAACATAGAAGAAGAGCGAAGAAAATAAACAAAAATTTCTGTCTGTCTATTAATTTCACAACTCTTTTAGGTTTAGGCAAGTTCAAAGCAGAATGAGCAGAATGTCTGTCTTTCAATTTCTCAACTATAGAATGGGACTATGAACGACTACTTACAGATAAATAAGTATTTTGTTAGCACAAATATATATTTACTAGATGGCATTTGCGCGCGCTACTGCGCCACCAATTAAAATTAATTTGAAAGAAAGGCATTACACAAATCATGTAGTGGATCTACATTATGAGTAGTCTTAGTCATGCCATCATAGTTTTAGTAAGATTGGTCCAGAGGTCTGGCCTTCCTGGCAAGCTTTGTAATTAATTAAAAAAATAGGACGTTAGAGTAGGCGTGTTCATACCAACTCAGAAACCTTTCCGGGCTCATGCACAACAACTTTACCAAAGATAATCACATGATCACATACATAGTTTACGATTCTATAAAGGACATACATACAAACATTTATTTTTTAAGATGGGGCATGAAAGCGGGCGTGGCACATAACATTTTTATTTTTACCTCGCCTTCAGTAAGATGTGTCTACAACTTGTTTGAAGTAAATCTGTAAAAAAGCCATGCAGAAGCAATTAATCAATTTTAAAAAAGTGGGCGTTAAAGTAGGCGTGGTTCTACCAACTCAGAAACCTTTCCGAAATGTAATCTATTAAAACAAGTCAACAATTGTTATAAACAAAATTAAAAAAAAAACTGTAATTTATATTTGTAACATTTGAAATAAAAATTGTATTGTCACCTTGAAAAAATTTAGCACTTATTTTTTCTTCTATAAAACATTTTAGCATTTAGTTTTTGAAGTTTTAGCATATTGTGAAATTCATTTTCTGGCAACACTGTTCGAGTGTTACCTTGCACCAGTGATGTTAGATATTTTTTTCGAACTATTGTCAAAATTTGAAAAAAAAATCGTCATTAGTTTGGAAAAAAAAACGTCAAAAAATCGTCATATAAAAACATCGTTTGTTTATTATTATTAGTTTGGGATCTATAGACGGCTAAACGGCTGAACCGCTTTGCTTTAAATTTTCACAGTATATTTCTGTATGTCTGAAAGGAGCTATAGGCTACTTTTTTTTGAAATTTTAAGTGGGCGTGGTACCTCCCATACAAAGTTAATTTTAAAAATCAAATACTTAGGAAACTATAATAGCTATAGTACTCAAATATTGCATGAGCAATTCCATTGTTTGTTTAAATATTTGCGGAAAAAATTAGAGTAGTAGCGACAGGGGGCGTGGCACCTCCCATATGATGATAATAATGAAATATATGGTATACAATAAGATATATGGTACGGTTATTCTACCATCAATATTAATATTTAGGACAATAATGGGCGGACTATCAATAGTGGGCATGGCACCGCCCATAGATATGATGACAAATTATATATAGGGAAAGCTAGATCAGCTATCAATATTAATATTTAGGACACCAATGCGCTGACTAGCAACAATAATAAGTAAATGTTAAAATTTGTATACATTTGAAACCCTTATCTATATATAAAAGTGAATGTGTGTTTGTTGGTTTGTATATTGTAATAAGATTTAATTTAAAAGGAAAACTGTAGGTTTTCATAACTCAATAAATACCGTATTTGCCGGACGATAAGACGCACCTGGTTACTCTGAAAATTTGACCTAAAATCAGGATGCGTCATATCGTCCGGCAAATACGGTATATTTGTTTAACTTTAAACTTTTTATTTCATTACGGTACGGGTGGCGAAGCACACCGGGTTTTAGCTAGTTAAGTATAAAATGATACAAAACCAAAAAATATTAAATTTGTAATACTTATACATCCAAATGTAACACATATTAACATTTAAAATAAACTTTACATACATATGTATGTATGTCACGAACTCTACAAGTATATATTAGAAATATGATTTCTTACAATATTGTTGGAAACATTGCAACATTCTGAAGAATTATTTTTTAAAAATTCTTTTCATAGCAAAATTCCATCCAGAGTTTTTGTTTCTAACCGATTTCTAATCTTAGTTTTGTTAAGATTTATTTGGCTATTTCTTTCAACTTTAGCTGATTATTTTGATTTGGTTTATTATTTTGTAACCTTATTACATTACGTTTGTGTATATAGTAGTCTCTTTCTGTTCTTAAGCTGGAGGTCCATACCAAGCGTTTACGCGTCTCACGCGTTCTAAGCAACTGTCAAAAAGTAGAATCAATGTAGCCGTATGTTTTAAGTTACACACATAAAAGCTTAAAACGCGAAAAGTTCATTTACTTTCTACTTTTGAAAGCGTCGCAAGCGTCGAACAGCTGACATTGACAAATGCAAAGCAAATTTATTGTAAAGGTGATGCCACTTAAAAAAAATTACAGTTGAAAAAACATTTTTTATATGAAATTGACAAACAAACCGATAAAAAAAACTACATATAAAAGTAAAATTAAATTATTTTCTTGGTTGTTCTTGAAATGTTTTACCATTTTAACGAACTGAAATGTTTTACTATCAAACGATACCAGATTAATGAAAGCACACATACGTAATTGTAAGTAAAATATTTTTTTTTTACCACTTCCGAAAATTGCATTAACCTACGTTAATATCTTAGAAATATCGATATCGAACCGAAATTTTTATTGATCAGTTATATGAAAGTTAAAAATGTTTTTTGCTTTCGGATTTAGCCGTCATACAATTTTGCATAAACAGTTCTGCAAATGAAGGCAACTAATGATATCTCATGTTTCAAGCAATTTGTGTTGATTTTAAAAAATTGTTTACCATTTATTTTATGATCCGCACAGTAATATGCAACGTATACTTAATATTGAATGTTTATTAAACACTTATACGATGTGTTGTCATATGTAAAACTGCTAGTTTACCAATACTAAAGCCATTTAATAATATTTGACTAACAAATAAAACATCGATAAAGAAGTAGAAACCCATAAACAGATTCATTAAACAGATGTAAATTTCGTTGCAATTATTGCTCTCTAGCAACCAATACTAACATTCCCACTTTCCGCATGCAGACAAATTAAATCGTACTCATGGTGAAATTAATTTACAAGGTGACAGCATAGCGCCAGCTGATTATTTTTTGCTCTATTCATGGCGAAATTGAAAATGTCAAAAACTTGTTTACAAATAGTCAAAGTTTATATAAAAACGTTAAAAAATTATTTTGTATTTGAAACAAGTAAGTTTTTGTCGCCGTTTTATCTGCGTAAAATAGTTTAAACGTGATAAAGAACTATTTTATATTAAATAGTGTGTTTGTTTTTTTAGTTTTCTGTTCTGTTTTCTGTTTTTATTCATGTCTGTATGTTTGTTTTCTTTATTTTATGCCAGAAGTGTTTGACGGTAACGAAAGTATTACACAAACAAAAATGCCTGTCGTTTTTGGCTTGTTGTAAATGCTGTAGCAATGCTGTCACCTTGTAAATTAATTTCACCATGATCGCACTCTATGTTGGTTGTAGATCAAAAAGTACGTTCAACTAAGGTAAGTGGCGGCTATTTTAAATTGTTGTAATTAAACCAATTAAGGCTGCAAAACATAATTATACACTGAAAACTCTATGAAATTTCTATAATCTAATTTAAGACAAATTTTCTGTAAGCCTTAAGGTACAATATATCTTTTTGAATATAACAATTATTGTATTAGTTAGTTATGAATTCAGTAAAACATTTTTGGTTGAGGTATTTTCACATGTTTGTCGTAAAGACACCCTTCTGAATAAGTGGCAATGGTAAGTACCAGAGATCAGTTATGTGTACTGAAAAAGTGAGTATACTCGAATCATGACTTGTAATTTATTGTACTTATACGTACTCATACTTTAAAGTTTGAAGTATTCATTATATTCATACTTAATCTCATGTATGATCTTGTTTATTTAGATTCTCCTTAACTCAATGTACGTAGACGATAAAAAAAAACTAAGTAGGACTCGCATACACTCATGTGCGTGTCGTTCATTTTTTACAGCCTGCTTGTAAAAATTATATAAAATAATAAATGTTATATTTTCCCCAATATGTTTTCCTATAAACTTACTTGTATGTTTTTAGATTTCCCTTTTACTTATTTTTGTATAAATACCTAACGGATTAAGCTGAAAATGTTTTTCAATGTCTTAACTGAGTTGAATACTTTATGAGTATGTGAGTATTTTTCTTAAAATGTAAATCTAAATATGGGGTAGTACTCATACTTATATCCACTTGCATTTATAAGTCAACGTTGTTGTGAGTTTGAGTAACTCAGAGTAGTTAAATTGCAATGATGTAAAACCACTTATACTTAAAATGTTATGAGTAGTTGTGAATCGTCAAAAAACGATTCATTGCCGATCATAAATATTATTATTGTATCTTTATAATATTAGTCGATATATGTTTTTGAAGATAATAACGAAATGCAATATAATTGTAATTGTAATTTTAGAAGATACTAGCTAAACCCAGTGTGCTTCGCTACCCACCCCCACCCCGCTCGTTTTAAATAAAATAAAATTACACGTATTTATATATTTACAAACAATTATTTATTTAATTTTAATGCATTTATTGCAATGCTTTAGGTTTAGTTTGCCCATCAGGAGCATACACATATACACGGGATATTAACCTGGAGCTTTGTTAACAGTCAACGCAAACGCTAACCGAACAGGAAAAAATTGTTTAAAATCGAATGATAAATCTGTTGGTTACGTAGCAAAAGTACATCTGTACCTTTATATTTGCCTGTTATAATGGTCGCTTCTACTAAATTATTTCTCAGTTTTTTTTTACTGCAAGTCGAGTGCCATTGCAAAACCATGATGATCAATTATACGCAGTAATATAATTGGCACTCCAATTTTAAGTTGTAGCACATGTGGTGGAAAGCCTGGCACATCGAGTGAATTTAAGAACTCAACAGGATAATTAACGGCCTTACGCGTTTCTTGATTGATTTGACGCATTTCAAAGTGATTTTTCCATATGGAAAAATAATAGGATACTGAAGCTATGTCCACTTACATAGTCAAGAATTTATTATTTCGTAAGAATATCCTATTGTGAAAATTTAATGACGATCGACCCAGTAGTTAAGACTATATTACGAATTTTAATTTTTCTAAAAGGGGGCATGGTCCCAACCACTTTTCTTCTGGTACGTATATCTAATTATGCCAATATCATATATACCTAATATCATCGACATAGGTAAAAAAATGACAAAATATGGCGATTTAAATATTTGGGTTATATGGGTAGTGCCACTCTCGTTTATCCAATCAAAACTTCATATGGGTTATTATTCCTTCCAGAGTCACAATAAGTTAGTAAGATCGGTCCTCCTATTAATCACAAACACACAAAAAGACAGACAAGCATTAATTTATATATATATAGATTTATTTTAATAACTTGTACATAATTCCTTGCAGAATGAAAATGCTTTTGGTCAACATTATAAAAACTTATAACAAATCAGTACGACCGAATCAAACGTGCATCAACAACATTCTACACTTACATACATTTCTTCATCACAAATGCACAAATATTTTGTTGCACATGTGCAAACACATTATAAATTCTTCATGCATGTTTTTTTTTTTTTGTTAATGGAACTAATATTCAATCTGTTCCATACTGTTGACTACAGTGTCAACAAGTCGTAAGCAGAATTAATGTTGCGAAACAAATTGCATGCAACAATATATGAACAGTGAAGAAAAAGTCCAATAAAACTTATACAGCCCAATCATGAATAAAAATTCCGCGGCAGTTTATTCCCTTTTACCATTTTTACTATTTTAATTCAATGCTAAACTCCCGCAGATTTTTTATTCATGATTGGGCCGATAGATTGAATATAAATTTTTACTTTATTTTTCTGGTTTGGTCATTACATTTCATTCAATTTATGCATTACATATTTTATTGCCTTTTAAAACCTTAAGGTTGTAATGCTCTCTATAAGAATATTTTGTGACAGTCCAATAAAAAAAAACAATAAATCGCGCTTGTAAAAAACAGTAAACTGCTCAAAGTATTAAGGCAACAATGCTGGAAAACAACATAAATTTGTCAATTATCTGTGTAAGATGTTGACAGGTTATTATGCCGCTGTATGTGTTGGAACACAATTTCCAGCGGGAAAAATTGCAAATGATTCCATTTGAAGGCCTTGTAGAACCTGTTTACACATCCTAAAAGATTCGATAATAATTTCACTATGCCTTCTCTCAGTAGATGTTCTAGTAGGCGTTTCAAACACATTGAAAATTGCATTTCAATAAGAAATATAAATTTTTTATGGAAATTTGCTTTATAAACCTGTTGTAAGTTTTTATGAATAAGGGGATTAATCCTTTATGAAAGCTTGTACTGTAAAGTAAACGTGAAGCATTTATATACGAGTACATGTGATTTTGGTAATTAATTTATTTTACTTTCCTTAATGAAATTATTAATTTAGCAGACCTTCAGTTACGCCTTCTCTTAGTACATATTACTTCTAAAGTAGGCCTTCTATCAGGCATTTAAGCAGTACACGCAGAGAAAAAACATGGCTGGACATGGTTACGACAACTACACTGTATTTTTGGTAACAATATATTGTTGTGATACACAAATACTTGTTATTTAAATTTGATTTTAACAATAATTTAGTTACTATAAACATTTGTATGTTTATCACAATTATATAATTGAATATGGTTCACTGAAACATAATTACTTAGAAAAAAATGTTTACCACAACTATTGAATGATAACTATTTAAACATATTATGTTATTTACAACTATTTGATAAGTTTCATTACCCGATAAGTTTCTATATTTGTACCCATATTATGTTTAAAATGCAAACAAATTATGTTTAATTTTAATAATATTTTGTTTTTACCATTTGTAGAATGCTTTTGCATCAGTTCAGTGGTTTGTCTGCCTGATATCAGATTATTTAGTTGGATTTAAATGTTTCAATAATTAAAAAAAAACAATTCGTATTCAAAATATACTAATTATTACTACAAAATACACAACTTTCTAAGAAGTCTAAAATACCTAAATAAAGTATACATAAAATAAATAATTTGAAATTTCTTAAAATAAATTTCTCTAAATAAAAATATTAAACATAACTACAAATAAATGTAATTTTTTTACGTACGTTGAAAGTACGCAAATATTTATTTCGATCTACAAAAATATTAACTAGTGCTTTTGAGTTTAAAAAAATTGTAGAAATAATTGCGATTAAACGAAATACTAAAATAAATGCGTCTTCATATGAAATAATGCTTTAACTAGTACCTACCATTGCAAAATTTTGCATTCATATTATGGTACTTACAAAATCATAATTTGACAAATAGTAAAAATAAAATGATATTAATTTAACATATTATGATAAAATACTATCATAATATGATTACTTTAAATCATAATATGATTATTATATATCACAATATGATTATTCTATATCATAATGTGATTACTTAAGAAAATAATATGATTATTATATATCATAATATGCTTCAGATCACAATATGGTTATTTTATATCATAATGTGATTACTTCAGATCATAATATGATTACTTTAGATCATAATATGATTACTTTAGATAATAATATGATTAATTTAGATCATATTATTATTACTTTAAACTGGTTATCTTGGATCATAATAAGATAATGTATGACAATTTTATGATTATAATATTAGGTTATAATATGATGTTATAATGTCAAATTATGATTAACAAGAAAATATTTTAATGAAATAATAAAAATAATAATTAATCATAATACCTTTGATATTTTATGGCACTTTTATTCAACATAATATGTTTTAACTACAATCACACATATTATCATAATATGTTGCTTTTAGATTATGTTTACCACAACCATGTTTTTGCCCTGCGTGTAGAGAGTAGGCAAGAACTTGTTTGCCAATTACACATTTCCTTGCGACTGAAACATAAGGCCGTCTGAAGGGCCTCTTTACAGCTTCCTTTTCTCGCTGGGTTGGGTCAACCGGCTACAAACTACATGCACATACTTACATACCTACGTTTACAATGATAACACTTTAATATAAGGATTCAGAGTATGGCAAGTCATAAATCTTAAATCTAATTTAGCGTTATTTTGTGACTGTCATCATTCTTAAAATTGACCATTGAAATTTTAAAAGTCCAACTTATAAACGTTTCTAATTAATTTAAAATAAAACTCAATAATGCATTCTGAGTTTATTTTGCATTTATCAAAATAATGGTAAAAATAAGTATTTGAAATGTAAGTGTTAAAACAGCTGGATATTATTGTTAATTTATTTAATAAATAAAAGCAAAAATAAAACAACAATAACCGTAAATGATATTCAATATTCAAAGACATGAAATGTAAATAAAAATTTATTAAAACACATATAAAAACTATAAACAGATTTTTACTAAATGATCAAGATAACGAACGTATTGAAAATATTTAATAAACTAATAAAAAAAAACAACTGTATTCGCCAACTTATGTGTCTCAAGTTTCTTTGCATTCGGTTTACAAACATCAGCACAAATCCAATATGCCCTCCCCACTATGGTGGTGTAGGGTATAAAAAATTTATATGCAATTGTTTTTTCAAGATTTTCTTTTTACATAAGAGTGAACAAATATATTTTGTGTAAGTATTATAATGAAATGTATTATAAAAGAATGATTATTCAAAACGACCATTAAATTTGAAAGATTGTACTACCTTGTCAAAGCCAGCACCCACTGTGCGGCGTGTTGGTTTAATAAATTTTGTGTTATCAATTTTAATTATCAGTAATAGTCTTAACATGAGCTGGTTCACATACATACGTCTGGAGAACAGTGGAAGCAAATAAATATTTAATATTTTTAATATCATCTGGAAGAGCATCGAGTTCTTCAGTGATATTTGGTGTAAAGCATCGACAGAGTCACAAAAAAACCATACAATAAACCAGCACGTGACTTTATTTATTACAATAAACGCCTTTAAATTGTTTTATTCATTTAGTTTATATAAATAAAATAAAAAAGAATACCATTCGTGACACACAGCTATGTATGTAGCTAGTTAGAATAAGCGTATGTGGGTTTTCTTGTTTTTTGTTTATTCTTCGGTTTTTGGTAACCTGAGATCTTGAGGGAAGAGTTGTAATTAGAAATGATATAAAAATTTTAATAAGCATAAAATTTAGTATGTCGCCTGTTTCCGGTTGTTGTTTTTATGTTCAGAGACCTACTGAGATGTTGTAGCGCTATGCTGCAGTTTACCTGCAGTAGATTACTTTGCATTATCTGATAATTTTACACAATGTTTATGAAGATATTTAGTATATTAAATCTATAATATATTTTAAAGTAGAATTAATAATTAATTGTAATACAGTCAAACCTCGATATAACGACCCTCACTATATCGAATTCCTCGATTTAATGAACGCTCCATAAGATTTAATACAAAATAAACCCCTCTATTACGACAACATTTGTCAATAGCCTCGTTATAACGAATTTTCAGTCACTGCAGACTAACGAAATAGAATGAATTATTTACCTCTATTCAACGAATTTTGTCAACTTACAGCCTTTTCATAACGATTCCCATCAATTAATTCAAATTATATGAAACAGATACATACAAAATTATTGTGTTTGCAACGACAACGTCTCGACAACCTACATTCGTAGTCGACAGCAGCATACATTAGACTAACGGCTGAAATATTCGAAGAAAAATTTATTGTTGCCAAGAGCTTGTATGCTTGTTGCAGCATGGCAGATGATGATTAATATACAAAATTTTGTATTACCTCGTTATAACGAATTGAAGTGCAACTTCATCTCGATATAACGAACCTCATTGTAACGAATTATTCCATATAACGCTTTTTTTTCTAATCCCCTTTAAGATTCGTTATACCAAGGTGGAACTGTAATTCGAAAAATGTGAAACCATGCTGCTTATTGCTGCTAACGTTAAACCTAATGTACCGCCTGGCCCACGATGTCGAACGATAGCGTTCGCTTAGATAAGACTTAAGACACAAACTTTTTATCGTATCTATTTTCTTACTCAATCAAGTTTGTTTATTCCACAATCAAGTTTGTGTCTTAAATCTTATCTAAGCGAACGTTGAAAATCTGAATGGCTCATATTTATTTCCTAAAGGATGAAGAATTTGTAACAGGGATTAATTCAATCTAATCCACCAATATATTCATACCCAGCAAAAATTTTACTTACATTCTTAATTTTAATGACTTCCAGAATTCATTATTTCGTAACTTTATTCGCCACTTTTTGTATTATTAATTATATATTAAAGAATTACCTTATATATATGTATATATATCTTAAAAAGGTCATAATTATAAAATCCAAAAAATGTACTTCAAATAAATAGATTTAAAGAAGTTAGTCCGATTTCACACGTTTTAATTCTGACTCTACAAGGCAAGTAATGTTAGATGAGAAGGGAAAGAAAATAAAAGGTAGACATACTTGATGTTACTAGTCAATTTTCTCATTTCCTTTTGTTTTCTTCTTGTATTTTCTCCGTCTTATTCTGCGTGAAGTTGTTTGCATGAGCAAGTAAAAACTTGATGATAAAGAGTAGATCCGAAAATTGAAGATACGCGCGTGACCGAAATGGCAGGTTCAAAAAAGAATTGAACAAAAACTGGTCAGCTAAAGCTGAAACGTGTGAAACAACACTTATTATATGATTATAAATCTGTATTAAAATCATTTTGCAATAAGTTGCCTTTGTTTATTTATTTTATAACATTTTGTTTTAATCAGTCTACAACTTTTAAGTAGAATTATAAGTTATTAATTTGTTGGTTAAAAGTGGTAAAATTATAACGGATTGCGAACAAAATTAAGTACTTTTTCTAGTAGATTTGTAAGTAATCTGGTGCATGAAGTTTTTGATGGCTACAGAAGATTTGTTTTCATTAATTTTAAATAGTTTTCTAGGATGTAAAACGTTGGATCCTTTGAACACTTAATAGTTATATTTATCATATTTTCGATTACTAATATGCCACTAAATATCTAAATAACTAATTCCAACGTTTTTACAATGAATCATACGCAGTTTTCTATGACATTAGTAACAAATTTGTTGTGTTATTACGATATATTTAATATTATAATAAGATTAGTTTCTTACTAATCCTTGTTACCAATGATTATCGAAATCAATAAATCCACTCTACCAGTGTAGACAACACAAATGCATTAACATCATTAAATCCAAGACACTATCACATTATCCGTTTTCATATCTTCCACTGTAACCGGCGTCATTACCCTTTTTGTAAGCCGTAATTTTATTAAACGGCCATTAATCATAATCTTTTATTTCGTGTCATCATTGTCACGATTATTGGTCTCCATGTTGGTGGCATTATTTTGTGTTCCAGATTTCTTTGGTGGCAGTGTTAATTGTTGTTGTTTGTGGTTGCTGTATTTGCATCCTGTTTGTTTTTTTTAATGTAAAGTTTAAAGTTATCATGTTCGTGAAGACTGCATACCTTTGTGTGGCAGAGACAATTTATAAACAATCCAACATAATAATGTGTTAACGGAACTACATAGTTATTAAATTACACCTGGATATCACATAATTCTATATTCTAAACTACAAAAAGACGCAGACAGATTTTAACGGAGACAAAGATATGTCGTTCGACAAATTTGTACAGACATAAATATTTTAATCGTTAATTATTCATATTGTTTTATATTAATAATTTATTTGATATTTTTTTTTTTACTTAATACAGAAGCTTCAGACATTTTATTACTATACGCAGAGAAAAAATATATTGGTGCATGTTTATCACAACTATTTCAACATTTTTAAATTTTTTTTTTTTTAATATTATGGTCACTATAATTATTTATGTGATTTCTGCAACCATGATATGGTTAATTATATTCCTGCTAATTATACTTTGGATGATTACCGACTTGAAATTGTTGAAAATTTTCTTGATCTAGGAATTTTACTAAACAACAAATTAAACTTTGTTTCGCACATTACCATGATGATAAATAAAGCCAGAGGTGTACTTGCATTTATAAAGCGATGGGCTAAGGAATTTGATGATCCCTATGTCACAAAACAACTTTACATTTCCTTAGTAAGAACCCCAGTAAAAAAATTCATGTTTTTTTGAAGCACTTAAGAGAAAAAGCGCACAATCAAGCGCTTCAATAAAAGCGCTCTTTTGAAGCAGTAAATGCTTACGAATAAAATATACAAAAAAGATGCTTTTTAGTGCTGACAACGAAGAAGGTTTTAAAGCGAAAAAACAAAAATTAAATTATAGCCTACAGATTTACGTATGACAATGAAAGTCAATTTAAAAACGAATATCGCGCTTCTCAGTTACTATAAATTTTTCTTAAGCAAAAACATTCAGATAGAATTTGTTCTTTGATTGGTGTGCGCGAAGTGACGTAAAACACTTTGCATGTTTGATTAGGTTAAAATAAGCGCTTATTGTCAGCAGAAAGTAGTCCTCTAAACCGGGAACACCTCATACAAAAATGATGCATCCCATCAGCAGGTTTGAAGCGATTTGAGGTACGAATTCATACATAAAACCTGCTCATTTTTGAGCACATTTTTTACTGGGACCTATATTGGAATATGGCTCTATTATCTGGGATCCTTATTATAATATTCATGTAATGTAATTAATGTTACTTTTTTGTATTTTTTGTAATTAATGTTACTTTTAATGTTCCTCAACGATTTTCACGCCATTTTAAGCCACTGTATGTGAAACATGTTCGAACTAAATATGCTCAAGCTGACCCATTAAGAAGATTATTTTGTAAATTTAACAATCTATATGAAATAATTGATGTTTCTCTTTCAACAAATGTAATTAAGCATAAAATAATTAGTTTATTAAATAATTAATATTTTGTAAATTAATTGTAATTTTCAATATAATTTTTTTTAATAGTCTGTAAGGATTTAATCCATTGACTCAATAAATAAATAAATAAGTTACCATTCACGTGATTATAGCAATCATATATATGATTATAGCAATTATGTGAATAATCAGGCTCGAGGTCTGTGTTATAATCAATTATCTTATTTATTTATTTTTCAATATTTCGCCTACCATCGGCAAGCATCATCAGGAAAATCTATACACAAAACACTATTGGGACAGAATATAAGGATAAAACTTACAAAACCATGAGTTACAATCATCAAAAATTAGAACTTTAAAGTTAAACATTTAATATTGCACTACATTTTCTATTTTGTTTTAAGTATAACTCTTTGATAAGTTTTCTATATCGGTCCGGTAGTTCATTCTCTTTTCTTGTTCGACCTTGTTGATGTATTAAAAACGTCGAAACAATAACGTATTTAGCAATTATGTAAAGTTTATGGTGATCAGTTTTATGATGCAAGATTATACCATATAATGTTGTTCTCTATCATAATCAAAAAGCAAAATATTATAATAAATGGATTCATCACAAACATGATTTTAAAAAATATATGCATAGTTACTGCAATCATATATATGATTGTAGTAATCATCTGAATCGTATCTTAACCATATAATGGTTACCGGATTCATACAAATAGTTACAGTGACCATAACTTGTAAAAATATTGACATTGTTGTGATAAACAAGTACAACAATATTTTTTCTCTCTGTGTACATACAAAAATATCTTTTGCTTTTGGGATTGCTTGCTTGCTTTTCGATTCTTAGGATATTCAAGCACTCTCACTCACTCCTTCCAATTCATAAAGTTTTTCTTCAAAGATTCAAATAGCATCGCTTTAAAGTTGGCTCATGTAAATCAGAATATTACGATAGTTGTCATTTAGGTCATATAATAAGCTTTGTATAACCACTTATTCCCAAGGGATTTTTGCCGTTTTAGCTTTCGGAAATCTATAATCATAAGCTCTTTTACAATACCTACATATATAAATAATACTGAGTATTGTCATTATGAATAATAATGAGTCTTTAAGTTTATCTCATATGTAAATTGAGAATGCAAGAGGCAATTTTATTACATAAATTTACAAATATTCCAGTCAATAAACCAATCATCTACACTCTTAATATGGATTGGGCTCTTTAGTTCAGTCGTCTGTCCGCCGTATCCTTATTCTTAATATTTGGCACCTAAAGGCGAAGGGTAGTATGAAATAACATATTCATATTTTGGTTTCAGGTTTGCAATCACTACAATTGCTGTGATCATGTGTTAAAATTTATTGATTGTCGAAAATAAAAACATACACTAAGATGCCCTGCTGTTCTGACTATGAGAGTCAATGTGTGTGGTCGTAATACTCAAACAAAACTTGTTAGCGGACCAATAAATGCACACAGACATTTGTTACACGCAGAGAAATAATGGTTTTAATCTTAAACAATTGCATTAAAATAAAGAGTTGCAAGAAGTGAATATTCCGGAAACTTTGAAAGTGTCTTCTAACAACTTACTTCTACTATTTTGGTTACAATACGAAATTCACATCATCACGCCTTCAGCTTAGTCCATGCTAAAAAATTATTTTCTAAAATTAATTTCTAAACTACTTTTCTCCAACTGCATTGAAGTGTATAAAATGTTAAACATTTGTACCGGCCTTCTTGTTGCCATCGAACCAAGCAACCAACTTTGTGTGTCAATGTTGTTTTTCGATTTGTTTATCGTTATCACGCTAATTCCCGTACACTATATCAAATTTTCACTCTTGTAGTTCTTATACTGTATCCTAGAATCGTTTACATTCAAACCCATTCACTCCTTCGCTTCAACGTTAAATTATTGGCTACAATGTTGTCTGACTGTGTGCAAGTATTTGTTATACATTGGCCATGTATGTTGTTCGGTTTTCTGCCCCATGTATTGCAAAACTTTTGCATCTGCTTGTATGTGCTGTTAAATTCTGTACTTGTATCTGAGATTGTTTGCATGTTATCTCGTCATTACTGACAAATTCCTTTCAATTATTTCGTTTTGTTTTCCTAGATATTTATACCCTACACCACCATAGTGGGGAGGGTATATTGGATTTGTGCATATGTTTGCAACGCCCAGAAATAGTGGTCCAACACCCACCTTAATTATACCGATCGACTCAGAATCACTTTTTGAGTCGATTTAACGATGTCCGTCGGTCCGTCCGTCCGTCTGGCTGGCTGGCTGGCTGTCCATGTAAAGCTTGTGCGCAGAGTACAGGTCGCAATTTTACAGATATTTTGATCAAATTTAGTAAGTGATATTTTTTCGGTCCAAGGATGGATGGGATTGAAACTGGTGGAAATCGGTCCAATATTTCACCTGGCCCCCATACAAAAGTCCTCCCGAAATTGGGGTTTACCGCTCATAAATGTTTGAATTATGCAAGGAAAAAAACAAGTTTCATCATAAATGAGTGGTAAATCAAGCTAAATCACATCTGCAAGTTTTGTGCAGATCGGTCCATAATTAGTCGTAGCTCCCATATAAGGCCCACTTCCGAAAATCATAACTCTCTCAAAAATGTTGGTATCCAAATAATATTGAACGCAAGTATATTTCATATGTCTAAAAATAACACCGTACAATTTTATTATGATCGGTCCATAATTACTCGTAGCTCCCACTTCCGAAAATCACTTTAACGATCATAAATTGCTTAAGAATATTGGTAATCAAATAAAATTCTACACAAATAATATACAGAAATGATGACACCTAATTTTATAATGGTCGGTCCGTAATTAGTCTAAACTCCCATATAAGACCCTCCCCATAATCAACTTTAACCTCCATAAATCTTTTAAAAGTATTATATTTATATTCACAAAAATCATGACACTAAATTTTTGGATGCTCGGTCCATAATAGATAATATCTCCCATATAGCGCACATTTCTGAAAAACTGTTTTATACATATACTGGGTGTAGGGTATTATATGGTCGGGCTTTACCGACTATACTTTCTTACTTCTTTTTTATTTGTGTACTATGTGTGTCTCTCTCTCTATGGCATGGAAGGAAGTCAATAGCATTTAAATACTGTTTTTATGAATTCATGCATAAATACTCCGTTTGTTATGAAATCCGTTAAAATTTATTGAAAATTGGCGTAACATATTTGACTTGATGTCATAAAGAATATTTGTTTCGCTTTGAGTTACATATACATGTATATAAGTATATTTTGTGCAATGATTAGTTAAATATTAACGATACTTTTTAGTAAATAATTTTTAAGCTTGAGGTCACTTTTTGTTTTTTATAAAAGATTTTTTATTTTTATATATAATTTAACTCGATATTTCGATTTCCTTTGGAAATCTTCATCAGGAGTTATTTTATTTCAATATTTAAAAAGTAACAAATTTTCTATGTGTAAATAAATATTTTGATATAAATTATAAAATTTGTATCCTGAAGAAGCTACTCAAAGAGTAGCCAAATGTTGAAATAAAATTCAAATATTTTATAAAAAAGACCTTAAGCTTTAATAATTACCAAAAATCTTAATATTGATATAAGTTTGAAAGGGGTTGACAAAATTGAAAAATATGTTTTACAGAAAAAATAATTTTAAATTTTCAATAATAACCATGGTGCAACTATACAAGGTGAGTGCAAATCCATAACAAATACAACACAAAACAGAAACAACAGGCATTTTGTTTGTGTAAAATAATGTACTACTGTCAAAAATACTTGAAAAAGTATTACTTTTGACATAAGTAAATTGTAAACAAAGTCAGTCAGCTGGGCTACTGCACTCACCCTGTATAATTGCACCATGATAATAACATTGAACAGTAAATAATTGTAACAGAAAGATAGTAACATTTTGAATAATAACATTTTTTAAATACATAAATTGTGTTAATTTCTCCTATTGTTAACATTTATATTTTTCTTCAATAGGTGTCTATAATTTTGAGCTAAGTTTTCTGTGTCTTATTTAAAATTGATTCTTTTTTCTGATGGTAAATTATTGATATGTAATATTTCTAACATGTATCTTCGTTTTGTATGAATTTCTGTGTTATAGAAATCTGGATAGTGGTTTAAATCTCTACAATGGGTTGATAAAGCTGTTTCTGTGTTGAATTATAATTTCTATATTTCTGGTCCTGTCTATGTCCTGCTAATCTAGTTTTAAGTTTTGTCCCTGTTGTTCTTATATATATTTTGTTACATTGCTCATTACAACCACCCTATATTTACCAAACCAAACATAATATCACGAATTCATTCACTTCATACTACCTACATACATATATTACTGCCTTCTCAATTCGTATAGTATAAAAAAAGTCGTAGCAGGTTATTTGACATGTTGTGTGCTGTTATAGTTGTTACCTTTAGATTTGATTTCTTGGTGGGTATGTACAAATTCTATTCCATGTGAAATAAATAGTATGAGTTTGTACTTTTGATTGAGCATATCCGTTGGGATTAATGGGCTTTATCAACCCATTGTTAAATTATATATAAAAATAAAAAATCTTTTATAAAAAACAAAAAGTTACCTCAAGCTTAAAAATTATTTAATAAAAATCATACAAAAAGGTCAAAGAATAAAATTATTTACGATACTTTTTAGTAAAATTCTGTTTCGATCGTATTTAAAAGGTAGCGAAATTAAAAGAAAACATGACAAAATCTGCGAAATTATTTTTAATTAACCCCCTGGCCCACGATGTCGAACGATAACGTTCGCTTAGATAAGACTTAAGATTTTATTTTGTAGCTGTCAGTCAATAATTGGCAAAATCTCCCGAATTAAGTCCACTTCCGAGCATACTAAACAACCATACAACTCTTGACAATAACATTATTGAAATGAAATTCAACCAAAATATGCCTCAAATACATAAAAATCACATTAGTGGACACTGGATTTAAAAGATATCAGTCCATAACTGGTCCACTTCTACTATGCCACCCATATATATTTTGTAAATAATATTATTGAGATCAAATTTAAACAAGCCCCACCTTTTTTTATCCTTTTTTATACTCCATTTCTTAACTTGGTGTGAATATGGAAAAATGTTCTTTTCATTTTAAAAAAATTTTAAATTACACCCAAGATTATTATGAATATCAGACAGACTGGGTAAATTATAGAAATTATAAATGGTCAAAATTAGATAAAATTTCAAAACATTTCAAATAAATTATGTTGGTCATAAAATTGTCTTTCAAGCAATATATAAAATACTAAAATTTGCACTAAAACTGAATAAAAAATACAGAATAAGGATATTCTAGTCCTATAACCAGTGTAGTTTTTGTATTTCTTATTACGTTTAGGTGGAGGGCATTAAAGCCGAATATAACACTCTAACTTGTTTTAATTCAAGATTATTATTGAAATGAATCCAAAAGGAATAAAACTGTTTTGACACAATTAAGACTGACGCCAAAATCAGAGTTAATGTTAAGTACGGTATACCAAAAATACATTGGCGCTTATCGATAAAACTTGATATTGGCAAAGGCCATACCGATTTTGAACAATCGACATCGTTTTATATTGATTACGCCAAATGGAATAGGAGTGAATAAAACTAAAGAAATTACAATTTTGTTTCATAATTTATTATTTATTAAAAAAAATATATTAAAAAATTTATGTAGTTTCTGCAAAAATAAGAGAAAACTTGTTGAGTACCAGCGATTGTCTATCTCTGATTAAAACACACACTAAAAATGGCAAATACAAGAGCTGAGGAATTATTATTGATAAATCTATTTCCTTCAACATGTTGTACTCATTACACATAGTGTTGTTGAACTGTTCGGACGTGTTATTTTTAGTGCGGCTGAATTTTCGGTGAAAAATCGTAATAGGTGAAAAAGTGTAATAGGTCGAAATAAAACAAAAAAGTTAAAAAATAATTCGTAATAGGTAAAAATACCTACGGTAAAAAAAAAATAAAAAACATTAGAAAATAAAAAACATTAAAAAATAAAAAACATTAAAAAAAAAAAATAATAAAAAACATTAAAAATCGCATAAAAACTGTATGAGTGTTCCTCTCAGATGTAATTCTGAGAAAGAGCTTAGCTCGACTAGAAAATCTTTATGGATCTCTGAGGAAGAATCCTTAAAAAAATCTGTGGAGCCGTAGAACGGCGCCGTTCCTGTTCGCCCAATATAGTGATTTCATCAGATGATAAAACATCAATATTTTCTACATCAAATAGTGCAGTCAAACCTAGAAAACAAGTAGGTATGGATAAATACGTCACAGTTCTTAAGCGACAGAGGAGCCCGACATCTGCTCAAATGTCATCAAATTCAAAAGCTCCCAAGACCGTGAGTATTGACAATCCAAATGATCAAAACAGGTTTGCTCTCCTCCAGACGGATGATCCAGAACTTCCTAAAAAGACGTTTAAGCCCCCACCAATTTATCTGAGAGAGCCCACTTCCAGTAAATTGGTACAAGGAATTGTTTCGGTAATAGGTGAAAATATGTTTAGCGTAACCTCAATTAAACATGGAAATATCAGCGAAACCAAAATTCAAGTGAAAAAGGAAGATGACTTTCGAAAATTGTCCAACCAGTTGGAGAGGGAGAGTAGGGATTTCTATAGCTACCAGCTGAAAAGCGCAAAAGGACTCCAAGTCGTTCTAAAGGGTATAGACCCAGATGTTGATCCTGACGAGATAAAGACTAGTTTAATGGAAAATGGCTTCAAAATTAAGAGCATAACGAATATTAGAAACCGTGAAAAGATTCCTCAGCCTATGTTCAGGGTGGAATTGGAACCCGGTGATATAGTCTTAAAGAAAAACGAGTCCCATCCCATCTACAATCTGATTTACCTTCTGCATCGTAGAATCACCGTGGAAGAACCGCATAAGCGTCAGGGACCCGTCCAGTGTCTTAATTGTCAAGAATTTGGTCACACTAAAGCGTATTGTAAATTGCCGTCAGTTTGTGTTGCGTGTGGGGAACTACATACAACTGCTCAATGTGATAAGTCGAAAACCGACTCAAAAATCAAAAAATGCAGTAACTGCGGAGGTAATCATACCGCAAATTATAGAGGTTGTCCAGTTTATACTTATTTGAAGGGCATAAGGACCAACAAGACGTCAGTATTACCTGTTCATCCACAACAGCCTAATTTTGCATCGAGTAACAATTTTCCTCAATTGTTACGGCCCACTAGTCATGAAAACGCGCCTAGTTCTAGACAAGTTTCTTACGCTAACGTGGTTAAATCTAATATGCCAGGTTTGGAGCAGGAACCTAAATCTCAATATTACGAGCCTAATATTAACACTCTAGAGACTACTTTGCAGACACTTGCCCAAACTATGAACACTTTTACGACCACCATGACATCCATGATGCAGGAAATGCTGAAAATGCAATCCACTATCTTACAAGCAATTTTAAAGAAATGATTTGTTTAAAAATTTGTTTTTGGAACGCGAACGGCCTCCGCCAACATAAAAACGAACTGGAACACTTCCTGATGGATAAGCAGATTGATGTCATGATGATTGCTGAAACTCACTTGACGGCGACAGGGTACTTCAAAATTAATGGCTACGTGTTGTATGATACTGAAGATCCCCGCGGAAGAGCATGTGGAGGTTCGGCAATTCTTATAGAGAACAGAATAAAACATTATTAAATGAGCAACATATGTGAGGATTACCTACAAGCAACAAACATTTGTATTGAATTCTGTCAATACAACTTTGTTTTATCATCAATTTATTCGCCGCCTCGATTTTCAATAAAAGAACATCAATACTACAGCTTCTTCAATTCCCTTGGAGCTAGATTTTTGGTTGCTGGTGACTTTAACGCCAAACACACATTTTGGGGTTCACGTCTAGTGACGCCGAAGGGTCGTGAACTCTTCAACACCATTGCCAAAATGGGCTTAGATGTACCTCAAGCGGGCATCCCACCTACTGGCCGACGGACCGACGGAAGATTCCCGATATTATTGACTTCGGAGTAGTGAAAAATATCCCTGTAGAATCGATACAAGTGGAGCCTTCATTAGACTTGTCTTCAGATCACTCTCCTTCTATTATTTCAATGCGTTTCCTTCAAGGGTATGGCTCTCCATTTCGGGACATGTCTAAATCCAGAGTAAGTTGGATAAAGTATAAAAAGTATTTAAGTTCCCACTGCACGGAAAATGTAGTGTTGAGAACTACCGAGGATATTGATGGGTCGATTGGCAAGTTTACTGAGGACATACGAAGAGCTGTGCATCACGCTTCCACATATGACGTTGAATGCAGAAATAGGACAAACAGAACTTATTTCGCTGAACTCGAACATCTCCTGACAGAAAAAAGAAGAGTTAGAAGAGAGTGGCAAATTCACAGGTCTCCTCAACTGAAAGCTAGGCTACGGGAATGCAGAGATATACTAAGAAATTTCTTAGAAACCCAAAGAATGGCTTCACTTAAATCATACTTGGAGGGAATTGACAGTTCCCCACAATCTGACTATTCGTTATGGAAGGCGGCACGAGGTTTAAAAAGACCAGTTAGAGGAAAGCCTCCTTTGCGAAATCCGATTGGTGACTGGGCTAGAAACGATTCCGAGAAAGGGACTTTATTTGTTAACCATTTGAGAAATGTGTTTACTATAAACAACTCAAATAATGCAACTGAATTGCCACCACTCGTTATTAGACCTCCTGTACCTCTAAGACTTAGCTTTAATGATATTCAAAGCGCTATTGGTACTCTGAACCTTAAAAAAGCTCCAGGTATGGATAAAATCAGCAACAAAATGCTCGTGGAGTTACCTCGTGTAGCTAGAAGAATTATTCTCTTTATCTTCAATGCTATTTTACGCCTAGAATACTATCCTGCAGATTGGAAGGTATCTATGATTACCATGATTTCTAAGCCAGGGAAGGACCTCACCAAAGTAGAGTCATATAGGCCAATTAGCCTACTGCCGACAATTTCAAAATTGTTTGAAAAATTGTTAATGGCTAAGTTGATTCCAATTCTGAACGACACTCAATGTATTCCAAATCATCAATTCGGGTTCAGAGCTAAACACAGTACCATCGAACAAACACACAGATTAGTAAATGTGATAAGACGGTCGTTTGAAGAGAAAAAATACTGTTCCGCGCTTTTCATTGATGTTTCCCAAGCGTTCGACAAAGTATGGCATGAAGGTTTAATGCACAAAATAAAATTAGCTCTGCCTGCTAACACCCACAAACTTATGAAAAGTTATTTATATGGTCGCAAATTTACAATCAAAGAAAGCGATTTTTTAAGCCCCGCTCAGCCAATTGAAGCAGGTGTGCCACAGGGTAGCATACTGGGTCCTACTTTATATTTGATTTATGCATCCGATATGCCGTCAGACCCCAATATACATACTTCAACTTTTGCTGACGATACAGCCTTTATTAGCGTTCATAAGGACCATCAAATAGCATCACAGAATTTGCAGAATTATATTTATAAACTAGAGAATTGGCTTGAGCTTTGGAAAATCAGGGTTAACGAACAGAAATGTATTCATATAACTTTCACATTGCGAAAAGATACCTGCTCGTCCATCAGAATAAATAACCAAATTATTCCGCAACACAATGAAGTCAAATACCTCGGAATCCACCTCGATCGTCGTTTAACCTGGAAGTCTCATATTGACGCAAAACTTACACAGATAAGATTAAAAGCAGTGCAACTTAATTGGCTAATCGGCAGAAATTCTACATTAAAGTTGGATTGTAAACTTTTGTTGTACAATGCAATTCTAAAGCCAATATGGTGTTATGGAATTCAATTATGGGGTACTGCCTCAGCATCCAACATTGAAAAAATTCAAAGAGGTCAAAATAAAATTCTACGTATAATTACTGCAGCTCCATGGTACGTTAAAAATTCTCGAATTCACAAAGATCTAGGCATTCCTTTGGTGAAAGACGAATTTACAAAATACGCCGCAAAATATGTCAGCAAACTTGAACACCATCCAAACCCACTTGCACGAGACATCCTTAACTTTAGTGGCCATGTTCGGTTGAGAAGGAGGGATACCCTTGCTTTAACTCAAACGCAAAACAGATGACTGGATCAGTGGATGTCAATTTTTTTGTAGTATCATAATATTTTGTCTAGCACTGCCTGGACTTATTATTTTCTTTTAGTATTAAGATTCGAAAACTTATTGTCATTTCAATATCTGAAGATTCAATAAATAAATATAATGTATTATAAAAAAAAAAAAAAATGTTGTAAATGTTAAGTGCGGTGCACCAAAAATACATTGGCGCTTATCGATAAAACTTGATATTGATATTGGCAATGGCCATACCGATTTTGAACAATCGACATCGTTTTATATTGATTACGCCAAATGGAATAGGAGTGAATAAAACTAAAGAAATTACAATTTTGTTTCATAATTTTTTATTTATTAAAAATAATATATTAAAAAATGTATGTAGTTTCTGTAAAAATAAGAGAAAACTTGTTGAGTACCAGCGATTGTCTATCTCTGATTAAAACACACACTAAAAATGGCAAATACAAGAGCTGAGGAATTATTACTGATAAATCTATTTCCTTCAACATGTTGTACTATATCACATTTCAGCTTGCAATTTCTTTTCGAATATGAAATTGTTCTAAAATGTTAAAACCTGATACAATGGAAATTAAGGACCCAATTCTTTGTTCAATACCATCATGCTGCAAGAAGAACAAAACATATTTGCAACGTGGCGAACGACGAATTATTACTACATACTAGTTTCTATATTAATACTCGCATTGTAATATTATGACGCTTTTATTTTGTAAAATTCATCATTCTAATAAAAACACAATTAATTTTCTTTCAAATCAAAATTTGTTTGAAAAAAAAAACTTTTCAAAAAACTGATAAACGATATGTTGGAATTTGGTCGAATCTACGATAACGCTTTTGACCGTGAACGCCACTATACTTTTGAGGAAATGCATGTTGCAGGCACGTCAAAACACCGCGTGTCAAATACTTCTTAGATGACCAACGACATGTACATGGTGGAATACAATCACGACAATCATCCACAAATTCCGAGTCTGGTGCTAAATGTGGCAAACACTTAAAACGCCATGGTGGACGACGATCCAAATCGCTCCAATAACATTCACAGGGTGGTAGACAAACGCAGCGTTGAACACATTTAATCGATATTGCAGCAGTTTGTGGTTTGGCCTTACATGTGTATAGATTGGATCTGCGACTAGCTGCAAACACTTCTACATTTTTAGGAACTTTTTCAAAACCTAACCAACGTTCTAAAATCTCCCAATGCGAATAGTTTGGTTGCTTTTCACGTATCATTTGCATTTTGCGCCAAAGATCAGAACCTCGTACATCTTCATATTTTGCTCCTGTCTTTACACGAAAGAGTTTGTATAGTTCGTAATGGAATTCCGGATAAAGAGTAAGACTGCGTCCAAATTTAGTCATTTCAAAATAGAACAATGCTCGTATGCCTCGACTTATGTCTTTTATATGGTCGAAGTCTTTAATATTCATGGCGGAGAGGGCAGAAGCGTCGAGCAGCAATAAACTGTGTCCAGTTATAAGGTTTGCGCGAAATGTGTTCTGAAATAGAAAGAGATTTTAATTTTTTTTTTAACCTTCTCTTTGAAGCCCATTAAAAACTTGAGGATTTGTCTGACTTTTATTATATGTATTTGATTTTAGCAAAATCAACAGTGAAAACAAAGTTATTGCAATTAGTTTTTCAATACTACTGACAACCTTGCATTTTACTTGTGGACATTTTCGTAATGAATGAGAGGAGATTATTTATAATATTTTTCCAACGTATGAATGCTGTAACTGAGCCATTTACTAGGCTTTCAAATATGTCACTAATAACGCTTAAAACTGCTTAAATATATATGTATATAATAGTTCTGAACGTACCTGATATTGTTTGTATCCACATGTTCTCAACCATTTACAAATGTCCTCTATTGTCCAAGTATACACCATGGGTAGTGGCATTGCATCCACCAATTTCACACACATGTTTAGCAGTGTTTCTGGTGTACATTTAAATACTATTGGCACATCCGTTTTGTTAAACTGCTTCACATCTGTTTTACCTTGGATCATTGGATTCAAACGGAATTTAAAAGTTGACAATGCACTTTTATCCGTCTTACTTGTGGCCTGACCCTTTACATATTTCTCATCTGCATCACCGTATAAGTAACGCATGCCACCACCACGTTTTAATGTTTTCTTTAGAACAAATTGTGTACAACTAAAAACAAACTATTAAAATAATTTCCTACAAATATAAAATAAACGACATTTGATTTTATTTAGGTTTTCTTTTCTATTGAAAGTTGGGTAAAATTAAAACATTAGAACGAAAAAGTTTTTGAAATTGATTAAGCAAGTTACGAAAGAATTTGTAACAAAAAATATGTTTTTCTATTCGTGCTTCAATTTCCACCACATAACCCCTACACTCAGGATATTTAAGATACACGTTCTGTTTGTAAAAAGGGGTTTTTAAGGCAGTCTATTAGAGTGCTTTAAGATGGTAGGGTAAAAAAAGCTACAGGCCGTCCCCACCACTACACTTGTTTTATGGATTCTAGAAACACTTTCTGTAAAATATTAGCTCGATAGGATCATTGATTCGCATTGGCTATAAAGTTTGGTGGTGCAGTTACAAGGGGAAATATAAATCTTTTGCAGTTGTGAACTTTTCAACGGCCGTCTCAAAACTCCTTATTTAAGTTTTTAAAAATTTTGTTAAACAAAATTTAGAATTTTTCGAACATCTCTTTGGGATTTACTAAGAATATATGAGGGAACACAAATATGAAAAAAGTTATGTCAATTTCTCCCATACTTTTGCCGTACCCGCGATTTTAATTTGGCGGATTTCTGGAAAAACATATTTGTTTGCCATATGTTTGTGAATAAGCTGCAGATACTTTTAAATTACTTTCCGAAAGTTTTACCCAAAACGGAAAATATTATGTTTAATTCTTTACTGTTTATATTATTTTTCAGAAAATGTAGTTTTTCCAGTTTGTTTGGAATGCTGCGTCTGGTCACAGCAGTTTGAATTCTTCTAAGCACTGTTTAAGATGCTCAATCAGAATATTGAGCATCAGAAAACGTTATTTTTTGCTAAACTGAATTGACTCTGATTTATTCATGTTTTTTGTTTCAGTATTTATACTAAACTAGATGGCATTTGCTCGCGTTGCTACGCCACCAATTAACATTAATTTGAAAGAAAGGTATTACACAAATATTCAATTCAATTTGAGTAATTTCAATGATTTTGTTCATTTTGAAAAAAAGTAGGCGGTCGAAAAAAGTATTCTTAGTCATGTCGTAGTCTTAGTTATATCCCGTCAAAGTTTTAGTAAGATCGGTCCAGCAGTCTGGCCTTCCTGGCGGGCTTTGTAATTAATTAAAAAAATAGGGCGTTAGAGTAGGCGTGTTCATACCAACTCAGAAACCTTTCCGGGCTCATGCACAACAACTTTACCAAAGATAATCACATGATCAAATACATAGTTTACGATTCTATAAAGGACATACATACAAAGATTTATTTTTTGAGATGGGGCATGAAAGTGGGCGTGGCACATAACATTTTTATTTTTACCTCGCCTTCAGTAAGATGTGTATACAACTTGTTTGAAGTAAATCTGTAAAAAGCCATGCAGAAGCAATTAGTCAATTAAAAAAAGTGGACGTTAAAGTAGGCGTGGTCCTACCAACTCAGAAACCTTTCCGGGCTCATGCACAACAACTTTGCCGAAAATAATAACATCATCAGATGCATAGTTTCCGAGAATAAAATAGTAGAAATGAATTTCAAAAAAGTACCAATATAAGTGTACTGAAATTTGGCCCTTTTGCCACCTTTATATTTGAGTCATGAATAGCATGTTCTGGGTTCTTTTTTGTGTGAATGGAAGAATATTTTATATTTTTTTTTTTTTATTTTTAAATTGAATAAATAATATCAACTGTCCGTTTTTACCCCGTTTTTTGTCTCTTTTTTGTCACCCGTGAAAAAATAATTTTCAAAAAAGTACCTATTAATTATCCGTAATACTTACTATTTAAAAATAAAAGTTCATGGAATTTTTAGTGAGAAAATACATTTTGATAAAAAAAAGTACCAAAAAAGAATACAGTTTTTAGGCCATAGGAATTCGAATTTCAAAAAAGTAACAAAAAGATTTCTAGTCTTTATTGATCTGAGCCAGATAATATAGTATTTCTATGTAGGAGATATACATGTTAACGGGGACTATTTTTACTCCATATGTTTACTTGAATTTCGAATTTCAAAAAAGTACCAAACACCTGTCGGCTGTTTTGTTGATTAAAGGCGGACGCATTTAAAATTTTATTTCTAAAGTTTATTTGTTTTGGAGATATAGAGGTACTGGTTTTACCCGTTTTTGCCCCATTTGTCCCCCTTAGCGACCAATTTTACAAAAATCCCTTCTTAGTAGATCTACATGTTGTAAAAGGAACCCGAATTAACCGAATTTCAAGTTTCTAGCTGTAGCAGTTTGGGCTGTGCGATGATGAATGAATCAGTCACGTTACTCTTTTTTATATATATAGTACATATGGATAATTTGTTAGAATTTTTTAGTAAGACAAAAAATTTGCTTGGTACGTTAAATTGTTCAGATATCATATTCCTCTTATTTTAAATGTTTAAATTTCTTATATTCTAATGTTTAGAATTGCATTTTAACTTAGTTTGATTTGTAATTATATTATGGTGCATTAACCTGGTTTGTAATTATATTAATATGCATTAACCCGGTTATAGTGCATTCTATTGTTATAGGTACACTACACAACATTAAACGTCAAATCGTGAAGGTCAAATTTTGATATATTTGTGACTTCTAATGGAAAGATAGCGAAATGTTATAAATTTTTGAGTCGAATTTTTTTACAAATTTCAAGAAAATATATCCTTAACCCTAGAACACTAAACTTATTTTTTATACGTTAACACTAATCATTAGTCCAATCGACTAACATATACATATATAACCGATTTTTTCGATATCTATATATGTAAAATTGGCACATCTAATAAAGGTTGCTATTTGATTTACTATAAATGTAAATTAAATAACAAGTTTTAGTTTTTATAAAACAATTCATTTAAAATAATATATTTAATAAAAATACTTTCGAGATCAATCTTTTGAGATCAGTTGTTAAAAAAAATAAAAAAAAAATAACAAAAACAAAAAATAAAATTACAGAATAAAACTTAAATTATATAAAACTGAAATCATAAAAAAATTTAATTTTTTTGATTTTTAAAACATTTATTGATCTAAACATTAGTCGATTCGACTAACAAGAGGTACATAACTCAATAACTGCAACATTTACCTCAGCAATGCGACCATTCACAACGAGAAAACACCGACTACTGAGTATACAAGAGAGTTGAGAGTGATCGGTAAAAAATATATAAAAATGTGAGCGAAAACGTAAGTGATGTTAGTCGAATCGACTAACGTTAGTGTTCTAGAGTTAAGTGCAGAATTTACAAAAACAGTGCAAAAATCTAAATTAACCCTTAACTGGAACCAAACTGTTTCCACACTTTCAAAACCATGAACAATACTGCGAATGTTGCATTAATTTGGGCTCTAAGTGCGTTTAAAGTGCGTAAATTTTGGGCCTTCTTCTCAAGTTTCATTAAAGTCGACTCAAAAATTTCGCTATCTTTCCATTAAAAATCTCAAATATAGCAAAATTTAACTTGCACGTAAAACTTTCAAAAAGTATTTAAGAGTATCTGAAGTATTATTATAATATTCTGGATGGGTTTTATTTAAAATTCATATTAGAAATGCATCGTATTCACAAAAATATGGCAAGCTCACAGTTTTGAAAAAAAAATAAATAAATAAGTTGCATCATTGAATGATATGAATTTATTGAACTTTTGTATTAAATAAGTAGCGTATTTAAAATTCGTTTCATTTTAGTAACATTAGATGTTAAATTGCTGCTAAGTTTATGTTTTTTAGCTGCCAACCACCTTTTAATGGCCAAAGTTTGTTGCGAACAAAGTTTTCAGTTTTTCGTTGCACAGGTTTCATGATGGAAGGTTAGTGTGCCCCAGTTAATGTTCTTAAAAAAGTGTTTAACTACGTATTGAAGAACATTGTTAAGTTGTTACAGGATTAAGGTGTATTTGTATTTTTCGTTTATTATTATTTTTTCTTATGTAGTTGTTGTTTATCGCATTAGTGATTGATTTGTGGCAACATTTGGGTTGACAGAGTGTTTTTTATTACGAAGTTCATTAAAGTTTAGATTTAAAGAGTAAATGTTGATCAAATGAATTAGAATAATTTTATTTATTTATTGTAAAGTATTTTAGTTAGGTTCATACTTTTGGATAGAAATATATTTTTATACCCTCCACCATAAATATGGGGTATATTGATTTTTCATTCCATTTGTAATACAAATGTTGCACAGTGTTTAAAAGCGTTATATTTTGGAAATAATTCGGTATCTCGTAACAAAATTGCACATGGTTAGAGCTGTTTTCGAGTTGATTTACAGCTTTTTGGCATCGTGAGTGTCTTTTCAAAATTCGTCATCTCGGATCTCACATTCTTTTTAATAAATCGCCATAAATATATTTATGATCCCAATGACCTTAAATTTGAAATATATAAGGCTATATCCGCTTAAATGAGTAGAATTTTATATTACATAATTATGCAGTAAGTTCAATACAATTTTTATAGAGTTCCGAATAAAATTGTTTTCTATAAAAGAAAAAATATAGTAATTTTTCGGGGAAAAATGTATAAAATATTGTAATTTTTACATGTTCCAGCCTTGGTTGATTGGTTGGTCTACGTGGTAGTTCACTACGTGCGAACACCTAAATAGAGTTAATAAGACCACACCACTCGTCAGATTTAATGTCGTTTAAAATGTATACAAAAAGTCATGCTTGCTAGACCCAACCTGTAGTTGTGAGATATCTCATTAGGTCATTGAGTTTTAACCCGGCTACCTCACCAAGGTTGTTCATCTATGTCTCTTGACACTCAGGGCTGGACATTCGCAGAAGGTGTTACAAATATACAGTTGTTAAGTTGATATGCACTGTGATATTTTCGTGATTTACATTGCGGTTTAAGGGAGATGTCGTCGTAGTATCGTGGCAATGCGAAACACAGCAGTCGCATTCGTTTCAAAATTGTCGCGACCCGATTACTTTCTGTCTCACATACATTCCAGCCTTGGATGCGTGTAACTTTTTATGATAAGGATTAACTGTTTGTTTTAATCTTATTTAAAATTGTATCACAAGTAGGCACGCAATATCTAAAAAATCCATACAAGATCCAGCAAAACTAAACCTATTTATCTCCTGAACTACAAGAGATAACACATGCAAGCATATTTTTGTAGATCTTCGCAAGGACTAATATAATATATTTAAAATTTTGGCGAATTTAAAAAAAATAAGATCCTATATGGCGAACTTTAAGAAGACACTCGCTGGCCCCTCTTCCGTGTAGGATGCCAAAAACTATGAATCAACTCTGGCTCCCAGCAAGCCATATGAGTCCGAAAAGAGTCCTTTCTGGCACCTTTTTCGGAGCTTTAACGCTCTTTATTAACCCAAAAAAAAAAAACAATCATAATTGCTCCGAAAATCTTTTGAAAAGAGGGTCATTACATTAAAAAATGGTCCGTCAGAAAGAGCTCTTAGATAATGTCAGAAAAGAGTCTTTTATGAGGGGTTTTTGGGCTCTGAAAGAGCTCTTAGATAATGTCAGTAAAGAGTCTATTATGAGGTTTTTGTTGGGCTCTGTGTAATCTTGTTTTATCATTCTTGTGTGGTACAGCTATGCTTTTTTTTTTTTGTTCAAAGCAAAAATAACAGGACAACAACGCTTTGGTACACACATAATTAAGTGGAATTTCTGAGTCATACTGCGTGCCGACTCAGGACAGTAACAAGCAAATTTTTCCTTCGCTTTCTGACTCCTTTTTCGGAGCGCTCCTAGAATGGTATGCTGGGATGTTCTTATATTAGATTCATATAAGGTTCGGTACAGCCGAATATAACAGCCTAATTGAGATTAGGTCAACTTTGACCCATCGTTTTTCGACATTAGTCCACTTTTACACTCTTCAATTCTGACTTTTCAAGGAATTTTTTTTGGAAATGGAAAAGAGAATAAAAGAGGTGCAAACTTGACAGTACTACTCAACTCTCTTATTTCCTTTTGTTTTTTTCTTTCAAGCATGTTGATTGCATGAAAAAGTACGATAATTTAATTGAAGAGTGTGAATGAAATGGCAAGTTCAAAAGAGAATTGAACAAAAGTGTGTCAGCTAAAACTGAAGTCAAATATTCTTTATTAATTTAAAAGCGAAACAACTGCCATTTTAGTTATTACTAGTCACAGGGTTGTATTTTAAATTTTAACAATTATTAGAACAATTAACTCTTAATGAAGCAATTATCTTCATTGAAATTTTGTATGGATAATTGAATTCAATTAGGCGTTAATTAAAAAATGTCAATTAAAAATGCATGTGTGAACACCATATTACGCTTAGAGTGCATATCATTTTTTCTTTAATAACTATGCTTGTGTAAAAACCCATTATACCTATCAGGTATACCTAGGTATACATATCGTCCCCTCAATATAACAATAGTGTATGTGCTCATTATTATTATTATTTTTTATTGCATATTTAGAATCTCCATCATAGATTATATATGTGGTCAAAATTGCGTTAAATTCTACTTTCAAAAAGTGGTTCAAAATGTCGTTGAAAAAAATAGTCTATAATTTCTTGTTCAAAATTTCCCTTCAATAAGTGTGTAAGCTCATATGCTCTATTTTACCTGAAACTGCCACTCCAAGGTTGTTAAAAGAATAATAGTGTAAACGCATTATACTCTATTTTAGCCTGTAGAAAAAAAATACAATTTATGAAAACTTTAACTCATAAAATAGCTTATAATAATATACACTATTGTTTGCGAAATAGTCTCTATACCCCACATACAACGAAAACAATTATTATACACAGAGGAGTGGGATGGAGACTTGAAAGTAATTGATATTGGAGGAACGCCAAAAACAAAAGACTTTTCCTTTACTGGAAAATACAATAAAGAGCTGCAAATTTGCAATCGAAAGCTGCATGATCTCTAAAATTTGTGCAAAAAGAATGTAATTCCTCGTGGCTCGCAGTCATTTTTTTTTAACTTACAAGGTGGAAAGAAGCGAAATTGTTTAGATAAGCCAGATGTAGCAGAGGAAGAGAAAGAAAACGACTGAATATCAAGGTTTTTTTGATTTACGCAATTTATACCTTAATTTGTCATAATTTTTTTGTTTATAATAACCCAAATTGGAAAGTAATGAATATGTGCCACTTTATTAACAAAACTATGAATTAATCGCTGTTTTATAATGTTACAAATTGATATTTTTTGAGATCAAATATTTTTATAAAAATACCGTCAAATTATTGAATAAAACAGCGTATATCATACAAAATACATCATACAAATCATACATAATTATGGTGTTAAAGGATGCGTAGAATAAAAAGAATTGGCCAATTTAAAGACAAGAAACGGTATTATGTAGGTATTCACCGAAAAATCCAATATGAAGAATTTTTATTTACCGCGATATTGAGGTTTTAATAGACATCCGATTTCACAAAAACTTTAAACTCTATTTTCTCAAAAACCCCAGAAAAATAATACGCTATTTTTGTATTGAGGGGACGATATGTGATTTAATATTGTAAACCGAAAAAGTTGTTCTTAAACAACCTTTATTTTTCACTAATTTCAATAGGTTTTAGAGATAAGGAACCATCGCCTATTTTGCACACGATCAATGTCTTTTTTTTTTAAATGTTTTTTTTTTACACAAAGTTTTCCGAAACCAATTACCGTGTAAAAACAGAATTAGGTGTACTCATTTTAAACAATTGGCAAATAAATATGTTTATGGCCATTTCTATTTCCTTCTTTATTTTGGAGAATTCATTAATGTTTCTTTGATGCCATCGATCAATGATGAATTATTGCTATTGTTGTTGTAGTTTCGTATTTGTTTTTAACAATAAAAATATCACTCACAATTGCTGAGTATCAATCACACCATAAATATGGTGTTTCTTTTATAGCTGTTGCTGTACAACTTAACTCCGCCTCTAAATTGAGTGTACATATTTTCGATTGGTGATTATTAATAGACATACATAATTGTATATGTATGTGTGTGCTGGAGAGAATTTGTATGTGTACTTGATTTGATTTGTTTACAATTGTGGCGGGTGGAATAAGAACAAAAATAACACCATATTTACGATCATTAAATCCTAAACGACAATTGGTAAATCCCAGCAAACAATAAACTTCTAATAACTTGCTCTATATTATTTTATTAATTTCGACTTGTGACACATCACAAAAGCGTAAATAAAAGTTTAGGTTACAGCTTAATAATTTAAATTATTAACAATTTTAATTATGGCCACAAAAATATACTTGAACGATAGAAACAAATATGTAGTCAAATCAATGGCAATAATATTGTTATATGGTTACTGCAGCCATTTAAATGATTACAGCATTATTCCATAATTTCTAATGAAATGCTCTTAACTCAATCGCACTTAAAACTTCTACAAAGGCTACAGGCAATGACTTTTAATTCTACCAATAATAATTATAATAATACCAATAAAATTGATTTAGTTAGAATTGTATATAGAGTTTACTCAAGATATTTCTATGGTATCAACTATATCCGATCTTGTCATTGTTGTCTCTTTCAGTCATTGTCAAAAAAGTTGCAGACTAGATAAGTTCTTATAAATGTTATTGCAGTATGTAAATATTTTCGTTGAAAGTCAAACTGTAAGGAAGATAATCGCTTTTAACCACTCGATAGTCGTTTATTTCCGAAAAGGCCTTTCCTATTTTAATAACTTACTAGCTTTTTGTACCCAGCGCTGCCCGGGATATTATTGATCTTTAATTCCTGGCCACTGATCATTTGACATTTTGGTAATCTGAATAGCACACAAACGAAGCATGGCTGTTTTTTTTTTTTAAAGGCAATTAATATGCCTACATATAATTGCATTACTTTCTTTGGAAAGGGGATACATTGAAGAAGTAAAGGTGGTGAAAGTAGAAGAAAACTTTTATATCACAACTCTGCAATTGCGCATTATGTTTGTTTTAGTGCAGCATTGCAGCGTCTCTGGTGGTGAGTAGGTGCATTATTTTTAAAGCTTGATTTTATAGCCTTTATTTAATTATTTTACTTCGGTGGCGTTTAAATGCTATAACACCGAAGGAGGCCGCTGTGATAAATATTAGTTATGATGGATAGAAAGAAAACTAATAGTTATCAGAAACTGATGTTGTTTGAGTAGCAGCAGCTGGAAATCGAACCCGGGCTACAAATACCAACTCATGCTACAGCACCCATTTTAAATTTGTTTGCACTTTATCAGTTTAGTCCGTCGCGAAGAATCTATTTAGATACCTAAACATGTTCCCATGCCATGTTTTGATATAAAAAAAATGTTTTTTTTTAAAAAATTTTCAAAAGTTCATAAAATTATTGCGTTTAAAAATTTTAAAGTGCGTTTTCGTACCCTTTATGAAGTTACTCACATCACGCAATACACTACCCAACTTGAAAGACAATTCAGATTGTCAGACGCAAAAAAGATATATTTTTACAAAATTTACGCTAATTTCTTTTAAGTTTGTGATCTCCGTGATACGTTATTGGTGCGCTGACACCAACTTTATATACCTCAAACTTTATAAAATTACGCAGTTTTTTAAATTCTGCATTTAAAACTTTTTTATTAAACGGCGCAAAAATCCTATGTAAAATCTTTAAAAGCTTCAAAATTCGGAAAATTTTCGTTTCACTTTTAAACCACATGCAATTATCCACCCAGCAGCGATATCAAATTTTTTTTTATTGTGGATATATCCTCCAAGTCTAGTGACTATATTTTGTATTGGTTTGGATCTGAAACCTAAAAACTATTATAAAGAAAATGGAATAGATAAAAAACTCTTGCAAGTTTCAAGTCGTTTTTTTTATTTTTCGAATTTTAGATGACCACCAATTCTAAAGGTGAAGACTTTTCAACGTAAAACTTTGCACGTCATATCCTTCAAGTATAGTCATCCAAATCCTGTATAACGTTTTTTTTTTTTCAATTCATAAAACTTAACGGAATAAGAGCCATAGTATGTCGGTTTCAGCAGGTGCTCTAAAAATTTGAAATAGCCCATATACATATAATACGGTACAATTTTATAACGATCGGTCCATAATTAGTTGTCGCTCCCATATAATGCTTACAGTCGAAATTCACTTTAACGAACATAAATATCTTAAAAATAATGGTATCCAAATGAAATTTTACACAAATAAGTTTCTTGTATACAGAAAGAATGACACCAAATTTTATAATGGCCGGTCCAGAATTAGTCGAAACTCCCATATGAGACCCTCTCCGTAATTCAATTTAACCTCCATAAATCTTTTAAAAGTATTTATATCGAGATAAAGTGTAACATACATACATAATATTTATACCTATTCACAGAAATCATGACTCTAAATGTTTGGATTATCGGTCCACAATAGGTTATATCACCCATATAACGCCCATTTCTGAAAAACTGTTTTAAACATATACTGGGTGTAGGGTATTATATGGTCGGGCTTGACCGACTATACTTTCTTACTTGTTTTTCGCTGCTTTCTTTTTAACTCAGCAATTATATTCTATTATTTCTATTGATTGCTGTAATTAAAATAAACTATACAAAATCACATACAATGTAAACATTTATGGAAAATATCACTTGCAAGAAGAATGTGTGTAATAATCTTCTAAAGAAATGCAATCAAAGACAGAAAGAGAAACCAGCCAAATACGAGTATATCCAAATACAGTGGCTGCTGCTTGAAGGTGGTAGTTTCATAAGAAGCCGAGGAGTAATAAATTCTGCTGTTTGATGTTTGCACAGCAGGAAGACATTTATTTGTGTTCTTTCTTTGTTTTGGTTTCGGAAAAAATATTTAATTGTTGTTCAAAAATAATAACCAACTGGTCTTCGATTGGTTGTCTGGTTGCTTCAACGTTGGGGTGATGCTTCATTGCAACAATATGTTAAACATTTCTATTTTATATTCGTTCTTTATTGTTGTTCAACAAATGTGGCCACAGATGATCTCTTTCAATAAGTTTTTATTTGCATCTGTCAATGTTTATTATTTCTTGGCCTAATGTTATAGGTGAATATGCAATATAGACCTACATATAACGGGTGGTTAAATTTCAAGGGCCGATGTTGATTTTGAAAATAAAACACAAACTATTTAGGAAATTATTGTAATTTTATTTTATTTTATTATGATATATTGGTATTACTCAATTATGTATGGAACAAAATATCGGCCAAATGGGCTCCGCGACCACGGCGCCACAAATCCATCCGATGGTCCAAATTTTCGATGACCCTGAGGCATAATAGAGGTTCTATGCCGTTAATGTGCCGAATTATCTCATCCCTTAGCTCTTGAATTATTGCTGGCTTATCGACGTACACCTTTTCTTTCAAATAACCCCAAAGAAAAAAGTCCAACGGTGTCAAATCACATGATCTTGGCGGCCAATTGACATCGCCATTACGTGAGATAACATGGCCATTGAATTTGTTGCGCAAAAGAGCCATTGTTTCGTTAGCTGTGTGACAAGTGGCATCGTCCTGCTGAAACCACATATCGTCCACATCTATATCTTCCAATTCGGGCCATAAAAAGTTCGTTATCATCTCACGATAGCGAACATCATTCACAGTAACTGCCTGACCGGCCTCATTTTGGAAAAAATACGGACCGATGATGCCGCCAGCCCATAAATCGCACCAAACAGTCACTCTTTGTGGGTGCATTGGTTTTTCGACAATCACTCTTGGATTCTCATTCGCCCAAATGCGGCAATTCTGTTTATTGACGAATCTACTGAGGTGAAAATGTGCCTCATCACTGAAGATGATTTTCTTCGAAAATTGATCATCCACTGTTGCCATTTCTTGCCACCATTCTGCCCATTCACGACGTTTGGAATGGTCAAGAGGCTTTAGTTCTTGAGCCAATTGCACCTTGTAAGCGTGTAAATGCAAGTCTTTATGCATAATGTTCATCAACGACGAGCGTGAGAGGTACAATTGTTGGGCACGACGACGAGTTGAGGTGGACGGCTCTTCAGCCACACTATCGCGAACAGCAGCAATATTTTCTGCAGTACGAGCTGTATGAGCATGCACTGGTGTTCTCACATCTTCTACAGACCCGGTTTACTCGAATTTTTCCACGATTTTTGCGATTGTACGCACATTTGGACGATCAAATTGACCAAAAAAATCACGAAGTGCACGATATGCATTTTGATTTGAACGCCCATTTTCATAATAAGTCTGGATAACTTCAACACGTTGTTGGATTGTGTATCTCTCCATGGTTCAAATTGAGTAAGTCTGAAATAGAGAAATGTCAAATAAAATTCGGAAAAAAGCTTGGCGTTTAGGTGTGGTTCACATTCAACATCGGCCCTTACAATTTAACCACCCTTTACCTATACGTACGTATATAATATATAAATACATATATGTGTACTCGTATGTATTACTCTGTTGGTTTTAGATTGTGTTTTAGATGTGTGTTTGAAAAAATGCTTAATATGTTTTTAATATTTAGTTCGTTTATTTGACCTTTTTTTAATATTTAATAGTTTCTTTTAACAAGCAATTAGGTCATTTTAATTTTATATAAAAATATTTGATTTATTTTTATATATTTATTTCCAATATTTCGCTATCACAATGGATAGCTTCCTAAGGGATAATACAATTTTTGTATAACTTCCTGAATCGATTTAACGATGCCCGTCCGCCAGTCTGTTTGGCTGGCTGGTTGTCAGAGTTTAACGGTCATAGAGGGAAATCATATTTGAAATTTGTTTTCGAATCGGTCAATAATTGACTACAGCACCATTTAAGGCCAACTTAAGAAAATCACTTTATCGAGCATAAATCTCTTTAAATAAATTATCTCACCTAATTTGATAACAATAGATACATAATTAGTGCCCATATAAGGCACTCTTCCGAAAATCATTTTAAAATGCATAAAACATTTACAAGTATTAATATCGAGATACAATTCAATATTAATAATATGACAGAATTCATGATATATATTCGAGATTGACTGACTTTATTTTCTCACTAGTTTTTAAAAAGCAAATGACACAAAAATTTCTTTCAGGCAATAACGAAGATAAAGAATTTAAAATAAAAAATGGTCTATATAATCATCTTATACAACATTAAATAGCAGAATAGCACAAAAGAGTGCAACCAATGTAATATTTTCAGAAATATTTCAATAGCACAGTCCAATAAATTGGGAGGCAATGATTATTATGGTGATAATGATGAATATTTTTTGTACTGGACTGCATGAAGCTGGATGAATGTTTACATGATCTCCCATTATAATGTTGTGTGAAATTAAATTTAAAACTCATTATGGTGTAATTGCGTTAAACAACAATAACCAAATGTTATTAAAGTATATTTCTCCGAAACTCAAGAAAAAAAAAACAAAAATTAATTAAGCAAAATACATTGTCCAAATGAACAAAAGGCCATCCAATAATTTCAGCAGTAACAGTCATACGTTCAATTTCACCATTCATGATGCTGTTTTCTCATTGAGATCAATATTTATAGTAATAAGTGCAGATCATCATGCTATCAGGTTAATAACGTACTGTTCGTACAAAACTAAACAAATATTTGTTGTATGAAGAACATTTTCGGATAGAATCCAATAAAGACCAATATAACAACTGCAGCAACAGTCATATTAAGGAGGAGAACGGGAACTCCAAAAACAACAAACGCAGCAGTGCTCTAACAGCATCTACTAGATACAAATAATTTCATAAATCGAACAAGAGAATCATTATAATTATCCGTTTACATGAAAAAATAAACAAAACAAATTAACAATATTTTTCAATAAATTGAAAATGAAGGTAATAGACGTAGGAAAGTGGGAGCTAGATTCTTAAAGGAGTAAAACTGTTTGCTCATTTAAATAAAAAAAATTTTATTGGCTTTATACACCATAGGGGGGGGGGGGGTATATTGGATTTATGCTGATGTGTGTAATGCTCAGAAATATTGGCCCAACACTCACCTTAAAGTATATCGATCGACTCAGAATCGATTTAACGCTGTCCTTCCGTCTGGCTGGCTAGCTATCCGCAGAGTACAGGTCGTAATTTTGAAGATATTTCGATACAATTTGGTACGTGATATTTTTTCGCCCCAAGGATGGATGGTGGAAATCGGTCCATTATTTCACCTGGCCCCCACACAAATGTCCTCCCGAAATTGGGGTTGACCGATCATAAATGTTTCAATTATGCAAGTATTCAAACAAATTGCATCGCAAATGAGTGGTAAATGAAGCCAAATAAAATCTACAAATTTTGTACAGATCGGTCCATTATTAGTCGTAGCTCCCATAGAAGGCCCACTTCCGAAAATCACTTTAAAGAGCATAAATCTCTTAAAAATGTTGGTATCCAAATAATACTTAACCCAAATATATTTCAAATGTACACATATCACACGGTACAATTTTATTATGATCGGTCCATTATTAGTCGTAGCTGCCATATAAGACCCACTTCCGAAAATCACTTTAAAGAGCATAACTCTCTCAAAAATTTTGGTATCCAAATAATACTTAACCCAAATATATTTCAAATGTACACATATCACACGGTACAATTTTATTATGATCGGTCCATTATTAGTCGTAGCTGCCATATAAGACCCACTTCCGAAAATCACTTTAAAGAGCATAACTCTCTCAAAAATGTTGGTATCCAAATAATACTTAACCCAAATATATTTGAAATGTACACATATCACACGGTACAATTTTCTTATGATCGGTCCATTATTAGTCGTAGCTCCCATATAAGGCCCACTTCCGAAAATCACTTTAAAGAGCATAAATCTCTTAAAAATAATGTTGGTATCCAAATAATATTTAACACAAATATATTTCATATATACAGAAATAATGACATTTTGTAATGGCCGGTCCACAAATAGTCGAAACTCCCATATAGGACCCTCTCCGTAATTCAGTTTAAACTCCATAAATCTTTTAAAAGTATGTATTTATATCGAGTTAAAGTTAAACATACATAATATTTATATTCACAGAAATCATGACTCTAAACTTTTGGATTATCGGTCCACAATAGGTTATATCTTCCATATAACGCCCATTTCTGAAAAACTGTTTTATACATATGTAGTGTAGGGCATTATATCATCGGGCTTGACCGACTATACTTTCTTACTTGTTATTAATTAAATAAAAATTTCTTCCTGCTTTTTCACTCTAATCGATTTCCATATACTGTAACCTGATTGAAAATAAAATAAAAATGCCTCTTTGCCATAATATGAATAAAACAATACGCACCCATTGTGCGAATGATTGCTGAAAATTGCGCTAAATAATTTTATAAAATGACTCAACTGCTGCTGATTTTTTAATTGCAACAATGAGAGGAAACCAATTTCGTCAGAGTCACAGGAGAGCTGGTGAAGCAGAATTATGGAAAAATTAATCAGCTGTTAATAATTTTGTTTATTGATTTATAAACATAAATATTTATTTAAAAATTCTTTAAAATGCATATTGTTTTTTTTAATAAAACCTTCTTATTTATCTTACATAGAAGAGGTCATTTATTAAAAAATAAATGTTTTATTGAAACAATTTATTGATTATTGAATTATAAATTTTATATAGAAACTACTGAATTTGTATAGATATTGATTTTTATGTTACAGTTATTTAAACAAATAAAATTAAATTAAAATTTTCATTACAAAACTGCTGATTTAAAATGATTATTTGATTTTTATTAATGATAAATATTTAAAATTAATTTAAACATTTATTTTGAAGGCCAACCTTCACAGCATAGTGGGGCAATTTGCAAAATAAAATTTTTTTAAATCTTTTCAATAATAGGGCCTATAGTTAACTCTAATGTTGCAGGACATATATTTTATTAAAACACATTTCGTAATCAGTTTTCTAATATTTATTCTTAATATCTGCAAAGTGGCCCCTCAATACGAAAGTTTAACAAATTTTAACCTAAAGGCAGAAATTCAGTTTTCTTACTTACTTAATTAACTGGCCTTTTATAACAACCCTTGTGGGTCATTGGCAGAACTTAAAATAGTTTTCTAGGCGCTTCGGTCTTCTGTGGATCTTCTCCAATTTCTAACATTGAGTTTGGAAATGCCTTCCTGGACTTGATCTTTCCAACGGAGTTTCGGTCGTCCCCTTTTTCGCCTGCCTACAGAATCGGTTTTCAGGCAATTTTAACTGAAATTTAGGCCACTAATAATGCTAAATTAAAATTTAAAATTTTAAAGCTTTTTATCATCCAACATCAATTTGGGTTAAATATTATTTCTCGAAGGTCAAATCTTTTGGATAAAAAGTTCAAATCACAAATATGTATTTCAAAAACAATTCATGCTAAGTTACAAGTTTTAATTTAAAAGTAATGATCCAAAACATGACACAACTTTCTTAAAATCCAAAATATATTGGGTGTATAACTTAAAAATGCGCTATTCATAACAGGAACTTATACGTCATTTTGGACACATATCTGTCGTTAATTCTCACTTACTTATTGAACATTACAGTGTCAACAAATTAGTTTGTTTTTGTTTCGAAAATATCGAATCTTGTGCCAACAAATAGACATATGCGGTAAATTTTGCTTTACTTCTTTAATTTGAAACCATAAGATACCATAAAATACCCTATACCCAGTATAAGTGTAAAAACAATTTTTTATAAATGGTTGCTATATGGAAGCTATGGCCTATTATGTGCCGATCATCCAAAAAATAAGTGCCACGATTTATATGCATATAAATGTTGTTTTTGTTAAATTGTATCTCAATACAAACACCTTTAAAAGATTTCTGCATGTTAAACTGCTTTTCGAAGTAGGTCTTATATGAGAACTTTGACTAATTATAGACCGATCGTTATTAAATAATGAGTCATGATATACAAACATTTTTTCGGAAATGAAACTTATCCGGGGGCTATAACTAATTATAGACCGACACACTAAGTGATTCTGAGTCGATCGGTATACTTTAAGGTGGGTGTTGTACAAATATTTATGAGCGTTACAAACCTAAGCATAAATGCCCACTCTGGTGGTGTAGGGTATAATAAGTGCCGCTGAAACACACAGATTCCTAACGGAAGCTTATGGTGTATGAGTGTTATTGGTATTTAATGGGCGAGGAGAGGTTTATTCAGTTCAAATGTGGTAATTTTGAAACTGAAGACAAAGATCGCACAGGCAATAAAAAAATGTTTTAAAGTAAAAGCTAGAAATTCTAGAAATATCTTGAAGTTTTAAGTAATACACTTAAAATATATATATCATTAAGAGGTCTATAATAACAATATTTACTTTGATCCAGAAGAATATCTTTGCATGCAGAATTTTAGATTCGTTTGGTATAGTTTAATGAGGATTTTGTGCTACATATTAGTTTTGGAAGTGACAAACAGCAGAATTTTCTGTCACCTATAATAGAAATAATTATAAAAAATAAGGACTTAAAATTTAAAAAATGTTTATTCGAAGTTTTACTTCAAGTTAATACTCGCAAGAGCAATAATTCTCATTTAATATAAAAAAATAAAGACCACATTTTGCTATATAAAAACAAATATCAATAGTAATGATATAAAGTTCTGCTCTAAATTTCCATGGATTCCTTTTTTTAATAACTCATGTTTTAACGGCATAATGATCATTTTCTTACACACTACAAACTAATGGCGTTTTCTTTTCTGGCAAAAATGTTACACGTTTTTCACATTTCGTACCTTTTTTAATTTTTTTGTATTCTTTTCTGAAAAAATGTCAATACTGCTAAAGTGTAGCGTGTTCTTTTCTATAAATGTCACACTATAAATTTTAAAAATGATGCACCTTTCACACTCTGTATTTTTAGAGGGGGAGAATCGCACGATAAAACAGCTGACATTTGTTTTGTTTATGAATGTGTATTTGAGTTAAGAAACTAAATGCAAAATATTACTACTTTTTTATGTGCTGAAAAAATGTTGGATGACTGGTTGGATTCATCTTCATCATCTAATGATAATTAAATATTTGATATGATTATGGAAAGAAATCCACAACCGCGAGTGAAAGGCTTTGTAGAGAACGTAATTAATGAATACTCTGAAGTTGATGTACATATGTCAAATTTCATAGGACAATATCTCCTACTTCTTATATATGTAATGTATGTTTTCCCAACTTTTTGCCAACATATGGAATCCGCGCCAAAAGAACTGCTCATATTTTGAGTCCAACAGTCCAAGTATGTACGTATATCTAAGTGAGCATATACCGGAGAGAGCACATTGCATCGATCGCAACAAATAGAAGTCCGGGCGGGACAAGCTCTAACAGATTGGACCATTTTGTATATTTGGTTATGGTGTTGATTCGACTGTTTTCTTACTCTTCGAGCTATAATTCGGTGAAAAACTATTTCCTTTTATAATGTTCAGGCAGTATTTTGAACTTGCAAAATCGTTTTTCAAGATCTCTAGGCTTCAATTCATATGGTACCCAATTTCTCTGGTTTTGAGTGAATCTTGCTGATCGCAAATATTTTGAAATTGCTGCTTGAGTAGTTCCCAATGAGTTTGCAAGCTCTTGTTGAGTTTGACAACAATCTTCATGGAATAATGTTCTGACATGGCTAGATCGTAATAGAATATTATAAGGAACAAAATATAATGACAAATTTATTATATCACCCATCGTTTTGGTGGTGGGTATAATGACAGACTAAAACTTCGTTCTAAAGTTACGTATATGGATAGGAATCCCGTATTTTATTTTATTTGAAATTTATATAATACAAAAATGTTTCCTGGGGCCAAATTACCGCATTCGTGATCGAATGAGCTATCGTATCGAAATATGATTTCCATATCGAAATTATGATAAAATGTACTAAATTTCTTGCTCGATATCGAATGCCATAATCTCAAATAAGAAAATTACGATCAATTTTACTCGATTTCGAATGCGGTAATTTGGCCCCTGAAGATGCTACACAAAGAAGTAGCGAAAAGACCTTAAGCTTGACAATTTTTTCAATTCTCCAATATATAATTAGTAACACAAAAGTGGCGAATAAAGCTACGAAATAATGATTTCTGGAAGATATTAAAATACTTGACGAAAAAGACGTAACCACTAAGTAAAATATATTTGAATTTTTTTATTACTATTTTTAGTAAGTGGTTGATCTTACAAAACACTTGTAAGATCAACTAGAAAATGTGTGGTACAAAATGCAATTACATTTTGTTGAGTAAATATTTGTCGTGTGAGATCGAGCATACCTTATGCTTATTTATATTCATTCTATACAAATTTACCTATATATGTTTTTTATAGAAAACAAATCACTTATTTATACATAATTTCTCACAAAATGACAAACTATTGGGACATCGCTTTATAAAAACATGTAAAAAAGTCAATACGATCATATCACATTTGCATCAACATTCTATGTTAACATTCATTCCTTCATTATTTTATTGCTCATGTGCAATCACAGTATTAACTTATTTCTTTTATTAATGAAACCAATATTCATTCATTTCAATTCTCTAGATTTCTGTTGCAGAAACTTGTGATCGGAATTTATGCTGCGAAACAAATTGCATGCCAACATGTAGACAGTGCAGAAAATATCCAACAACAATTTCAGTTGAAATAAATGTTCGTTTATTTTTCATTGCACTTCATTTCATTGCATTTAGCCATAATTTTATTGCTTTTTAAGACCTTAAGGTTGTTAAGCTGGCTGTAACAGTATTTTGCAGCAGACCTATAAAGAAATTCAATAAATCGCGCTTTATTAAAAGAAGCAAATATCTCAGAGTATTAAAGCAACAAAACAGCTACTAACATAAATTTGTCAATTATGTTGTCAGATTGTTATGACTCTGAATGTGTTGGAATACAATTTGGTCAACAGGCCACAAACTATACCTACATATGTATATGCACGTGGTTAACTGCATATTATGATTGTATTTGAAACTGTAGCACCTTCTTAAAGTTCAGAATTAAAAGCATATTTTCTTTTTTAAACTTAATAGTGATATTTTAGTGACAATAATCTTTCTTAAATTTGAGCAGCAAATCGTGGTTCTCTATTATTCAGAATAAGGCTATAACCATAACGGTTTTAGTAAATAAGATTTTCATTTTTAAAAGTTCAATTAAATATTGTTTGTAATTAAGTTCAAGTTAAACTCAACATTATATCGAGTGTGTATTGATTGCATTTATCAAAATATGATTAAAAGCAATCATTTAAAATGTGTGTTAAGGTGGATTCACCCATTCATTCTTAATAAAAATTTTGTTCGAACATTTTTTTTTATATGAAGTTTGACGTCTCTGTTTTTGAGAGAGGGAAAATATTTTTTTCCGAACTTGAATTGGTTTAATTTTTTATTTTTTCTGGACAAAAATGAATTGAGTTGCCAATAGGTTGCATTTTTTCATACAAATAACAATGGTTTATGTTCATATTTCCATGGCCATTATCAAAAGCAAGTTTCTTTTTTCATTCATTTTGAATTTATATCTGTGATTTTGAATACTTTAAAATAATTTAATATTTCTATTTTGACACCTAAAACCGAAAGCAAAATAAATCAATGGCCGCACTCGTAAAACTAATAGGATTTGTTTACATATGGCAGCTTTGATTTTTCAGAAAAATCGTTCGAAATGGATGAATCCTGCTGCAAAAAACTCTTAGTAAAAAAAATTTTCTCAGGAAAAAATTTTTGTTAAGAACAAATGGTTGAATCCACCTTTAATAAATAGTAAATTTGAGCTGAAACAGCTTGACATAATTGTTAATTTTTTTAATTCAAAAAATCACAAATTATATTCAATATTCAGACACATGAAAATTAAAAAATTTAAGCAAAAATTTATACATACATACATACATAAATATAAAGGAAGTCAATCACGAAATCCCGATCCCGAAAATCTAGTATTTGTTTACAAAGTCATCAACAAAAATTTAAATTTTAAAACGTTTGTCAAGGAAATAAAGGTGAAAGATTTAAAATTTTAGATTGCCAAACTCGAACGCACTATTTGATGTGTTTCCAGTTGTTGGAATTTGAAAATTCCTATATAAAAAACTTTAATTGATTTAAATCTTCTTTGTAAAATGTGTTTGCTTTATTGGTGAAATAAATCAAGGTGATATAATTTATGTTCAAAATTAACTGAAAATGGTTAAAAAATCTTAGTATATATTTATTATAGTATAAAATTTAGCAAAAAAAAATAATATGATGGAAATTTCCATCATCATGCAATGTTAGATCATTAGTTTAATAATAAATAGAAATAAAAGAATGCATTCAATGTTACGACGCTTATGCTTTTAAGGAACATCTAGCATCAACATATAACTCATTTTCTTTAAACAATCCAATTATAAGGGCTGAAATTGAAAACTATTTAGATGTTCCTTGTCCAATGGATCGACCCATAAGACCAATAACATCAGCCGAAGTAGGCAAAACAATTGATAAATTAATTAACACTAAAACTCCAGCATACGACAGTATTGACTCTATTGCGTTAAAATCATTGCCAAAAAAAAGCTATAATTTTTCTAACAACAATATATAACTCTATATTAAGGTTACATCACTTTCCATCGCAATGGAAATATGCGAAAATAATAATGATATTAAAACCTAATAAACCAGAAAATAATGTTACCTCCTATAGACCAATTAGTTTATTGTCCAGCTTTTCAAAGATTTTTGAATGACTATTTCTAAAGAGATTACTGCCAATTTTAGAAAAACAACAAATTATACCTGATTATCAGTTCGGATTCAGACATAAACATGACACACCTGAACAATGTCATAGAATAGTCAATAGCATCTCTAACGCCTTTGAAAGAAAACTATACTGTTCTGCAGTGTTTTTAGATGTCGAACAGGCCTTTGATAGAGTGTGGCATATTGGACTTTTGCACAAATTAAAAAAACTTATCCCAGCCCCATTTTATTTTGTGCTTTTGAGCATATCTTCGCGGCAGATACTTTTTTGTCAGCGTCAATGAAAATTTTTCAGATTTTGGTGGCATAAACGCAGGTATTCCACAAGGAAGTGTGCTAGGGCCAGTATTGTATACCAATTTTATAGCAGCTATGCCTACGTTTGCAGACGATACTGCAATATTAGCTACAAACGAGTCGCCAGTCATGACTTCTGAGATGGTACAAAATCAATTGCATCTTCTTCAAGATTGGCTACAAAAATGGAATATAAAAGTAAATAATACAAAATCTATTCATGTCACATTTACACTAAGGAAAAACGATTGCTCGCCAGTATATTTAAACGGCACAAATATACCAAAAAACAATAATGTGAAATAACTAGGCCTTCATCTTGATCGAAGACTCACATGGAAACAACATGTTAAAATGAAACGACTACAACTTAATATAAAAACAAGAAAAATGTATTGGCTTTTGGGACCACGATCAAGCTTAAGTTTAGAAAACAAAATCTTTTATATAAAGCAGTCCTTCAATCGATTTGGACATATGGTATTCAACTTTGGGGAATAACTAGTAATTCCAACATTGAGATATTGCAGAGGTATCAATCAAAAACTCTCAGACTATTAACAAATGCGCCATGGTTTATCAATAACAAGAACATACATAAAGATCTACAAATTCCAACAATCAAAAATGAAATTACCAAGTTCAGTGAGAGATACCTAACTGGACTCATTAATCATTCCAATATATTAGCAATTAATCTTTTAGATGATAGCGATGAAATCAAAAGACTTGAAAGGTTTCATGTCGTTGACCTACCCTTTAGGAAATAGAAAAATGGAAAGGAACTAAAATACTATTTTATTTCAACTAATTAATTCAGTACAATTTTTGTATTTATTTTTTTTTTTTTGAGTTCAATTGGAGCTCAATATAAGTTATTTTTAAAAAATGTTGAAAAATTTGCTCATTATTTTTAATTTTTGTAAAATAGATTGGAAATAAAATAATATGAAAAAAAATGTTTAAGTCCGGTTAAAGTAACAGATAAAGCTCTTTGCGGCAGTGATATGAAAATCTGTTGATGTTGCGCTTTTATTTATGCTCAAAGAGATATCAAAAAGAGATCTGGTGATATCTCTCCTTAAAAAAAAAAAAAGCAAAAAACGGAAAACTTTTGAAAAAAACTGAAAATTGAAGAGTGAATTTTTTAATGACATAGAAATGTTTGTTATTAAAAATGTATTAAAAACGTTGACTGCGAAACGAATGAAATAATGAATGTAATTGAAATATGTAAAAGCCCCCCATAACTCCTAATAATGTCTGTAATAATATGGAATAAAATATTGAATAAGAATTATTTGCTGCGGATTTCGGAGGATTGCTTATGCAGTCATTCAGTCAATACAAGAATTTGCTAATAATTTTGCCTACAAACGATGTAAACGATGTTTTTCGTCAGCTGCATATATTGGTAACAAAATTAAAGCAAGATTCTCTTTACAATTTAGATAGATTAATATTTTTAAGAAGCTTTATCGCTCGATAATATTCGGTTGCTTTTAAATTAATATACGTACCCCCTTATTCATAAAACTTGTCAATGGTTTATAACAGGCTTATAAAGCAAATTTTGTATGGATATTTGCTTTATAAGCCTGTTATAAACCCTTGATAAGGTTTTATATATTAGACTGTTAGAAATTAATGGCTAAATGACATACGTATGTATTATTTTTGTCAATCAACATATCAATATAATGTTATTATGTGTTTTTTTTCATTAATGATTTATGAATTTTGAATCAATTTAAATTTTTTGTTTTTAAATATGTCTATTTTTATTAAATATAAACCAATTTGTTTTAATATGAAATTCAACACAATTAAGTTTCATATATACAGAAATAATAACACTTAATTTTATAATGGTCGGTCAATTATTAGTCGAAACTCCCATATAAGACCCTCTCCGTAATTCAACTTAAGCTCCATAAATCTTTTAAAAGTAGATATTTAAATCGCCATAAAGTTTAACATACACAATATTTATATTCACGGAAGTCATGGCACTAAATTTTTGGATGATCGGTCCATAAACTGTTTTATACATATACTAGGTGTAGGATATTATATGGTCGGGCTTGACCGACTATACTTTCTTGCTTGTTTTCTTTTCTAAAACTTTTAAAAATTAATTTTAATTAACGTTTTACCACTATTACCATAACTTTAATAAATAAAAATAATTTTCAAAATATAGTAAAGTAGAATAAAAAAATTTCCTTGTGAGCTATAATGTGCTGCAAAATTCCCTCGATGCCATATGGTATGTAGCAAAACTCGTTTGTTTCGAAAATTTGTTGCAAAACTCATTATTTCCAAACTTTTGCCTATTATTTTTCTGTGTTGCAGAATGTGTCAAGTTTTTAACTGTTGAGTATTAAGACAGAATTAGTCTTGACTTGCTGTTCCGTTCCAAATCAGCTGACTTGATTCTGTTAAATAGAAAATGTGTAGAAGTCGTTAGTTGTTTTGTTACTTTCCGTGCCGTTGCGAACGAACCTGTTGAAAACAAAACTTTTGTAAGTAATTGTAAGTGACAGCACAAAACAGCTGATGTCCGGACAACAAAAAAATGTTTGGTTTATTATAAAAATTTTCAATTTCTTTGAATTTAATTAAGTTTTTGTATAAAAGTTATAAAAATAAAAAAAACTAAACGATGGATGACGAAAAACTCATTACTTTAGTCGAAAGTAATGACATATTGTACAATAAAAAAACTTTGATTTGTTTTTTTTTTTTTTTATTTATTTTGTGTACGTGGTATGTGTTGTTTGTTTATCTAAAACAGCTGATACGTTTATACGTAACAACAGAACGACACGGAACAGAACAGCAATAGAAAGTAAAGACTGATGAAGCCTTTAATCAAGAATAGAGTAACATCTAACTGCCGTATTCATAAAAAATAAAGTAGGTTTGAAGTGTGCTTTTAGACAAAATTTTCATACAAAATTTTCTTAAAGTACTTTTGAAGTCTACTTTAATTTTTTATGAATTAGACCGTTTAGAATTTAAAGCATTCAACTAACTTTGTCCATTTATTTAGCCGCTACATGTTTTTTTGCTTATATTATACTGTAACGTGTAACAGTTTAAAATTTGAAAATTTTTCAAGTTTTCTTTCTTTTTTTCACGAGATATGAGTAGCGGTAGCATGCATTTAACATCCGGCTGCTGTCTTGTCGCTAATGGGTGGATTTGTGGCTACTATACTCGATAATAATGATGAAAACTACAGAAACATAATTTCAAAATATGCATGCTCAAGTGAGTAGGGTTCTTAGAGAAATAGAGATAGAATGGAAAACTAATTCAAAATCAGACTTCACTATTGCATGAGTTGTGATAGATGTTGCACAACTAGAATTACCCTCCCAACCATAACATCGATTAACTTTTAACGAGCAAGTTTTGCAGCATTTCATCTACTCATATATAATATGAATTTTGTGAATTGTAACCAAACATAAATGTTTGAACATCTCTGCCATTAATGTGAATGTGGCGAAGACATATAAACATAAAATTATTTGCCTTATCAGTCCTAATCATCAGCAGTCTAGGCATGAGATGGGTTTCATGCATACGGCGAAAGAGAAAACAATAAACATTTTTCACATCAACGCTACTAACATGTCTCCAAATTGGAGAGCGTCTAGTGTCTTAGTGATAATTGTTTCAGAGTATCGCTAGAGACACACAAAAGAAAACGCATGCAACAAACCAGCACGTGACTTAGTTTTCTTTAAATCGTATACACAATGTGAGATTTTATTATTCTTTTAGTTCATATCAATAATATAGTATAAGAAAACAAAAATTCGCCTCGCCTTTTAAAAACAGAAAAAGAACTAAACATCTTGATGCCAAGTACAACAATACAAATATACAAGACTGAATGACTAAATATAAGTGTGAGACGTAAAAGTTGTCTCGAGACCTCAGCTCACATAGTTCACTTAGTTCTTTTCGTTCTGTGTGTCGCTTATTGTTGGTCTTTTATGTAACTTGAGATCTTGCTGCAAGAGAATTAATAAAAAATTACATATATAAAAATGGTAATATGCTTAAAATTTACCATTTAGTTGTATGATGATTGCGTGTGTTTAGTATGTCGTCTGTTCCTGGTTGCTGTTATTATGTTTGGAGGCCTACTGTGATGTTTTAGCCATGCATGCAACTTTAACATCATCTTCCTTTTAATACAATTGTTATTAAGATATTTTCAATATGTTAATAACGACCCTAAAATACCCTACTCAGCTACTCTAAAACAGTTATTAACTTGAAGGTATTTTAGTACGACTGAAAACCTGCTGTGTGTAACGAAATGTATATTAAAATCTGATTTCCTGCAAAAATTAGTAATGATCTTTTTTGAAAACCCTTTTGATTGGCCACTTGATAGCCTTATTTTCTATATATTCCTATAATTTCCCAGATATTTGGAAACATGTGAAATTGTATTCGTTTCAAAAATAATTGTTTTTTTTTTTAATCATTAGAGAAAATTTCTTATTATTTCGGCTTGAGTTGGTTTGATTAATAACTCAAATAATACCATTGGAAGGTTATATTTTTCTATACAATTGGCACACTGGCATGCATTTTCTACCCAGCCAAGCGCGTCATCAGCAATGTTTATTGTCCAAGATCTAAAGGGTCCGCCAAATAACATTTTTTTTTTTTTTTGAAAATGCTATAAAAAAAACTAGAAAGTACAATCCTTCCGGTTAACAATGGAAAATAATTTTATTCAAATGGCTGCCGCGAGTGGCCATGCAGTAGCCTACACGATCGTTCCAATTTTTAAGCATATTATGGATTGTGTGCAGCTGTATTTCACCAATGGCTTCACGAATAATGTCCTTTAAAGCGTCAATTGTCTCTGGCTTGTCGGCGTAACACTTATCTTTGACGGCACCCCACAAATAATAGTCCAACAAGTGCAGCTCCAAAGTGGCCAAACTACATCAGCTCTGCGGCTGATAATGCGATCTTCAAAAACAGGGCGCAAAGCATAGAGTGTAGCTTCGGCTGTGTGGCACCTAGCGCCGTCCTGTTGAAACCAAATGTTGCCAATATCCTCCTCTTTAATTTTTGTGAACAAAAACTCGTTCAACATGGCCCGATAACGATCGCCATTGACTGTAACGGCCACTCCTTGCTCATTTTCGAAGAAAAATGGCCCAATAATGCCTCTGGACCATAATCCGCACCAAACAGTGACTCGTCGTGGGTGCATCGGCTTTTCAATGTATGCGTGCGGGTTTTCTGTGCCCCAAATGCGACAATTTTGCTTGTTTACATACCCGCCAAGATCAAAATCAGCTTCGTCTGAAAAGATGATTTTTTGATGATTTTTGCAAAATCGGCATCTTCTATAAATCGATCGCAGGCCCACTTAGCGAAGCGAAGACAAGCGTATACACAACTATATTCGTTCAGCGGAAGGTTAAAACTAATGATCTGTCAAATCAGACATGAGCTAGATGTTACCATTCACGAAATAAGCAGTGGTTGAAAAAAAATGTTAAATGGCGGACTCACCATTATTGAGAAATAGACGTTTTTTTTTAATCTTCTGAAAATTCTTCTAAACAGATTCCCACCTTTTTGCTTGCAATCCGACTCTATATTTAATATTATATTGGATGTATATTTGGTGGTCCCAAAAAAATTTTGTTTTTTTTTTGATTTTAATGGGTGCTCAAGCATAATTTAAAAGCTTTTACGATAAAGTATGTATTTGTAAGATTTTTTTCAGATTTTTCGGAAAAGGTTGTAGCAACTACTACTCTACCATAAAATACTTGTTGTACAAAAAATATAAAAATAGTTTCATAGAATTTATTAACAATTTTTTGTAGAAAATATAAAAAAATAAAAAAATATTTTTTTAGTCTTGAAAAATATAAAGAAGAAAAAACATTGTTTTAAATTGGTGACCCCGACTTCTTCACGCAAGATGCCCAGACATGCTCAAGATTCCGCAGCAGAACCTGTTGTAAATACATCAACGGTAACACTTCGTATTCCACGATTTTGGAAAGAAAATCCAGCAATTTGGTTTGCTCAGTTGGAGGCACAATTCGAAAACCATAACATAGGCAATGAAAACTCTAAGTAGTTTGCAGTTTTACCGGAACTAGATCCAGAAGTCCTCTCCCAAGTCAGTGACATACTCTATAAAACGCAATTTACGAAATTTATGGAACAAATTATGAAAGATTTGTAGGGCACCTAAGTGAGCAAATTCATTGGCAAAACTTATAGTTTTTGCACACAAAAATAAAGCTTGGACAGTTTTCTTTTAAATTTTTTCCTCAAAAGTAAAGAAAATTTTAGTTTTGACAAAATTATGAAAATTTTAGTTTTGACAAAATTATGATAAAAACTCAAAAAACTGCCGACAAAACCGATTTTTTGAAAAAATTCGACTTGTGTGACCTAAAAACCTTTTCCGAAAGATCTGAAAAAAAATCTCAAAAATATTTTTTGGGACAACCAAGTGTATATCATACAAATGTCAAAACATTTGTACAATATAAATTTATTTAAAGTATTGGCCACTGTTAGCTATGACATTTTTCAACATATAGATTCCGTTCAAAAAAAAAACCCCATAAACAAAATAAGCAATCCAGCCAATTTAGGAAACCCTATTCTGAAGTAAAGCATATTCCAGATAGAAACAAATTGTAGTCTGACAGGGCAAAGTACATACATGTTTCCTGTGAAAGTTTGATCTCAACAAAAACAAAGCATGCACGCAGAAATAAAAACATGGTTGTGGTAAACATAATCTAAGATTGTAGTTAAAACATATTATGATGCATATAAGTGTCATATAAACATAATTTGTTTGCATTTTAAACATAATATGAATACCAATATAGAAACTTATCATTTAATGGTTAGTTGTACGTTTAAATAGTTGTAAATAATATAATATGTTTGATTAGTTATCATTCAATAGTTGTGGTAAACATTTTTTGTTAAATAATTATGTTTCAGTGAACCATATTCAATTTTATAATTGCGATAAACACAAAAATGTTTATAGCAATTAAATTATTCTTAAGATGAAATTAAAATAACAATTATTTATGTACCACAATAATATATTGTTACCAAAAAAACACAGTGTAGTTGTTGTAACCATGCCCAACCATTTTTTTTCTCTGCGTGTGGATATTTGGTGCTTTGGTGTTGATTCTGCTGGTTGGCCGGGCTTTACATACTATCTCCTGCGCTTCTGAGTGTAATTCGATAAAAAAGTTATTTTCTTTTATAGTATTTAAACATCCTTCCTTCCTTCAAAGTCTCCTCCTTCAAAGTCTCTCGGCTTTGATAAATCGGTTTGACTGAATTCTGCTGCTCGCAAACGTTTTGAAATTGCTGCATATGTATCTCACAATGATTTTTCAAGCTCTACTTGAATTTGATAACAGTTTAAATGAAGTAATGCCTCCAATTTTTGGTCTTCAAAGTTTTTTGGCTGGCATGGGCGATCTATGTCTTTGTCTTCAGTTCTGAACCACACAAACCGTCTATCGCACGTTCAAACTAATAGGACACAAGCTTCATAATCTTCGGCGAGCAGACGTTGTGCTTAAGCAGCACGTCTTTTCAAATTCAAGAAGCTAAAACTTCAAGCTAGATGTTGGTACAAACATCTACTTTTTCGAAACAGTAAAAGGCTTTGCACAATAATGTTGAATAAAAAAGCTAGAACAAATAACAAATAGATAGCCTTACAAATGCCATATAAGTTACTAAAGACAACCCCGTGTTCAAAAGATACGCCGTCTTGCCCACATTTTAAAAGTATACACCCAATAATAACATTAGTAGCTTACTAATCACTGTTACAAATGATTTCGAAATCAACATCTCCACTTAATATAGCGTAGCGTATTAAATTCATAATGTTCGATTCTTATCTGGAAACAAAGTTAAAGACAACACAAATACTTTTTATTCAATAAAAACACACAAGCCACACTCACATTATCCGTCTTCTCCTCCTCCACTTAAGCCGTTGTTGTCGTCGTCATCTTATTAAATTAATTAAACGGCGATTAATCATAATCTTCTGTTACGTGTCATCATTGTCATGATTATTGGTCTCCATGTTGGTGGCATTACATGTACATACATACATGTATTTTGTGTGCCAGACTCCTTTGGTGGTAGTGAGAATTGTTGTTGTTTCTTGTTGCTGGATGTTTGTATGTTGTTTGTTTTCGCTGTTGTAATGTTAAGTTCTCATGTTGCTGAAGAAGACAACTTGTGACACAAATTTATGAACAAGCCAACATAATAAAGTGTTAACGGTACGGGTTATTAAATCCCGTCTGAATATCGCCTAAATCACTATTTTAGTTTTATCTCCGCGCACACGTTTAAATACAATGAGACGCAGACAGATTTTAACACAGCTAAAGATATTTATTGAAATAAATTTGTGGAGACATAAATATTTGTTTGTTATTATTATTTATTCATATTGTTTTTTCACGAGTTTAGCTACATATGTATAGACGGTTGTCAGATCATACAATGTTGTCAGATCTAGCAATGTGCTAGCAATATACTGACATTCAAAACTTGTTAGCAAAAGGTAAATTGTCAACGACTTTTCTTATAACATTGGAAGACAAAAATTTTAAGTTCACACGGTGGTTACACATTTTCTGAACATTTTTCGGACAACGTTGTAAGATCTGACAACCGTCTATACAAAGCTTTTTATTATATTCGATTTTAAGTTCTGTTTAACACGGTAGCTGCGATTATTTTCAAGAGATTTTATTGGTTTTTTTTTACTATGCATATTTATGAATTAAGAAGTCTTGGATTGCTTGCCTTACAATTTTTAGGAATTTTGGCATTGTTAGGAATCGCTTCAATTAAGGCTTATAGTCCCTCCAATTCAGCACGAAGTTAGAAATAACTTCGCGATTTGGCATATGTACTAGGGCGGTTCGGAAACTTATATGTACAGAACAGAAAGCCCGATATAAATGGAAAAAAGTTAAGTGTTTTGGAAACATCCATCTTTTTTTTTTTTAAAGAGAAGAAACACTCAGGCAATTAATATTACGTTACTTTCTTTGGAAAGGGGATCGAGTAAAGAAGTAAAGCTGGTAAAAGTAGAAGAAAGCTGTATATGACAACTCTGCAACTGCGCATTATGTTTGGTTTAGTGCAGCATTGCAGCGCCTCTGGTGGTGAGTAGGTGCATTATTTTTTAAAGCTTGATTTTATAGCCTTTATTTAATTATTTTACTTCGGTGGCGCTTAAATGCTATACCATCAAAGGAGGGCGCTGTTATAAATATTAGTTATGATGGATAGAAAGAAAATTAATAATTATCAGAAACTGATGTTGTTTGAGCGGCAGCGGCTGAGAATCGAAACCGGGCTACATATAACAACTCAGGCTTGATGATCAAATGCGCTAACCAATTAAGCTACAGCAGCCTCTGTACTATGAATACATGTTAAATTTCCTTTCGAGCTGGCAACTCATTCATGTAGAAACAGGTTCTCATAAAAGACGCATCCTCGATTTTTTTACAATGGAAAAATTAGAAATTCGTGGTGTCATTAAATATTTAAATAAAAAAGGTTTATCGGAACAAGAAATTCATAATGATATGATGAATGTGTTTGGTGGAAGTGCTCCTTTATATGCAACAGTAACAAATTGGGTTGCTGAATTTAAAAGTTGTCTTAACAGCATTAATGATGAACCACGTAGTGGATGTCCAAAAACAGCAAAAACAACAGAAATTTTAGCCAAAGTGCATGATATGGTAGTAAATAATCGACGAATAAAAGTGAGTGAAATAGCCAATATCATGGGCATCTCAAATGATCGAGTCAATTTAATTTTGCATGAAGACACAGATGAAAAAGCTTTCTGCAAGATGGGTACCGCATTTGTTAAAAGTCGACCAAAAACGCATAAGAATGAAAATCTCTCAAGCTTGTTTGGATTGTTTGAAGAAAAATAAAATGGATTATCAGCGTCGTTTCATAACTGTGGATGAGACATGAATCCACCACTACCCTCCACAGACAAAAGTACAATCCAAGCAATGCACTGAAGCTGGAGGAAGTGCCCCAAAGCAGGCAAAAACAATTCAATTGCCTGGTAAGATTATGACAACGGTTTTTTGGGATCTCAAAGGTATTTTATTGATTGACTATCTGCAAAAGGATAAAACAATAAATTCAGAGTATTATTACAACATTTTGGATCAATTAAATGTAAAAATTCGTGAAAAACGTCCTGGCTTACAGCACAAAAAAATAGTTTTTCATCAAGACAACGCACCAGCGCATAATAGTGCTTTAAGAGTCGCTAGAATCAACGAATTGAAGTATGAGTTGCTTGACCACCCACCTTATTCTCCTGCTTTAGCTCCCAGTGACTTTTTCCTGTTCCCAAATCTAAAAAAATTTCTAGCTGGCAAGCGTTTTATCTCAAATGAAGATGCAATTACAGTTGAAAACCACTATTTTGAAGGTCTTGAGGAAAACTATTTAACCAAGTGATAAAATTGCTAGATAAGCGTCAATACACTTAACGTTCCAGGAGATTATATTGAAAAATAAAAATGTTTTTGAAAAACTAACTATTCCCTTTCTGTGCTAGGCTCAGAGGATTCCAAACCGCTCTCTAACAGTTTTCATTCTGTTAGAGATATTTAACATGTATGTATGAGTAATTTTCTTTCTTTCAACACTTATTTCCAATTTATTTTCGATGTTTTATGGGTCGATTATGTATAGCAATATAGATACCACACTGGAGTTGGGTTACTATATTAAGTTTTCAGTTACCATCTGCAATATGTTTTTGGCAACTGTCAACTCCACTGCGGTTCGCTTACCATTCGTAATCGATTCAATGTTTTCCTAAATATTTGTCATCTACTGAAACAATGATGAACTATTTAAAAGCATGAATAATCATGTCCATCGAATCGAATGTCATATGAATCTTACATGTTGGTATAGCCGTTGCAATGGGAGTACAACAGGGAGCTTCATTTCATAAATGCGTGTGTGTTTTATTAAAGTTTACAATATTCCAGCCAATAAACCAATCATCTATACTCTTAATATGGTTTGGACTCTTTAGTTCATTCGCCAGTCCGTCTTATCCTTATTGTTTATATTTGGCACCTACAGGCGAAGTGTAGTATAAAGTAAAATATTCATACATATTTTAGTTTCAGTTTTACAATCGCTACATTGCTCGCTTATTACTCTGCTCACGTGTTAAAATTTATTGATTGTCGAAAATAAAAACATACGCTAAGATGTCGTGCTGTTCGGACTATGAGAGTCAATATGTGTGGTCGTAATACTCAAACAAAACTTGTTAGCAGACCAATAAATGCACACAGACATTTGTTACACGCAGAGAAATAATGGTTTTAATCTTAAACAATTGCATTAAAATAAATAGTTAAAAGACGTGAATACTACGGATACTTTGAAAGGGCTTCTTAATGTGTTTAAAAAAAACTTATCCGTAATAATTAGCTCCTATTCTTTTGGTTAAAACACTTAATTCACTTCATATCCAGTAAAGAACTTTATACTTATCGGATTTGATACAACCATATATATATGTTTTGTCATGCCTTACAAAGTCACAATTTACACGAAGCAATTCTTATTGAAAAGATTGCTTTAATATTTTCCTTGAAATTTCTACGGTGTCCACAGAGCACAATTCTTGTTGGTTAAATCGCTCGTATTTTTATTTGAGAGTAGACACACATTTGTATACACATACTTATGTAATACGAATAAGAGAGGAACACGAATTGCTAGCAGGGCTGTCAGATATGGCGATTTTTCGCCAAACGTGGCAATAAGCTTCCATTTGGCGACATGGCGATTTCTTTACGATTTTTAAATTAGATGTCGATTTTTTTGGCTAATTTTTCTTAAAAAATATAGCATTTAACGTTTTCAAATATCTGACATTATATTAACATTATTTAAGTTGTATCGCCATATTGTGGTAAATACCACATTAAAGTCAACAAAAAAAAAAAATACAAATAACTTTGACTGTTGATCTGTCGATTTAAAACCAGCTATCGATTTCGCCGATTCTTTTCTTTCATTAGATGCATTTGATTGTGGAGCTGAGTTTGAAATTCAATTAAACAAAATAGAAATGAAAATGGACCAAGCAAAAATTTTAAAACAAAATTGCTTTATATAGTTCAAGATAGTTTTTAAAGAAATGTTGAATTGATTGTCGGAAAATATCAGATTCTTTAAAGTAAATGGAGAATTTTCTATATTAAATTGTGGCTAAATTTTCATTGATACAAGTTTCAAAAGTGTATTTAGGCGAGTATGAACTTCAGTGGCAATAATTGGAAACATTATTTTAAAGTAGAAAAGCCAACAAACTTACCAGACTTCTTGCCTAATGTGCAGCGATGCGAGGTAAAAATAAAAATGTTATGTGTCACGCCCACTTTCATGCCCCATCTCAAAAAATAAATGTTTGTATATATGTCCTTTATAGAATCGTAAACTATGTATTTGATCATGTGATTATCTTTGGCAAAGTTGTTGTGCATTAGGACGGGAAGGTTTCTGAGTTAGTATGAACACGCCTACTCTAACGCCCAATTTTTTTAATTAATTACAACGCCCGCCAGGAAGGCCAGACTGCTGGACCGATCTTACTAAAACTTTGACGGGATATAACTAAGACTCCGGCATGACTAAGAATACTTTTTTCGACCGCCTACTTTTTTTCAAAATGAACATTAAAATTACTCAAAATGAATTGAAAATTTGTGTAATGCCTTTCTTTCAAATTAGTTTTAATTGGTGGCGTAGCAACACGCGCAAATGCCATCTAGTTCTATTTTAAATGGAAAATAAAATCCTAGTTTTAATAATTTGCCTCTGGCGACATATTTTGCGATTTTTTTTTTTTATTTTAGCGATTTTTGGCGGCGTAGGTGAAAAAATCTGACAACCCTAAGTACACTCGAGTGTGTTCTTCTCTTATCTTCCTCTCACCCCGCAATCTAAAACGTAATCAGCTTAGCTTAAAGAATTGCTTAGTGGAAATTGGGACTAAGCTCGCCGGCTTATTACTTGCTTAAAAAAAATTTTTTTTTTTTTTTTTTTTTTTTTAGCCTTTATTTATTTATTGAATCTTCATATAATGAAATGACAATAAGTATTCAAATCTTAATACTAAAAAGAAAATAATAAGCCCAGCCAGTGCTAGACAAAAATTTTATGATACTAAAAAAAATTTCACATCAACTGATCCAGTCATCTATTTTGCGCTTGAGTTAAAGCAAGGGTATCCCTCCTTCTCAACCGATTATGGCCACTAAAGTTAAGGATGTCTCGTGCAAGTGGGTTTGGGTGGTGTTCAAGTTTGCTGACATACTTTGACGCGTGTTTTGTAAATTCAACTCTTACTAATGGCACGCATAGATCTTTGTGAATTCGAGAATTTTTAACATACCATGGAGCTGCAGTAATTATACGTAGAATTTTATTTTGACCCCTTTGAATTTTTTCAATGTTTGATGCTGAGGCAGTACCCCATAATTGAATTCCATAGCACCAGATTGGCTTTAGAATTGCATTGTACAACAATAGTTTGCAGTCCAACTTTAGTGAAGAATTTCTGCCAATTAGCCAATTAAGTTGCACTGCTTTTATTCTCATCTGTGTAAGTTTCGCTTCAATATGAGACTTCCAAGTTAAACGGCGGTCGAGGTGAATGCCGAGGTATTTGACTTCATTATGTTGAGGAATAATTTGATTATTTATTTTGATGAACGAGCAAGTTTCTTTTCGCAATGTGAAAGTGATATGAATACATTTCTGTTCATTAACCCTGATTTTCCAAAGCTATAGCCAATTCTCTAGTTTATAAATATAATTCTGCAAATTCTGTGATGCTACTTGGTGGTCCTTGTGAACGCTGATAAAGGCTGTATCGTCTGCGAAAGTTGACGTGTGGATTTTGGGGTCTGACGGCATGTCGGAGGCATAAATCAAATATAAAGTAGGACCCAGTATGCTACCCTGTGGCACACCTATTTCAATTGGCTGAGCGGGGCTTAAAAAATTGCCTTCTTTGATTTTAAATTTGCGACCGTATAAATAGCTTTCCATAAGTTTATGGGTGTTAGCAGGCAGAGTTAATTTTATTTTGTGCATTAAACCGTCATGCCAAACTTTGTCGAACGCTTGGGACACATCAATGAAAAGGGCGGAGCAGTATTTTTTTTTTTTTTAAATAACTTGAAAACGTTTCTAAACTACTTTTCTTCAACTGCATTGACGCGTACAAAATGTTAAAAAATTGTACCAGTCTTCCTTCCTGCTTCCAATGAGCCAAGCAGCCAACAAACTTTATATGTCAATGTTGTTTTTCGATTTGTTCGTCGTTATCACGCTTATTCTCGTAAATTATCTCACATTTTTACTCTTGCAATTCTCATACTCTATCCCAGGATCTTTTACATACAAACACATTCACTCGTTGGCACCAACTTGAAATTGTGGGTACAACTAAATAATGGCTACATAGACATGCATTGGTTGCACATTGGGAGTTTGTGTTGCGTTGTGTTGTGTTCAGTAATGTTAATCCTGTATTTATATCTGAGATTCGAGATTGTTTGCATGTTATCTCGTCATTATTGACACATTCCTTTCAATTATTTCCTTTTGTTTTCCTTAATATTTTTATACCCTACACTACCATAGTGGGAGGGTATATTGGATTTGTGCTGATGTTTGTAACGCCCAGAAATATTGGTCCAACACCCACCTTAAAGTATACCGATCGACTCAGAATCACTTTCTGATCCATAATTAGTCGAAACTCCCATATAAGACCCTCTCCGTAATTCACTTTAATTCCCATAAATCTTTTAAAAGTATTTATATCGAGATAAAGTTTAGCACATATAATATTTATATTCACAGAAATCATGACACTGAATTTTGGTCCAAAATAGGTGATATCTCGCAAATAACGCCCATTTCTAAAAAACTTTTTTATATTTACATATGCTAGGTGTAGGGCATTATATGGTCGGCGTTGACCGACTATACTTTCTTACTTGTTTCATTTGTATATGTGAGTCTCTGTGGCATGGATGTCAATAACATTTAAGAACTGTATTGTGAATTTAGTAATAAATACTCAGTTAGTTATGAAATCCATTTAAATTCATTAAAAATTGGCGTAACATATTTGACTTGTTGTCATAAAGAATATTCGTTTTACTTTGGTTTTAAATCCAAGTGAAAGTACTGAATGATACTGATACATACTTGACATTGAATTTCAGAGGAAACTGTGCTTAAAATACTGAATATAAAACAATCGTGTTAATGGAAATAAAGTGTTCATATAAAATCAAAAATTAATTTTTATGAAACTGGACTATGTTTTTTTTTTTTTTTTAACATGACACAGGAATTATTTCTGATTAATGTATTTTATTCTATACGAGTATAGTGTACTTTTTGTACCATGTAAGTATATTGAAAATTTTATTTTTAAATATGAAAAATCCTCAGTGAAAATTGTGACTGATTCTTTAGTCAATACAAACATCCACTTTGGTTTTCTGGTTTCAACGTGCTAGAGATGATTGGACATGGAATTTTTGGCAATCGCCCACTCCAGCCAATAAAAGTTTAAAGACTAAGAATTGAAGGCAGTACTAAATAACTATTGTTCTCAAACTAAACAAGAGCTTGCAAAATCATTGCGAGTTATACGTGCAACAATTTCAAAACGTTTGCGAACAACAGGATTCATCTAAAATCACAAAAATTGCATTTGAATTGATGCCAAGAGACTTTGAAAAACGATTTTTCATTTCAAGAGTGCTGCATAAACGCTTTAAAAAATCATTTATGCATCAGATTACTTGCAATAAAGAATACATTCATTATCGTTTATGAAGCCCGACATCCATTTTATCTGAAATTTTGAAAATTATTGAATTTAAAATTTTTTTTTAAATGGAATGCGCCTCTCGAAGACCTTTCATATGATACCAAATTCACATATAGTTCCTTTGGAAGAAATGTGAAAAAAATCAAAAAACCACTAAAAAGGACATTTTTATTCTTGGATCCAGCTCACCAAATATTGACCGCAGGACAAAAAAATTGAGAAACGTAGTCTTAAAATGAATGAAGTTTTCATATTAGTCGGGAATATCGATACCTTATTTTTTCTCCATACAAACGGGGCCACCCTAATGTGCATACATATCAGGTATCCAACATTTTTTTTAATTTTTACAAATCTTTAAATTGTTAGAGGAAATTTGCTTGAAGAGATGGACTTCAATTAGGGACAGGTTTGCCAAGGAAAAGAAAAACGAAAGACTTTCATCTGGTAGTGGTTCAGGTTTTAAACATCGGTGGCCTTTGATGAGGCATTTAGAGTTTTTGACGTCTCATATAAGTCCTCCTCCGTACGTTTTTGTTCAAAACTAATTGAATTGTGCTCAGTCAAAAACTTACAAACACACTTTTGTATGTGTGTCTTTCTTTTAGAGTGCGTGAAACAACAAATATTTGTGATACAAAAGCCTTCAATGACAAAACTTTGAAAATTGTTCAACCAATAACACCGCAATCGTTGGAACAAAACTGAAGTTTTTTGTAAATGGAAATGCAAGAAGAATCGCAAGAATCCCTGCTGTCCTGCACACCAACACCAAAATATAGTTCAAAAATAGTTCCAAACGCACAAAAGAGCGAAGAAACAAGAAACAATCAGATGATACTGACAAATTGTTTGTGGCGGCAGTAGAAACCTTCAAACGATTTTGCAAATCAAGGGAAGAAAAGCATGAAATCATGAAATGAATTATAAAAAAACAGAAATTTTTAAGATTTTTATTTTCACAATTTCTTTACATTTGCTTTGATTACTTCTTTATTTAAAAACAGCTGATTCCTTTCACGTCAAAAGTAATTATAAAATATACGCTACAGAATAGAACGACACAGAAAGGCAACAGAACGTAAAAACTAATGAGGCCTTTAGAATGAATTGCGTACTACCAAAAACAAACTAATGAAATGTTCTTCTACCAATATAAAATAAACGACATTCCATGGTGTAATTATACACGGTGAGTGCAAATCGGCAACAAATACAATACAATACTGAAAGAACAGGAATTTTGTTTGTGTAAAATAATGTACATACGTACTACTTGAAAAAGTATTACATACTTTTGACATAAGTTAATTGTAAACAAAATCTGTCAGCTGGGCTACTGCACTCACCTTGTATAATTACACCATGCGACATTTCATTTTTTAAGGGTTTATTATACATACAAACACATGTACTTATATTTGTATATTGAAAGTTGTATAAAATTAAAACATTAGAACAAAAAGTTTTCGAAAATAATTTTCTATAAGAAAGTTTCAAAAAAATAAATTGTTTTTTTCATGCTTCTATTTCCACCAAATAACAAATCGTTTTTTCCTTTAATTACTTAGGAAAACTTGTAAAGTTTTCTTCTAAATTGTTTTTAGTTGTGAGAACAATATGTGTTTGTGTCTTACCCCTACACTTTGGATATTTAATATAGACGTTCTGTTTGTAAAATGAGGTTTAAAGGCAGTCGAATGAGCATGGTCGTAACAACAACATATGTGGATTCTTTTGTTTTTAACAGCATTGTTGAGCTCCCAGTTTGGGAAGAATAAGTCGAATAATTTACAGACAAAAATGTATTGAACTTTATGGCAAAAGCAAAAAAAAATGTATCTAATAAGCAGTTCATTTAAAATTCGTTTCTATCTAAACACACTAGCTGTTAAATTATTTCTAAAGGTGCGGTCACACTTGGCAAATATTTACCGAAAATGACGTAACCACTAAAAAAATATTTTTGAACTATATTTATTTATTAAAAAAAAAATATTTTTTTAGGACAAGACACAACAAATATTCAGTTTTATTTTATTTGTTGCTGTTTGATCTTGCAAAACTCCTGTAAGTGTAAATAACATCAAACAAAATTGTGCTAAAACAAGTGATTACGCGTCTTTGAGTAAATATTTGCCATGTGTGACCTACCATTGTTTTATATTTTTTTAGCTGCAAGCCAGCCTTTAATGGCCAAAGTTTGTTGCAAACAAAGTTATTGGGTTTTTGTGGCACAGGTTTCATTGTGGAAGGTTTGTGTTTAAAGAAAAGTGTATTATTAGGAATACTAGCATTATTAAATTGTTAGAGGATTAAGTGTTATTTTTGCTATTATTTCTGCTCTGTAATTCTTATTTATTACATTAGTAATTGATTTGTTGCAATTTTTAATTTGACAGTTTGTCTTTTGTTTGTTATTAATGAAAGAGTTCATTTGAATTTGAGATTTAAAGCGAAAATCTTAGTATGTAAAATAATTTTTTTAAAGTATTGCAGTTAAGTAATTAATCTTTGAAGTATTTATTTTTATAGCCATATATACAGAACTTAAGGAAGGGTTTCACACCTGGCAAATATTTGACGAAAACGTCATACAAATATATTTGAAGTCGTCTATTTATTTCAAAATAAATATTGTCTTAAGTTTGCTCTACAAAGCTTTTTATATCGTTGAAAAATCTCTGTACTTATTTATTTAATTCGACTTGACATCTATTTTATTAAAGAAACTAAACTTGTATAAATCTTGTTTTGGTTTTAATTTTTATTATTTATTTCCAATAGTTTGACCAACTTTTTAATTAATTGCTGATGTTTTACGTCAGCGTACCTAGAGGTGAACCTACACCACGTAAAAAACCATCTGATTTACTAACCAGTAGGTTCACCAATGACCTGTTGGATATCAATTTAGGGGTAATTAAAGGACAACTTTTGTTTGTCATGAACGATCTATAAAATATATTTATTTATTTCAGAATTCATATACGAAAATGATCTGTTCCATCAATTTCTGCAGAACATGTACATTAGGTTGTCCCAAAAAAATTTTGTTTTTGATTTTAATATGTGCTCAAGCATAATTTGAAAGCTTATAGGGTAAATTATTTTTGAGTTTTTTTCAGATTTTTCGGAAAAGGTTTTAAGGTCGCACAAGTTGAATTGTTGGCCAAAAATCGGCTTTGCCGGCCGTTCTTTAGTTTTCTTTATAACTCTGTCAAAAACCATGATATTCTTTACTTTTGAGGAAACAATTTAAAAGAAAAATGTCCAAGCTTTACTTTTGTGTGCAAAAACTATAAGTTTTAGCAATGTATTTGCTCATTTAGGTACCCTACATTACAATTTCTTATAATTTTTTCCATAAATTTCGTAAATTACGCTTTATAACTTTTAAAAGTTATATGAAAATTAAAAAAAAAACTAATGCTGGAGTGTGAAAGATCTATTAATTCTAAATAATTTAGGCAAAATAATTTTTGAACTTGCTCTTACCGTTCCACACTTTTAACCTTTTTTAGGGTGTGCACTAAAACAAACAAACATGCACTAAAACAAACATAATGCGCAATTGCAGAGTTGTCATATAAAGCTTTCTTCTACTTTTACCAGCTTTACTTCTTCAATCGATCCCCTTTCAAAAGAAAGTAACGCAATTATATATATATACAGGTATATTAATTGCCTGATTGTTACTTCTCTTTAAAAAACATATAGTAGGTATGTACTTTAAAATAAAGAAAACTGGGTCTTTAAATTGGGTTGTTACTACATTACTATTGGCTCTGTGCAAAAGCAATTTGCACCGACATTGAATCAGCAGATCCTAAAGAGTTTAATGATAAAGAAGATAAAAATAATTTTTCAAACTCAATTATTTTGATGTCATTTATAAGAGAGAGTGAGATTTGTCATGACAAACATTTTTTAAATATTACATAACTAAAATCGCTCTTGTTGCAGGTCGTATCATTTTAGTCGAATATATTCCTCATTTGAATTGAATAAAGGATGTTTAGAAGTTCTGACAGTTCAAAATGAAAAGAAATAAACAAAATTTGTTTATATTATGTTGATCAAATCATAATAAACAACAGCATACTTCAACATACTTGCCATACGTAGACATGCAACGGCAAGCAAATACACGCACAATTGTTTATTATTGCAAGTGACAAATGTTTATTAAACATTGTTGTTGTTTCGAAAATTAAATAATACTTGTATAAATACAAAAAAAAGTGTTGAAAGAATTGTTTAGTTTCAAACACCAATAACTTGTTATTTCTAGGTATTTAAAAGAGAACAATAATTTCTTGAACAATATTTAAAAAAAAATCAAGTAAATGGAAGTGCTTGCAACTAAATATTAAATTAATTTCAAATTAGTTGCAAGTACACCTACAGATAATATAAAAAATAGTTATTTATTCGTAAATAATATTTAAATCTTGTGTTATTATTTTTACAAATATGTACTTTTTTTAAACAATTGCCAAATTAACATGTTTATGGCCATTTTATAATATCCCACTTTATTGTTGGCCATTTATCAATGTTTCTTTGATGTGATCGATTAATGATGGATTATTTATTGCGTTGTTGTAGTTTCATATTTGTTTAACAATAAAACATTCACTCACAATTACTGATTATCACAGCAACAATGTTGTGTCTCTTTTATGGCTGTTGTTGTAAAATAATAATAAAAAAAAAACAACTTAACTCCGCCTTTAAATTGAGTATATTCGATCGCCGATTGGTGATCATTAATATAAATATGTATAGAAAAACGATATGCGTGTGTGTGTCTGAGAGAATTTGAGTTTGTGTTTAAATTTTAAAGTTTAAAACTTGATTAGTGTACAACTGTGGCGGGTGCAAAAAGACACAAAATAACGCCATATTTACGATCATTAAATCCTAAACGACATTTGCTATAGCCCAGCAAGCAATCAGTGTTGCCATTTTAGCCTTTTTGAGGCTAGATCTAGCCTTTTTTTTCGTCACTTAGCCTCAAATTTTTCTTTTTAGCCTCTAACCTTTTTTTAGCCTTTTTTCAATTTCATTTTAGCCTTTTTAAGGCTAAAAAAAATTACAATACGTATGTAAGATAAAATAAGAAATGACAATATTACTAAATCAACAGAAAGTATAATAAGACAAAATTGCAAAAAGTTCATTGTAAGACTAATAGAACAGTTGCGTCAGCGGTTACCTATGAATATAGATACTTTACAAATAATTGATTTTTTATCTGTGGATAATTCTTTAAAAATTGTGACACCCGATATTTTTTCCCATATCGGCAATTAAAAAATTAAATATACGGCCGATGAAATAACGCGTATTGAAATGCAATGGCGAAAACTCCTCAATTATAGTTGGACAAACGTAGAATCCACTGTTGAGTTTTGGATTGAGGTTCGGCACTTTAAAGACGCTCTGCAAGAAAATCCGTTTAATGATTTAGTGAATTTAGTTTTCTCATATTTGATATTACCTTTCAGCAATGCTGAAGTTGAGAGGCTTTTTAGCACCATGAAGTTAATTAAAAATAAACAAAGAAATAAAATGAACATAAAAATCCTTAATTCTTTGTTGTGTATTCGTTGCTCAATGAAAAAATTACAAAAATGTTATCATGACTATGAAATTAAAGACGATCTCCTAAAACTTTTAGACTCTCGCGATATATATTGTAATGATATTTCTGATTCAGATACCGAGGAAATGGGCATAGTTATTTCCTCATCTGAATGAATTAATTATCAATAGTTTTAGTAGATCGTGGTTGATTTTTAAATCATGACAATATTTTTGATATACATAAATGAAATAAAAGTAAAGAATATCAATCCTAATTATATTATTTTCTATATATATTTTAAGTCATTCAAAAAACTTGATTTTTTTACATTAAAAAAATGTACATATATATAGTTTGCTCTATATGTATATATTTAGCCTTATTTAAATTAAAAAAAAAAAGATTCAGGTGTTAATGAAATCCAATAGCTGTTGGAATAAGAACTATCACCAACAATCGTAGGTAGTTCAAATGCAGGGTCAATACCGGCAGCTATTACATTTCATAAACATTTACATTATTTTTTTCAAATAATTTTTGTTTTTAATAAAAAATGTTTTTTCTTATAAAACATAATTAACGGTGAAGTTTATTGTTACTTAAATAAAAGTTATATTTTAAGTTTAGCCTTTATTTTTATATGTACATATTTGTTAATAAATAAATGAAATTTGAATTGAAATAATCTAGCCTTTTTCTTAGCCCTTTTTGAATTTTTTTAGCCTTTTCTAGCCTTTTTTTAAAGCCCATTTAGCCTTTTTTTCACTTCTGGTCCTGGCAACACTGCAAGCAATAGTTCTCTGTTAAATACTATTTTATTGCTTATAATTTACGAAAATATAATTTCACTCCGTGTTTAACTATTTCATTTGCATAAAATATTATTGGATAATGAAGTCGTTTCTGTTCTTACATATGTATTTACATTAGGGTGGCCCCGTTTGTATGGAGAAAAAAATTAAGTATCGATATTCTCGACTAATATGAAAATTTGATTTATTTTAAGACTACGTTTCTCAATTTTTTTGTCCTGGGGTCAGTATTTGGTCCTTTTTAGAGGTTTTTTGATTTTTTTTACATTTCTTCCAAAGGAACTATACGTGAATTTGGTATATGAAAGGTCTTTGATAGGCGCATTCAGTGGGTTATCAAAAATTAAAAAAAAAAATGTTATAGAATAATTATTAATTTCATAATCGAACTGTTAATTTATTATTAATTTATCAAGAAGTAAAAAAAAATTTTTTTATTCAAAAATTTTCAAAATTTCAGACAAAACTTTAGTTTTTTTTATTTTTTCATAGAATTTACTTAAATAAGTTGAATAGTTGAAATTACTTGCTTATAAACATCATAAAATTTAACCCAAATGGTGTTTCCAACGGCACCTTTTATACCCCACACCACCACGCACATAAATATTAGTAGTCTAACACCCAAAGTTTTTTTTTGCCATTGTTACAGCTGAATGTTGTATACTCGAGACTTGTTGATTTTTTTTTTAATAATTAACAAACACAAACTGCGAAGCCTTTTGCTTATCTGCTGAAAACACCCAGAGTCTTTGGCGGGAATCGAACCCACAACCCTCTGACTGAAAGTCCGGCATACAATCGCCTAGAATATCGATCGATTTAGAATCACAGATTTAACGATGTCCGTCCGTCTGGCAGTCCATGTAAAACTCGTGTGCATAGTACAGGTCGCAATTTTGAAAATATTTCGATAAAGCTTGAAACATCATAATTTTTTGGCCCAAGGATGGCTACAATTGAAATTGGTTGAAATCAGTCTATTTTTTCATCTAGCCCCCATACTAATGTCCTCCCGAAATATGGGTTTATCAGTCATTAATGTTTGATTTATGCACGGTTGCAAACAAGTTTCACAAAAAATAAATTGTACATGAAGCCTAATCAGATCTGCAAAATTTTATGCAGTTCGGTCCATAATTTATACTATCCATATTTATAATCTTACAAATGTCGGTATCTAAATAACATTAAACACAAAAATGTTTTATATATACTCGTAGACAAATAATTTGGTACAACTTTATGATGATCGGTCCATAATTATTAATAGCTTCCATATAAGTCCCACTTTCACTTTAACAACCATACAATTTTTGAATGATCGGTTCATCATAGGTCATAATGGGAGCGCCCATATCTGAAAATTTATATTGTCGGGCTGACCGACAATACGTTCTTACTTGTTGTTAAATTAAAGAAGTAAAGCAAAACTTCAAGAAAATTCCAGCTTTGTGGGCACAAAATTCGACTAAAGGCAAAAACCGCGATTAAAAAATTTTACTATCTGTCGTTATTGGGAAAAATCTTAAAAATGCGGGATTCATACCATCTGTTAATAATGGCACATTTTGAAGAATAATTTAAAATTCATTATTAATAATAGTTAATATATCTTAAAATTTCCTTAAATTGTAATCAATTGCAATAAAAATAACCATTCGTCACACAAATTGTTTTTTATTAAAACTCTCTATTATTGTTCCCGTGTAGCCATATGGACACACCACTTTGTCCCCTACTTCATAGATTAAAATATGAAAAAAGTTATTTTCTACAGCAAAATTGATCCTAATTATTCCAATTATGCCACCCAAATCAAAATTCTCCACAATTCTCTGGGACAATTTGGGTTAACTTAGACACCTGATAGACAGTTGAGTATATGAGCATCATTTTGTTCATTTGAAAATTTCAAAATTAAAAGAAATTATTTTCAAATAACAATTCTTCAATGTAAATACTCACATGAATAACACTATCAAACAATAAAATCCAAATAAATATTTAACAAAATGTTCACTGGGACATAAAACAAGAAATTTATTGAAGAGAATAAAACAACACACTGCTTGTTTGGCTGAGAATGGCAGGCGCTGAAAAGTGTGTAAGAAACACACCAGCACAGATTTTTGAATAAATACAAAATTTAAATGTGTTTAAAATAGACAGTGGAGTGAAAAAGATAAGTTTTAATAGATGGATACATTTTAAATATGCAATTTGTTAGCTTTAATAATTTTAAACTTCCGGTTGAAGTTGATCAATGAAGGTCTATCATTAAAGTAAATGTATAAACTAACATGATAAAGGCAATGAAAGAATAAATCGATTGCAACCAAATTCAATCTCAACCGTCTTTGCGGAACAAAATTATTACACTAAATATTATCGAAATATCTTCAAAAGAGACCTTGACATGGCCAGCTAGTCAGCCAGCCAGTCAGACGGGAGGACATCGTTTAATCGACTCAGAAAGTGATTCTTTAAGTTAGGTGTTAGACTAATATTTTTGAGCTTTACAAACATCAACACAAATTCAATATACTCTGCTCACTCGTATTGCTGTTAAATTCCTAATATTTTTCCTTGTTTAAATTTGATTGTGCTCCACACAAGAATTTCACTTGGAAAAACAAGTATTCCCAACATTCTAATTCGAATAGAAATTAACATAATTTTAACTTGACTTGTACCACTGTGCACACACTATAATTTTTTGGTGATATGACTGAGATACCAGTCGCAATGCATGTATTAATTTATTTAAACACAAATCGATCGCTAGAGGCATTTTCAGTTCGATGTGGGATGTCTTACAAATCGTTGCGATCGAATTGATTCGTTTTTAACGAAGCGGAAAAAGATTTTTTTTTTTTATTTGTGTTAACACGTTTCCATATTTGCATAAATTGATTTAGCGTCGGCATATTAACGCTGTGAAGTGAATGACAGTGTCTCTCAAACAAAAAAAGGATTAAATGTTTAAATCATAAAGAGAATCTAAATGAAATGATTTCAAAATCTCAACAAAATATGGCCATACTTGATGATGAAATGAAATGTTCACAAAACATGAATGAAATGCCAAAAAATTTAAGTTTAGATAAAATCAACTGTGATAAAGCCACATCTCCACAACTAAAAAAGGAGGATCATACAAATCTACTAAATGATTTATATGAAAATAGTAAAAATAAAAATAATAATAGTGAAAATAGTGAAATGAAAACAAGTGAATTCCAAAGTGAAACTAGAATACAATTGAGTTTTAGTGTGGATCGCTTATTAAGTAATAAATTGCAACAAAATTCGAAATCTCCTCCCCCTTCTGCTCAACTGGAATCTAATTGCCATGATCAGCGCAATAATAAATGTTGCGATGAATTAAATTCATCTTACACTTGCTGCTCTCTACCCAATTGTTTAGTTAATTCATCTCCTGCAGCATCTACAGCTCAATCGTTTCAAGGAAATTCGTATACATCCACCGATGAGGAGGTGCCAACAGGTTCTGCTGGCTCATTTATGGATTTTCAATCAGTGGTTAGACCTACACCTGTTCGAGCAATGGGCAATAACTCTGAATCAGGTATTGCAAAAGAGTATTATGTACGATTAATTTAAAACAATAAAATCGAATAAATCATTGAACAAATAATTTAAAATTTTTTAAATTTTTAATAAACCAAGTTTCTTCCGCTTATTGGAAGTAAATGAGCATATCACATTTATTTATAGCACCGTAGTAAGTAGTAGATTTAAATTTAAACAAGTAAGAGTTTATATTTGGCTTTGCCAATTTTTAAGACATTTATGCGCCTTTAAGTGATTTCCGGCAGTAGACTTTATATGGGGACTATGGTCAAATATGGACCGATCATCATGAAATTTGGTATGACGATTTTATTTTGATTATGCTTGTCGAATTTCAACTTGATAGTCAATTTTACAAAAGATTTATGTATGTTCATTTAAGTGATTTTCGGAAATGGTCTTTGTCAAAAGTCAAAATTATAGACCGATGCAAACAAAATATTGTTTTATGATTTCACTTTGCAGGAAACTTATTTGTGGAGAATTTTGAATTGATACGGCTTTTCTATAGACATTTATGTCCCATAAAGCCATATTCCGGATTGACATTTGTATGGGGGCTATGAGAAATCGTGAACTAATTCCGACCATTTTCAACATGCTTTGTCCTTCTATAATAAAAAGTGTGCAAAATTTCATAATATTATCTGCATTATATTTGAAGAAAACAGCAAAAAATATCTGAAAAATATCGAGGTAGTCTGAAACTTTGATCTATAACTCAGATCCTAGTGGACCGATGTTGCCCATTCGCAATACCAAGCATTTCGGTGGATCAAAGAATGTTTGGTAAAAATTTCATTTTTCTATGTCTTTTTTTCGAAGCTCTAGCGTGCCAACAACAGACAGACGGACATTGATAAATCTGTTTAGAATCTTATAAGGACCCAGAATATATAGACTTTTTGGTTCTACGACCATTATTTCGATATGTTACAAACGGTATGACAAACACAATATACCCCCCCCCCCATATTTTTGGTGGATATAAAAAAGTATTACATAAAATTGATTTTTCTCGCATATAGATTTTTATAGAGAAGACTATATTAATTCAATGATATAATTGTTGGTTGATTGTATTTTATTAAAAACACTTTAATGCCAAATACCTTAAATATTTTGCATGAACGATTATCCTATTCGATACACACATATATCGTATGCCGTCAATAGATCAAAATATATTCTTTTATGATCGATTTATTTACATGCCTATAGAATATTTCTTATAATCCACACATCATTAGAGATTAGATGATTTAGTGCTTTCATGAAACAGATATTACATAAATTCAACGTGGTACCAGCCTTTTAGGTCTAAACCACACGACGTACTCAAACAGTATTTCAGAAACTGGCGCTATATGGGAGCTATGACCTATTATGGACCGATCATCCAAATATAAATTTTGGCATGACTTCTGCGTATATACATATTTTTGTGTTAAATTTTATCTCGATATAAGAACTTTTAAAAGATTTATGCATGTTAGTGGTTTTTAGAAGTGGGTCCTATATGGAAGCTATGACCAATTATGGACCGACGATTATAAAAATGATTTCTGTAGATATGAAACTAATTTGTGGTAAATTTCATTTGGGTACCAAAATTTTTAATAGATTTATGGTCGTTAAAGTTATTTTCGGCACTGGGCCTTATACCTCCTATGTATGACTAATTATGGATCGATCAAGATAAAATTGGACCAATTGATTTATGTAAATACGAGGTCTGTTCAAAAAATCGAAACATTTCTGAAACTCGCTTTTTGGTATCGCCAACAGCTCCTGTTTCGATTTTTTTTTTATCTCCTCAATCGTAGCAAAACGCTTTCCTTTCATCGGTGTCTTCAGTTTTGGGAAGAGAAAGAGACAGCCATTGCTGTCGAAGAAAACAGTGAGCAAAACCTTCATATTTGACCGAACATGACGTGCTTTTTTCGGTCTTGGCTCTTCTGGATAGCCATACAACCATGATTCGTCATCAGTTATGACCTTTTTGAGGAATCGTCGTTGACAATGTTCAACACCTCCTGAGCGATGCCCATGCGACGTTATTTTTTCTCAAAATTTAGCAATTTTGAAACAATCTTCGCTGCCTCACGTTTCATGCCTAAAACATCCCTAAAAATTGCTTGGCATGAGCCGAACGATATGCCAACATCATCAGCAACCTCTCTGATAGGAATTCGACGATTATCCAAAATCATTTTCTTCACTGATTCAATATTTTCATCGTCCTGGTAGCCCGAGCATCGTCATTGACATGTTCTTGGTCTTCCTTAAACCGGCTGTACCACAATTGAGACTCGCGAAGCGCCACATTCAACATTTCAATTGTCCTTGCGTATTTAATTTTCTTTTTTACCAAAACTTAATACAGTTTCTTTCATCCAGTTTTTCGAATAGTAAAAAATCAAAGAGCACACCAAAACACGACTAACCTTTTTATCTGTCAAAAACAAATTGACAATCCAAAATGGCTGATATTACCAACATATAGAACAGACATGTGTACCAACATAACAGAAAAAAAATGCGATAAACGAACATACGTAACTCACGAAATTTGAAAATAACGGTTATTTTTTTGATCAGACCTCGTATGTTGAATATTATTTGAATAAAAAAAATTTTAAGAAAGTTATGCTTTCTAAAGTGATTTTCGGAAGTGTGCCTTATATGAAAGCTACGCTCAATTAGGAACCAATTTGTTTGCATACGTACATAAATCATACATTTATGACCGATAAGCCCCTGTTTCGGCTGGATATTTAATTGTGGGCCAGGTGGAATAATAGACCGAATTCAACCAATTCCAATCCAAATTGTATCAAATTTTATCGAAATATCTTAAAAATTGGAAAAAAAAAATTGCAGTCGGTCAGGCGGGCGGATATCATTAAATCAACTCAAGGAGTGATTCTCCAAAGAAAATCCTTAATATGGCTACATAAATAACATGGACTTATTTCTTTCCTATGCGTGTAAACGCAAAATTTTTTCAGCATTCGTATTTTTAACAACATTTGCTAACACTTTTATAACAATGCCAACAAACGTATGTTGGTAATTTTAGCATATCGTGTAAACAGTGTTTGACAAATTTCCTGCGTATGTTGACAGATATGTTATTTGTTGAAAAGCGTATGCAAGCTTTTCAGCGTATGGCAAATTCATATGCATATGCGATAGTGTCTATGCGATCAGAGTTATATTCATTGATTTAAATCACAAATTATAATCTAAAGAACAGACGCTTAAAATTTTTTAATTGTTTGTATAGTTTATATAATTTAAAACTGCGTTTGTTTACATTAACAAAAACATATGTTTTTGCATCTTTTTTTGTGTAATAGTGTGGCAGCTATGACATACTTTGTTGCGATTTTTTTTGAGTGTGATAGAAATCGGTCAGATTTTCCAGTGAATGAATCGTACGATTGTGTAGGATAGTGTATCACGACCTTTTTTTATGTAAATACACTTCTTGTTGCTTATGTAACTACAAACATACACACACAAGAACACAAAACGCAATATAGTGGCCGGCGGTATTGTTCAAATGAATCGACACAGGTCTCTGGAAATAAACAATAAATTATTATAAATGTTTTACATGTTTTCGTGCATTATTTGCATATTTAGTGTATAAATTAGCTCGATTTTGTTGGTAAGTTCAGCAGTATTTTATTATTTATTATTATTGCTGTTTTTTTACAATAAAATATGCTCTATTTTTTATACCAATTCCTTGTATAATTTTACACAATAACTTTCTTCCTCTCATCGTTCTACCCATTTCTTTTGCCAAACTCTGCGTCTTTTTGCTTTTATTTCCACTTCATCGTCATCCAAAATCAGCACTGTACAAGCAATAGCTAGACCAATTTCCTCTCACGTCATCATTTATGTTTTTTTTTTATTGATATTATTTTTATTATTTAATTTTATTTCAAAAATTACACATAAAATACAGAAGTTGAATAATAATTAAAAAATGTTGTCAAACTGCATAATTTCACAAACAAATGTTTATACGACTCAGCATATGTAGCACCACATACAATTCAACATATCGTATAAACACAAAAATCGTATGCTAACTCTTTATGTTGACATTTCATTTGCTGACATATGCTGATGTCAAAAAATTTGCTACTTTCAACATATCGTGTAAACGTCTAACATATGCCATAGGAATTTGCTGCTAATTTTAAGCATATGGCTGTCAGCATATACATATATGCTGAATCAACATATCGTCTAAACTTAGCTTTAATTTTATTCAAATTCTAAATATCATTAAAATTATATAATTAATTTTCTCATTAAGATTGTATACAGGAAATCACCGGGTGAGAAAGCAAACACACAATCACATTCTTGTTAAGGCAATAAAAAGATTGTTTATTTTTACAACTGATGAAAACCTCTTTTTTCTACATTAATTCCGAAGGGGACCATGTGGCTTGTGCTGCTCATTTAAACTAATATTTTTTTCTCGCTGCTTTCTTTTTATTTAAGCAAAAATATCTATTCTATTGTTTCTATTGATTGTTTTATTCAACTAAAGAAAAACGAAACAAAAAGACAAACAATGTAAACATTTGTAGAAGAATAATATCACTTGCAAGAATGTGTGTAATAATCTTCTGAAATGAAGTGCAATCAGAATGTGAAAGAGAAACCACCCAAATATATTCTAATAAAGCGGCTGCTGTTGCATGGTGGTAGTTTAATTTCGTAAGAAAACAAGGAGAAACAAATTGTGCACTTTGATGTTTGCACAGCAGGAAGACATTTATTTGCAATTCTTCTTTGTTTTTATTATATATTTTTTTTTAAATTGCTGTTGCTGTCTTATCGTCAAAAAACAATAACCAACTGGTCTACGGTTGGTTGGCTGGTTGCTTCAGCATTCGATCCAACGCCTCATTTGTAGCAACATCATTTTAAACAATTCTGTTTTGTATTCGTTTTTTATTGTTGTTCAACAAATGTGGCCACAGATCATCTATTTCAATAAGTTCTTATTTGTATCCTGCAATGTTTATTATTTCTTGGCCGTATTTTCTATATGAAAATATCAATATTGGTTTCTGAAATATATTTTTTTTTTTATTAAGATGAAACAATTTTATAGTCTTAAATGTGGAAATTAAGTTTTTCAAAAATATTTATAGACTGATGAAGACAATTTGCATTTTGTTTTAACAATCTGTCCATAATTATTTGCTTTGATTATGAAAAACGTAATTTTTCATATAAATTATTTATACAATTAAATGTATGAAATTATGAAAATTTACTATAATGAAAGCCACGGTGTGTGACACATTTGCAGGCTTATCATATGATTATCCATACGATTGGATTCTTAATCCTTTTTAGACTAGTTTGTTTGATTTAATGAAAATGCCTAAATACTTGTCGTTCCCAATTTGATTTGGAATCATTGAGGCATTATCGGAAATTCCAAAAAAACTTTAAAATTTATTCCTCAAGATTTGTTTAAAAAATTAAAATGAAATGATTATCTGCATTTAATTAAACTTCTATTTAATTTTTGTAAATAGTTTCAACATTTTCAAAGTTAAGACTAACTAGTTCTTTTGATTTAATGAAAATGCCTAAATCCATATAAGTACACAGAAAAAAATAAAAATGAGTTTCAATTAAAATATTTGTGGAATCAATTAAAAATTTAATTGAAATCGGACCTGTAAACAAAATGATAGTATCAATTAAAAAAAAATGTGAGTTTTAATTGAAAATATCAGAAAAAGTAATTGAATCAATTAAAATTTTAATTGAAGATTATTTTAAAATCAATTAAAGGTTTAATTGAAAAAAACACATGATTTTTTTTTCTGTGTATGTAGTTCCCAATTTGACTTGGAATTGTTGTGGCATTACCAGAGATTCCAATAATTTTTTCAATTTATTCCCTAACATTTGTTTAAAACATGAAAACCAAATGATCTTCATGTGTTTGTAAATCGATATTAGTATTTAATTAAGCAAAATGTTTCAATTAACAAAAGTAATTAAGATCATTTAACCAATAAATTTTATCTACAACCCAAACAAAACAAAACCAAACACAAAACAATTAGAGAGTGGGTGTGAATGAAGACTGAAGAAGTAATGAAACTAAGGTCTAAAAACAATTAAAAGTTGTAGTTTTTCCACTTCACTGGGCTACTGTGTGCAACTGCAACATAATAAGGTCTCCAATTTCAACAATATAGAACAACAGGGTGTAACCAATGCAAAGTTTACAAAAACATTTCCATGGTACAATTCTATAATGAGGAAGCAATGATGATGCTGAGGATAATTATGGTGCTAATGATGACAAGGGCACAGTGAAAATTTTTTGTACAGGACTGCATGAATCTGGTTGTTGTACAGTGTTTACACGATCTCCCATTATGATGAGGTGTGAAATTTTATTTCAAACTAATTATGGTGTAAATTTATTACACAAATGTAAATAAATGTTATTCAAGTATATTTCAAACAAAAATAAGTAAAAAAGTATAGTCGGTCAAGCCCGGCCATATAATACCCTACACCCAGTATATGTATAAAACAGTTTTTCAGAAATGTGCGCTATATGGGAGATATGACCTATTATGGACCGATCATTCAAAAATTAGTGTCTGTGAATATAAATATTGTGTATGTTAAACTTTATCACGATATAAACACTTTTAAACGATTTATGGAGCTTAAATTGGACCGATCATAATAAAATTGTACCGTATTATTTTTGGACATATGAAATATATTTGTGTTGAATATTATTTGGATACCAACATTTTTGAGAGAGTTATGCTCTTTAAAGTGATTTTCGGAAGTGGGCTTTATATGGGAGCTACTTATAATTTTGGACCGATCTGCACAAAATTCGTAGATGTCATTTGGCTTTCTTTACCACTCATTTGTGATGAAATTTGTTTGGATACTTGCATAATTCAAACATTTATGATCGGTTAACCTCAATTTCGGGAGGATATTTGTATGGGGGCCAGGTTAAATAATGGACCGATTTACACCAGTTTCAATCCCATCCATCCTTGGACCGAAAAAATATCACGTACTAAATTTTATCGAAATCTCTTGAAAATTGCGACCTGTACTCTGCGCACATCGTTAAATCGACTTAGAAAGTGATTCTGACTTGATCGGTATACTTTAAGGTGGGTGTTGGACCAATATTTCTGGGCGCTACAAACATCAGCATATATCTAATATACCCTCCCCACTATGGTGGTGTAGGGTAAAACAAGTTAGAGTGGAATATTCGGCTGTACCGAATCTTAAATACCCTCCACCTAAATATAATAAGAAATACAAAAACTGCACTGGTTTTAGGACTAGAATATCCTTATACAGTGTTTTTTTTTCAACTAATCGCTTAGCATTTTATATATTGTTTGAAAGACAATTTTACGAGCAACATAATTTATTTCAAATGTTTAGAAATTTTATCTAATTTTGAACATTTATAATTGAAGTATGCTATGGTTCGATATCAATATTTATTAGACATTTTTGTGGGTTAAATTGTTTTTTGGAAATGATCCTAATATGGCACCTATGACGAAACATGGGCCGATCTTCTTAAATATTAGGACAGTGAATTTTATGCATATGAGGATATTTCACGTCGAATTTCCACGTAATAACGGTATGTTTTTAGGATACATATTAGTTCGGAACTGGACCATATATATATATGGGATATAGTCAAATACATATGTACCGATATACTCAAAACAGTTTGATTTTGACATGTATGTAAATGATCTGTGTAAAATTTTGGATCGGTACCATTATTTATAAGAGATTTATGAGTATTGAAGTGATTTTCGGCAGAGGACTTTATATGGGGGATACAGTCAAATATGGACCGAAATTCACAAAATTCTGCAGAATAATTTTTGTATATAGTATATGTTACGCGCCGGCCAGTTAACGATTAATAAAAAAAATTTTTTTCTATCAATTGAAAAATAACCGCTCAAAACGTCAGTTAAGGGCATGAAAAGTTTCCCCGCTAGCTTTTATTTAAATTTGGTTCTTAACCCAAGTAATGACGCGTAAACATATACATACTCTTCATACCAATAGAGTATGCAAAATAAATTTTAAAATGGAAAGAAGATATGTTAAACAAATAAAACTAAGTTTTTTTTTTTGTTTTTAGTTGGCTAGGTCTTAAACCAAATGGGGTACAATTTTCCCTCCCAAGTTAATCATAAACACCTTTGACAGATTTAATACCCGTTTTTTTATATCTGTCCCTAATAAACATGACTTTTAACTTACATATATTTACACTTTGTTTTGGCTATCCTTCCCATTGAAGAAAAGAAGTTAATGTTTCATTTTAAAACAACAATTCATAAAATTAATTTATTGAATAAGAAAAAAAAATAGTAAAGCAAAACAAATAACTAATAATAATGAGATTCTATGATATTCATTCATAAATCTGTATAAAGAAAAATGTGATCATAACAAAAAAAATAATTCTTAATATGCACTGGGGCAAAATTGAAATGGACCGACAGACGAAAAATTAATGTAAATGATAATAACTAATAATCTATAAATAGAATGATTTCATAATAATTTATATTTGTTACTCACAAAATCATACTGCAGAGATGTTCCAATTCATGTTGTCTCATTGATGTTGGGCCCAGCAATCAGGATTACATGATGAAGTTGTTGTTATTATAAATAAATGACAATGATTTTGTAAATTATGAAATTATGAATCAAACAAAAAAAAAATAAGTAAATTACAATAAAGGTTAGCAGAAAAGATATTTTAATACACTAATGAAATAATGTTAGTCAATTCAACTTAGTAGTAGTTTTTTTTTTTTTTGTTCTTTTTTTAATGTAGTTATTTAGATGATAATATGAGAAAAAAAATAATTTGAATAAAGTTTTGAATTATAATAGTATACATTTTAAATAGTTAAAATTATATGTTAATTGAGTTAAATATTATAAATCTAATATAATATATTTACATTTTATTTATATTTTAAGATAAGTTTTTAGGTTTTAATTGTATTAAATATAAATTTTACTGGGTTTTTAAAAATCATTTAGAAAATTAATATAAATAGTTTTCTTAGATTTTTAAAAGCAATTAATTATTGATGGTTTTAATAATTTTGATATAAATTTAAGTTCATTTTGATTATAATTTAGTTTTAAGACCAAGTTTCATGTGCAATATAGATTTTTAGGTATTTTAAGTGTTTTTACAGCTTTAAGCTAATTTTTAACTAGATCCATAGGTATTTTAATTGATTTTTAAGAACATTTTAAATGAAATATATATATTTGAAATACTAAATTACAAAGTTTAATATTAATTGTGAACAGGCATTTGAAATAATTGGAATAACTCGGTTGTTTCTTTTTTTTTTGTATTACATTTTAGATAAGAAATAATCTACAAAGTTTTGACTTATAGGTTGTTTTATATTATAGGGCACATGGTCCACATTGTACCAAAATTGGTGATTAAGAAAAACTTGTGTCATTAGTTATCAAATTTTTGCTGCTCTATATACTTCACAAATGATCTGTCTAAATTGGATACTGGTGACGATTATTATGTCGTATATATGGGGTTATGGCTACTTTAAATGTGCTTAAGTGGCCACACACGAGGTCCGTGTTGAGGGAAAAGTTTTGAAGCTTGATAAGATTATTGTTTTCACGAGGACTTTTCCTAAATAATACAAAATTTCCTAATGAAACATTTAAAAATTATATTTAAATAATTTATTAATCTTACTTGGAATGTATAAAGGGATATATTAAATAATCCTGGTCAATTCTGGTATTATATAATTTTGATTACACCACATGAACAATTTTGATATATAATTAACACACTTTAATAACTTATTTTTTTCACGTCTTACTATATTGACTTTCAACTTAAGAATGATTTGAAAATGTCAAAGTTATCTGTTTCTAAGTGAAGCGTGTAATTAAAAAAAAAATATAGCCACGTACTTACTTTCCAATGCGGGCTTAATAAAAGCGGAGTTACAAATATGTTTGTTGAAAGGAGACAAAAATATTTCGACTTAAAACCATGAGATTGATACATACACAATGTTACGTACATAAAAAAAAACAAAATATATAGCATGCTAGTTACTTGGGAAAGAAACCAATCTAAATTATGTGGAAATATATCAAGTTATTTGCATCAAATATGTAAAACTTTTGAAATCATATTTCCCAAGTGAAAATCGTAACAATAGGTAAATGATCTATAGAAAGTTTTCAGTCGGTACCAAAATTTATATAAAGCTATGACCAATTATGGGCCGCCCACCATAAAATTTATTATAAGTATTTAAGTGAAATTTGGATATGGACTTTATATGGGGTTTGTGGTCAAACATGGACCCAAATAAACAAAATTTCGTGTTGCTATTTCTTTTTTCACGAAACTTAGTTTTGCCGAATTCTGTATAAATATTCCAATTTTATAGGCAGTTATGTATCATTAAGCCATCTTTCGGGAAGATATTTGTATGGGGGCTATGAGAAATCATAGACCGATTCTTATTATTTTCCTCATACTTTCTTCTTTTATCATAAAAATAAAAATAACGTGCACAAAATTTCATGGCAATATCTGCAATATATTTCAAAAAAATTGCAAGATATATGTTGAAAAATATCAAATTTTTATGGAGGTTGTTTCACATTTTGGTGCATAATTCTGGTTCTACTATACCGATTTGCCTGATTTTGAATACCCAACTGCTTAGGAGAACAATAAACAGTTTATTTGTAAACTCTGTTGATGTTGGTTGTTTATTTTGGACGTGAGAGTGTTTTACACAGACAGACAGGCGGACATAATATTATCTCAATTGACTTAAAATTCCATAAGGATCAAGAATATATATGTTAAGTCTCAGATGAATATTTCTCAGTGTTACACACGGAATGACAAACTTATATTCACCACTTATGGTGGTGGAGGATATAATAAAAAAGCAATTAATAATTGAACAAAAACAATGGCTATTATCTATTTATCCAAACCATTATAAATATAATCGCTACTGTTTCCTTAAAACTACAGCTACCGTTAATCCATAATTACCGTTACCAATTAGCCTTACCGGCAAAATTACGATTTTAAGTTAATTTGTTAAAATCAATATTTTGCTCTTTATTGTTACTCAAAGAATGAAACATCAATAAAGATTTCAATAAGTTTATCCAATGCAACAAGAATTTGCAAAAGTAAAATCTGTTTTCTGTGTTTTAAAATGCAACGTAAAGAAGGCCAACCACTAAATAATTTCAATAATTTCAGCAGCCTTATTTTCACCACCCATGATGATGATCATTAAGATCAATATTTATGGCAATGGGTAGAGAACAGCATGCCAACAGGTAAATAAACGTACGAAACTAAACAAATATTTGTTGTATTGAAAATGTTTTCGGATAAAACCCAATAAAGACTAATATAACAATCATATTAAGGAGGAGAACGGCAACTCCCAAAAAAGCAATAATATCGAACAGAAAAATCCCTAAAATTAACCATGTACATGGAAAAATAAACAACATAAATAATTATCAATGTTTTTTTTTCCAGCAATTAGGCAATGAGGATAATGGGCGTAGAAAAGTGGGAACTAAATGCTTAAGGAATAAAATCCAGCCACACTACAGAAGCTAATTTTATTCAGTGATTTGTTTAAACAAATAATCTGTCAGTTTGTGTCAGTAATATATTTGTACAAATGCTGAGCAATAGAAAATCAAAATAGAATGAAAATCGCTCAAAAAATAGTTTAAAATTCTATATTCTGAAATTCAATAATTGCTGCGATCATAAACAAAGAGAAAGTAAAAATTTACACCTATTTCTAAAAAGAAACCAGCAAACTTACAACTTACTTTATTCGCCGCAAACTGCTTTCCCTGGTTACCAATAGAAAATAATTCCAATACTGAGTTTGACATCAATCCACTTCCCACATGATCGGTAAACATCTTAGTGTGGGGTAGCCTCTATTTCTAATGAATACTTCGTTTGTCTAAATATTAAGAAAAACAAGTAATAGCTTATATTCGGAAGTGACGAACATGTCATCTCATCTCTAAGAGACGGACAGATGGACGGACATGGCTAATTCGTCTTAGAATCTTATAAAGACCCATAATAGATAGACTTTTTGGTTCTACGACCAATATTTCTCCCCATCTTTGTGGTGGTGAGTATAAAAGAAACAAATAAGTATTCATGCAAATGCAATTATTATACCCTACACCACCACACATTACCTTATTGGATTTGTGCTGGTGTTTGTATCACCCATAAGTTCGTAAGTATTTTTGGTTGAGAGGGTAAAAGAGAGTAAAAGGGGTACATACTTGACGGTACTAGTAAATTTTCTTATTTCCTTTCGTTTTCCTCTTTTATTTTCTCCGCCTTATTCTACGCGAAGTTTTTTGCATGAAAAGTAGAAACTTGATGGTAAAGAGTACAAAAATTGAAGATACGCATGTGAATTAAATGGCCGATTCAATAGAGAATTTAATAAAAACTGGTCAGCTAAAGCTGAAACGTGTGAAACAGCACTAAATATTGGTCCAACATCCCCCTTAAAGTATATCGATTTTGAAAATATTTCGATTGAATTTAGTACATGATATTTTGTCAGCCTTGAGATTGATATTGGTTGAAATCGGTTCATTATTGCACCCATATATATGTCCTTCCGGAATAGAGCTTTATCGGTCATAATGTTTGCTATTTGCACGTATCCAAACAAATTTAGCCACAAATAAGTTGTACATGAAGCCTAATTACATCTAACTATAAATATTGGTCAGATCGGTCTATAATTAGTCATAGCTCCCATTTCTGAAAATCACTTTAACAACCATATATCTCTTAAAAATTTTGGTATCCAAATGAAATATTCAACACAAATAAGTTGATATACCTATAAAAACCCCTTCAAAAATCATTTTAACATGTACGAGTATAAATATTTAAAAATTGTCTATACCGAGATAAAATTTAACACAAAGAATATTTATATGCCACTAAATGTTTAAATGATCAGTCTTTAAAGGCCATAGATCCCATATAGAGCCAAAATCATAAAAAAATCCACATATACTGGGTGTAGAGCAGTGGTGACTGTTTCATAGCACAATTGTGCAGAGAACATTTATACGTATTCTTAACCTCTTTCATTTAGTCGTTTTCTTATTTTTCCAGCCATAATTGTCCAGCAAACACACGTGTTTCATTTCAAACTAATGATGATATGCGAAAAATATCCGCTTTAAAGATCTATCAAAATTGAAAGGGGTTTCGAAAAGATCAATCAATGGTTATATATAATATAATATTGATTTAATTAAAAAAATCAAAATAATATGTTCAATTAATCCTGTTGAGCTCATAAAACAATTTTAAAGATTGGTTGAAAATAATTCAACTTCTTAATTGAATTTTAATTTTTCTTAATTAAGTCTTGTTTTTACTTTTTCCATATGCGTAAAATATTACCTAAGGCAATATAATGCAGCATTATGTTTCAAACGCTTATCTTTGTGTTTGTTGGGTAGCACTATCAACTCACTTATACTAATAAGCATCAATACATCCACAGTTTGAGCTGTGGTCACCTCTGGTGTAGAGTATTATATGATCGGGATTGACCGACTATACTTTGTTACTAGTTTTGCTTTTTCCATCATTGTCGAAGTCCCTAGTTGTCTTAATATAAGTACAACAAACTATACCGTCCTCCCACCCTTTATGCGAATGAATTTTGAGAAACTTGTTTGATTCTCTTATTGAAAGACTCATCTGCCTGCTAATGCCAGACTTTTGTGTCATTGTTTGTACAGTGTAATGAACTGTTTCGACAGTCTGAGCCCAGATAAATTACCCTAATGTTCGGCAATTCATCCCAAGAACAAATGTTTTCTATATTGTATCCACGCAGAATGCAAAAGAATGGTTACGTTCTACGAACGTGACTCATTCAATCCCAGCGCGGCTGGGTTATCTGTGTTCATTTAAAGATGCAACGCCAATCCCTGACTATTATATTGAGAATTATTAAAATGTTTAATCTAAAACAAATTTACTAATTGCAGCTTAAAATCCATTTCAATATTGTAATTTACAACCTCAAATCTACAAATTAACCCAAATTTTTCAATATAAAATACAACAATACTACAATACTACTACAATGAATTTCTTTCTCTGTTTACAATATCAATTTAGTTTGCTTAAGAATTTGTATTTTGGAATTTTTGGGTATATTTTTAATGCCGTTTGGAAACAGCAGATGAAACTACCTAGCAACCCTGAGTTGCTGTTTTTTTATTGCAATCACGAAAGTAAAATAATTTCGTAAGAGTCACAGGAGAGCTAAAATTATTGAATCTGCTGTTAATAATTTGTTTATTGATTTATAAACATTTATATTTATATGAAAATTCTTTAAAATACGTATGTATGTAGGTAAATACAACTGTTTGTTTTAATAAGAAATGTTTGTTTATATCAAACTTATATGAAAATATCATTTATTTAAACATTTGTCTGATTCTAATTTTTTCTGAGAAACTAATTAATATTTCAGTAATGATTGTATGCATATAAAAACTGGTATTATTATTTAAACAAATAAAATTAAATAAAGAAATTCATATAAAATTTAATTATATTATTGAAAAAGGAAATAGTCATTTATAATTTGTTTTAACAAATAGTTATACCCCTACACCACCATAGTGGGAAGGGTATATTGGATTGATGTGATGTTTGAAACGCCCAAGAATATTTGTCCAACACCCAGCTTAAAGTATAAAGATCGACACAGAATTATATTCTAAGTCGATTTATCATTGTGCGCAGAGTACAGGTTGCAATTTTGAAGATATTTCGATAAAATTTGGTAAACGAAGCTGGGCACGCTGCCGCGGTCTTTAAAGAGCCTAACTCTCTTAAAATATCGCTATCGAAATAATATTCAACATAAAACTGTTTCATGTATATAAAAATCATTTGGGCCAATTTTGTGATGATGATCGGTCCATAATTACTCATAGCTACCATATAAGGCCCACCTCCCAAAATAACCATAAATCTCTTAATATTGTTAGTATCCATATAAAATTGAACACAAATAAGTTTCCTATCATGACAATTAATTTTATAACGATCGATCCACAATTCATCGAAACTTCATTATAGATATTATATAATTTTTGATTTTATTAGCATGACACACATTATTATGCAATTTTATGACTTTTATCAGTGATGAGCGTGGAAGGTCCAAAGATTTAACAATGAATATGGTTAGAATTTTGGCTAACTATAAAAGAGGTTTTAAAATCGTACACATAAATGCACAAAGTTTAAATAATAAATTGGATGAATTTAAAATTGTTTTTGAGAACTCTGGTATTGATGTCATTTGTGTTTCGGAAACATGGTTGTTAACATCAACCCCAGATAATAATATACATATGTCCCAATGGGTATAAGGTATTTGGAGATGATAGAGGAAGTCATGGTGGCGGTGTGGCCATTTTTACTAAGAATAGCATTTCTTGCAAATTATGCAACAAGTCATCTTTGACATACAGTACAACTGAGCCAGCGGTTGAGTTTATATTAATTGAAATTTCTTCATTTGGCAAAAAGATGCTGGTAGGTTGTGTTTATAGGCCAAATTAGAGAATACCACAAACTGTTTTGTATTCAACACTAGAAACTCTCGCCACAATGTATAATGATATAGTCATTACTTCAAACGTATTAGTGGAGACGACGCTCCAAGATAATATGTTATCACTTGGTCTTTTTCCAGTCAACATGATTAATCCAACGCACCATACATCCACAGCAAGCACGCTGATTGACCTTTTCTTGGTGTCCAACACTACGAATATAATTCTGTATGATCAAATATCTGCTCCGTGTTTTTCTAAACATGACCTAATATTACTAACTTATAACTTTCAAATCCATCAAATTGAACAGTGTTTCAGTTATCGTGACTTTAGACATCTAGATTTAGTTATTTTATATGAATATTGTTCCTATATTGCCTGGAATGATATCTATTTTATGTACCCCATTGATGAACAATCTTCATTTCTGGAACACAATATTCAATATCTTTTCGATCTAACAGCACCACTAAAATATAAAAAAACATTACATACTCAAACACCATGTTTTTCAAATTCTGTTAAGAATGCAATACAATTGAGGAACTTAGCATATGCCAAGTGGAAAAGATTTAAAACTCCTGAACTAAAATTACAATATTCCAATGCCAGGAAAAATGTAAATAAACATATTAAACAGGCAAAAACTGAATATTATTCCAAACGCTTTGACTCAGCAATCAATTCTCAACAAACTTGGAATAGCATTCGCGAAATAGAAATTGGCAATACTAATAACCGTATAGACTGTAATGTGGATGCAAACATGCTTAACAGAACTTTCACTACCTTACCTGTAGTACAGGCAAATCCTACTGTTTTTAATTTTTCCTCAAGCTCGCCAAATACAGATTCTGGAATAATTAGTGAACATTTCCAATTTTACTCAATATGACGTTATTTCAACAAGCTCTTTGATAAAATCAAATGCAGTAGGATTTGACGACATACACCCGAAGTTTATAAGATTACTTTTTCCCTTGATTCTACTGAATCGAATGGAGAATATAGACCGATAGCTATCTTGTGTTTTCTATCGAAGGTTTTAGAGAAGCTCTTGTACAAACAGATGATGTAATATATTGATACTCATAGTTTACTTTCCAGCACGCAATCGGGTTTTCGTCAGAATCACAGCTGTGTTACGGCTCTGGAGGTTAGTGAAAATATACGTCAAAGATTAGATGAAGGTAGTATGAATTTTTTAGTGCTTCTCGACCATTCTAAAGCGTTCGATACGGTAGACTCATTAAAAAATTGCAACACTTTTTTCGGTTTAACGGCACTTCTACTAAACTTACGAACCGCACACAATCGGTGTTTGTGAACAATATATGGTCAGATAGCGTATTCCTTAATAGAGGATTGCCTCAAGGTTCTATTTTAGGACCACTCTTATTTTCATTATATATAAACGATTTGCCAAACCAACTTTCTAAATGCAACATCCATTTATACGCAAATGACGTGCAACTTACTCTAAGTAGCTCTGTTCAAAATATTGTTTCAGGAATATCATCTCTAAATGAGGATTTGAACAAAATTTACCTCTGGGCTTGTGCAAATGGACTCTGTTTGAATCCACACAAATCTAAATGCATTGTGATATGTAAAAGGAGCTTAAATCGTTACCTTCCAGAAGATATTGTTTTAAATGGCGAAAAAATTAAAATTGTTAATTCAGCGAAAAATCTTGGTATAATTTTCAATAGCAATTTGACATGGACTGATCATTTAAACTCACTGGTTGGTCAAACATACATAAAGTTACGAGCTCTAGCCAAGACGTATCTGATTCCTTCTCTAATTTATGGATGCGAGTTATTTGGAAACTGTAATTCAAGTAGTAAAAGTAAGGCCCCTATTATGAGCTGCATTCGACAATCGATATTCGCTGGCTATCGAAAATCGACTGTCGAATGTAAAATTTGTATTATGAGTTGGCGTCACTGTCGAAAATTTCGTTGTTCAACGAATTTTTTATGTAACACAAATTTTCTGTCGACGGTATTTAAAACTGTGCAAAATTTATTAAAAATATATTTGTTTTGTAAATTTGTAAATTACTTTTGGTAATATCCCACAGGTATCACATCCCACATAAATCTGTAAATTAAATTTATAATATCCTTCTCAAAACGTCATTAAATAATATACTGAAGTGGTGGAATCCATTTCCAAAATGCCTTTTTCTGCTTCTGACCAGTTCTAGTAAGGATTCATCTTCATCAGACGAATCATCTAACCATAATTCCGTGGTGGTCATTTCAAATTTAATTTATTTTTCTTTAAGAATTTGTAAACAAATATAGCGCCAGCTGATAGAAATGTACTATTGTGAATGACCCAAAAAAGAGTGATTTTCACAATAGCATTTTTTCATCGAATGTGCACACCATAATACCAAATGAAAATTCGTTCGATAAGAATTTTCGACCACAATCGAAAATCGAAATTTACTCATTATAGGCACCTAAGCTTAATATATTGTTTAACAACATTACAAGATATGTGTATGGATTGAGAAGGTTTTATCATGTTTCTGCTGTTTCCAATAAACTTTACAGAGTTTCACTTGATAGCCTATTAAGAATTCGTATTCTTGTATTCTTGCACAAAATAATAAATACTCAAACTCCCAAATATATATTTGAAAAAAAAAATACATTTCTTCCAATCGTCTCGAAATCGAAATATTATAATACTTTGACAACAATACCTAGTGTCTGAATGCCAGTTTTATATACATGCCGCTCGCTCGTCTTTGGAACAATCTTCAACAAATAAATAGTAATGCTAATAGTTTCAGAAAATTTATATACATCTTTTTCACGTAACATATTATCATTATAGGTTTTTCTGTAACAAGTTTATTTATGCTCATGATAAAAATGTTTATAACGTAATGCGTTCCTGTACTATAAATATAAGACTTAGTCTTGTTGTACAGGAAAAGAAAAAATTTAATAAAAAAATAAATAAAAAAATTAATATTATGGCAACCAAATGATTGCGGCAACCATAATATGGTTATTCACACGTTTATAGCAATCATATATATGATTACAGTAATTATATAGTGTTTGTGGTGATAAGTTTTATGATTAAAAATTATACCATATTATGTTGTTCTCAATCATAATCAAGAAGCACTGTATTATGATAGACTAGGCGATAGTGTGACGGACTATCAGTCAGAGGGTTGTGGGTTCGATTCCCGCCAAAGACTCTGGGTGTTTTCTGCAGACAAGCCAAAAATGCGAAGCTTTGTGTTTGTTTAAAAAAAAACATGATTGCAACAAATACACACATAGTTACTACAATCGTATATATGATTATGGTAATCGCCTGCATCGTAACTTCACCATATTATGATTACCACAATCATATGAATAATTACAGTGACCATAATATTGTTTACAAAAAAAAATTTTAAAATGTTAACATATTTGTGTTAAACATGTACAACGATATTTTTTCTCTGTGTATACAGTTCGACTGACAGTTCTTCGATGCAGTTTTTTATAAGCGTAAATCATAATTTATGATGGTATTACGTATAATTTAAAGCCTAACAAGCAATATTTAAATAATACAACTGCTGAATTTAAGGATTTTCAACAGTTTCATAAAAAGATTGAAAAAACTTTTAAAACGGGGCTTTCGATATCTAACCTTGAGATTCTGCAAATAAGTTGCCTTTTGACGTAAACCAGTGGTCATAGCAGTCATATACGTATTTTAAATTTTTTATGATTATCATTGGTTACAAATCATAATTAATATCTTTTGTTAATTCTTTCAGATAAATTTAAATAGAATTGTACATTTTAATGCCAAACTGTTACAAATTGAGAAAAAACTAAAGGGCAATCATTAGCAATAATTGTTGCAAATGTTAAATAAATAAACCATTTTTATCATTAATTTGTAAACATTTGAAAGCTATTGTTAACAAACAAATTGTGGAGAATTTAAACAAATTTAAAAACTCTGGTACAGGCTCTTGTTTTCATCTGCTGCTAAATGTCGAATTCACCGCTTAGTCCTGATGTCTATGGTTAAAATCCGCAGATGTTTATATTTTTGCCATAATTTTTTGCATCTCTAAGAACATTAGAGATTGTATATCGATGCCGGTTATTTGCACTAGCGATTTCACCAATCGTTTTCCCAGCAAGCCGCAGTTTCACAATTTTTCCGCATTGACCGTCAGTTAATTCAGTCAACTGTTTAATGTACAGGCAATTAATTAATTAAAAAAAAAACCAAGTAATAATAATAAAAATGAATGAAGCACAACATAAAACAAATTAATTAATTAATGAATGAATGCCTCATCATTTATCATGATCATTTAGTGTGTAAACAATCATAAAGAAACTATCAAGGAAGACATAAACAGGAATAAATACAACACAATTCAAACCAAAAACATTCATTCACACACTCGTACATTAACAAATATTTAGAAAATTCAAATCTGAATGGTAATTTGTGGTTGGAACCTTATGAAGTGGGAGACGATATAATCAATCAAGTGCTCAAATTGTGTCTATCGTTTGAACAAGTGTTGCCAGTATTTGTTCAATCATCATTCTCAAATGCTCGTTTTTATATCCCCAAAAATCCTCAATTAAGGATTTGTTCTCCATAAACATTTCAGCAGTTGGAGTAAACGTTTCACAGCAACATTAATCTTTCACACAAGGAAAATTATTGTAAATTATAAATTATAAATACATATTCCATAATTACTTCAATTTCATCACAATTATTAGTTAGAGTTATTTTTACCTTCGTTGTTTTTTAGTTGAATATTTAAAATGTTTAAATATTTTTATTTATTTGTGCAAAAAGCCAATATACAAATATGATATATTTTTCGATATCTTACAACCGCGAAATTTTAATGAACAAAGTCTTCTCCATTTGTAAAATCAAATATGTCTGTTAAAAATATCTTACCTAATTCGTCGATATCGATTCTCTGTCATTGTACTTCTCGTCCATACATACATATCAATCTTTTTTAAAAATAAAAATTTTGAAATACTTTGTCCGACTCTAGCAATAACAATTAAGAGTTTTTATTCGGTTGTACCAGTAATGTGATCTTTGCATACTTGAAACAAATTTGTGTTACATTTTGTATCGATAACGATATTTATACGAGTTATTATATTCTTTGTTTCACTGAAATTTTTTATATTGAAAATGGGAAATACCGGTCAAATAGGATTCGAGTTATAGACAAAAGTTTCAGACAACCTCGAAATTTTCAGATAATATTATTAAATCCAACTACGATTTTTCATAGCCCTGATACAAATGTCTTCCCAGAATTTGTCGCTATAGACCATAAATGCCTAGAGAAAAGCTGATACTGCAAAATTCAGCAAAAATATGTTTCATGCCAAGAAAAATCTTTACATTTATTATTTATTTTATAGATATCATATAAGATATACTTCCGAAAATAACTGGAATACCCATGAACTTCTTGTAAATATCGTTATTGAGATGACATTTAACAAAATAAGTCCCAAATACATAGAAATTACGGCATAATTATTTATGACGATCATCCCATAATATATGATAGTTCCCACGTGAGGGATCCAAAAAATAAATTAACTCGTATTAATGTCGTTATCGATAAAAAATGAACAACAATTTCGTTTCATGTTACACACTACTGGTATATTGCTGATGGCTATATAAGATTCGGCACAGCCCAATATAAACTCTTACTTATTTTTCTGATCCCATTTATGGGACGATTGTCATAAAATATTTTACTGTTATTCCGTTCGCAACACATCGAAATATTGGTCGTAGAACCAAAAATATATTTATACCCTACACCACCATAGTAGGGAGGGTAGATTGGATTTGTGCTGATGGTTGTAACGCCCAGAAATATTGATCCAACACCCACCTTAACGAATACCGATCGACTCAGAATCACTTCCAGAGTCGATTTAACGATGTCCGGCCTTCCACCTGTCCGCTTGTGCCCAGAGTACAAGTCGCAATTTTGAAGATATTTCGATATTTGTTCGGTCCATAGACGGATGGGATTGAAACTGTTGGAAATCGGTCCATTATTTCACCTGGCCCCCATACAAAAGTCCTCCCGAAATTACGGTTTAAAGATCATAAACGTTTGAATTATAAAACAATCCACACAAATTTCACTACCAATGAGTGGTAAATAAAGCCAATCACATCTATTAATTGTGTGCAGATCGGTCCATAATTTATCCCATATAAAGTCCATTCCCGAAAATCACTTTAACGAACATAACTCTCTTAAAAATCTTGGTATACACACAATATTGAACACAAATATGTTTCATATATATAAAAATAATACGGTACAATTTTATGATGATCGATCAATAATTAGTCGTAGCTCCCCCCATATAAAACCCACTTCCGAAAATCACTTTAACGACCATAAATCTCTTGAAAATGTTGGTATCCAAATAAAATTTGACACAAATAAGTTACACATATACGGATATTATGACACATTAGTTTATAACGCTCGGTCCATATTTAGTTAAAACTTCCATATAAGACCCTGTCCGTAATTCACTTTAACCTTCGTACATCTTTTAAAAGTATTTCTATCGAGATAGTGTATAACATACATAATATTAATAACATTTATATTGACGGAAGTCATGGCAATACATTTTTGGATGATCGGTCCATAATAGGTAATAACTCCCATAAAGCGCTCATTTCTGAAAAACTGTTTTATATATGCCCTTATTTATAAAAACTTGTTGTAAGTTTGTTGTAAGTTTTTATGAATAAGGGGATACTGTATAAAACAGTTGTTTTGGTATTGAAAATGGGCATAATCCGTCCAGTAAGATCAAAGTTATAGATCAAAGTTTCAGGCTACATCGATATTTTTCACATATTTTTTGCTATTTTCTTCAAATATACTTAATATGCATATCATAAAATTTTGCACACATTATTTTAAATGTAGAAGGACAAGTCCTGTTGAAAATGTTAGAAATCGGACCACGAATTCTCTTAGCCCCCATACAAATGTCTTTCCTCAATATGGCTTTATGGTACATAAATGTTTATAAAAAAAATGCCGTATCCATACAAAATTATGCAATAATAAGTTTCATGTAAAGTGAAATCTCAAAACAATATTTTGTTTGCATCGGACCATATTTTGACATAGCCTCATATAAGGTCCACTTCCGAAAATCATTTAAATGCGCATAACTCCCTTACAATTTTATAAATCAAGTTACAATTCAACGCAAATTGTCCATACATATATAAAAATCGGCTCTTTCAATTTTATGACGATCGGTCCATATTTGACATTTGCCCCAATATAAAGTTCGCTTCCGAAAATCACTTAAATTTGCATAAATCCCTTATAAGCATTAGCAAGTTTAAATTTGACACAAATTATCCATACATATATAGAAATATCGATAACCAATTTTATGATGATGGGTCCATATTTCATCGTAGTCCCCATATAAAGTTCGGTTCGAAAAATCACTTAAATGCGCATAAATCTCTTATAAAAAACATTATTTCGTTGAAATTCAACAAAAATAATACGCATATACATATAAACCGTCGTACAGAATTTTGGCTCGTAATAGGCCATAGTTCCCTTATGAGGACTACTTACGAAAACTAATTAACCTACATAAATATTCATGCCGAACCGAAATTTTACACAGATAAGTTATAAGTATTGTAAAAATTATACTATTGGTCCATAATTCGCCAAAGCTGCAACTTCCGAGAATAACCACAGACAATTTTACTAGAGCTTTTGGATACTTAATTTTAATTATGTATTAAAGTAAATCGCTTTATGCTACACGCTTCAAAAATATAAACATGCATAAAATTCTTAAGAGAATAGAAAAATACGGTACAATATTTTATGAAGTTCGCCCCATAATAGATGATTTGGTGGTGGGTATAAAAGATTCGGCACAGACGAATATAAACTTTTACTTGTTTTAGAATAAGTTCTAAATTTGCCTGGGATGTTGCCCATGATCCCCAGATTCCCAAATGAAAAACTGTTTAACCAATTGGCAAAAGATTCTTATTTTTATGATAAATCCTCTAAACTAGCAACACTGGTTGAAGCACTCGTTATTCAATAAATGAAAGGAAATGTTAAAGAAAAATACAGATACGAGTAGAGAGAGAGAGTAAAGAATTTAACATTTAACACTAATATTAAATAAATACACAAACAATTAAACATATTGGTAAAGATCTATTAAGAAATAAATACGTACTGCAATACAAAAACCTTATTTTCCAATAACAACATACACTGACATACTTCACATAAACAAAATCAAGAACGGAGATCTTTCAAATGGGAGATTACAAATTGATCCTATGTATGTAAGTATGTATATTTATGTGTTCAAACATTAGGTGGGGGAAAAAGTTGATTTCTTTTTTATGCGGTGCTTACAGGTGATATTTGCCTATCAGTGTAGGTCGTAGTTAACTACTATTTTGTAATCGGATTACTAAGTACGAGAAAAGTAGTTAACTACATGTAGTTATGATGTAGTTACATGTAACCTAAATATAATAATCAAACTACTTTTTACGATTATTATTACACATTATTTGTAATCATAATTGCATGAAGTAGTTAGTAATCAGTAGTTAGATTTCAGTTTCACTGTTTTGTAACTTTATTAAAAACTTCTCGCGTCGAAAAGATGTGAAACAAAATATTCTATCGTTTCTCGAAAAGTGAAAAAAGAATGAGTCTGCAACTCATGTCGGAAACTATCAAAAGGGATTACGTTAGAAATGTCAAAACTCAAAGCCGATGTGAAATTTTAGCGTTTGAAATCTCTATTCACAGATATCTTTGACGGCGAACAAAATTTACTAAAATTTTCAACGAAGAGCGGTTAAAATAAAACCGTCGGCTATACAAAATAATGCATAGTAAAACTTTAATGTTTGTTGTTTACAAAATAAATTGCAATAAAATAACAAGTAAGGTCAAGCCCGACCATATAACACCCTACACCTAGTATATGTATAAAAATTTTTTTCAGAAATGGGCGTTATATGGAAGATACATATAACCTATTATGGACCGATCATCCAAAAATTTAGTGTCATGATTTCTGTGAATATAAATATTATGTATGTTTAACTTTATCTCGATATAAATACTTTTAAAAGATTTATGGAAGTTAAAGTAAATTACTTTCTCTTATATGGAAGTTTCGACTAATTATGGACTGACCATTATAAAATTAGGTGTCACATATGAAACTTATTTGTGTTGAATTTTATTTCAATACCAACATTTTTAAGAAATTAATGGTCGTTAGTGATTTTCGGAAGTGGGCCTTATTTGGAAGCTATGACTGATTATGGACCGATCATCATTAAAATCTACCGTATTATTTGTATATATATAAAATATATTGGTGTTCAATATTATTTGGATACTGACATTTTTAAAAGAGTTATGCTCTTTAAAGTGATTTTCGGGAGTGGGCCTTATATGGGAGCTATGATAAATTATAGACCTATCTGCACAAAATTTGCAAATCTGATTTGACTTCACATATAATTCTTTTGTGGTGAAATTTGTTTGAATACTTGCATAATTCAAACATTTATGACTTTTAAACCCTAATTTCGGGAGTACATTTGTATGGGGGTCAGGTGAAATAATGAACCGATTTCCACCAGTTTCAATTCCATCAATCCTTGGGCCGAAAATATATCACGTACCAACTTTTATTGAAATATCTTCAAAATTGCGACCTGTACTCTGCGCACAAGCTTTACATGGACAGCCAGCCAGACGGAAGGACAGACAGACATCGTTAAATCGACTCAGAAAGTGATTCTGAGTCGATCAGTATACTTTAAGGTGGGCATTGGACCAATATTTCTAGACGTTACAAACATCAGCACAAATCCAATATACCCTCCCCACTATGGTGGTGTAGGGTATAAAAACAGGTTCGTGGTTTAAAAACGAAACTATGTTGTGCTAAAAGAAAATTGTTAAAGTGGTACATAAAATATAATGTAAAAAAGTAAGTATATAATAACATATTAATTATTAGTTGCGGTTTGAATATTTTTTATTTTTAACCCTACTGTTAGATTGAAAAAATATGTGTATCCTGTATCAAGAGACCATTTGGTCCAAATTACATACATACAAATTTAATCCGTTTTTCGCATCCAATATGATTAAATACTTACCCCCGTATTCAAAAACGATTATTAAATTTAACCTATGTTTATTAAGACAGCTTTGCATATAAAAATTTGCTTAATAAACGTTTGTTAAATTTAATAATCGTTTTTGAATAAGGGGGTTAATTAATAAAGTATATCGGTATTTACATTCTTATTTCATTTATTTAGTAACATGATTGTATGTAAAATTTGTACATGATAGTGGAAAAAACGAAGATATTCAAGGCCTATTTGATGCAAATTTTGGTCGCCCAATTCTCGGTGCAATAATGTCTGAAGGAACTTTTCACATAATTTAAAGTTCTCTCTGCTGCAAGTCGATGACAAATGCGAAGTAACGACAAGTTGGCTCCTATTCGTGAGGTGTGGGAGCGTTGACATGTCCTACTCCAAACGTTTTACAATTGCCATGACAATATCACAATTGACGATACATAATATTACAATTGAACATCAAAATTGCAAATGGAAATGCTAAAACTGCAAAGTCTAATCCGCACCAAGCGAGTTGTGTTGTAACTAACGAAAGGACTAAAGATGAAAAAAATACTTGAAAGGAAACTTACGTCTGTAGGCACAGTGCGCCAAAATAAAACATTCATACCCCCAAAGCTGCTGAATGTAAAACACCTCCCATTATACAAATCTTTGTTTGATTTCTGTGACATTGCAACATTGGGGTCATATGTCAACCACAAAAACAAAGCAACTATTTTGATATATATTGTTAAGCTCAATAGCTGCAGTTAACGACAAAGAAGAAGCCGCAGGTTGTTTTCTACTACAATTAAACGCTTTGACGCTTGTCAAACTTAATTTTATCTTTCTCTTTTATCTTTATCTTTAATCTATTACGAAAGAGTCGTTGTCGTCAAAAGAAAACGACACTCATAATAAGGCTGAATATATTTCAATTGCGAAAGTTTTATTTGCAAAACAAGTTTCAATAAAATAATATTATGTTGACAAATAAAGGCAATAAAAGCTTCGCGTTTTGTATTATATGAAATCGAAATATTCACTGGACCAAATGGTCCCTAATACAAGATTAGTAACTCTTAAATTTTCTCCGTACAGCTTAACTTTACATACTTTATATTTTTAAAATAATATTATTACAAAAACAAGTAGGAGTGCTATATTCGGCTATGCCGAATCTTATATACCCTTCACCTTTGTTGTGGTTGCATAATTATATTATATACATACATGCATACATACTTATATATATTATATTGTTACGTTTTTACCTTTTAAACCGGATTCTTTTTAATTGCAAAATAAAAGCGTCAAGTAGTTTGAAGAAAATATAACGAGTCTTTATTTATTTAAATGTACACAAATACATTTAAAAACAAGTAAGAAAGTATAGTCGGTCAAGCCCGACCATATAACACCCTACACCTAGTATATGTATAAAATTTTGGGAGATATCAGCTATTTTGGACCAAAATTCAGTGCCATGATTTCTGTGAATATAAATATTATGTATGTTTAACTTTATCTCGATATAAATACTTTTAAAAGATTTCTGGAAGTTAAAGTGAATTACGGAGTCTTATATGGGAGTTCCGACTAATTATGGACCGACCATTTTAAAATTAGGTGTCATCATTACTGTATATTATTTGTGTAGAATTTTATTTGGATACCAACATTTTTAAGAGAGTTATGCTCTTTTAAGTGATTTTCGAAAGTGGGCCTTATATGGGAGCTACGGCTAATTATGGACCGATCGTCACGAAATTTGTACATATACTTTGGCTTCATTTACTACTCATCTGTAGTAAATGTTGTTTGCATACTTGCATAATTCAAAGATTTAAGATCGGTAAACCCCAATTTCGGGAGGACATTTGTATGGGGGCTAGGTGAAATAATGGACCGATTTCCACCAGTTTCAATCCCATCCATTCTTGGGCCGAAAAAATATCACGTTTCAAATTGTATCGATATATCTTCAAAATTGCGACCTGTACTCTGCGCACAAGCTTTACATGGACAGCCAGCCAGCCAGACGGACGGACGGACGGACATCGTTAAATCGACTCAGAAGAAAGTGATTCTAAGGCGATCGGTATAGTTTAAGGTGGGTGTTAGACCAATATTTCTGGGCGTTACAAACATCGGCACAAATCCAATATACCCTCCCCACTATGGTGGTGTAGGGTACAATGAAATGAACTGTCTTTTTACATACTTTTATTACGGTTTAAAAATATACTTAAACACTTTGTTTGGTCAGCGCCATCTGTTTATGAAATTATTTGTAACAATATTAATACACTTCGTGTGATTAACGCCATCTGTTGATGAGTTTATTTGTTTTTTGATAAAATTTTCAGAGGTTGTCTCAAATTTTTGCTCATATCTCCGTTATTTGTGGATGGATTTTGCTGATTTTAATTAGCAAACTTCTCGGAAGCATGTCTGACAGAATTATTAAAGATTTGGATCTCGAAGATATCTGGGGATTTCAGAAAATTGATTTCAACAGACAGACAGACAGACAGACGGATATGGCTTAATAGACTCCGCTATCTATAAGAATCCAGAATATATATACTTTATAGGGTCGGAAAATTATATTGTGGAAATTACAAAAGGAATGACAAACTTATATATACCCTTCTCATGAAGGTGAATGGTATAATAAAACACGTGAGTCGTAACCTCAAAACAATATATTACATAAGGTGACCAGACGTTCTCTATTTTGGAGGACAATCATTTATTTTAACTCGCTGTCATCTATAAAATTTGTGTCCTCTTTTAGTCATCTTTTTCATACTCAGTCATTTTTTGCCATATTTAATTTTAATTGCATGATCAATATGTATTTGTTTTTATTGAGCTTAGAGTATGAACAGAACAAGCACGGCACGGTTTCTGAGTAGAATGAGAATCGCCACCTTTAACAAATAAAGCAAATTTTACTTCACAAACGTCGTGTCGTGCTTGTTCTGTTCATACTCTTAAGGTGGATTCACTCATTTGTTCTTAACAAAAAAACTTTGCGGAGAAAATTTTTTTTACTGAGAGTTTTTTGCAGCACGATTCAGCAATTTCGAACGATTTTTCTGAAAAATTAAAGCTGCCATATGTAAACAAAATCTATTAGTTTTACAGGTGCGGTCATTGATTTATTTTGTTTTGGGGTTTAAGTGTCAAAATACAAATATTAAATTATTTTAAAGTATTGTGTATTTAAAATCACACATCAGCATTTGCTGATGGCCATGGAAATACATAAGGCATTGTTATTTGTATGAAAAAAAATGCAACCTATTGGCAACTCAATTCATTATTGTAAAGAAAAAATATAAAATTAAACCAGTTCAAGTTCGGAAAAAATATTTTCTCTCTCCCAAAAAGAGAGACGTCAAACTTCATATAAAAAAAAATTGTTCGAACAAAATGTTTGTTAAGAACGAATCCACCTTTACTGACTGAACTTTCGCTTTTCAAAATAGTAAATGGTAACAATATGTAAAAAATGTCAACATTGAATTGAAATAAATTGTTTACTATTTTTCTTAATGTCATTTTTTTCTTTTCCAAAATCTGGTCGCCTTATATTACACCGTTCAAAAGTTATTGAGATAACAAGAAAAATTGCACCAAATAGGGACAGGCACTGGTTAATATGCTCTACATTAAAGTAATAACTACTACACAGACTACATGGGATGTGTAAAATAGATAATAGAATTGTATTTGCAACTAGACCTTTGTGAAGGGTACCTGTTAATATGAGTACATTGTCACTATTATAACTGTAGTCAAACTTGAGTTAAGGATAAGTTGAAAATACTTTCAGAAAATGATTTCTTATATCGCGATGTCATTTATAGCCTGATCTTATGTATAAAAATGTAATCATATCTACTCATACCCAATTTAGGAACTAATCATTAAAACATATTATGATTAGTAATATGATCGGGCACAAACCTGTACAAAACTGTTTTTAATAAATAATATAAGAATATTTTTTAAATCGTTATTGATTTTTTAAATATGTAATTTGTAGAAATGTTTGTCTGAAACCACAGGTGCCTAAAAAGAAACATTCACACAACAATGAAAAATGCATTTTATTATTTTTTTTTATTGTGTTTTCCCTTGTGCTGAATACTCCATCAACTGCGGGCGATAAAGATCTTTTAGTTCGTATCGACGGTTGGCTTTGACTGTTTTTGTTATTAATGTTTGTTGCCTCAATGCAACACTATGTTAAGGAAATTGCTCCCTTGCTGATAATAGCATCATAATGATCGTTATTGTTATGATAATGATCTTTATTTATTTAACGATGATGATCATTATCATAAAATTGAGATTTGTTATTATTACAAATGAGTTGAGTGGCGCTGACTTTATAAGTGCCAAAGAGGCGCCTCATCTATAAATGTTCGATGTTGATGATGGTGTTGTTGGCGTTGATCTTGTTGTGGTTGATCATTGTGATTGTTTATTTCATCTCTCTTTCTATTTGGTTGTTGGTTTTTTGTGATTGCTCAATATTGAAAATTATTCATCAATATTTTTGTTGTTGTGGTTGCTGTTAATTTATCAATCGGATCAATTAATTACTCCAACTAATCGATTATTTGTTTTTGTTCACCTCTGCTGTATAATAATTTCATTGATTTTTATTCTTGTGTGTTTTCTTTCATCGTTTTGTTTTATTTATTTAAACAAAATCAACGCTTGTTATACCCTACAGCACAATATTGAATTTGTGCTGATGTTTGTAACACCGAGAAATATTGGTCCAACACCCACCTTAAAGTATACTGATCGGCGCAGAATCACTTTATGAATCGATTTAACGATATCCGTCCGTCTAGCTGGTTGGCTGGCTGGCTGTCCATGTACAGCTTGTGCGCAGAGTACAGGTCGCAATTTTGAAGATATTTTGATAAAATTTCGTACGTGAAAATTTGACGGCCCCAGAACGGATGGGATTGAAACTGGTGGAAATCGGTTAATTATTTCCCCTGGCCTCCATACAATTGTCCTCCTGAAATTGGGATTTACTGATCATAAATGCTTGAATTATGCAAGTATCCAAACAAATTTCATCACAAATGAGTGGTAAATGAAGTCAAATTACATCTATACATTTTGTGCAGATCGGTCCTTAACTAGTCGTAGCTCCCATATTAGGCCCACTTTCGAAATTCACTTTAACGATCATAAATTTCTTAAAAATTTTTGTATTCAAATAAAATTTGACACGAATAAGTTTCTTATATACAGAAATAATGACACCTAATTTTATAGTGATCGGTCTATAATTAACCGAAACTCCCATATAAGATCCTCTCCGTAATTCAACTTAAGCTCCATAAATCTTTTAAAAATATTTATATCGAGATAAAGTTTAACACAAATAATATTTATATTCACAGACATCATGACACTAAATTTTTGGATGATCGGTCCACAATAGGTTATATCTCCCATATAGCTCCTGATATAACTTCTGAAAAACTGTTTTATACATGCACATTAAAGGGTGTAGGATATTTTATGGTCGGGCTTGAACGACTATACTTTCTTACTTGTTTTAAGTGTTGTAGTGGCTGAATATATTGTTAAGTTTTAAGTTTATCGTGATTTTACTTCAATATATTGTTGCTGTTTGTTTATTCTGATATCTTGTATATTGGTAATAATTTGCTTTAATGATATTTTAGATGGATCATTTGAAATTAATTGGAATTTATGGCTTGAACTAATTTTTCTTAAATTTTGTTGATTTAAATATTTTTTCAGAAGTTTAGAAATTTATTAGTAAAAACAATGTTTTAATGATTATTTATTTGGCGTTAATAAATTGTTTCTGATTAATTTCTATTAAAATATACTTTAAATTTTCTGTCTCTTTCAGTTCCCTCTCTTTCGCACTTTTCTTCTCTGCCGCCAACATCTCTCATACGATTTCATCATGCTCATATGCAGCAACAAAAACAGCTATCACAACAACATTTACCCGCCCAACCAAACTTCACCTTGACGTCCCTGATGAATCCTCTGTGTGGTCTAAAGCCACTACAAATGAATGCCCAACAAATGGGACTGCAGAGTTTTTCCACAGCAGCAGCGAATAGATTCAATGCAAAAGTGAATTTTGACATTCCGGCAGTTAGAACAAACTTGCAATGCATATCCACGCTAAGACATCATCATTTGTCAGCCACGAATTCCAATGAAACTCACTTGAATTTCAATACCAATACCACAGCATCTACAGCGACAAATTCGGCGACTTCGAATAGCAATTCGGGGAGTTCTCATGCAAATATAAGCAGCGGTAAACGCAAACGTTCCTGGTCCCGAGCCGTATTCAGTAATTTGCAGCGTAAAGGTTTGGAAATACAGTTCCAACAACAAAAATACATTACCAAACCGGATAGGCGTAAATTGGCGGCCCGCCTAAATCTAACAGATGCCCAAGTGAGTAAAACAGCATAATTTATCCATAATAACATAAATTATTAAGTCCATTTTTTGGTGTCTATTTCAAGGTTAAAGTGTGGTTTCAAAATCGCCGCATGAAATGGCGTCATACTCGTGAAAACTTAAAAAGCGGCCAGGAGAAACAACCCGGTGAGACTGCTGCAGCTGATAACCTAAAATCAAATGTGGACAATGCAATTGGCAATGAATTACCCGGTTACTCCTCAGATGGTTCCTCCAGCCTAGAGATGAGTGATGTTGAAGCGGATGATGATGAAATAGATGTTGTAGAATAGTAGACTTTTTTCTAATTAATATATGAATAGTTATAGATATTATTTATTTATTTGTTTTTAATTTGTAGTGTAATAATGGAATATTTTAAATATTTTCTAATAAAATAATGTCTAACTAAATATTGAAATAATTGAACATATTTTTGGAAAGTTGTAGACAACTACCCAAGACTTCATCAAGCAGGTTGGTAAGTATGAGACTTATACAGTGAAGGACTAAAGTCTACATGCAACCATAATTTTGTATAATTTGAAAAAAAAAACATTTATTAATTGAAAAAAATAAATATACAGTTTTTTCCAACATTTGATTTCATTCGCAAAAATAAATAATGGTGGTGGACCAACTAAATACTAAAACATTCAAAAACAGCATGTATTTAAATAGTATAGTAATCTCTTGTTAAGACTGAACTGTACGTACACTTTTGTCATACATACCATATTTTTGTTATTTTCTGTTTTTTTTTTGTTAAAGGATAAATTAATTTTTAACTTTTATTTTTTTTATGAATAAAATGGGTTTCGAAAAAAACTGTATCATTAATTTTTTGAATAACTAAGAGCTTTTTTCAGAATACCATTACATGGGATTGCATGTAGACTTTAGTCCTTCACTCTAATTCTATTTAATTAACTGGACAGGAAAGCAGTATTACTTTACTAGAAAGTTCCATAACTGGTTTGATAGACAGAATTAAATTTCACTCGCGTGCCAGAGATAGTGAATTTACTAATGCCAAAATATAGAAAGTAAAATATTCAGATCACATCTGAAAATATACAATATTTCAAATATATTCTCCCTAAACAGAATATAAACAAATAAATAGGTATAGTCGGTCAAGCACGACCCGAGGGTATTAACCCTACACCCAGTATATGTGTAAAAACAGATTTTCAGAAATGGACTCTATATATCAGCCATGACCTATTATGGACCGATCATCTAAAAATGTAGTGGCATGACTTCTGTGCATGCAAATATTCTTTAGTTTATCTAAATATAAATACTTTAAAAGATTTACAGATGTTAAAGTGATTTTCGAATGGGATCTTATATGAGAGCTATGGACCGACCGTTCTAAAATTAGTTATCATGATTTCTGTATATATAAAACTTATTAGTGTTAAATTTTATTTGAATACTGACATTATTTACAGATTTATGGTTGTTAAAGTAATTTTGGAAAGTGGGCCTTATATGGGGGCTATGGTCAATTATGGACCAACTTTCTGTGTAAAATTTCGGTTCGATATGGATGTTTATGTACGTTAATTAGTTTTCGTGAGTAGTCCTCATAAGGGAACTATGACCTATTAAGGGCCAATCATCATGATATTCTGTACGACGATTTATATATGTACAAGCGAATTATTTGTCTTGAATTTCAACGTAATAATGATTTCTATAAGTGATTTATGCGCATTGAAGCTATTTTTCGAAGTGAACTTTTTATTAGGACTGCGGTCATCATCATATTGAGAGTGACGATTTTTTATATGTTTGGACTATTTGCGTTCAATTGCAACTAATTAGTGTTTTTATAAGGGATTTATGCGCATTTAAGTGATTTTCGGAATTGGTCTTTGTATGGGGCTATGTGAAAATATGGGCCGATGCAAACAAAATATCGTTTAGAGATTTCACTTTGCGTTAACTTATTATTCCAGAATTTCGTATGGATAGGGCTTTTCTATAGACATTTATGTACCATAAAGCCATATTCCGGGAAGACATTTGTAAGAAATCGTTGACCGATTCCTACCATTTTGAACAGGATTTGTGCTTTCGCAATAGAAATAAAGTGTGCAAAATTTTCCTGATATTATCTGCATTATATTTAAAGAAAATAGCAAAAAATATCAAGGTAGTCTGAAACTTTTATCTATCCTACTATCTATCCTACTTGGGCGATTTTGCTCATTTTCAATACCAAACATTTCAGTGAATCAGAGAATGGTTGGTAAAAATTTCACTGTTCACAAACGTAATATACCCCCCCCCCCCTCATCTTTTTGTCAATGGGTATAAAAAGGGAGTAAGAAATGAACAATAACAAGATAAATTGTATTTTTTATAAAAATAATATAATAAGAGTGTTTTAACCCTTATGTGTGCATCAAGGTACCCGGGTACCTTTGGCGTTTTTAGTCAAAGTTTTTTCATTGAAATTGATAACTTGTATATCTGACACTTTTTGAGAACTACTAACATTCAAATAATTTAGTTTTTTTGTAGCCGTACGTCTTGACTTTTTTTGTAATTTGCCTGCAAGACCAATTTACTTTTAACACCCTTTAATGTGCATCAAGGTACCCGGGTACCTTTACGTGTTTTATATGAGAAAGCGGCCATTGCAAGTATATTATTTGAAGTTGTTAGTAGCTTGCAAACCTTAAGGCGTTAAGAAAAATTATATAAAATATCTCTAAACTACGCGCCAACAATGTATTTAGTGCGAAAATGCTTTTTCTCTACTTAACTCTCATATCGGTACCCAGGTACCTTGCAGAACATTAGAAGGTGTTTTTTTGCCGCACACATAAGGGTTAAAGTTAAAACCTGAGTGGAAGTTTTAATTTTTTACACCTACATATTTCGGGATAGAGAAAGCACAGAGAAATTTTAAATCACTTGCGGCAATATACACCGATGTATTAAACTAATAATAGTTTTTAATAACGTTAAGGATTTTTACGTGCTTAATTTCTAAGCTAGTTTCTATTCACATTTCCCGAGCTTAGACCAGATCATAAGGCAACAATTTTCCTTTTTTGGGTGCCCCGATAGACTAAGCGATAGTGTGCCGGACTATCAGTCAGAGGGTTGCGGGTTCGATTCCTGCCAAAGACTCTGGGTGTTTTCTGCAGATAAGCCAAAAAGCTTCGCAGTTTGTGTTTCTTAAAAAATTTAGGAAAACTAAAGATCTTCTTACTTACATAAAACATTAAAGCAAAGAAGAATTAAAAACTCTTCAGTCATAGTTTTGTTTACTAAAAGGTTCTGAAAATCTATTGAGAAGTTATTTCAATAAGTATATTAAAAATTGCCAAGTGTTAACATAATATGGTCAATACATACCTTGTTTAAGCTTTCTTAACGACGGGATTCAACGAATTTAGTATATAGTTTTTTTTATACCCTACACCACAATAGTGGGGAGGGTATATTGGATTTGTGCTGATGTTTGTAACGCCCAGAAAAATTAGTCCAACACCCACCTTAAAGTATACAGATCGGCTCATAATCACTTTCTCAGTCGATCTAACGATGTCCATCCGTCCGTCTGGCTGGCTGGCTGTCCATGTAAAGCTTGTGCGCAGAGTACAGGTCGCAGTTTTGAAATATTTCGATAAAATTTGGTACGTGATATTTTTTCGGCCCAAGGATGGATGGAATTGAAACTGGTGGAAATCGGTTTATTATTTTACCTAGCCCCCATACCCTCCCGAAATTGGGGTTTACCGGTCATAAATCTTTGAATTATGCAAATATGAAAACAAAATTTACCGCAGATGAGTAGTAAATAAAGCTAAAGCACATCTTCACATTTCGTGAAGATCTATCCAAAATAAGTCGTAGCTCCCAAATAGGGACCACTTCCAAAAATCACTTAAAAGACCATAACTCTTTTAAAAATGTTGATATCCAAATAATATTGAACGCAAATATATTTCATATATATACAAATAACACGGTACAATTTAATGATGATCGGTCCATAATTAGTCATAGCTTCCAAATGAGGCCCACTTCCGAAAATCACTTTAAAGAGCATAAATTTCTTAAAAATGTTGGTTATTTAATAAAATTCGACACAAATAAGTTTCTTATATACAGAAATAATGACAGCTAATTTTGTAATGGTCGTTCCATAATTAGTCGAAACTCCCATATAAGACCCTCTACGTAATTCACTTTAACTTCCATAAATCTTTTAAAAATATTTATATCGAGATAAAGTATAACACATATAATATTTCTATTCACAGAAATCATGACACTGAAGTTTGGTCCAAAATAGGTGATATCTCCCATATAACGCCAATTTCTAAAAAACTGTTTTATATTTATATATACTAGGTGTAGGGTATTATATGGTCGGGCTTGACCGACTATACTTTCTTACTTGTTTTTATTTGGCTTTGCAAGCTTCAGCACAAACGCATAAACTCTATTAACAACAAAATCTGCGTATTCCATTCATGTAGTTAACGCAGTGCAATTAACTACAGCCTACACATATTCTTCATTGTATGCTGACTGTTGCTGACAGCGCCATCTGTTAGCTGGTAGTAACTTTTCATATATCTTTTTCAAACACCACCCTGTGTTTCAGTTATAAATTAATGTCAAGTTAACGTTATATTCAAAATTTATATCTGCTCAACAACTGATTACAATTGATTGTCATGCGCTTTTATCATAATTATTTTTGTATTAGATTTTCGCCGTTAAATCACGTTTCTGTTTAATATATTCAAAGAAATCTTTCAATGCTAATGGTAATGGAGATATACAATATACATACATAGATACATATGTACATGGTGTAACTATACAAGATGAGTGCAGTAGCCCAGCTGACAGATTTTGTTTACAATTAACTTATGTCAAAAGTAATACTTTTTCAAGTGTTTTTGACAGTAGTACCATGGGTACATATCAGAGATCGGCAATGAATAGTTTTTTTTACAATTCACAACTGCTCATAAAATTTTAAGTATAATGATGAAACAGAACTGGAGCTGAACGTTTTTTTTTCCATACAGTTTGATATAAAATTATGCCACCAGTGGTGCCATATAATTAAAACATAATTCCAATCTCATACAATTTAAAATTTTTAATGTTTCTTTTGCAATTTTAAAGGTACTTTTTCACAAAAATTTTCTGTTTTATGTCTTACGCTCTTAAATCCTCAGTTGTTTCTCTCTGTCATCAATTTATTTTGTAAAATAATGCGTCATTTTGCGTTAATACGTTTTGCGGGGTGGATACAAATTAAAACATTTTCAACTTTGTTATACCTAGGCTTGCCAGACGTACTGCATTTAGAAGTACGCGTACTGTTTTGTACTAGTTGTACTTCTGTCTGCATAAGACCTAAAGAAGTACGCAAATGTACTTTTTTTCAGCCTCTGTATTTCTTTTTGTACTTTTTTTATTTTTTTTTTTTTCTTTTAAGGAACAATTTCTTATTTGATAGCAAATATATATATTTATATCTTTAAAGACTTTTGCTCAAAATATTCCGGAAGAAAATTCTGTTGAAGAAAAATGGAAAATATTCCTAAAAAGTGGATCATATCCCAATTTCGAAATTTTGAGTACACTTGTAATGAATTTTACAATTATTTAAAAACGGAAGATGTTAAAAATGGAATAGTTAACCAAATCCAAAAAAGCGAAAAATGTTTATAATTTTTTCAAGTTGCCAAAAAAAACAAGTTGTATTAAAACATTTAATATAGAATAGAAAAAAATTATTTTATTTTTTAAAAATAAAATCTAATACACCTGACTAATTTTTTTAAGTTATTTTTTTATTACACAAAAATATATATGTATGATCTCTTATGTTGTTTTTATTATTTGTTATTTTCTTCATTGAATTGTTATAGTTAATACTGAATTGCCTAGTTCTTAGTTACATCAATTATTTATTTTATGTACTGAAATAAAAAGTGTACTTTTTTTCTTATTTGTAGTGCTGTTTTTACTTCGGTTTGATATCTGTTGTTTGGATACTTTCATAATTCAAATATTTTTGATCGTTAAACTCCTATTTCGGAAGGACATTTCTATGGGGGTCTGGTGAAATAATGAACCAATATCCACCAGTTTAAATCCCATTCGTCCTTTGGCAGAAAAAATATAACGTACCAAATTTTATTGAAATATCTTCAAAATTGCGACCTGTACTCTGCGCACAAGCTTTACATGGACAGTCAGCCAGACGGACGGACGGACGGACAATGTTAAATCGACTCAGAAAGTGATTTTGAGTCGATAGGCATATTTTAAGGTGGGTTGGACCAATATTTATGGGCGTTACAAACATCAGCACAAATCCAATATACCCTCCCCACTATTGTGGTGTAGGGTATAATTAAAGAAAATCGTTAATGAGGTTGGACAAATAATTTAAACATTCGCCCACTGTTTTATTCCACTTCCGAAATTCACTTTAATACTAATATATATCTTAAATATACTGTTATTACGTTGAAATTCGACGTGAAATATCCTCATATGCATAAAATTTACTGTTCCAATATTTAAAAAGATCGGCATATGATTTGTCATAGGTGTCATATAAGGACCATTTCCGAAAAACAATTTAACCCACAAAAATGTCTAATAAATATCGATTTCAAAACAACAGATCGGTAATTTTAAACCAGAAATCATACTAATATCGGTTATACGGCAATTATGCCACTGGATATTGTAGCTGTCAGTCAATAATACTTTCTGAATTAAGTCCACTTACGAGCATAACAACCAACCATACAACTCTTGTAAATAACGCTATTGAGACGAAATTCAACCAATATAATCCTAAAATACATAGAAATCATATTAGTGGATACTGGATTTAAAAGCTATCAGTCCATAATTGGTCCATTTCTTCTATGCCAACCATAAATCTTTTGTAAATAATCTTATTGAGATCAAATTCAAACAAAAAAGCCTCATCTTATACATCTTATACTTTTTTATACTCTGTTTCTTAACTTGTTGTGAATATGGAAAAATGTTTCTTTAATTTTATAAATTGTTAAATAAGAATCAAGATTATTATGAAAATCAAACAAACTCTGTAAATTACAGTAAGAATCAATTATAAATGGTCAAAATTAGATAAAATTTCAAAATATTTAAAATAAATTATGTTGATCGTAGAATTGTCTTTCAAACAATATATCAAATACTACTAAAATTTGCACTAAGACTGAATAGAAAATGCAGAATAAGAATATTCTAGTCCTAAAACCAGTGTAGTTTTTCTATTTCTTAATACGTTTAGGTGGAGGGTATTTAAGATTCGGCACAGCCGAATACTGAACTCTAACTTATTTGATATTATTAATAACTACCGCACAATAAAATCCAATAGATATTAAAGATTTGTTGAGAAGATAAACCCTCAAATACGCCACTCTTATTGTTTGGAGATACAAAATACTTCAGCTAATTAAGGAAATTCCGCTGTGGTCAACGAAATTCAATATTAATTGTGGAATTGTAACATAAATATTTAAAAACAACAGCACCATTGAATGTATATGTATATATGTATATTAGGGCGGCCCCGTTTGTATGAAGAAAAAATAAGGTATCGATGTTCCCGACTAATATGAAAAATTGATTCATTTTAAGACTACGTTTCTCAATTTTTATTGTCCTGGGATCAATATTTGGTAAGCTGGATCAAAGGAGAAAAATGTCCTTTTTAGAGAATTTTTGATTTTTTTTCACATTTCTTCCAAAGGAACTATATGTGAATTTGGTATCATATGAAAGGTCTTTGAGAGGCGCATTCAATGGGTTATATAAATTAAAAAAAAAATTTTAATTCAAAAATTTTCAAAATTTTATTGTTTTTTTATTTTTTCATATAATTTACTTAAATAAATAGTTGAAATTTCTTGATTATAAACATCACCCAAATATTATTCTATTTAAATGTTTATTAATTTTTTTAAACCTAAATTCTTCCCTATCTGACAATCTCTGTTAACTTAATTCGTTAATGTAATAACATAAATTTTATAAGCTAAAAAACGGCAAAAAACAATTGGGTTAAATTCTCTAAAAAGGACATTTTTATCCTTTGCTCCAGCTCACCAAATATTGACCCCAAGACAAAAAAATTGAGAAACGTAGTCATAAAATGAATCAAATTTTCATATTAGTCGGGAACATCTGCAACTTTATTTTGGGGCCACCCTAATGTATAGATTTATGTGCATATTTATGTCTAGAACTTTTTTTAATTCTAATCTACATATAAACCGACGAGTGTACAACGATATTAAAAACTGAATTTATCTAAATACACTCAAAGACAGTTATTATTACGTTACACTTTCGTTGAGTTTATAAGACAAAGCAAACCAGTTAACCCATTATGGATGAGGAAAACAAAACTACTTCTTAGGAAGTTTAATTTGTTATAAAACTAAATCATCTGATTGTCAGTTCATCCAAATAATATTTTAAAAATTTAGCTTTTTTTATTTTGATTTAACCGCAAAATTTTACATTTAGCATTTGGCATTTTTAAGCTTTAGGTCTTTTTTATAAAAAATTTTAATTTTTTTTCAATATTTCGCTACTCTTTGAGAAACTTCTTCAGGATAAAAATTTTTATAATTTTATAAATTTCAAAAATTATTTGTCATAGAAAAACAATTAAGAAAGTATAGTCGGTCAAGCCCGACCATATAATACCCTACACCTAGTATATGTATAAAACTGTTTTTCAGAAATGTGCGCTATATGGGAGATATGACCTATTATGGACCGATCATCCAAAAATTAGTGTCTGTGAATATAAATATTGTGTATGTTAAACTTTATCTAGATATAAATACTTTTTTAAGGATTTATGGAGGTTAAAGTTGATTACGGGGAGGGTCTTATATAGGAGTTTCGTCTAATTACGGACCGATCATAATAAAATTGTACCGTGTTATTTGTATATATATGAAATATATTTGCGTTCAATATTATTTGGATACCAATATTTTTAAGTGAGTTATGCTCTTTAAAGTGATTATCGGAAGTGGGCCTTATATAAGAGCTACGACTAATTATGGACCGATCACAATACAATTGTGAGCTACGAGTAATTATGGAGCGATATGCACATAATTCATTTATGTGATTTGGCTTTATTTACCACTCATTTGTGATGAAATTTGTTGGGATACTTGGATAATTCAAACATTTATGATCAGTAAACTCCAATTTCGGGAGAACATTTGTATTAGGGCCAGGTGAAATAATGAACCGATTTCCACCAGTTTCAATGCCATCCATTCTTGGGCCGAAAAAATAACACGTACGAAATTTTATCGAAATATCTTCAAAATTGCGACCTGTACTTTGCGCACAAGCTTTACATGGACAGCCAGCCAATTAGACGGACGGACGGACGGACATCGTCAAATCGACTCAGAAAGTGATCGGTATACTTTAAGGTGGGACCAATATTTCTGGGCGTTACAAACATCAGCACAAATCCAATATACCCTCTCCACTATATTGGTGTAGGGTATAATTAATATGCATATGTTCTCTATGTTCTCTTTATGCCGACCACTGAGGGATTCCTGAATTTGCTCATTTTGTGAAAATTATGCGTAATATGGTTTTAATTGTTAATTTTCCATCTAGACTGAATGAAATTTATTTTTACTCTCCCCCACAATGGGTTAACACTGAAAATTAATATCACATTTTTTTATATATAGAAACACATGTATGAAAATAAAATTATTAAACACAAATATAGTACGAGTATAAAGAATAATGGTTTTGCATAATACGACATTGACAATGGATCTTAGTTGTCAGCAAATTCCCTAACCAGCCATACTCATTTAAATTATGTTTGGAGTACGAGAATGAACATTAATATTAATTAGTTAATTGTGAATGTTAATTAAGTTATAAACTTTCAATAAAAGAAAACCTTAAACATAAGAGAAAATTGCAGTGATTTAAAGTGAAGTGTTGTAGAGAAAAGAAAAATTATTATTAAATAGCATGGGAAATGTGCAAACCAGACATTTGGATGCCAAGGGCATGGCCCATAGGCGCGGTAGTATTTATTGGAATTTTCGCTATTCCACAATGCGTCGCAAAGATGCCAACACCATGATGGTGTTCAATTCGAAAATTACGATTAATGAATGGCTGGAGTTTTTGGATTTGCAGCAATATGAAAGTAGGTGCTGAGTAGCAGTGTTTAAAAGTTAATAAAAATGTTAATTATACTCAATGGAAATGCTATTAAATGCAAGTGAATACATGAAAAAATATTTGAAAACGACCAAAATCTGAGGTTTGCACTTTCGATTTTTAGTGAATTGTTTTTAAAAACGTAACAAATTCCTTGAAAATCCGACATTGCCGGTTGCAAACCTTAACTAAAGATCATATACAAAATGGCAGCAAAACGTTATTAAAAGTAACCAGAAACTTACAATGAAATGCTACCAACAATCAGGCTCCTTCCGACAATGAACGCGCAGAAATACAAATGGCCAACAAACCGGAACCAAATTATACAAAAATATACAAAAATAAATAAATTTGGTAAAAAAAAAGCAACGTATAGCAAGCAATTTGTAGAGGTCTGAAGACAGCACATCGAATATTTTAATAAATGAATAATTGTTGCAACAAAGCTACAATGGATAGAAAAATATATGAACTGACCTATTTGTACACCCAGCTTCGGTACAAATACATTAGACTATTATAAAAAAAAGTTTAAGCTTAGTGGTAATGTAAATCTTGATAATAAACACAAGTATGAAAGTATAGTCCGGCCATATAATACCCTACACCGAGTATATAAGCAAAAAGAAAATTTGCATTAAATTTTAGCTCGATTTAAACACTTGTAAAAGATTTATATAAATTAAAGTTTATTATTTGAGAGCTATGATCAATTTTTGACCGATCTTTTACCCGAATTCTCCCGGTTTTAGAAATAGCTGTCCAATTAATAAATACTTCATTTACTGCTTGTTAATATATATTAAGAAAAAAAATTGGCATATTGAGTCCATATTTCGAGAAAATGGGTGTCCTCATCAATATATAGGTAGAAAATTACAGAAAAGTTTTATATTGTTTTTTTGTTTTAAACATTTTATTTTCAATTCATTGTATTAGAGAAAATTAGAAAGAAATATTATATATATTTCAGGGTCCGTAAATAACAGTTATCGTGAAAATTTAAACTCAAAAACTCTTCATGTTAGAGTCAACGGAGACCTATACTGTCATATACCAATAGATTCGTACCAATAGATTCGTATGCTCTTTCGGAATCTATAGTGGTATTAAAAAAACGAGCTCAATTCCACGGTTAAGAGCTATTTTTCAACGACAAAATAAAAGATCGAATGAAACTCTTAAAAAGAGAGTTTTATTTTGCCGTCATAAAATAAAACTCTTTTATATTTATAACCTATTGGATATTGGATTTGTGCTGATGTTTTTAACGCCCATAAATATTGGTCCAACACCCACCTTAAGAATCACTTCCTCAGTCGATTTAACGATGTCCATCCGTCTGGCTGGCTGACTGTCCATGTAAAGTTTGTGCGCAGAGGCCCAAAGACGGATGGGTTTGAAAGTAGTGGAAATCGCTCTATTATTTCACCTGGCCTCCCTACAAATGTCCTCCTGAAATAGGGGTTTAACGATCATAAATGTTTGAATTATGCAAGTATCCACACAAAATCACCACAAATGAAGCCAAACCACATTTACAATTTTTGTGCAGATTGGTCCATAATTGATCATAGCTCCCATGTATGTATCCGAATAATATTCAACACAAATATGTTTCATATACATACAATTAATAGAGTACGAATTTATGATGATCGGTACATAATTTGTCGTAGCTCCTATATAAGGCCCATTTTCGAAAATCACTTTGAAGAGCATAACTGCTGTCAAAATGTTGGTATCCAAATAAAATTTATGTTTTGGTTCATTCAATCGGTTCCACCCATATTTTTATTATAGTTTTGAACAGAATATGGGATATTTAGTTCAAGATGTTTAAGGTCAGCCTTAATCCATCACTTTGCTTTTCTTTCGAATTCTGCAGAATAAGCTGTTGAAGCTACTGTGACGACCGCATTGTCTTTCCACTTTTGGTATCTTGCTGTCCAGTACGTGCGGGAAGTTCTTTATTGCCTTTTAATCGTATTTCAGCAGGTGCCAGAAGTTGATTACGAGACAAAGAATTGCTATTACATCGATTTCTTCATTCGAATCTTCATCAGTTAAGATGTAAAAACCATTTATCTGACATTCATTCTCCAAAACATATAAAACTTATTTCTGACTAAATTTGAGTGGATATATTTAAATCAGATATTTTGGACCGACACAGTCCTATTTCGGGAGGACATTTCTATAGGGGCTAGGTGATATAATAATATAATTTCAACCAATTTTAATACCAACCGTCTTTGAGAAGATAAAATTACAAAATTTTATCGAAATACCTTCAATTGTTGTTTATTTTATATTTTATATATTATTTTTTAAGATGTGTTTTGGAACAATATTTTTGGTCGTTACAAACAATTTTAGTGTATATACAAGGTGGCGCAAAAGTAAACTTCCTATCAGGCGATCTTGCTGGCCAGTGCAAATCACCAAAACGGGAGATTAGGCGCCCGGGAAATGCATCCTTCAGCATATCGGTTGTGGCACGTGCAGTGTGTGCCTTTGCACCGTCCTGTTGGAACCACATGTTTTCCAATCCCAATTCATCAAGTTGCGCAAAATTTATAGCATTTTCTGATAGGAGGATTACTTTTGCGCCACCTTGTATAAGATTTTAATTAAACAGGCTACACAAGAATTTTTATTTCAATGTTTAATATGTTAATTTTATTTTCAAACAAAGATTTTCATCCTATTCACCTTTTGCAATAACCTTCATGTGACGAATTTGTTGGCATGTATTCATTTATCATACATGCGTATTTAAAATAAATTTAATGCGGTCTAAAAAAATGTTCGCACCAAAAATGGTGCGAAACGCATCAAGTTGACAACACTGCTTCTATAGCAATAGGTAAACCGGTTAGTCGATGAACAACGAGACGAGCCCTACACGACATTGGTTGAATCTCAGTCGTATAAAAATAAAATCAATGTCGATAAGAAATATTAAGGCACGGTTAAAGTTTGCCAGAGAGCAGGCTTAAAACTATTTTTTGAACAGTTGGACTAAAAACGTGTAATCTGATAAGACGAATACAAATTTAATCGTTTCCAATTCGACGGTAAAAAAAACATTGCTGGCAACATGTTAAGGAAACAATGACGTGGAACGTCATGTTGAATCCTAGGATCACTGCAAAGAATCGAAGGAATAATGAAGAAAGAAGTCTATCTGCAAACTCATCTAACTGATTTGGTAAATAAAAGCGCCAATTATGCAGATGAAGGTTATTTGGGTGCCCCGATAGACTAAGCGATAGTGTGCCGGACTATCAGTCAGAGAGTTGCGTGTTCGATTCCCGCCAAAGACTCTGGGTGTTTTCTGCAGACAAGCCAAAAAGCTTCGCAGTTTGTGTTTGTTAAAAAAAAAAAAATGAAGTTATTATCCAGATGGATGGTGATACAAAATCATGAGAGACTGGCTTAATGACCAAAATTTCATTTTAATGCAGTGGCCAGCAAAAAATGCCAACTTTAATTCGATTGAGAATTTGTGACATGAATAAATAGTTGGGACAATATCGATTGACTTCTATCCATTTTGGACGAGCTTTGTCAGCGACTTAGAAAGTATTCCAAATTATTTCATTGAAAAATTGGTGCGGAGTATGCCCACAACTTCTTTAAACAAATAACGGACTTTGGACTAGATATTGAAAGAAGAATATTCCCTAAAGTGTTTACATCTTGCAAAATGGAGTATATGCGGGTTTCTTTGAATCGTTTTTCTTTTTTTTACAAGTCTTTCGCTCAAAAACGTTTATTAATTTTAATAATCATTATTTCAATATTCCAGCCAATTTTAGCATGTACAATTGCGTTGCAGACATCTTGGACTTAGACGATGACGATTTAAGACTAAAGGGTGTGCGTGATCCAGAGCACCGTTCGAAAATGCTGTCTAGTTTGGTGAGAGTTCAAGCCAAACGACGTATTTCCATGAATATTGACAATGGTATGTTTAAAACTATTTTTAGACTTCTACAGACAACATTTTTAATTAAACTAATTTCCTTTCTTTATCATTTTAATTAACTGCTGTGCTGTTGGTATTGTTTTCATTCGAAATTAGTATCTAGCCAAATATCACCACCACTACAAAGACGCAAAAACTCATGCCCACCCATGTATCTGGCGGAGTGCTCTAGTCTATACGATACAACACATTCACTTAAACGAAATTCTTATCAACGTGGCACTTTAACGCCAAATGCTAAAAGTCCAGTGGATAAAAAGCGTTTCACATTCGATGAGACAGATACCATGTAAGTTTATTTTCAGTGGACAGTGTGACACACAATACAATTGTGACCATTATCCAACTGATAAAATGTTTTAATTATACTGTGTTACGTTGTCTTGTCTTGTTTTCAAAACATTTAAAATTCCTTTCTTTAGCAATCAGTCATCATTTGTTGAAATTTAAAGAATTTAAAAAATAACGGTCTTTACAATTCTTGACAATTCATTGAGTAGTTTTGTAAGTAGTGCCCATGTTTAAACAATGTCTGAATAGTATTGAAAGACTTTTGGTACCCGTACACTTCAGATGTTCTGACATTGAACACACCCCATTTCACAAATTGTTGATGGTATCAACAAAAAATATTAATAAGAATGAAATAAATAATAACAATAGATTTGCGCATGCGTGGGAAAAATTGTTCAATTATAATTTACCTCTACAACTAATATCATTATTAATGCCTCTCTTGCTCTTTAGTTTATAAGAAATTTGTTCATGGATTTTGATCCGATAAAAATGCAATCAAATCAGAGGGTTGAAAATATGACAACAAAAACATGCACATAAATAAGAAAGTGCTTATACACTTAACGAAATTTATGACGTTTTATGTAGGAATAAAAGTGAGTAGGTGTGTTCGTTAATATATTTTAATGAATTGTTTTCTCTAGGTACTAAATATAAAAAAAAAAATCTTAAAATTCGTACTTTCTTTGAATTTTTCCCATAAAATCCATCTTTGGTTCGGGAATGCTAAAATGCCAATATGATTTATTTAAATGCCTCTTAGTAGTTAAAACTGTTGTTGGTTTGGAAATACTAATTTTAGGATTTAAGAATACTCAGTTCAAATTCAAAAGAGTCTGTAGAAATTATAAATTTTAATTTAATTCATATTACGTTTTTTATATCAATTCATTGTAGATTTTGAGTTAAAGTTAATTTGTAGGTATATTTTTTTGTACGATTAATAATTTTGTTGTTGAACTAACAAGAAAAAAATATATTAATACATTCGGAATCGGATGACACACAGCCAACATTGGCGTCTAAAAGTCACAGTATGAGACCAATCCTAAGGGTTCTGCAAAACTACAATACTCTCCGCTAGGGCCATGTTAATTTGTATGATAATCGAAACAGAAATGCCTTAATATAAATTTCTCCTGGAACTTGCAGAGTTTAAATCCCTCCGCATTGTAATTTCTTGGCTATATCATGGAGTTTTGTCTTTCGATATTTCCATTTAAATTCTATTGAAATTTCCATTAGCGATTATTTTAATTTCTTTCGTTATTGGGGATATTAAAAAACCATTTGATTATCTCTCATATTATATTGTTACGGAATTGTATTTCAAGTTAAACGGCTAGTATCAACATACAACATGTTTATCAACATTTGTATTAGTAGAAGTTTCTATTTACAAACATTTTTGATAACACCCTGTTATAAACATACTTAGTTGATCATTGTTCACAGCAATTCATCTTAAAGCCTAGTACTCTGTTCAAAATTTCAAGTGGAATGCTGTCAAAATACATGTTAAAAAAATTCACATGAAATGTTCATGAAAAAATGTTGCAGAAGTAGTACTCTGTTCATTTTGTTACAAACATACGAAATGTATCTGGCAACATTATTTTTTCACAGCGAAATAATTAAAGTAGCAATTGCTTCACGAATTTTCATCCAAAAGCGCTTCTGTCGCAACAAAAATATCTATTACTTGTTGTTCTGCCGCACAAGCGGCCAGTAATATTTGTTTATTCATTTTTATTTAAAGATTTCGATTCAACACAGATTTTTTAATATTTTAACTTTTATTTATTTTCGATTTAAATTCACAAAAAAGCAAAACATATGTGTTTTGTTTACATAAGTAAAACAATGTGGCGTACTTTCAATAAAAAAAACGTCAAATTATGTAAATTCGCGTGATAGGCAACATTGGCTACACGTCAAATTTTCCGTATGAAATAATTAATGTTGCTCAACATTTTTACCAAATTTGAACAGAGTACTAGGCTTAAAGCATGGTACTCTGTTCAAATTTGCGAAATTTGTTGAGCAACATCAATTATTTCGTTTGAAAATTTTGACAATTAGCAAGTAGTGACAATGCCGCGATTTAGAAGAAAATTGTCGTTTTTATTGCCCTTAGGTATGCAACATTGTTTCTTTTATGTAAACAAAAACCATATGTCTTTGGCTGTTTTTTTTCAATTTCGTGCGAAATAAGTGCCGCTTACATTATTTCACGGTTGGAAAAAAATGTTGCCATATACATTTTTTTGTTGAAAAAACATGCTGCCAGAAACATTTCGTAACTTTTCACAATAAGAACAAAGTACAACTTCAGCAGCATTAGTTCGCATTTATTTCGCATCAATTTTTTTTATATGGGCTTTTGATAGTATTTCGCACGAAATGATGAACAGAGTACCATGCTTTAGTGTATAAACAGACTAACAAGTTAGTTTAGTTTATTGTTAGCAGGGCTGCCAGATGAATTTCGGGAAAAATCGTCAAAATCCCGATAAAGAAGAAAAAAATCGTCATTTCGAATTTTAAAAATGGTCAAAAAGTAAAGTAAAATATAAACGAAAACATAAAAATTCAAGTTTATATGGTCTCTTGTACAATACATATCAAAATACATAAATTTTAACTTTTTTAATAAGAAATCACAAAAAATATAAAGTTAAACACAACTTGTGTAATATTTTATAATATCTTCTTAGTCCGCTTTCACTCTCTTCAATTCTGACTCGTCAATGCAAGTATTTTTGGTTCAGAAGGGAAAAGAGAATAAAAGGGGTACAAACTTGATGGTAATAGTCAATTTTCTTATTTCATTTTGATTTTTTTTGCATGCATGTTGATTGCATTAAAAAGTACGAAAATTGAATTGACGTGTGTAAATGAAATGGCAAGTTCAAAAGAGAATTGAACAAAAACTAGTCAGCTAAAACTGAAGAGTGTAAAATAAGTATTCTAGTATTTTATAAATAAATATCTTAAATTAAGCATATTTTTTTCAGGTTAAATTACTATGGCAAAACAATTTAGTTTATTAAGTTTTAAATAACATTTTGAGTAAAGAATCCAATTCGTCATCAACATATATATTTACTTATTTTCAAAGAATTTCGTAATTTTGGCATTTAAATTGAATTTGCTGAATAGTCTTTTGACGTTTTGTTAAAATAGGAGGAGTTAAATTCAGAAATTGTTTCCTCTAAAAATTTTAGTTCATGGAATTCAGCATTTTTTCTACTATTATTTGGATTAATTATACTTAAACTTTACAATTGTCAATAATTAATTACTTAGTTTTGTTTTTGAAATATGTCATGTTCTTCTTAATATTTATGATATTAAATGAGATAAATAGTTGTTGTCTCAAAAAAAAAAAAAGAGAGAATTCAGCAACAAAAACATTAATAAAACAAACAAATGATAGAAAATTTTAATAATTCAGAAAATCGCCACTTTCAATAAAAAAAATCGTCAAATCGTCACTGTGCTATTTTTAAAACGAAAAATCGTCAAAACTGGCAGCAACGATTGTGAGTCACCGTTGACTGAAAATCAAAATTTTCTCAAACTATAATTTAAGTGTGTGTTTAAGTAAACTGTAAAAGAGTAGCAAAAGACAGACCCCCTTATTCAAAAACGATTATTAAATTTAACAAACGTTTATTAAGCAAATTTTTATATGCAAATCTGTCTTAATAAACGTTTGTTAAATTTAATAATCGTTTTTGAATAAGGGGGAGATTGTTTTTGTGCATATTAGAATTTTATACTAGCTGACCGCCCCGGTTTCGCTCGGTATTTACTAATACTTTGTATTTCATATAGAATTAAAAATTAAGTCACAAAAATTTCAGTAAAAGAAAAAATAACAAAAATTTATGTCAACAATTGAAACAATTATTAAATAAAAAACCAACAAAAAATTCATTTAAAGCTTGATGGTAAACAATGTTTTTTGTTCTTCTATTGGGTCAGAAAATGAATAGTCCTGACGGTGTACCGACTCTTGAGCACGCAACATACAATTGACCGTGGGAAAAACATTGGGATTCTAGATTTAACACACACACTTTTAAAGATTGTTCTTGAGACTTATTTTTCGTCATTGCGAATGCAAGGCGAACTGGAAATTGGACGCGTTTAAAATTAAATTGTAGATCACTTGGTTTCATAGGTGAGAAGTGAAAAGGAGACTTTGGTGTCAGTTTTTCAAAAAATATCTCTTATTAAGAAAAATGAGAAGTGAAAATGAAGCAGTAAAAGTTAGTTCCTTGAGTTTTCATAAAATTGTCTCATAGTTAAAAAATTGAGAAGTGAAAAGAAGGCTTTGGTGCCAGTTTTTCAAGTTTATTCAAAAAAAATCTCTTATTAAGAAAAATGCGAAGTGAAAAGGATGCAATATATTAAAAACTGAAAATCTTCGAGTTTTACTAGGAATTTTTTAATTATTATGTATTTACAAACCATCTCCGTTCTCACGTGATGCCATTACATATATGGACCATTTCATTTTTATATATATAGAAGATATATTTTCGTTACATTTTCTTAAGCTACATTATGCTTTTATTTTGCAATTAAAAGGAAACCGATTTATTTAAAGGAAATAAACCACCGTTAATAAAAGTTAAAAACGTAACAGTATAATTAAGAAAATTTGTTTATTACACAGCAATATGCTTGTGTTAACAAGACCAGTATTTTTGAATCATTAGAATTTATCCTATTAGTAGTCCCAATTTACACGAAGCAATTCTGTAAGCTAAGCCTTTTGGAGAGGAAGATAAACGGGTACAATTCGTGTTACTCTCTTATTCGTATTACATACATATATGTATACAAATGTGTGTATACTCTCAAATAAAAATATGAGTAATTTAAGCAATTATATTGTGCTGTGTGAACACCGAAGAAATTTCAAGATAAAAATCTTTTCAAAAGAAATTGCTTCGTGTAAATTGGGACTTATTGACGGATTTCACAAGAAAATTAATCAATTTCTTTAACTCCTACAGATTCCAAAAGAAATAATCTATAAAACTGAACACTAGATATTGGAAGATACAAAGAGATATTTATTAGATTATTTAGTTTCCAAACTGTCCTTAAGTTTTCATTGGGATTTTGTCTGAATGCTTTCAAATCGAATCTTATGCGTATTTGTTTATTTAAATATTGTTCTCCATTTATATTATTCATTTATTCTTTATTGGGAGGCCAAGCTCTGTTTGACAGTGTCTGACAACTTTCAATCTAATAATACGTCTAATAATATCAGAAGCTTTAGACGATGCTAACTGAAACTGTGGTAGAACTTTTAACTATCAACCAAAACAGTAGTCGGCACTTATAGGCACCAGGGTTATTTACCTATAAATAACACAAATCTCAATGAAGTTAAAGATAACCAAGCAATAATCGTAAACAATTCCTAATTAAATTACAACAGATAAATAAAGTTCATAAGATTTGTGTATTGAACATTCTCAATATTCATTTTATTTTTTTTTTTTTTTTTTTTTTTATAATACATTATATTTATTTATTGAATCTTCAGATATTGAAATGACAATAAGTTTTCGAATCTTAATACTAAAAGAAAATAATAAGTCCAGCCAGTGCTAGACAAAATATTATGATACTACAAAAAAATTTACATCCACTGATCCAGTCATCTGTTTTGCGTTTGAGTTAAAGCAAGGGTATCCCTCCTTCTCAACCGAACATGGCCACTAAAGTTAAGGATGTCTCGTGCAAGTGGGTTTGGATGGTGTTCAAGTTTGCTGACATATTTTGAGGCGTATTTTGTAAATTCGTCTTTCACCAAAGGAATGCCTAGATCTTTGTGAATTCGAGAATTTTTAACGTACCATGGAGCTGCAGTAATTATACGTAGAATTTTATTTTGACCTCTTTGAATCTTTTCAATGTTGGATGCTGAGGCAGTACCCCATAATTGAATTCCATAACACCATATTGGCTTTAGAATTGCATTGTACAACAAAAGTTTACAATCCAACTTTAATGTAGAATTTCTGCCGATTAGCCAATTAAGTTGCACTGCTTTTAATCTCATCTGTGTAAGTTTTGCGTCAATATGAGACTTCCAGGTTAAACGACGATCGAGGTGGATTCCGAGGTATTTGACTTCATTGTGTTGCGGAATAATTTGGTTATTTATTCTGATGGACGAGCAGGTATCTTTTCGCAATGTGAAAGTTATATGAATACATTTCTGTTCGTTAACCCTGATTTTCCAAAGCTCAAGCCAATTCTCTAGTTTATAAATATAATTCTGCAAATTCAGTGATGCTATTTGATGGTCCTTATGAACGCTAATAAAGGCTGTATCGTCAGCAAAAGTTGAAGTATGTATATTGGGGTCTGACGGCATATCGGATGCATAAATCAAATATAAAGTAGGACCCAGTATGCTACCCTGGGGTACTCCTGCTTCAATTGGCTGAGCGGGGCTTAAAAAATCGCCTTCTTTGATTGTAAATTTGCGACCATATAAATAACTTTTCATAAGTTTGTGGGTGTTAGCAGGCAGAGCTAATTTTATTTTGTGCATTAAACCTTCATGCCAGACTTTGTCGAACGCTTGGGAAACATCAATGAAAAGCGCGGAACAGTATTTTTTCTCTTCAAACGACCGTCTTATCACATTTACTAATCTGTGTGTTTGTTCGATGGTACTGTGTTTAGCTCTGAACCCGAATTGATGATTTGGAATACATTGAGTGTCGTTCAGAATTGGAATCAACTTAGCCATTAACAATTTTTCAAACAGTTTTGAAATTGTCGGCAGTAGGCTAATTGGCCTATATGACTCTACTTTGGTGAGGTCCTTCCCTGGCTTAGGAATCATGGTAATCATAGATACCTTCCAATCTGCAGGATAGTATTCTAGGCGTAAAATAGCATTGAAGATAAATAGAATAATTCTTCTAGCTACACGAGGTAACTCCACAAGCATTTTGTTGCTGATTTTATCCATACCTGGAGCTTTTTTAAGGTTCAGAGTACCAATAGCGCTTTGAATATCATTAAAGCTAAGTCTTAGAGGTACAGGAGGTCTAATAACGAGTGGTGGCAAATCAGTTGCATTATTTGAGTTGTTTATAGTAAACACATTTCTTAAATGGTTAACAAATAAAGTCCCCTTCTCGGAATCGTTTCTAGCCCAGTCACCAGTCGGATTTCGCAAAGGAGGCTTTCCTCTAACTGGTCTTTTTAAACCTCGTGCCGCCTTCCATAACGAATAGTCAGATTGTGGGGAACTGTCAATTCCCTCCAAGTATGATTTAAGTGAAGCCATTCTTTGGGTTTCTAAGAAATTTCTTAGTATATCTCTGCATTCCCGTAGCCTAGCTTTCAGTTGAGGAGACCTGTGAATTTGCCACTCTCTTCTAACTCTTCTTTTTTCTGTCAGGAGATGTTCGAGTTTAGCGAAATAAGTTCTGTTTGTCCTATTTCTGCATTCAACGTCATATGTGGAAGCGTGATGCACAGCTCTTCGTATGTCCTCAGTAAACTTGCCAATCGACCCATCAATATCCTCGGTAGTTCTCAACACTACATTTTCCGTGCAGTGGGAACTTAAATACTTTTTATACTTTATCCAACTTACTCTGGATTTAGACATGTCCCGAAATGGAGAGCCATACCCTTGAAGGAAACGCATTGAAATAATAGAAGGAGAGTGATCTGAAGACAAGTCTAATGAAGGCTCCACTTGTATCGATTCTACAGGGATATTTTTCACTACTCCGAAGTCAATAATATCGGGAATCTTCCGTCGGTCCGTCGGCCAGTAGGTGGGATGCCCGCTTGATAGTACATCTAAGCCCATTTTGGCAATGGTGTTGAAGAGTTCACGACCCTTCGGGGTCACTAGACGTGAACCCCAAAATGTGTGTTTGGCGTTAAAGTCACCAGCAACCAAAAATCTAGCTCCAAGGGAATTGAAGAAGCTGTAGTATTGATGTTCTTTTATTGAAAATCGAGGCGGCGAATAAATTGATGATAAAACAAAGTTGTATTGACAGAATTCAATACAAATGTTTGTTGCTTGTAGGTAATCCTCACATATGTTGTTCATTAAATAATGTTTTATTCTGTTCTTTATAAGAATTGCCGAACCTCCACATGCTCTTCCGCGGGGATCTTTAGTATCATACAACACGTAGCCATTAATTTTGAAGTACCCTGTCGCCGTCAAGTGAGTTTCAGCAATCATCATGACATCAATCTGCTTATCCATCAGGAAGTGTTCCAGTTCGTTTTTATGTTGGCGGAGGCCGTTCGCGTTCCAAAAACAAATTTTTAAACAAATCATTTCTTTAAAATTGCTTGTAAGATTGTGGATTGCATTTTCAGCATTTCCTGCATCATGGATGTCATAGTGGTCGTAAAAGTGTTCATAGTTTGGACAAGTGTCTGCAAAGTAGTCTCTAGAGTGTTAATATTAGGCTCGTAATATTGAGATTTAGGTTTCTGCTCCAAACCTGGCATATTAGATTTAACCACGTTAGCGTAAGAAACTTGTCTAGAACTAGGCGCGTTTTCATGACTAGTGGGCCGTAACAATTGAGGAAAATTGTTACTCGATGCAAAATTAGGCTGTTGAGGATGATTAGGTAATACTGACGTCTTGTTGGTCCTTATGCCTTTCAAATGAGTGTAAACTGGACAACCTCTATAATTTGCGGTATGATTACCTCCGCAGTTACTGCATTTTTTGATTTTTGAGTCGGTTTTCGACTTATCACATTGAGCAGTTGTATGTAGTTCCCCACACGCAACACAAACTGACGGCAATTTACAATACGCTTTAGTGTGACCAAATTCTTGACAATTAAGACACTGGACGGGTCCCTGACGCTTATGCGGTTCTTCCACGGTGATTCTACGATGCAGAAGGTAAATCAGATTGTAGATGGGATGGGACTCGTTTTTCTTTAAGACGATATCTCCAGGTTCCAATTCCACCCTAAACATCGGCTGAGGAATCTTTTCACGGTTTCTAATATTCGTTACGCTCTTAATTTTGAAGCCATTTTCCATTAAACTAGTCTTTATCTCGGCAGGATCAACATCTGGGTCTATACCCTTTAGAACTACTTGGAGTCCTTTTGCGCTTTTCAGCTGGTAGGTATAGAAATCCCTACTCTCCCTCTCCAACTGGTTGGACAATTTTCGAAAATCATCTTCCTTTTTCACTTGAATTTTGGTTTCGCTGATATTTCCATGTTTAATTGAGGTTACGCTAAACATGTTCTCACCTATTACAGCAATAATTCCTTGTACCAGTTTATTGGAAGTGGGCTCTCTCAGGTAAATTGGTGGGGGCTTAAACGTCTTTTTCGGTATTTCTGGGTCATCCGTCTGAAGTAGAGCAAACCTGTTTTGATCATTTGGATTGTCAATACTCACGGTCTTGGGAGCTTTTGAATTTGATGACATTTGAGCAGATGTCGGGCTCCTCTGTCGCTTAATAACTGTGACGTATTTATCCATACCTACTTGTTTTCTAGGTTTGACTGCACTATTTGATGTAGAAGATATTGATGTTTTATCATCTGATGAAATCACTATATTGGGCGAACAGGAACGGCGCCGTTCTACGGCTCTTGTAGTGAGAAGATTCTCCACAGATTTTTTTAATGATTCTTCCTCAGAGATCCATAAAGATTTTCTAGTCGAGCTAAGCTCTTTCTCAGAATTACATCTGAGAGGAACACTCATACAGTTTTTATGCGATTTTTAATGTTTTTTATTATTTTTTTTTAATGTTTTTTATTTTTTAATGTTTTTTATTTTTTTTTTTTACCGTAGGTATTTTTACCTATTACGAATTATTTTTTAACTTTTTTGTTTTATTTCGACCTATTACACTTTTTCACCTATTACGATTTTTTCACCGAAAATTCAGCCGCACTAAAAATAACACGTCCGAACAGTTCAACAACACTATGTGTAATGTGTATTCATTTTATGCCGTCCACTGGTTCAAATAAATGCTGTTCGTTCGTAGCTGTTCAGATGGTCTGTTCTTTCATGATATGTATATACGTTTTTTAGACAGATAGTCTAGAGTCGATCTAAACATAAATACTGGAAAAATTGCATATGATAAAAGTGAGTAGGAAGATCTTGATTATGTTAATGTGGCAATGTGAAAATATTGAAGATCAGTTTAGTTTGATGAACAGCTGATAAATGAAATAGATAAAAATAGTACAACTGCATTCTTTGGTTTTTATGATTAGTAATGTTTAATTTTCATGTTGGTTTTCTCAATAATTTGTTGCACGATCTTGATGAACTATTTGATGTTTCTTCGAGATTGAATATCGTTTGGACTATAATATTAAACTTAAGATAAAGAAAAGACTACTTACTACTTTAGAAGCAGTAGTGCAATAATTTTTATAATGTCTAAAGGTATAATCACATTTGGCAAATATTTACTGAAGAAAGCGTAACCACTTGTTTTAGCACAAATTTGTTTGACGTTGTTTACTCTTACAAGAGTTTTGCAAGATCAAAAAATAACAAATAAATTAAAAATAAATAATTGAGCTGCGGCATGTTTACAAGGCACTTATTTGATTCTGCCACCAATATTTAAATTTATTTAATATAGTGTGTGATTCGTAATTATTAGAACTTTTTTAAGGGTAAATTTAAGTTGGCTACCAATATATTTAAGAGATTTATGCGAGTTTAATGCATTTTTGGAAGTGAGTCTTATATGTACGCTATGGCCATTTAAGACAGATTATTTTTGGTTGTTTTTTTAGCATTTATGAGTTCTAAAGAATTGTTCTGGCAGGACATTTGTTATGAGTACTAAATGACATAATGGAACTTTTGCTATGAAATTTATCGCAAAGTCAAAATCATGGTTTATCTTCAAACTTTAACATGAACAAACAGACTGTTTATAAACATCTTTTAAAGTGAAATAGAGATAGCAATTAAACACCCTTAAATTTCTTTACGTGTAAAGATGCCAGATTGTTTGACATGAATTTTTAGGGGAGTAAAATACACACAGACATACTCTCACACATACCCGCCTAAATAAACAGAAAGAGACTGTAACATTTTATTTTTTTACTACTGAAAGTCCTCGTACGGCATTAAAGACATAGAAAAACACACATAAACAGATTGAAAATACACGTTGGAGAGTCAAAGTCGTTTTGAACAGGATAAAAACGAATGTGTAGTGTTAACGGTATTTAAAAGACACATACAAATATAGACAGAGTATTATGGAAAAAAATTTTCTTGGGCTGGGCCGCTAGTGTAACAGAAAAGAAATAAATTATTAAATAAAATGTAAAATATCGCAGAAAAAAAAAGAAATAATAAATTAAGAAATATATAAAACAAAGTGTGCCAAATAAAGGATTTACATGCAAAAGGATTATTAAAAGCAAACGGATATTAAAATGGCAGTAAGTTAAATAAAAATATTCTTAAAGAAAATTATATTAAAGTATTATAAATATATGTATTTTGAAAATTGAAAGTATAATTTTAGACTTAAAAAATTAAAATTTTCAATAATAGTAATTGAAATAACAATACTTAAACAACATTTTCATACTTATTTATTAGATTATTAATTAGTTTATTAAACCTTTTACTTACATGTATATGTATATTCCTATTACATACTTACCTACATATACGAGTATGTAATGCCATAAGAAACTTAAATTATGAGGGTGGTATACAAAAAATAAACCTCTTTTATGGTCTTTAAAACAAAGTTAGGTTATGCTCTTATTTTCTGTCTCTTCAATAACTTGAAAGGAGTATTTATTATTTAACGAATGTGACACAATTATATAAATGTGTAATAAGTCGAAACTCTCGAGAAACTCTAGCAGTTAGTTCTCATTCATCTCGTTTACCAATATCCACTGACAGTGGATAAACATGGTTGTGGTAAAAATAATCTAAGAGCAACATATTATGATGAGATTTATGATTGTAGTCAAAACATATTATAATGAATATAAGTGCCATGAAATATCATATTATGATCAATTATCATCGTAATATTTCATTATTTCTAGGTAAATTTCTAGGAAAAATTAGGAAAATTTTATTTTTCAATTAAAGCCTGATTCAATACCTTTCCAACGAGCTATTACTCGTTGCGATCGCTTTAGTAGTTTTTTTTAAAACAACTTTCAATGAGGTCCCTTATGAAGAATTCTTCAATTTTGTCAGTGACAGTGGTGTACACCACCACTAAACCAGTCACTATAAAAAAAAAAAAAAAATATGTAGGTACATTAGTTTTTGCTGGACAATCGATTGAGACTATTTATATAATATTTTATATAATATTATCTTGTTAATCATAACTTGATATTAAAGCATCATATTATTAAAATTGGCATACATGATCATATTATGATCCAAGGTAACCATATTATAGTTTTAAGTAATCATAATATGATCTAAAATAGTTAGTTAGCTAATGGCAAATGATTCTTTATTCGCAATGCTAAGTTTGCCATTAGTTAAACACCCAAACGTCGTTAGTTAACTATTAGTCAAATAACAGCTGTTGCTATGAAAATAAAGTTTACAATTGTTTTCGGCGACAAATTGTAAATATGTATGTCTTACGAATTTGAATAATGGCTAAATTCACAGTCTTAATAGTAATAGTTAAACAATAGTTAGTATTTCAGTTTACCAATGTTTAACTAATGACCGAGAATTCGGCCTTAAGTGTGATGACTTCTCTTATTTATGTTGAATTTTATTTGGATATTAGAATTTGTAAGAGATTTAATGTCGTTAAAGAAGTTTTCGGAAGTGGACCTTATATGGTAAATAGCTATGACTAATTATAGACCGTTCATCATAAAATTGGACTGACTGAGACATATTTCTGTTGAATATTATTTGGATACCAACATTTTCAAGGGAGTTAAAGTGATTTTCGGAATTGGATCTTATATGGCAGCTATGGTCAATTATGGACCGTTCTATGCAAAATTTCTAAGTGTAATTAGGCTTCATGTACAACTCATTTGTAATGAAATATGTTTGGATACGTGCATAAATCAAACATTTCTGCTCGACGCTTATTTCGGGAGGACATTTGTATAAAGGCTAGGTGAAATAATGGACCGCTTGAAACCAAATTTAATCCCAACTGTCTTTGGGCCGAACACAGTACTCATACTTTATCGAAATATCTTCATTAATGCGACCTGTATTCTCCGCAAAAAATTTACATGGACAACAAGCCAGCCAGACGGACGAACGAATGGAAGGACGGACACAATTTAATCGACGAAAAGTGACGCTGAATCACACCGATTGGTCACCAAATCTTAAGACGATTGTGTTAAATCGGTTTCAACTAGCGATAGATATTTTGTGCTTCACAGAAGTGGGGATATGGACACAAAAGAAAAAGATAACCCAGCCAAAAAATGTTTAAAGACCAACAATTGGTAGCTTCACTCTATGAAGATTGTTCTCAAACGCAACAAGAGCTTGCGAAATCATTGCGAGCTACTCAAGGAGCAATTTAAAAACGAGCGAGGAAATTGAGCAAGTTTGCATCTACGAAATGCTTCTTAAACGCTATAAAAGGAAATCATTTTTGCACACAATAATTAATTGCGTTAAAAAATTGAACCATTACGATAACCCGAAGTGTAAGAGATCGTATGTGAAGCCCGAACAACCTGCCGAATCGACACCAAAGCCAAAACTTCCCATCTATTATTAGATGTTGAAATCAGGCCAGAACCTGTACCGAAAGCAACGGAAATCAGGCCAGAACCTGTACCGAAAGCAACGGATTTCTTTGAAGAGAGCATTGGCCGAAAAACGCCCAAAACGTGCGGCCAGACATGATATATTCCATCATGACAAAGCTTGTTAAAAACTATTTAGCAAAAAGTTATTGATTTTGCACAGTTTGCTTTGAGTCGAAACCTTGTCTCGTCCGACTATTATTATTATACGCTCCACTTCAGAACAGGGTATTCCAAATTCGCTTGATTCGTTATTATCATCAAAAGATGAGCACGGAATCCATACATTGCCAGAAAGATGGAAAAAGGTCATACCTGACAGTAGTCAATACTTTAAATAAATTTATGTGGTACATATGTACATATATTTCAGAATGTTTCAGAAAAGCTAAAAATTTCAAAAATACGCACAATTTTTATCAAATATTGTCAATATTGAAAAATATTTTAATTGTTATTTTCAAAAATTTTAATAAATTTTATTTCCCTGAAGAATGTGTAGAGAACACATTGTTGTAGCGAAATATTGGACTAAATAATAAATAAAAAGAAATTTTGACCTTAAGCTTGAAGAAAATATAATTTGTCATAAAGAACAATTAGACAAATAACATACAATGTTTAAGTTTCTAATTCTAATTAAATAGGTTGTGAAAGAAAATATGTACATATATTAGAATATATTAATTTTATAACTGTCCGACCCTTTCAATAGATTTATTCAATAAATTATTAATACTTGAGATATATATTGAAAGAGTTGTGACCTAGGTTCACTCTCCAACAGAAACTTCCATCCTATTGAGATACCAACGAATGGATATTTGAAATCAATATGCATCAATACGCCATCACTTTTAATTTATTTTTTTGTTCTTTTAGCTATGAGGAACTAAAACATCGTGACAATAATATCGATAATCCTATCAGCGATTCCGACACTCAAATCTCAGACGTAACTATGGATAACGATTCTTTAAACTCGGGTTCTTTTAACCAGCCCTCGTCGTTAATGGGTGCCATTTTGCCGCCCACAAATGAACAGCAAGAAGCTTTGGCCCTCAAGAAAGCCTTAGAATGGGAACTCAGTTTAGATTCACGTGACTTACGTTCACATGCCTGGTACCATGGTCCTCTGCCTCGTCAACGAGCCGAGGAGATCGTTCAGCGAGATGGTGATTTTTTAATTAGAGACTGTACATCACAGCCGGATAATTATGTGTTGACATGTCGTACCAAGATGGCAGTTTTGCATTTTGTTATAAATAAGGTCAGATCTATAAAACATAAATTTTAGAAACAAGCTTTTCTAGAAACTTTTCAAAACTAATCCTCGTACATAAATATTTTTTCGAATTTCTAGATTTTGGTACAACCAGAAACCGTGTACGAACGTATACAATATCAATTTGAAGAGGATGCATTTGATGCCATTCCCGATCTTATAACTTTTTATGTGGGTTGTGGTAAGTTTTAACATATACATACATACATATGTATGTATCTAGTAAACAAGTCATTCTTTATTGTCACATATGTACGTATTTTAATTTTTAGGAAAACCCATCTCTTTGGCATCTGGAGCTCGCATACAATATCCTTGCAATCGTACTTATCCACTCTCCTTTTATGGCCACAAGATTGTAGGAAATCAATTGCATAGCCAAATGTTAGCTGGTCTAAGAGGATCAAGTCCACTTAATTCACCTTTAGCCGCTAATGCCGGTTTTCGTTTTGGTGGGATGACCACTTCAGGCTTTAATCAGCAGCAGCAAACGCATAGCTTATTACAACATCAGCAGTCTCTGCCTACGGCTATAGGACAGCCAATGATGCAACAACATAGTCCCATGTCTTCACCACCGCGAGGAAAACTGAATACAGCTCCTAGACTACCCTGTAAAAAACAGCGTTCTCAAAGCCTTACTCCAGCCCAGGCGATTGTCGTGTCAAATATTAAAAATGCCGAAGCTGGTAACAGTGCTGACGGCATCATACAAAGTGGCTATGTAGGTGGTACAGGCATGGATAATGTAGGAAATAGTGGTTCAATGAATCACCTTAATCAAGCCAACGGTCACGGTCATCGTCCTGACGCCAGACGTTTTAGCCAATTTGAAAAGAGCAATAGTGTTTGCGGTTCTTCCAATGAAACACAGCTGCACTCTCATTTAGAAAACCTAAATATGCATGGTAAAATACCTACAAATGGTTTCCAGACTATAGCTCGTTGTACGGCCAACGAGTTGGTAGATAATCATATCAAATTCACCACCCATTCGCTGCCACGGCCAGCTACAAATGCTTTTCGCAACAACCTTAATCGTACTTCAAGTTTAGCTAGAGATTTTAATGCTGATTCCTCGACTAGCATGTTCTCAAGTTTGGAAATATGTAAAATTCCGGAATTGCCCGAAAAACCTCCCAGTCCACCTCCAAAACCAAACCGTAGTGGGGGTCAAGCTCCTAGTCTACCACGTCCCAACAAGGAAATGTCGGGCTTGGAACAGCAATATCCTTTGCAGAGACAGGCTGGTATGGCTGGTATTTATCAATTAAGTGGCTCGGATTCGGGTAATGGTTCGGGTGATTCTATGCCAGGCGATATTAATGAATTCATAATGCATCGTGGTGTAATTATAAAAAATCCTCGTTTCATGACTACCTCGGTTTCCTCGGTAACATTGAAAAGTTTAAGCGAATTTGATGTAGAGGCAGCAGAGGATCAGCTGTTTACTTTAGAGATACCAGACTTTAAACCGGTAAGAGCAAAAATATTTATTTCATAACATTCCCATTAAGTTACTTTTATTGTCTTGATTACAGGCATCCAAATTTGATGTTGAGAATTTCAGCACTCTACTGTTACCCTCTTGCGAGAACAAGCCATTGGATGGTGATGCTTTGAATACATTTAAGATCATGCTATTGGAAACCGGTCCCAAAATGTTGGCCGAGCATATAACACGCATAGATATTGGTCTTCTAATAGAAGAACCCAATTCAGAGCCCGAAGCAGAAACTGATAATGAATGTAATGTCTTGGAATGTTCTGGTCTGGAAATGTTGACCCTGCCACAGGGTAAAATATTTCGTAACGATCTAATTGAGCGCACTCAGTGCATGAAATTAATGGTGGCCGTCACAATACTCACTTGTCAAACTGACTTGGATCGTGCCGAAATCCTTAGCAAGTGGATACAAGTAGCGGTAGAGACCAAGACTGCATTGGGAAATCTTTTTGGGTTTTCCACCATAATGTTGGGTTTGTGTATGCCTCAAGTAAGTTTTTCGCAAAGTTATTTCATTTGCAACTGTACCTAAATATAATATGATCTCTTTTAAAGATCCAAAAACTTTCTTCAGCCTGGCATTTGCTACGTCAGAAATATACTGATGATGCTTTTATGTTTGAGGCCAAACTCAGACCCACCTTAATCAGCATGAATGAGTGCTCCAATCCTCAAGCTCCCAATACCACTGTACCACATGTTTTGCTGTACGCCCTGCTTAAGGATCGTCCCGTCATTGATATATTGAATTTTAATAACACAAGTGAGAAATCGTCGCTTTACAACATGTGCATTACATCGTGGGAGAGTAAGGCCGATGATTTTGGAATGTATATCAACTATGCCCATTTAGATTCATCCCGTAACTTTTTAAATAATTTAAAACTTTTTCGTAAAAATTCGAAAATTATTTTGGAGGAATCGATATCAAGATTGGATGAACTGTTAAGTGATGCATTTAGGTGAGTTGAAAATAGATGTTATTCAAAAATAAGAGAATCCATATATGTATGTATATACTATGAGCCTCAAAAGTGATGAAACACAACAAATTATTTGATTTTTTTAAGATAATAATCGATTGAAATTTAAAAGTTTTGTTTTGTTGGATATTCCGTTGAATAATAGATTCGGTTATGAAAAAAAATTATAATGCTTTTCATAATCTTAAAAAAATCAAAAAATTCACTCGTGCTTACACACTTTTGAAGCTGTGTGTATATTATAAATGTCTTTGTAAGTTTGTTTGTTTGTTTGTTCCGAAATCAGGCCTAAACGGCTAAAGCGATTTTAATGAAATTTGGAACGTATTATTTTTCAAGACTTGGGCCAGGGAAGGATAAAAAGGGAAAACCGGTAAGACCAAGCGACAGAACCGATTTTATTGAAATTTATATATTTTTTCAAAACTTGGACCAAGTTGGGAAAAAATGGAAAAAACCGGTTAGACGAAACAGCTGTATCGATTTTATTGTAATTTGAAACGTTGATAGATCCATTCTTAAAAATGTGAACAGGCTATATACTTTTTCAAAACTTAAACCAGATCGGGATAAAAAAGGGAAACCCGGTAAAGCCATACGGCTAAACTAATTTTATTGGAATGTGGAACGCAGATAGATCTATTTGCAAGACTTGGATCAGGAAGTGATAAATTGGGTAAAAACCGGTAAAAATTTATATAACGGTGATACCGGGAAGGGACAAAAAGAGAAAGACTTTTAAAATTTGTCTCTGAAATAATGATTTCATATTATGATACGATTTATGATTGTAGTCAAAACATATTATGATGAATATAAGTACCAAAAAATGTCATATTATGATCAATTATCATCGTAATATTCCATCATAGTATTTTCTTGTTAATCATAATTTGATATTAAAGCATTATATTATAACCTGATATAATCATAAAATTGTCATATCTCAAAAACATTATTGGATCAGTGCAAAAACAATTTCTTCTTTTTTGTTTGGGCAATTCAACATGGAATCCTAACGTCATTATTCCTCCTTATACTACAAGGCTTGCGTTAATAAAATTACCAACGTTGGAGAGCAGAAGAACTATGCTTAGCGTTTCATTTTTATTCAACCTAATAAATGGTGCCGTCTGTTCCGACTTCCTACTCAGCAACATAAACTTTAAGGTTCCTCATTGATCAAATCGTTTTTATATTCCAATTTATATTCAAATTAATCATACAAATTATGTTAATTCTGATTCTCTAAGAAAATTGTGTAAACATTATAATGATTTTTATTTTCTAATTGATTTTTCTGTTAATGTTAATGTCATTAAACGTAATATTACTTTGTACCTTAATCAGTGTAATTAAATGGCTGTCTAAATTTTTTGTTATTTGGTATATTATTTAAATTTGTATAATTGGTCTGTAAGGATTTATTCCGTAGACCTGAAATAAATAAATAATATAAAAATGATCATATTATGATCCCAGGTAACCATATTATAGTTTTAAGTAATCATAATATGATCTAAAATAATCATATTATGATATGTAATAATCATATTATGATCAAAAGTAATTATATTATGATATATAATGATCATATTATGATCTAAAGTAATCAAATGATGTTCTAAAGTAATCATAATATGGTCTAAAATAATCATGTTATGATTTAAAGTAACCATATTGTGATAGTACTTTATCATGATATGTTAAATTATTATCATTTTATTTTTACTATTTACAAATTATGATTCCATAAGTATCATAATATGAATGCAAAATTATGCAATGGTACCAGTTAAAACATTAGTGGTATTCGATGTTCGATGCGTTTTGTATTGCAAAAATTTGCACTTGCAAATGTTTTGACATTGATTGTCAGCACTCCATTTATTTCGTACCTCGCGATACTATTGCAATTTATGCACCAAAGCAGCTAATCTACATAAACAACAATTTCTAAACGTATTTTAAAAATGCCACAAAAAAGTGCCAAAGAAAAAATTGCTGAATTTTTAGAAGAAAACTATTTTGATTTCTTCAGGCGTCCACTTGTTGTTTGGTTTTTTCCTTTTATTTTTCTTCTGTGGAATTGTTTGATTCATTGTTTTAATTTTATTTCTTTTATTAGTGTTTACATCTGTCAGCTGTTTAAATGCCAGAGTTTCAATAGCAATAAAAAGCTGCGATGTTTTGCATTTGCACTTTTACAATGCCATTTGCACTAAACACTGAACGCCGCTAATATTTCTAATGAAGACACAATTATTTCAGTATTTCGTATAATCGCAATTATTTCTACATTTTTTTAAAACACAAAACTTACAAGCAGTAGTTAATATTTTTGTAGATCGAAATAAATATTTGCGCACTTTCAACGTACATAAAATAATTAATTTTATTTGTTGTTATGTTATAGATTTTTATTTTGAGAAATTTCAAATTATTTATGTTATGTACACTTTATTTAAGTCTTTTATACTTCTTTAATAATTGTGTATTTTTTTAGTAATAATTAGTATATTTTGAATACGAATTGTTTGTTTTTAATTATTAAAACATTTAAATCCAACTAAATAATCTGATATCAGGCAGACAAACCACTGAACTGATGCAAAAGCATTCTACACATGGTAAAAACAAAATATTATTAAAATTAAACATAATTTGTTTGCATTTTAAACATAATATGAGTACAAATATAGAAACTTATCATTTAATGGTTATTTCTAAGTTTAAATAGTTGCAAGCAACATAATATGTTTGAATAGTTATCATTCAATAGTTGTGGTAAACATTTTTTTTTTAAATAATTTTGTTTCAGTTAACCATATTCAATTATATAATTGTGATAAACATAAAAATGTTTATAGTAACTTAATTATTGTTAGAATCAAATTAAAATCACAATTATTTGTGTATCACAACAATATATTATTACCAAAACCACAGTGTAGTTGTCGTAACCATGTTCAACCATGTTTTTTCTTTGCGTGTATCTGAACTAAATTTCATTTCAATATGATTTTGAAGAAATTGAATTGAATACGAATACATACATACAAATCTAAGCAGGTTAAGTAATTATTACTTCGGCTAAATTTAACAATCCATTAAATTGGAATAATTTTATGTAGTGTACAAACCGAAGATAATAATAATTATTATAGATAAATGACAAATTAAAATTTATAAATATAATTATAATTAAAATTTATAATTTATAATTAAAATTTATAATTTATAATTAAAATTTATAATTTATAATTATAATAAAAATTTATAATTTGTCATTTGTCTATGAAAATTAAATATAAATTCGTCAAGCTGATCTTGGGAATTTCATTAATATCATATAATTTTGGTTTTAAGCAAAATTGTATATTTACTTCCATTTTCCGTACAGAATATTATGACGATTAACCCGTAATCGGTCATAGTTGCCTTATGAGGACTACTCGCAATAGTCCTCATTAGTCTACATACTCGTAAACATCCATATTGAACCGAAATTTTACACAGATCAGTTATAAACTATTTCCGAGAATAACCACAAAGTAGACAATTTTGACCAAAATCAGTGGCCAAGGGCAATCAAGTAAATTGTTGCAAAAAAATAAACAAAGTGTAAATTCTTGATTATAACTGGAATATGCATAAAATTCTTATAAATGTCGTTATTAAGATGAAATTCAACTAAAATAAATTACGGTACCTTATAATAGGTGATTTTGTGCTGGGTATATAAGATTCAGCACAGCCGAATATAAACTCTTACTTGTTTCAGATGATGCTGAAAAGCTGTAGAGTTTAGATGATATTCCAGACGCACATGCAACGTTATTCATTTTAAACTTCCCAATTGTTTAATTTTGAGATTATTGTCACTTGAAGTATTTTCCCCTTCATCCAGCATACTGAATTCTTGGAATAGAACAATATGTCGATAATAAATTATATTTCAATTTATGTATGTAGCTTAAAAAAATGTTGACAGTTTAATTCCTTTAAATATCGAATTGCCATTTAATAAAAATACATAAATTAGTTAAAATATATTTTATTTAGTTATATCTTTTCCCTCAAATACATATATGCCTTACCAATTCTTTTATATTCGCTTAGGTTTAATCGCAATAACTTTTCTTATCATTACAGAACCGAATTCCACATAAAATTTCTGTGGGGTAGTAAGGGCGCTACAGCCACTGCCGACGATCGACACTCGAAATTGGAAAAAGTTTTAGCACTAATGGCTGATAAATTTTGTAATGCCGATAATGGAACAACTACAACTGCCTAAATTAGACAACTAAATACTGCAACTAATTTTGTACATAAGTTAAATATAAAAGGTTAAAAAATAAACTAAATTTTTATATGGTAAAAAAATAAAACAAAAATTAAAACCAACTTATAAAATACGGTTCATAAGATAAGTAAAAAAACAACAAATTGAAAGAAACATGTTTATCTATGATATTACTCATCATATGAATCTTTTTTTTAAGCAGGAGGATATGTTAAACATATATCATGGTAGACTCCATATATCTGCCTAACATAAACCCCTCTCAACTAAACAAAATCAAAATTTCTATATTACAATAAATACTAGTCATACTCATTGAAAAATTCAACATTTAAGAAACAAACAAACAACACCAAAGTATTTATACCCTACACCACCACGCTGGGAGGTTATATTGGATTTGTGCTGATGTTTGAAATGCCCATAAATACTGATCCAATATCCACCTTAAAGTATACCGATCGGCTTAGAATCATTTCCTGAGTCGATTTAACGATGTCCGTCCGTCCGTCCAGTACAGGTAGTAATTTTGAAGATATTACGATAAAATTTGGTACATAATACTATTTCGGCTCAAGGACGAATGGGATTGAAGCTGGTGGAAATCGGTTCATTATTTCACCTGGTCCTCATACAAAGGTCCTCCCGATCATAAATGTTTGAATTATGCAAGTATCCAAACTAATGACAAATGAGTGGTAAGTGAAGCTAAATGACATCTACAAATTTTGTACAGATCGATTCAGAATTGATCATTGCTCCCATATAAGGCTTTAAAGAACACAACTCTCTTAAAAATCAGTTTAGCGACCATAAATCTCTTAAAATTGTTGGTATCAAAACAAATAAGTTTCATGTCGGTTCATAATTTGTCGTAACTTTCATATAAGATCATTTCCGCAATTCACTTTAACCTCCATAAATCTTTTAAATGTATTTACGCCGAGATAGTTTAACATACATAATATTTATGTTCACAGAAGTGATGACACTAAATGTTTAAATGATCGGCACAAAGCAACGCGTTACAGAAACGAGCTTTTGTTCGGTCCTATGAACCAAATATACTTTTTCGGAAAGGGGAGAAGAAATAATTTTTTTATTTTTTTTATATATGTTTTTCCGTGATCCAATCGAGCTGATTTTTTTTAGGCAGACTCGTGGAAATGTCTGCATCACGTCAAATTTTTTAAAAAAAAGTATATTTTTATAAATTCGCAGATTTTCCTGAATTTTTTTTTTAAAAATATATATTTTTTTCACTTTTTTCAGCATAACTTGAAAAATCACGGTTAAAAATCGTTCCAAAGAGTTTCACACAGGCGGACAGACGGACACTACGAGCTTTATACTTTATATATGAAAACAAATTCTGACGTGTACATGAAAATCGCCGATATACGTGTATTTTTATTTTTTCTCCCCTCTCCGACAAAGTATATTTGGTTCATAGGACAGAATGTGTGTAACGCGGTGTAATAGGTCATATCTCCCATATAGCGCCAATTTCTGAAAAACTGTTTTATACATATACTGGGTGTAGGGTATTATAAGGTCGGGCTTGACCGACTATATATTCTTACCTGTTTTTATTATTTTTTAGTTTAAATTTTGATATTTTTAAGAAATATAATTTCATTCTCAAATTTATTATTTTAAATAATGACTACCTCAAAATAAACACAACAAACTAATTGATTTAAAACAAAAAATAGTCAACAAATTTGAAAATAACCATGTAATACACTTAAAGAAATATTTGCTGTAAAGCGTTTCCAGCAAAACAACCAGCAGCCATTAATAAGAAAACGAAATTGGAATCATATCATATCGTTCTGTTATTGTGGTTCTGTAACCATTTCTTTAAATTAAATACTTAAATTTAATTTTAAGATCTGCATTTCTCTTTGTTTGTGATTCAATTGAAAATTGTACACATCAGTTTGTTAAACACTTTTTGTTTTAATAATTTTTGACGTTTTCAAAAGCCAAGTTAAAAATCATTTGTAAAATTCTCGTTAATATTTAATATTCTTATGACTATAATTAGTTATACATAGATACTCGTTAATAAGTTGTATTTATTTGATAGTTATTTAATTCTAATTCTATGTTTTTATTTATTTTAAATGAGTTTTATTAAATTTCATATTTGTATACACGTAAGCTACAATAACAATTACCACAATTTCTATGTAAAACTAAGTTTATATACGTATATTTATACTTAAATAAATAATTAATAAAATATTTGAAAATATTATACGATAAACACAAAATTCGACGCAGTAATTTAAGAAATAATATACCAGTAAAATTTAATAAAACAAATACTAAACATCGGATTGAAATAGTGCAAAAAACAAACATTTAAATCAGTTGTCGACACTTAACCTTCATGAGGTCTTCAAATTTACTGACGTCAAATTTGACTCAAATAGAAAATTTTAAATAAAAACAACTATTTTCTTCGAGTAATGTGTTCTTAAAGTTAATATTTTATTTTTAATTCGCAATTTCTCGAGAAAACTCTGCTTTTGGTAACGTTTTTCGCTGCTTTAGTTGCAAACCTAAATTTTCCAAAAAGTGCCGACGTTTGGCAAAACAGTTTTCTTTCCAGCCATATGGTTAGCCGATGTAAATAATATAAACGCGTTGTATGCTGATATATCTAATATATTACTAAATACAACTTGAGGCCAAGAAGAATAACATGATACAACTTTATCCAGCGTATCTACTCCTCCTTTACATTTATTATAATCTAATATTATTTGTGTTTTTTTTTCACCTCCCGACTACTAATTTCTGGGCTATGATGCAAAGTGCTGAAAAGATTCACAGATTTATATTTTTTAGGGATATATGAAAGGAGTGTAGTATATAGCGATCTGCATTTAGTTGCCAAAAGCTCTTTGCTCTTTGTATACGGTTGTATATTCCAGGCATAACTAGTAGCCGAATCACATACTTAACTGGTTTCATTGGTATATACTGCCGGACTAGATATCTTCCCCTGAATGCTACTAGCTGCTCATCAATTGTTACATCTTGAGATGGATTGTAAAGTTTGGGCAATATTTCAACCCACACATTCCATAGCTCGCGTATTGGTGCAAACTTGTCAAAAATTCAGCGTTCACTGCGAGTGTCCTTATTGTCAAATCTAATAACTCTTGACAGATTTTTGAATATTGTCATTGGCATGATGGCTTTAAAAATCGTTTTTCTTTTCTCAGAATCCCACAATAATGTTTTCCGATCGGCATCTTCCATTTATATTTGGATTTTCTTAATGCCATTGCTTGAGTAGGCGCTACATCAATTTCATTCTTTCTAGAACTGTCAGATGACTCATCATATTCCAAATGATCTTCATTTTCGGAACAAATTTCTTCCTCGTCCGATAATGCATTCAGCAAAATTTCTATTTCACTATTATTCATTTTTTTACAAGATGTACCAACACAATACTTATATACGACACGATCTATTAGTTGCTTGTTTATTCCATGGCTGAGAGAAATATTGCAATAGGCAAATAAGAAAAACATAGCTGTAGTATTTAGCCGGGGATTCCCTCTTTTTATAGAAATGTAATGATAGAAAGAGACAGAATATATACATTTAATTCTAGTGCTACCAAAGCTTTCCTTTTCAGACATAAAAAGCTTGAGATTCGTATGTAAAAAAAACTCAAGCTTTTCACTCCAGGTCAAATTTGACCCAAAGACCTTAAGTGCTAAAAACTGTATAAATCCTTTTTTTGCGAATTTTTTGTTCTAAAAACCTAATGTAGTTGTTAACATTTGAAATTAAAGAAAAATCATAAAATATCAAAAATATTAACCACTCACTTTAAGAAAAAAAATGTTAGTTATATTCCAAAATGGGTCAAATTTGTCCCGAAGACCTTATGAAGGTTAAATCAACAGGGGGACAATCGTGAACGGCTATTCTAATTTCATAAACATTTTAATTATAATTAGAAGCTTATTCATGATTATTTGATTTTAGATTAAATACACAAAGTACATACAGTGTTATCTATCTGCTGATCGTTCATTGATCTAAAGTCTCCTGTCAGCTTTTAGGCTAAAATCCTGCAATACCAGTTTAATTCGAGCAACTGTTCCCAATTCAATATTATTGCAATGAGAAAAACGTAAACTTTTTTATAAAAATTATATTTATTGAAACAATCTAAAGAACAATGGCTTCACATGGATTGAGCTCAGAGCACACAGCGTTGCATAACTATAAATACATACAACTTTTTGCAATTTGTTGGTTTGTATGTATTTATCACTGAGAAAAAAATCAAGTATTATTTAACAAAGAAAAATCATTAGTTTTTTTTTATGTTGCCTCTAAAAAATGTATAAAGAAATAAGTTAGTGTTTCATAACTATAAATACACTGAAAATAAAATAACTTAATATTTTGAAAAATTAAGACAGACTTTAACAATGTGTTTAGCCAGCGTTGTCAACTTTGAATTTTCAAAACGCACCAAAATGGAAAAAAGTGCACCATTTACAAAAAAAAAAACGCATCAAGTTAAGAATTTCGTTTTTGTTTCAAATATTTATTTGAATTAATTTGAAATTTTTTAATATCATAAATTCTATAAAAGCTTTTTATCAACGATTATTAGTAAAAGTAATAATAGTAAAAGCCTTTTTTTAAAAAATGAGCTAATAAAGATAAAATAAGCATTTAACCACTCAATATTTAATTCACAATATGATATTCGGAACTAAAGTACTAATGGGTAAAAAAAACTAATTTCAGTTCATCTTTGGTACTTTTTTTATAAATATATTTTTGTTTTCTAGTTAAAGTACTTCCATTTGATTTTTTCCAATAAAATTTGTTAGGATTACACTGGTACTCTAACCCTGGTTGTTCCTCTACAGTTCAGTAGACCAAACCATCAGGTTATACAAGAATTTTTATTTACATGTTAAAAATGTTAATTTGATTTTCAAATAAAGATTTTTGAAGAATTTGATTTCATTTATCATACATTCGTATTTAAAATACATTTTTTCATGAGTTATGAATTATTAAAAAAACTGCAATTAAAAATTAGTAAAAATAATGATTTCATCACATTTTCGAAAAAAATTAAAAAACGCACCGAAATACACAAAAAAAATGTTCCAGTGTTGAATGAAATGGTACTCAAACAGGTGTATTTTATTGTAGAAAGATTTTTTCTCACACTGAAACAAAAAGTTGGGTTGAATTTGCTTTGGTGCCACCAAAAATTAAAAAGTGCACCAAAATTTAAAAAAAATCGCACCGCGCACCAACTAAAGAATTTTTCGCACCAAAAATGTTGCGAAACGCACCAAGTTGACAACGCTGTGTTTATCAGGCCTACTATACACCAGATTTATTCTTATATCTTCTTACATAGATCTATAACAGATACTTTTACGCTTTGTCGGTTTTCAGCATAAATTCGACATCTTAATAATTCCTAAATGTTTTCATTGGAGTTGTGGTCTGGAGAACATGAAAGCAATTTGTACTTAATATAATTTGACGACAAACACACCTTGATTTGACGACTTACATGTACTATATAGGTGTGTTGTCTAGTTGAAAAACTAATTGCTTTTTACTACTATTTTCTAAAAATGTCACTATTATCTCATCAAGTCATTTTGTGTCTCTTAATAGCTGACCATCAAGGTTGAATTTTTTGTCATCGAAAAAAATTTGACCAAGACTCTTCACTGTCTTGCTATCATAGTTTAAAATTCTGCAACTGTCCTGTTCAGAATTTTTTTTTTTTGGTTTCGCTACTTTTATTTTTACCATTATAATCCGCAATATTTGCAAAGTTTGTTACTTCAACATGTGACGAGTTTATTTTTCTGGCAATTGCTCGAAAACTTAAGCCACTTTTTATATAAACTGAAATTTGACCTTTTTTATGAAATCACTAAGTTACGAACCACGAAGCATTTTATAGCAAATTGTTGAACATTGCATAATAAGAAAAACTTTTGTTTTTCTGGAATTCTTTTTTGTTCATTATAAAATGTAATTATAGTCATGAAACACTTATTAAATATTTCTGTCTTAAATTAATGAAGTGGTCTTGAATAAAAGAGATCTGAACTCTAACAAAATTGTACACGTTTCAAGAAACTGTTTGTAACCTTACAGCAAATAGCAAACATCAAGTGTAATTATAGTAATGCAACACAGTGTATGTGTATGTTTTGGTATAAGAGCTTTAGTAGATTACAGGAAATGTATGCATTACCTCTTACTACAAAACTTAAACCTAATTTTTACTGGTATTAAAATATTGTTTGTGGGAATTTAAATGAAATAATTTCAATTTAAATATATTTGACGGTTTTAAATTTTAAGTTCATCTAAAATCAATCACACAACGCATCTTACTGAAACTGACTGTCCAATAAAGTGTTCAATATCCTCGAGAGATTAGTGAGAATAAAGAACATATAACCAAATCGTATCCGAAAAAGATCAGCAAAATGCATGTATGGTTCCATGCCGAACATACATTAGGATCAAAAAAATATGTGAGGTCTGTCGTTGATAGATCGGACAGAGCATTTACATATCCCTATATGGTCTTACAGAAACTGACTGCCCAATATCGGAATCCATATCCTCAAAAGATTAGGGTAAATATACAGTAAATATTCCACTTCGTTCTAATCACGACAATTGCAGTAGAAATCATAAAAGGGTAGTTTCAATTTTCTAGTATAATAGAATCCCATTAGCCGGTATAGTGAAATCCCAACCAGAACCTACCGCAGTTAAGGCGGCAACGCTCAATTTTCTCGTTTTACCGATAATTATAGATTTTAGGTGGTTGATTATTGTCGAATAGGTTTGCAATAGTCGTCATTTGCAATCATTTAAAGATTACTAACGTTCATAGACCTGTCTATATGTCATAAAGTTACCAGAAAGAATTAATCAACTCTGGCATCCTTAATGGAAGCGAATGATTAGTCATCATAGAATCTAGGACATAGATACATATTAGGCTGTTGCAAAAGTACAAAAAACAAATACATAAATACATATACTTTTTTTCGTTTACTTACTTTATTCGATCTTCTCTTTATAAAGTAAAATGCTCTTTCTCTTATAAAATACAAACACAATAAATATTGTCTTTATACTAAATAAATACAATAAGTGTTATGTGCACGTGTTTCGAAAGGCAGTTCTTAAACTACTTATTGAAATACTCGAGTATTTTGCAAGTTTTATTTTAATTGTATGAAATTGAAAAATATTACATTAGAAGAAAAAGATAAAAGATAATTTTCTCTTTCCTTCTCATTGAAAAATACTTGACTTGACAGTCAGAACTGATGAGTATGCAACAGGACTAACCATTGCTTGCATTTAGTTCTTAAAATACCCATATTGTAAAATAAGAACCTGGCAAAATACTACGGTATATTAGCAAAAAAAAAAAAATGTTTACTTTATTTTACTTATAGTGAGCAAGAATGAGTAAATACATACTCTGAGAGCAGCGTTGCCATTTCAGCAGTTTTTCGGCCAGATATGGTGTTTTTATTTTGTCAATTACGGGACAGTTTGTGAAAAAATAGCTGAACTATTTTTTAGCTACTTTTTTTATTTCTGCGTTTTTCTAGTGGACAGCACTCAAATTTTGCGATGTATTTTTACTAATACATTGAATTTGAATAGGAAAAATGGGAAAAGGGAAAAAACTCTTAATCTTATAAAAGAACATCTTATTATATTAGCGTACTAAATATATGTAAGTTTTAATCAAATGCCACTCATTTGTACCTAGAATTAATGCTCAAAAGTTTAGACAGGAGTGGAAGACTAGGCCAATGCTTAAAGACTGGCTTCAAGAAACTGATGATTTTAATTAACTAATTATGGACCGACCATCATCATCATTTCTGTATATATGAAACTTATTTGTGTTGAATTTTATATATGTAAATACCAACATTTTTAAGAAATTTATGATTTATGATTAAAGTAATTTTCGAAAGTGGGCCTTATATGGGAGCTATGAATAATTATGGATCGATCATCATACAATTGTACCATATTATTCGTATATATATAAAATATATTTGAGTTATGCTTATGCCTTATATGGGATTTATGATAAATTATGGACCGATCTGCACAAAATTTGTAGATCTGAATTGGCTTTATTTACCACTCATTTGTGGTGAAATCTGTTTGCATACTTTCATAATTCAAGCATTTATAAAAAATTTTACGTACCAAATATTATCGAAATATCTTCAAAATTGAGATCTGTACTCTGCGCACAAGCTTTACATGGACAGCCAGCCAGACGGACGGACATCGTTAAATAGACTCAGGAAGTGATTATGAGTCGATCGGTATAATTTAAGGTGGGTGTTGGACCAATATTTCTGGGCGTTACAAACATCAACACAAATCCAATATACCCTCCTTACTATGGTGGTGTAGGGTATACAAACCGCATGTAATTAAAGCATTTAAATCATACATGTAAGAGTTAAGGTTTATACATGCTAGTATTTAGCCGAATTTCAGCTGGTTCATTTTGAACGTTTAGCGGTTTTTGGCGTTTTTCTTTTATCCATTCTGGCTATATTTTGCTGGCATGTTTTGGCAACACTGTCTGAGAGTATAAAAAGAATAAAATTTTTCCTTGTGTTTCTTTTTTGTTTGGCATTTATTTGCTTTGCTTCTCTTTTGTACTTGGAATTAGTATGAGAATTTTTAAAAAAGCAAATGTTTATGAATTTAAATGTATTTAGTGCAACAGCCTAAAGCATATGTTTATTATCCCAGCAAAAACTTTACTTACAAATTAAGTTAAAAAGTAATAGGAAATTGTCGACCAGACTACTTACAAATCTACTAGAAAAAGTACTTATTTCTGTTCGAGATGTCCCAACAGTAAAAAGTTTTATAAAAATGTGTAGTTGTTCACTTATTGGAACAAAATGTTAGCGCAATTCACAATCTTGTGTAAATTGTCTTGCATCAATGCATTTGCAACATATACAGATTTTAAAATTTTAATTTTAAATGTATTTAGTGCAACAGCCTAATACATATCTAAATATTTTCACCGCATATGTATATACATATATTCAATGGACCCCCCTTTACATGACCATTGATACGAAAGCCAGAAACTTATCGCCTTCTGACATCAGAGAATTTAATAGACATCATACACTTCTGGCCCTTCTGTGATCTATACAGACAAACGTCTGTCGAGTAAGAGTTTAGACATTCATAATATTTAACTCAGCAAGTCGGTTATGAAAATTATTTTGAAACGTTTAACTTTAACAAATACGAATCGGTCAAAAAGATAGAACGAATAGTTTAGAAGCTGTGTGTTAGTTTGCTGCTGAGATTTTATATGAAATGGATGTTAAAAAATATATTTATTATTACATGATTATATATTATACAAGCATATAGCTCAACAATTTCTGAGTTTCTGATTTCCTATCTCCCAGAAATAGTTTATGCATTCGCTAATTAACAGATATTCTATTTTCAACTCAAATTAACTCCCACAAACAATATTTTCTTTAATAATTAAATTTCATAGAAACAATGAAGTATTTGCCTATGGCTCCCTTATTTTAACAATCAAATATTAATACAACTTTATATAAATCTATAAATAAAATAACAATGTATATCGGACAATATATAATAATCAAATGCATTTACACAATTTTTACGGAATTTATAAATAAAAAAAAAAAAAATAAAAGAAACTACAATTTGTAATAAAAGATACACTGAAAATAAATGAATAAAATATGAAGGTAAAATAAACAAAAATTTTAATATTTATTTAATAAAACCGAATTGATTGATTGTAGAAATATAAGTACACGTACATCAGTCTCAAAAAACTCTGCTGCTGCATAAAGTCAATGGCAACAAACAAGTCCACAAGCTGCAAACTGATGGACTATCTCACTACTACCGGAGGACCCCAAGTGTCATTTCAATTTATTTATAACAAATTAAACAATTACATATAAAAGTATAATTAAAAATTAAACACATTTATTTTTCTGGATTATATATGTAGGTACATACTCGTACTATGTCGACAATGACATTACACTTATTTATCTAATTGAGGCTTATCGTCTAAAGTAACATAAGGGTCGAGTTCCTTGCTCACACGATTTGTTTGCTCGTATTCTATAAGTAGCAATGAATTACGACCGGTATGTAAAATTTCTGGCGGCATATAAACTGTTAATTGGGGACCGGCTACAGGCCAATAACGGCCCAAATTAAAACCATTTACAAATGCCACACCCTTGCCCCATCCCGAGGGATTAAGGAAGGTATGATGAATTTCATTAACCAAAAATTCACCATAATACACCATGGGTCCAGTAGTTAATGTATTTTTCTCATCCGCTATATCTTGCAACGAGGTATAATTCTTATAAATGCTGTTCAAGAGATTTGAAGTGTGAGGTTCCTCTAAGGGATAACCGGTATTTAACCAATTTTCTAACTGTATCTCTTTGCCATCTTTAGACGTTTGCAGTATCACTTTACCCATAATACCCTTGGTATCATTTGCTACATTATAATTAATGCGTCCCTGATTTTCCACCAATATTTGTAACATTGTACCGAAAGACTTATTCAAATTTAAAGAGAAATTGCCATTTTGTCTAGATAGAATACCCATAAATTCTTGATCAATATAGATTAAAGCACGATCTCTTAAATCATTAAGAGTAAGTATAGAAGATTCAATATTCATGCCCTCTATACTGGTCTCATATAAAACCAAACCAGAATATTGGTCTAGTTCTTCAAATGTTTTAGGTTTCAAAGACTTTTGAGCTACACCATTGCCCAATGTGCCACGACCTTCATTCGATAGCAAGCGCATAATTGGTCTCATGTCTACTTTGCCATATGCCAAAGATTGTTCTTTTATTATTTCCACTTTAGGTATAACGAAATACTGGGCAATAACGTCTCGCACCAATTCAAACTTCTTGGTAATATTTCCCGGTTCATCCATGACCGCATCGTAATCATAGGAAGTAATATCTGGTACATAGTTATTGTCGCCAAAAACATTAGCACCAGCAGTGAAACCAAAATTTGTACCACCAAAAAACATATAGAAATTCACACTGGCATTGTAAGACAAAATTTTGCTGTAATTATAAAATATATAATTTAAAACTAAAGAGAGTTGTTATAGTAATTAAATTATTTTACTTTAGGGCATCTGCAACTAGTTTGCCATCACGCCTTTGATTTGATTCCTGCCAATGTGTCAACCAACCGGGATAAAATTCCGAATTCACCAGAGGCCCTGTGGGTTGCACTGATCTTAAAATGCTCCAAATGTTATCGATTTCATGAACTAGAATTAATTTTAATGAAAATTTAATAGTCTTTATCGATTTCATGAACTAGAATTAATTTTAATGAATATTTTATGGTCTTTGAATAATTTGCATAAAATGGGCTACTTACTTCGATCTATACCAAAATCGGTTGTAGCAAACACTCCTTCAATTTTACCACATTTTATGCGTTCATTTGGTATATCAGTAGTGAACAACAAAGCCTTGTTCCCAACATACTTCAAAGTTTCATCCCTTAGCCAATTCAAATAATCACGATCACAAGCACTGAAACTTCCATACTCATTCTCTACCTGTACCATTATAATCGGACCACCATTACCATACAAGAAACGTTGCATCCTAGGCATCAATTTTCCATACCACACAGAGACTTCGTGGATATAATTTGCATCACTAGTACGTAGTTGAATGCCGGGATACTTTCTGAAAAGCCATTGGGGTAGACCACCCTAACATGGAGAAAAAGAAAAACAAATAAATGAAAATAATAATTTGATAAATTCTGGTTGATCAACAAATTACTTACATTATCTCTTTCCGCACATATGTAGGGACCAGGTCTTAGTATTACATAAAAACCTTCCTGTTGGGCCAACTCAATAAATCTCTCGACATCAGCAATGCCCGACCAATCATAGACACCATCATGAGGATTATGTAAAGACCATTCAATGTAACTGCAAGTTTGCAAATAGTGCAAGATATTTGAAGTACTCGTAAATACTATTTGTTACAAACTTACGTATCAAGCACATTTAAACCAGCCGATCTCATAGTTCTCAGCCTTTTATGCCAGGCACCGGGTAGAGCACGAAAATAATGGAACGATCCGGATACATAACGGAACGGTTTTCCATCCATTAGAAATGTATTGGCCTCATGATCAACAGTAAATGTACGACTCATAGTTAAGTTAGGGTTGAGCGTTACCTACAAAATAAAATTTATTATACCAAACCTATCAAACCCGTAAAGTGATTGTTAATTTCCGAATCCATGGATTTAGTAATTTATTATATGGCTTAATGATAAAAAATAAGTTTCATGTAAAAAGAAAACGGAAAACGAAATTTAATTTTGTTCGGTACATGTTTGACCATAGAATAGGGTCCAGCCCAACTCTAAAATTCACTTCATTACGTATAAATCTGGTATAAATATTGTTACCAGGTTAAAATTCGACACAAATAATTCTTAAAGATATGTAAATTGTCTTACTGAAATTTATTCTGGTCGGTCCATAATTGGTCATAAGGACCACATCCGAAAAAGTCTTCTATCTTTATATATATCTTATAAATATTGGTATCGACTCAAAACTTTACATAGATCATTTACATATACACAAAAATCATACCGCAAAACTTTGGGAATTTCGGTCCATATTTGACTATGTATATCCTACATATTATGTGGAAGTTCGACGTGAGATATCCTCATATGCATAAAATTAATAGCTAGTTTTTACTTTTACAAAGATCTGAAGTTTTAATCTAGAAATCATACTAATGTCGATTATACAGCAATAATGCTACTGAATTTTGTAGCTGTCAGTCCATATTTGGCAATAGACTCCAATTTAAGTCCACTTTCAAGTATAACAACCAATCATACAACTCTTGTAAATAACGTTATCAAGATGAATATCAACCAAATCACATTATTTGCTACTGGATTTAGAAGCTTTAAGTTCATAATTGGTCTACTTCTACTATGCCACCCATATTTTTCCTGTTATTAAGTTCTTGAGATAAAAGTTCAACCAAAGGAAGCCTCACCTTATAATCTGACCCTTTTTTATACTCTGCTTCTTAACATGTTGTGAATATAGAAAAAAGGGTTTTTGTTTTAATTTTACAAATTGTTAAATTACACTCAGGATTATTATGAAAATCAGACAAACTCTGTAAATTATTGTAAAAATTGGTAATTACATTAACGGTCAAAATTACATAAAATTTAAAAACATTTAAAATAAAGTATTATATATTAAATAATAATAAAATTTGCACTAAGACTGGAAAGAAAACACAAAATAAGTTATTAAACATTTTAAATAAAAAAGAAGTTCTAAACTTGATGCGTTTTGAAATTTCAAAGTTGACAACACTGAATCAAGTATATTAGATTTATAATTCATAAAACCTTTTGATTGAAATTTCCTTTTAAAAATTTTGTATTTTACCATCTCAATGAATTTTATTTACACATCTGTTAAGTTTTTATTTACACACAAGTTAATTAATAATGAAATTTACATTACGTATATAACAACTATTTCTTAAGTCCCAATTTACATGAAGCAATTTTTATTGAAAACATTGATACAATTTTTCCCCTAAAATTTCGTCGATGTTCTCACAGCACAATTCTTAGTTCTTAAATCGCACGTGTTTTTATTGAAGTGTATACAAACATTTATAAACACAGAGAGTAACACAAATTGCTAGTACAATCAAGTGTGTACTCGCCTTATCTTCCTCTCACTACGATGTCCAAAAGGTGATGAGCTTAGCTTAAACGTTAAGCCTTAAAAAATTGGGAGTAGTATTTTTTAAATGGGGTTAATGACACTAATTGTTGTCCATGGACAACAATTAAGGTAAACTTACATCGTTTACAGCTCCAACGAGAGGCATTAATAAAATATAAAGAATTAAGACCGCACAAATACCGGACACTACCATGGCTATAATATCACTGCGCACGATTTTTTTCTTTTTACTGGGTTCCACCTCAACTGGTTATTGGGCCGCTACTAACAAGTCGCTCATTTTTCGTACTTGTATTATATCCAGTGATCTTTAGTTAAATACTCTTTACATTTGATGGTTTTAAAGAGAAAATTTAAAACACCTGTTAAAGTAAAAAGCTTATTTATAGCCTAGTGGGGAGGGTATATTGGCTTTGTGTTAATGTTTGTAACGCCCATAAATATTGGTATGCCGATCGACACAGAATCACTTCCTGAGTCCATTTAACGATATCCATACGTCCGTCCTTCCGTCTGGCTGGCTGTCCATGTAAAGCTTACGCGCAGAGTACAGGTCGCAATTTTTAAGATATTTCGATGAACTTTGGAACGTGATATTTGATTGGTTGGAATTGAAATTGGTGAAAATCGGTCCATTATTTCAACTGGCCCCCATACAAATGTCCTTCCTCAATTGCGGTTTCTCGATCATAAATGTTTGAATTATGCAACTATCCAAATTTCACCACAAATGAGTGGCAAATGAAGCCAAATCAAATCTACAAATTTTGTGCTGGTCGGTCCATAATTTATCATAGCTCCCATATAAGGCCAACTTCCGAAAATCGCTTTAAAGAATATAACTCTTTTAAAAATGTTGGTATCCAATTAATATTTAACAAAAATAAGTTTCTTTTATAAATAAATGATGACACTTAATTTTATAATGGTCGGTTCATAATTAATCGAAGCTCCCATATAAGACCCTCTCCGTAATTCACCTTAACCACCATAAATCTTTTAAAAGTATTTATATCGAGATAAAGTTTAACACAGAAATCATGACACTAATTCTTTGGATGGTCAGTCCATGATAGGTTATATCTCCCTTATGGGTAGGGTATTATATGGTGGGCTTGACCGAATATACTTTCTTACTTTATTTTTTTAATTCGTGTTGTTTTATTTGAATAAGTTAAATAGCAATTGCCGCTCTTTTAACACAATATTCAACAATGTACGTTATTAACAAATGGAGGCTAATAATTCTGTTTGTAACGGTTTTGTTTTTCAATGTATTTTTTGGTCTTACAGACCCTTGAAGTGTTTGTTTATTTTGGTATTACTAATGTTATTTATTTACCTGTAATTTTTGTAGCTTTTGATGGTTTGTATTATTGTCATGTTTTACTTTGTATTGCACTCTTATGTATACACTCGAGAAAAAATGTCTTCTAAACCAATGCTAAACAATACGATTATGTATATTTCTATTTAATAGTGTTACCAGCAAAACTTTCAGCTCGAATATTTTCTTAGCATGTTTTTGTCCCAATTTAGACGAAGCAATTCTAAGACGAGTACACACTTGATTGTACAAGCAATTTGTGTTATTCTCATATTGGTATTACATATGTATGTAAGTGTATGCAAATATGTATATACTCTTAAATAAAAATACTAGTGATTTTTGAAAATTTTAAAAATTGTGCTGTGTGAACATCGAAGAAATTTCAAGGAAAATATTAAATCAATATTTTCAATAAAAATTGCTTCGTGTAAATTGGGACTTGGATCGGTTTTAAAACTATGCTTAGTTTAAATAGAGGTAAAATCAAAAACATTTTGATACAATAGCATTTTTATGAAAAAACATATCTGTCTTATGTGAGCGCTAAAAAATCTCTTTTAAATGATGACCATATCTTTACATTTAAAGTAAGTTCCCAGATATTTTAAAATGTCTGATAACTGCTAATATTTATATCATACCTTAACCTTTGATGCACTTAATCGAAATAAATCAAAAGCAACCACCACTAAAGCATGCTGTAATCCAATATGGGACGATCCTCAAAAAATTTAATCTCATCATTTTTATACCCACCACCAAAAAGATGTCATTCTGTTTGTAACACATTGAAATAATGGTCGTGGAACCAAAAAGTCTATAATGTTAGGATTTTATTTAAATTTAACGGTCGGTATCAACATACAGCATGTTTATCAACATACAACATCTTTAACAACAGATGGCATGTTTGTCGACATACGACTTGTTTAGCATTTGCAGAAGTTTTAATTTATAAACATTACTGTTATAATCTTTTATAAACATAGCTGACCAATATGACAATATTGAGTTTTAACGACTTTCGCTGAATATTCTAGACCTGCTGTGATGCACATTCTAGTATCTTAGTTTCGAACCTTCCAGAAGTTTTGATTGTTGTATAAATAGACTAAAGCTAGATTTACACGATTGAAATTTTCTTCAAAATTGCTCTTCAAAATGCTTTAAACTCGTGTAAATGCCGTGGCCAAATTACCGCATTCGATATCGAGTAAAAATTATCGTAATTTTCTTATTTGAGATTATGGCATTTGATATCGAGCAAGAAATTTAGTACATTTTATCATAATTTCGATATCGATATGATTTTTCGATACGATAGCTCATTCGATCACGAATGCGGTGATTTGGCCCCAGAAAATATCATGAAATTTTGCACACTTTATTTTTAGAGAGGGATAAGTCCTGTTGCAATTGGTAGGAATCAGTTCACGATTTCCCATAGCCACCATACAAATGTCTTCCCGGAATATTGCTTTAAAAAAATGTCGAAAGAAAAGTCGTGTATAAATTTAATTATGCAATAATAAATCTCATGCAAAGTGAAATCTCAAAACAAAGCCCCATACAAAGATCACTTCCGCAAATCACTTTAATGAAATCTTTTGTAAACATTACTATCAGGTTGAAATTCGACAAGCGTAATCAGAATATACATTTAAATCGTCGTATTAAATTTCATTATGATCGGTCCATAGTAGTCCCCATATAAAGTCCAGTTTCGAAAATCACTTAAATGAGCATAACTCCTTCACAAACCCCACTATTAAGTTGAAATTATATACAAATAGTCCATACATATACAAAAATCGTCCATCTAAATATGATGATGATCCGTTCATATTTGACCGTAGCCTGCATAAAAAGCCTACTTCCGAAAATCAATAAAATTCGCATAAAACTCTTAAGATGTCGAAATTCTACACAAGCAATCCGTAAATACATCTAAATCGTCTTACTAGATTTCATAATAATCACTCCTAATTTGACCGTAGCCCCCATATAAAGCGCACTTCCGGAAATCACTTAGATGCGCACAAATCGCACATACATCCACTATCAAGTTGGAATTCAACACAAATAGTCCATACATATATAAAAATCCTCGATCTCAGATTTATGATGATTGGTTTATATTTGACCGTAGCCCCCATATAAAGTCTACTTCCGGAAATCACATAAATGCGCATAAATATCTTATAAATCTCCATAATAGGTGATTTGGTGGTGGGTTTATAAGATTCGGCACAGCCGAATATAAACTCTAACATATTTTTAATATAAAATTTATTTAAGCTGACTTTTATTATTGTTATTCCATTGACACTTATCGAAATCTCTTATCCCTTTAATCTAAAAATTATGTGTGCGAAATTTCATGGGATTATCTGCAATAAATTCAATCAAAATACCAAAACAATTTTCAAAAATATCAAAGAAATATTTTTTGGAGATTGTCTCACATTTTGGTTTATAACTCTCGTTCTACTGAATCGTTTTTACTGATTTTCAATACCAAATTGGTTACGAGAATGAGTAAAAATCTATGAAAATGTTGTTGGTTTGGGTTATGTATTTTCGACATGAGCATGGTGCAACTATACAAGGTGAGTGCAGTAGCCCAGCTGACTGACTTTGTTTACAATTTACTTATGTCAAAAGTGATACTTTTTCAAGTATTTTTGACACTAGTGCATTATTTTACACAAACAAAATGCCTGTTGTATCTGTTTTGTGTTGTATTTGTTGTCGAGTTGCACCATGGACGTGAGCGCGTTTTACAGACTTATAATATATTATAATTTTTTTTGTTTATTAATTTTATCATGGTGTAATTATACAAGGTTAGTGCAAATCGGCAACAAATACAACATTATACAGAAACAGCAGGTATTTTGTTTGTGTAAAATAATGCACTAGTGTCAAAAACACTTGAAAAAGTATTACTTTTGACATAAGTAAATTGTAAACAAAGTCAGTCAATTGTGCACCATGAATTTTATTTTTCTGTTTTAAATTTGTCAATCAGTTTATGATTTAAGTGTTAACATTTTAAACTGAAATGAGTAAATTTTATGTTGAGGAATTTTTACTTTTGGCAACACTTAAACGTTCATACAACAGCCGAATTAAAATAAAATGTTTTCATGGTTTTTTTAACGTGAATAGTCATGTTGATATAAAATGCAAACATATTAGAACAATATGAAATTTCATTGTTGAAATACATACATACATAACTGTGCGATCCAGTTGAATCAATACTTTTTTGTGTTAAATCAACATGAATTTTAGTTGAATCAATAAAACTTTATTATTGAATTAACTAACAACACTTTAAAATCAACATGATAGTCAGTGTTGTCAACTTTAAAATTTCAAAACGCACCAAAATGGAGAAGGAAGCGCACAATTTACAAAAAAACGCGTTAAGTTAAGAATTTAGTTTTTGTTGCTGATATTTATAGAATTAATTTGAAATTTTTAATATCATAAGTTCTATAAAAAACCTTTTATCAACGATTATTTGTAAAAGTAATAATAGTAAAAGCCGTTTGTTTTAATAAATGAGCTAATAAAGATAAAATAAGCATTTAACCACTCAAAATTTAACTCACAATATGATATTCGGAACTAAAGTACTAATTGGTAAAAAAACCTAATTTCAGTACATCTTTGTTACTTTTTTTATATATTTTTGATTTCTAGTTAAAGTACTTCTATTTGATTTTTTTCAAAAAAATTTGTTAGGATTCCACTGGTACTCTAATCCTGGTTGTTCGTCTACAGTTCAGTAGACCAAACCATCAGGTTATACAAGAATTTTTATTTACATGTTAAAAATGTTAATTTGATTTTCAAACAAAGATTTTTGAAAAAATTGATTTCATTTATCATACGTTCGTATTTAAAATACATTTTTTTGTCGTATAGATTTCATGAGTTATAAATTATTAAAAAAACTGCAATTAAAAATTAGTAAAAATAAAGATTTCATCACATTTTCGAAAAAAATTAAAAAACGCACCGAAATACACAAAAAAAAATGTTGCAGTGTTGAATGAAATGGTACTCAAACAGGTGTATTTTATTGTAGAAAGATTTTTTCTCACACTGAAACAAAAAGTTGTGTTGAATTTGCTTTGGTGCCACCAAAAATTAAAAAGCGTACCATATATAAAACATATATGATACAATCTGGTAAATGCATAGGATTACACAAAAACTTCACAAAACACTGGTTAAGGAGGGTATGAATGCTGACCCGGTAGCTTAGAAAAGAAATGTGGTTCTCAATCCGAGTTTTGACTTGTGAATATATAGACACACTTTACACCCCAAAACTATGCTTCAAAAATAAAAAAAAAAGAATCCAAAGAAATAGAAATGAAAAAAATTTAAAAAAAACAAGAAAGAGTTTATATTTGTCTCTTTCTTTCAGTACTCCACTTTGTTTATATTCTTTATGTAGTACCAAAAAGTCCTAGGAATCTAGTATTAACTTTTTGAAATGTCAAAATTGTCACCTCCTTTTACCCTACACCACCATAGTGGGGAGGGTATATTGGATTTGTGCTGATGTTTATAACGCCCAGAAATATTGGTCCAACACCCACCTTAAAGTACACTGATCGACTCAGAATCACTTTCTGGATCGATTTAACGATGTCCGTCCATCCGTCTGGCTAGCTGTCCATGTAAAGCTTGTGCGCAGAGTACAGGTTGCAATTTTGTAGATATTTCGACAAAATTTGGTACATTTTGGACCCAAGGGTGTATGGGATTGAAACTGGTGGCAATCGGTCCATTATTACACCTGGCCCCCATACAAAAGTCCTCCCGAAATTGGGATTTACCGATCATAAATGTTTGAATTATGCAAAGAACCAAACAAATTTCATCACAAATGAGTGGTAAATGAAACCAAATTACATCTACAAATTTAGTGCAGATCGGTCCATAATTAGTCGTAGCTCCCATAAAAGGCCCACTTCCGAAAATCACTTTAAAGAGCATAACTCTCTCAAAAATGTTGGTATCCAATTAATATTGAACGCAAATATATTTCATATGAATGCAAATAATACGGTTCTATTTTATTATGATCGGTCCATAATTAGTCGTAGCCCCCATATAAGGCCCACTTTCGAAGTTTACTTTAACGATCATAAATTTCTAAAAAATGTATGTATCCAAATAAAATTCGACACAAATAAGTTTCATATATACAGAAATAACGACACCTAATTTTATAATAGTCGGTCCATAATTATTCGAAACTCCCATATTAAACCCTCTCCGTAATTCAATTTAAGCTCCATAAATCTTTTAAAAGTATGTATATCGAGATAAAGTTTAACATGCATATAATACATAAATTCACAGACATCATGACACTAAATTTTTGGATGATCGGTCGGTCCACAATGAGTTATATTTCAATTATAACGCTTATATCTGAAAAACTGTTTTATACATATACTGGGTGTAGGGTATTATATGGTCGAGCTTGACCGACTATATTTCTTACTTGTTTACTCTGTGGTTATTCTCGGAAATGGAGCTTGTACGGGACCAACTTTCACAAAAATCAAAAGTATAATTTTTACATACTTAAGCTGTGTTCACATTATGTGTATTTGTCATGTGGACTGACACTTTTTCGCATGTCAAATTTGTACATATAGTCTGAACACCTTCAAACAATATCATGTGTTATTTCTCTGTGTGCAATACATATGACAGTTTTGTATTTAGAACGAGTTCTATTTTCAACTGACAAACCATCTGACATCAATTAATTGAAATTTTAATAAATATAATTTGTACCTAATAGTAAAACAAAAATACAAAAAAAAACTACACAAATTTATTATTGAAAATGGAGGGAAAACTTGAAAAGGAGGTAACAAAAGTAAGTACATATGTATATGACATAACCAACATATGAACATATAATTTATAAACCGTATGTAAAGCTCAAATTTTGATATACACATGAAATCACATATGGGTAGAAAAGTGACATTCCACATGACAAATACACATAATGTGAACACAGCTTTATAACTGATATGTGTAAAATTTCATTTCAATATGATTATTATAATGATTATTATAAGATATTTATGCGTATTTAAGTGATTTTTCGCAGGTGAACTTTATATGGGGGCTACGGTCAATTAAGGACCGACCATCACAAAATGGGGTATGAATATTTCTATTTATATATGGACTATTTGTGCCGAAACTTGCTGCTGATGATTATAAGAGATTAATGCCCATTTAAGTGATTTCCGGAAGTGGACATTATATGGGGGCTACGTTCAAACATGAACCGATGATCATCATATTAAGAGTGACGATTTTTATACGAGTACATATATGTATGAACTATTTGTGTTGAAGTTTTTAAAAGGGATTTATGCGCATTTAAGTGACTTGCGGAACTCTACTTGATATGGGGGCTATGCTCAAATATGAACCGATCATCATGGAATTTGGTACGATAATTTAAATGTATGTATATTTTTGTCGAACTTCAAATTGGAAGTAATTTTGATAAGATATTTATGCTAATTTTAGTGATTTTCAGAAGAGGACTGTATATGAGGCTATGTCAAAATATGGACCGATGTAAATAAAATATCGTTTTGAGATTTCACTTTGCATGAAACTTATTATTGCAGAATTTTGTGTGGATAATAAAATAAAGTGTGCAAATTTTTATGAATTTTATAATGCATATACATATATTTGAAGAAAATAGCAAAAAATATCGAGATAGTGTGAAACTTTGATTTATAACTCCGATCCTACTGGACCGATTTTGCACATTTTCAATACCATTATTGAACATTTTCGATCATAAAACTAATCAGTATTCTTTGTGTTCAATAGTATATTGATAAGTATTTTTTGGGGGGACTGCATCTTGTTGTTGTGTTTTAGTTTAGTATTTGGAAATTCATATTGTGATGCATATTATTTGGGGGGGAACTGCATGTTGTCGTACATCTTGTTGTTGATGTTTTTTAGTTTGGTGAAATGATCGTATGTATTTGGGAATTTATATCGATAAGTAAATATTGTTTTGTTGATGAGTATTTATATTGTGTTGTTTATGTGGTTTGGTTACTCAGGTGAATTTGTTTATTTTCTTATTATGTAAATATTTCTGGTACTGAAGTGTATGCTACAGATAGAAAGGCAGACAGACGGAGAGACAGAGTGACATATAGACAACGATCACTTAAGTACGTACGTGTCGTAGCCAGAAATAGAGAACATAGTTGTAGGCTTACATGAGAAGGGCAGTTGGAAGGTCTACCAAGTAATGCCTCATAGAAGGCGTAATTAAAGGTTTAATTGCGGAAATTGCGGGTTTTAAATCAAGAATGATAAAATAAAGATTACGCCAACGCGCGTAAAATTTTAAAATGTTCTGCGCATTTTGGAACTGTGATGTCACACGTTCTGTGTTTCTATTGGCTAATTTTTTCTCACTTGTTTTTTTACTGTTGGTTTGCTTGCATTTGCTCACTGCACACTTCATGTTTATATTTTTTGTTGTTTTTTTTTTTTTTTTTGTTTGTTTTTCTTTTTTAAAAACAGCTTTTATTTTAGAACTCTCAGAGAGATATTAAATAAAAAAGCATATAGTAAGAATTCATAACACTTTTTATTCAATAAAAACAAAATAACAGAAAGAAAACTTAAAAACGTAAAACAATTTTTCAAATTTTGTTTGTTGCTTTCGTTGGTCGATATGTCAAAAACACAACCAACTTTTGACATTTCTCTCTCTAAGTAAGAAAAAAAGTAGAACAGCTGTGCTCTCAATGGCACCTGAAAAGTGAATTCGCCTTAAAAAATATTGTACCAAAAAGGATGAACTGTACCAGCGTACTAATAAAGTTTTGTTTGTACCAAATTTGGTACAATTGTACCACAAATCCCATCAGTGTTGCCAACTATCACATAAAACAATAAATTTACGAGTAGTAATGCACAGTTGTAATAACCTTCCAATTTAATTTTGCATTAGCAGTCTTAATTCAAATTAACTCGTGAATTATCCCCATCCTAATGCGCATTAGGTTAGACGTAAATGCACAAAATCAAAGTGAATTTATACTGCATTTAGCTATTTCAATATGGCAACATCATCGAAAATCATTCATATGTTATCAAATTGTTTACAATTGTAAAATTAAAATAATAAAAATAGATTTCCACAATTGCCTTTCTCCTAATTCAGAGTGTCCCACTGCGGTCCCCACATGTAGCAACACGTTCAGGTTGATGGTTTCTAGGCATGAACAATTTTTGCATTTTGGAGCAGTTTCAGCAAAAGTAATTTCAGCTTTTTTTTTCAAATAAATACTGATTTTTCACCAAATGCCAAGCAAATTTTTTCATAATTAAACAGTTTTTTACAAACAAACAGCTGTTTAAATGCTGTTTTAAATGCAGAAACTGTCGTCTGTCACGGTAAAATCTTAGTTCACATTAGTGAGATTTTAATGCAAATTAACGCTGTCGTCTGTCTACGCTACAAGTCCTGTTTCACACTCTACATTTTAGCTGACCTGTTTTTATTCAAATCTCTTTTAAACTTGCCACAAGTCAATTCAATATTCATACTTTTTAATGCAAATGAACATGCATGAAAAAAAAACAAAAGCAATTAAGAAAATTGACTAGTACCGTCAAGTTTGTACCTCTTTTATTTTCTTTTCCCTTCTCATCCAAAAATACTTGCCTTGACGAGTCAGAATTGAAGAGTGTAAAAGCGGATTAACAGAAACAGTGTGTAGTCAGCAATAAACGTCAAGGTGTAATCAAAGATAACAAGTCAAAACTAAAATGCCATGAAGTTTATTTAGTTTCTAATTACCACATAATGAAGATTACTTAAGATAATTAATTAATAATTAAGATTATGTAGTTGACACACTACAATGAAACATGATCAAACATGATTGAGAAAAAAAACGCGGTAAAAACTTATATAATAAACAATATAAAAAGAGTAATTTTCATTTAGGTGTAAGATTATAAGGTGAGGCTTGTTTTGGTTAAATTTAATCTCAATAACTTTATTTACAAGATAAATATGTATGGGTGGCATAGTAGAAGTGGGCCAATTATGGATCTAAAGCTTCTAAATCCAGTATCGTGTAATGTGCTTTGGTTGATATTAATCTTAATAACGAGAGCTGTATGGTTGGTTGGACTTCAATTGGGAGCTATTGCGAAATATGGACTGAAAGTTACAAAATTGCCGATATTAGTATGATTTCTGGATTACATTATTATTAAGGGCATTATTAAGGGTTAACTTATTTTTCGGAAGTGGTACGTATATTTGAGCAATTACAAAACATGGGCCGATCTTCTTAAATATCGGAACAGAGAATTTTATACATATGAGGATAGCCCAAGTTGAATTTCAATATGACACATTTAAGATGCATATTGTATTAAAGTGATTTTCGGTAGTGAACCTTAAATGGGCGATATGGTCAAATATGGACCAATATTTTCTAAATCCAGCAGTTTGATTTTGGTATATATTTATATGCTTCGTTGTGAAGGGATTTTTGGAAGAGAGCTTTATATGGTGAATAATATCACAAATTTTTGTTGTATGATTTTTGTGTAGGTATATGTAAATGATCTCTGTAAAATGTTTGAGTCGATATCGATATTTATAAGATAAATATAAAGATAAATGACTTTTGCAGATGTGGTCCTTGTATGGGAGCTATGACCAATTCTGGACCGACCATCACAAAATTTAGTACAACAATTTATACATCTTTAAGAACTATTTGTGTTGAATTTTAACCTGGTAACAATATTTATACCAGATTTATATGTATTTAAGTAAATTCTAGATGTGGACTTTATATGGTGTTTATTGTCAATCATGGACGGAACAAAACAAAATTTCGTTTTTACATGACACTTATTTTTGCTGAATTTTCTACTTTTATAGACATTTATTTGTCATTAAGCCATATTTTGGGAAGATATTTGTATGGAGTCTATGAAATCATTGAACGATTCTTACTCGATCCTCATCTTACATGGAAATACCATATAGATGCAAAATTGACTCAAATGAAATTGAAATTAATCTAAATTAATTGGTTCATTGGCAGAAACTCTAAGCTAAGTTTAGATTGCCAACTCTTACTTTACAACTCAATCATAAAACCTACATATATGCTGTTATGGAATTCAACTATGGGGAACGGCCTTAGCTTCAAATGTAGACATAATTCAAAGACGTCAAATTATCACTCTTGCCCCTGGTATATAAAAACTTCGAATAATAATAAAGACCTAAGCGTGGCTTTCGTAAAAACTGAGATCCAAAAAATTGCAGAAAAATACTTTAAAAAACTTGAAGTACACCCAAACCCATTACACCGCAACATATTTAATAATAGTGGCTATATTCGACTAAGCAGAAGAGATACATTGGATCTGAGCCGAAGTCAAGAAGGAAGAATGCCAACTTAATAAATAAAATCTATAATGGTCAAACAATTTTCGTCTGGCACTGGCTGGACTAATAATTAAAATGCATCACCTACTCGTATAAGATTTTAAATACTTATTGTTAGTTCGTTATTTCAATAAAGATGCAATAAATAAATAGAATTATAAAAAATTTAATAAAACCGAATTGATTGTAGAAATATAAGTACACGTACATCAGTCTCAAAAAACTCTGCTGCTGCATAAAGTCAATGGCAAGAAACAAGTCCACAAGCTGCAAACTGATAGACTATCTCACTACTACCGGAGGACCCCAAGTGTCATTTCAATTTATTTATAACAAATTAAACAATTACATATAAAAGTATAATTAAAAATTAAACACATTTATTTTTCTGGATTATATATGTAGGTACATACTCGTACTATGTCGACAATGACATTACACTTATTTATCTAATTGAGGCTTATCGTCTAAAGTAACATAAGGGTCGAGTTCCTTGCTCACACGATTTGTTTGCTCGTATTCTATAAGTAGCAATGAATTACGACCGGTATGTAAAATTTCTGGCGGCATATAAACTGTTAATTGGGGACCGGCTACAGGCCAATAACGGCCCAAATTAAAACCATTTACAAATGCCACACCCTTGCCCCATCCCGAGGGATTAAGGAAGGTATGATGAATTTCATTAACCAAAAATTCACCATAATACACCATGGGTCCAGTAGTTAATGTATTTTTCTCATCCGCTATATCTTGCAACGAGGTATAATTCTTATAAATGCTGTTCAAGAGATTTGAAGTGTGAGGTTCCTCTAAGGGATAACCGGTATTTAACCAATTTTCTAACTGTATCTCTTTGCCATCTTTAGACGTTTGCAGTATCACTTTACCCATAATACCCTTGGTATCATTTGCTACATTATAATTAATGCGTCCCTGATTTTCCACCAATATTTGTAACATTGTACCGAAAGACTTATTCAAATTTAAAGAGAAATTGCCATTTTGTCTAGATAGAATACCCATAAATTCTTGATCAATATAGATTAAAGCACGATCTCTTAAATCATTAAGAGTAAGTATAGAAGATTCAATATTCATGCCCTCTATACTGGTCTCATATAAAACCAAACCAGAATATTGGTCTAGTTCTTCAAATGTTTTAGGTTTCAAAGACTTTTGAGCTACACCATTGCCCAATGTGCCACGACCTTCATTCGATAGCAAGCGCATAATTGGTCTCATGTCTACTTTGCCATATGCCAAAGATTGTTCTTTTATTACTTCCACTTTAGGTATAACGAAATACTGGGCAATAACGTCTCGCACCAATTGAAACTTCTTGGTAATATTGCCCGGTTCATCCATGACCGCATCGTAATCATAGGAAGTAATATCTGGTACATAGTTATTTTCGCCAAAATCATTAGCACCAGCAGTGAAACCAAAATTTGTACCACCAAAAAACATATAGAAATTCACACTGGCATTGTAAGACAAAATTTTGCTGTAATTATAAAATATATAATTTAAAACTAAAGAGAGTTGTTATAGTATTTAAATTATTTTACTTTAGGGCATCTGCAACTAGTTTTCCATCACGCCTTTGATTTGATTCCTGCCAATGTGTCAACCAACCGGGATAAAATTCCGAATTCACCAGAGGCCCTGTGGGTTGCACTGATCTTAAAATGCTCCAAATGTTATCGATTTCATGAACTAGAATTAATTTCAATGAATATTTTATGGTCTTTGAATAATTTGCATAAAATGGGCTACTTACTTCGATCTATACCAAAATCGGTTGTAGCAAACACTCCTTCAATTTTACCACATTTTATGCGTTCATTTGGTATATCAGTAGTGAACAACAAAGCCTTGTTCCCAACATACTTCAAAGTTTCATCCCTTAGCCAATTCAAATAATCACGATCACAAGCACTGAAACTTCCATACTCATTCTCTACCTGTACCATTATAATCGGACCACCATTACCATACAAGAAACGTTGCATCCTAGGCATCAATTTTCCATACCACACAGAGACTTCGTGGATATAATTTGCATCACTAGTACGTAGTTGAATGCCGGGATACTTTCTGAAAAGCCATTGGGGTAGACCACCCTAACATGGAGAAAAAGAAAAACAAATAAATGAAAATAATAATTTGATAAATTCTGGTTGATCAACAAATTACTTACATTATCTCTTTCCGCACATATGTAGGGACCAGGTCTTAGTATTACATAAAAACCTTCCTCTTGGGCCAACTCAATAAATCTCTCGACATCAGCAATGCCCGACCAATCATAGACACCATCATGAGGATTATGTAAAGACCATTCAATGTAACTGCAAGTTTGCAAATAGTGCAAGATATTTGAAGTACTCGTAAATACTATTTGTTAAAAACTTACGTATCAAGCACATTTAAACCAGCCGATCTCATAGTTCTCAGCCTTTTATGCCAGGCACCGGGTAGAGCACGAAAATAATGAAACGATCCGGATACATAACGGAACGGTTTTCCATCCATTAGAAATGTATTGGCCTCATGATCAACAGTAAATGTACGACTCATAGTTACGTTAGGGTTGAGCGTTACCTACAAAATAAAATTTATTATACCAAACCTATCAAACCCGTAAAGTGATTGTTAATTTCCGAATCCATGGATTTAGTAATTTATTAGTGAACACGGTAATTGCCAAATTATAAATAACATCTTTATGATTTAATGACAATATTTTATGATGATGTAGCTTAATTGGTTAGGGAATTTGATCACTAAACATGAGTTGGTATTTATAGCCCAGGTTCGATTCCCAGCTACTGCCACTAAAACAACAGTTTCTGATAATTATTAGTTTTATATCGATCATAACTAATATTCATCACAGCGCCCTACTACCGTGGTATAGCCTTAAAAAACGCCGCTGAAGTTAAATAAGTAAATAAAGGCTATAAACCACCAGAACAACATAACGCGCAAATGCAGAGTTAAGATATAAAGCTTTCTTCTACTTTTGCCACCTTTACTTCTTCAACCTATCCCCTTTCCAAAGAAAGTAACACAATTAAATATAGATTCTCTTTAAATCCAGTATGCAAGTAAAACCAGTTTTTCAGAAATGGGAGCAGCCATATTAGCGTGACTTTTGGGCATATACAAATTATTTGATTAAATTTTACCACGATGGCAACACTTGCAAAGGTTTTATGCACGTTAAAGAGATTTTCAGAAGAGGTTCTTATGTGGGAGCTATGAATAATTATGGGCCGATAGTTATAAAATTACGTGCCATTATTATTTTTGTTAAATTTTATATGGATGCAAACATTTTTAAGAGATTTATGGTCGTTAAAGTGATTGTCGGAATTGGACTTTAGATGGGAGCTACAACTAACTATGAACCCTGATCATAAAATTTTACCGGTCGGACGGATGGACACTGTTTAAACAACTCAGAAAGTGATTCTTAGTCGAACAGCATACTTTAAGGTGGATGTTGCACTACTATTTTTGGATGTTACAAACATCAGCACACCTCCAACTATGTATTATGATCGTTTATAGGTAAACGATTTAAATCATTATACAATACACCACCATAGTGGGAAGAGTATATTGGATTTGTGCTGATGTTTGTAACGATCAGAAATACTAGTCCTACACCCACCCTTAAGTATAAAGATCGACTAAAAATCACTTTCTGAGTCAGTCCATCCGTCCGCTCGTCTGGCTGGCTGGCTCGCTGTTCATGTAAACCTTGTTCGCAGAGTACAGATCGCAATTTAGAGAACATTTCGATGAAATTTGGTACATGATATTTTTCGCCCCAAGGCCGTTGGGACTGAAACTGATTGCATAGGTCTATTGTTTCACCATTTCATATTAGCCCCCATACAAATGTCCACATGAAATAGGGGTTCATCGATAATTAATGTTTGAATTATGCCCGTATACCAAGAAATTTCTGCAGAAATAAGTTGTACACGAAGCCTAATCTCATCAATAAATTTTGTGCACATCGATCCATATAACGATCACTGCCGAAAATTACTTTAAAAAGCGTAACTCTCTTCAAAATATAGGTATCCAAATCGTATTCACCATAAGCCTGTTTTATATACACAGAAATCAGTTGGCTCAATTTTGTGATTATCGGTCTATAATTAGTCATAGTTGCCATATAAGATATTCTTCGAAAATTACTTTAACATCTATAAATCTTTTATATAATAAGTCATAGCTCCTATTAGAGCCCATTTCTGAAAACCGGTTTTACACATACACTGGGTGTAGGGTATTATATGGTCGTGCTTGACCGACTCTACTTTCTTACTTGTGCTAGACACAAGTTTTGGGATATCTTGGACTTTTTTTCATCCGTTAAACGGAAACCAACAATTTAATTTCCCGGTATTCACAGGAAAAACTTTTATTAATTAGGCCAAATGAAAACAAATATTTAGTTTAAATTTTTTGATGCTGTTTGATCTTGCAAAACTCTTGTAAATTGTAAAAAACATATTTGTGCTAAAAAAAGTGGTTATGCTTTTTTGAGTAAACATTTACCAACTAAGACCTCACCTTTAGTATATATTTATAATATAAATTTAGCAAAAAAAAAATATTATGGAAATTCCCATCATCATGCAATGTTAGATCATCAGCTTAATATTAAATAGAATTAAGAGAATGTTATGATGGACATTTCTAGCATTATTCAAAAAAGGATTAAAATCTGAAGAGATGAAGAATTTGTTTTACTTAAACAAAGTCATTTCAAGTCCGGTTAAAGTAACAGACAAAGCTCTTTGTCTTTATTTATGCTCACAAAGATATCAAAATCTGATCTGTTGAAATCTCTCTTTAAAAGAAACAAAAAAAAAAGAAGGATGATTTACTCAAAAAACAAATTTGAGGAGTGAATTTAATAATGAGATAGAAATCTTTGTTATTAGAAATGAATTAAGAACGTGGATTGCGAAAATAATGAAATGAAATAATAAATGCAATTGAAATATCGTTAGCTAAAACGCAAATGGCCTTAACTAACAAACAATCCAAAATCGAGTTTTTGATGATTCTGATGCATAGCATTGAAATACACATCCACAAATATTTTGGACTTATCTGACGAAAATTAATAATTTTATTAACGAAAAACAAACGGCCCTATCTACAAAAGCATTTATCTCATAAAAGCAAAAAGGCCTAACTGATTGTTTGTATGAACAACATTGAAAGTTGACAAAAAAAAATTGATAGATTTAACCATCGAACAATATATTTATTATAGAGAAATAAATTTGTAACAGCTTAATGCAATTTTTTTAATAAAATAAAATATATTAATTTCATCTTAAGAGTGATATTATCGGAATTGTGATTGATCTGTGTATTAATATTTCTGAAATAAACAAAACTAAAATAAAAAGCATCATGTCAGCGATGGATATAGATTATAATGCAGCAGCTGATTTTAAAAAGACTAAAAAAAATTAAAGACATTGCAGTCAAAAAAACCGGATGGAAGGAAAGCAATATCAAGGTTTTCTAAAGAAAACGTGAAAATTGTACGCAAGCCTAGAAAAATGAAGGATCAAAGTTTTGCGAAAAAACTTCGATTCGACATTGTTCTTATTTTTCCGCAGTTTTTCGCAAAGAGATTTTTGATTCATGTTGGAAAATGTCATGGGACAAGAAAAAGCTTAATGTCCAAAGTCTCGTTGAATGTTCAAAGAGACAACGTATTACTGTTGACAATTCCAAACGATCAAATACAAAATATTATTTTTTAAAGCACAATATAAATCGTATACAAGTATGTAGACAAATGGGCTTATCAGAAAAAAAGCTACGGCCGTGGGTCTATCCCAGTTACTACAATTCTGTTCAAAGAATTTTTGAAGAAGTGGCAAATAAAGCAAGCGATCTGAATATGATAAAAAACTGAAATATTTACGAAAATGCTTAGAAGATTTACCTAAATTATCGTCGGAAATATACTGAAAAAGTATATTTTGAAGTAGACTTCAAAAGTTTTAAAGAAATACATACATATGTATGTATGTATATGATCTTTATGTTGGCTTGAGAACTCAAGTCAAAAATAATAACAAATCTTCTCTAATAATTATTATTAAAGTTCAACCATTTTTCACTATGAAAAACCAGTAGTCTCTACAAATTAACAAAACACACAAGGCCCGGTGTAAAAAAAATTGTCATCCCATCTCCGGTGTTTTCATAGTTACAAAAAAAAAAAAAAAACCAGAAATCTACCATAAAAGAGAATGACAACAAAAACATACTTGGCTGATATTGTCAACCAACGGTAGACGCAGCAAAAAGACAAAAGTAAAGCTAGATTTACACGATTGAAATTTTCTTCAAAATTGCTCTTAACAATGCTTCAAACTCGTTTCGTTCTAACTCACAACATGTAAAAAGAAATGTGATAATTCTCGAATTCTCTTTCTCAAAAAACGGCGAGTTAAATAGATGATGATTACAGATGGATCGTGGACAATGAAAATTGCTGACGACGACCTTGGCAGGTAGAAAATGCTTTCCAGTTTGCCAATTGTCTAAAAAAATATAACTTTACAATGGTATTCCTTGAGTTATTAATTAAAAATGAACTCAAGTCAAAAAAAATAAGAAAACTTCTCTAATAATTAATATAAATTTTCAACCATTTTTCACCATGAAAAAACAGTAGTCTCTACAAATTAAGAAAATATTATGATGAAATATTACGATGATAATTGATCATAATATGATATTTCATGGCACTTATGTATATTCATCATATATATTGACTACAATCATAAATCTCATCATAATATGTATGTTGCTCTCAGATTGTTTTTACCACAACCATGTTTTTTCTCTGCGTGCAGGAACTCATATCCGTACCAAAACTTTTTGCAGCATTTTTCGGCGTCTTGATGTCCTTATTATGTAACAAACGTTCAATCTGCCGGGCATCACCATCAGAAAGCAGTCTTGATCGACCCCCTTTGTTATTATTGCAAGCTACATTACGCCGTTTTTCATGTCACTTACCGTGAATTTATGTACTTAAATTTAATTTTTCAGCAATTTTACATCATAAATAATTATTTTGCAATAAATTTATTACATTGTTTTCAATATCAGTTGGCGTTTTTCTCATTTTTAAAGATCTTAAAATTTTAATTTTTGATATTTATTTAGTCGGGCTCGAGTTTATTAAATTTAATTTTGATGAAATTATTTTTACTGAAGGTTATTTTAGAAATTAATAAATAAAAATGATAATTACAGCAAATTTCGAACCACCAGGTAACACTGGTTAAAAGATTGATGTTTGTCTGTTGATTAGCAGGCACCGCAAGTGGTGCAGAGGGTTAGAACGCAAAGAATTCTGATGAGAGAAAGTGGTGTTTCTCGAAACATATGTAAATTCAACAACCCAGGTTCGAATCCCAGCCAAGAAAATTGTCAATAAAAATTTTAATAATAAAAATTTTTCAAGTTGTAAAACAATTCTACCTTCAGTAAAAATAATTTAATGAAAATTAAATTAATTGAACTCGAGCCCGACTAAATAAATATCAGAAATTTAAAATTAACAGTTCGAAAAAAAAAATAATAAATTGATCTTTAAATTTTTTATTTAAAAATCAAATTATGGCCAGTTTTTAACTTAAAAATTAAAGTGTGTTTAAACTTAAGTTCTGTTTAAATACCAAATTCATTTTTATAGATCATATTTAAATACAACATAAATGACTGACTACGTCCATTTAAATACAACCTAAGTTTTCCATACTACCATATGATTTTGACAGTTCTGCAAATTATGAAAATTTCGCTCTGAAGTTTTTTTATTATTTGACAAAAATATTCAATAAATAAACTCGCCGCGAGTAAAAACATTGTGCTTATTATTCTTAATATCAACTAAAACAATGAATTTAGATGAAGAAGACATGAATGATGCAGCTTTGGTCCATTTTGTTTACAACAATTTGTAAACTAAATAGTAAATCAGCTGTTAAATGAAGAAGTTGTTTATATTTTTTTGACACTTAATAGTGCTACCATACTTTTTTCATAATTAAATACCAAACTTAATTTGAGACTTGAGAAAAAATGAAACCGTATTTAAATACAACTTAAGTTTCAGGAAAAATTAACTAATTTCGTATTTAAATATCAAGTTAAAAACTGGCCATTAATCACTTCACAGGCCAAACAATAATCCACAAATAGAGCAATAAAAGCTTGATAACGAGATGGCAACAAACAAAAAAGCCAACGGGTTAAATACCGTTACATTTTAACAGAGCAATATGTCCGAATAGTGATTTTTTTTTTGTTTTTTTTTTTGATTTTTTTGAAGCAATTTAGTGAGTAAAAAAATAAAAAAATACATACATATGATAATATACCTATCCGGACAATTTTGCTTCCCACTGTATAATCCACAAAACCTTTTAATTAGGATTTCCTTTCAAACATGTTGTATTTTACCATCTCCATGAACTATTAATTTTTTATTTACACAAAATTAAATTAATAATAAAATTTACATGTATGTAACAAACATTTCTTAAACAGAATTTTTTAAATGGGGTTAGTGACACTAATTCTAGTTTTAAATTGAAGTCCATGATTAACAATCAAGTTAAGCTTACATCATCTACAGCTCCAACGAAATGCATTATTAAACTATAAAGAATGACCACAATTAAGACCGCACAGATACCGGACACTAGCATGGCTGTAATATCACTGCGCACAATGTTTTTCTTTTTGCTGGGTTCCACCTCAACTGGTTGTTGGGCCTCTACTTCCAAGTCGCTCATTTTTCGTACATATACATATATTTTTCAAATGATCTTAAGTTAAATACTCTCTTAATTTCCTGGTTTTAAAGAGAAAATTTAAAACCAGTCTTGAAGCAAAATTCGTGTTGTTTTATTTGAGTAAGTTAAACAGTAATTGCCGGTTTTTAGAAACAATATTTAAAAATGTACGTGTGAGAAGGTTAACGTCTCCTCAATTATTATTAACAAATGGAAATTAATAATTCAGTTTGTGGCGGTTTTGTTTTTCAATGATTTTTTTGGTCTTACAGACCCTTGAAGTGTTTGTTTATTTTGGTAGTACTTTTGTTATTTATTTACCTGTAGTTTTTGTAGCTTTTAGTGGTTTGTATTATTGTGTTATTTTGTTTTGCTTTGTATTGCACTCTTGTGCATATTGATAAGATACAAAACATGTAAGTGAACACTCGAGAAAAAATGTGTGATAATTCTATGCTAAAAATATTGTACATATTTATAAATAATAAAGTAGGCTTGAAGTGTGCATTTAGACAAAATTTTCATACAAAATTTTCTTAAAGTACATTTGAAGTCTACTTTAATTATACCCTACACCATCATAGTGAGGAGGGTATATTAGGATTTGTGCTGATGTTTGTAACGCCCAGAAATATTGGTCCAACACCCACCTTAAAGTATACCTATCGGCTCAGAATCACGATGTCCGTCCGTCCGTCTGGCTGCTTGCTGTCCATGTAAAGCTTGTGCGCAGAGTACAGGTCGCAATTTTGAAGATATTTCGATAAAATTTGGTACATGATATTTTTTCGGCGCAAGGATGGATGGGATTGAAACTGGTGGACCCGTACAAATGTCCTCTCGAAATTGGGGTTTACCGGTCATAAATATTTGAATTATGCAAGTATGCAAACAAATTTAGCCACAAATGAGTAATAAATGAAGATAAATCACATCTACTTTCGTGAAGAAGTGGGCTTTATATGGAAGCTATCGTCAATTATGGACCGATCTGTACAATTATGGATGTGATTAGGCTTTATGTACAACTTATTAACTTATTATACAAAAAACTGAATTTATTAAGATTGAAATGTTGTGCTTTAATAGGACCATTCGTTTTGGCTGCCGACTGCGACCTAGAGATCATGTATCGGAATCTGTTTTTGACTTCTTGGATTGCACTTTTAAGGATTGTATTAGTGTAAAATTGCTTACTGTTATAAAGTATTTAGTCTAATTTAGATTTAGTTTTTTAAATTCTTCGCGAACTTGCTCCCTTATTTTACCCAGGTTTTATACGATTATTATGCAAAAATCCTTCGTTGTGCGTGTAATACGTTTATGGTATCAAAAACTATTGAAAGATTTGTAAGATTTAGTTATGGTTATTGGTGTCATCAACTGATATCTGAAATTGTCTGCGTTGATACAAAATTTTGTTAGATAATTAATTTTTTCCGTATTCGTGCTTAAAATTAGAAGTAAATATAATTTGAATAATTTAATACTTTTAATATTAAGATTTTAGTTTTATTATAAGCTCTTGTGTTAAAATTATGTTTTAAATATGTAATCAATGTTGGCCTACATATGCTTTTCGATTACAATAAATAAATAAATAAATAAATAAAATAAATATTTGTTGCGAAATTTGTTTGTATACGTTCGTAAATCAAACATTTGTAGCCGATAGAGTCATATATCGAGAGGACATTTGTATGGGGGCTAGCTGAAATAATGAACCGATTTCAACCAATTTCGATTACAACTGTCCTTAGGTCGAAATTACTTAAAAATTGTGACCTTGTGCGCAAAGGTGTAGATGGACAGCCAGCTAGTTGAACGGATGGACGGACCAATCGGTATACTTTAAGATGGGTGTTAGACTATAATTTTTGGGCGCTACAAATATCAGCACAAATCCAATATACCCTACGCACTACGGTGGTGTAGGGTATAAAAATGATCTTTTAGAAAACCGTGTCACTTTGGTTTCAATTTATTATACACAGTTTTGTAAAAATAAAAGCATTAGCCTTTATATTTCAATTCTGTAACCAGTTCTCCAACTCATTGATTTAAGTTGTTCAGATATTTAAAAGAGATTATTGTTGAATGTAGTCAGTTCTTATATTAAATTGTAGGGCTTTATATATGTAGACCAATGATGTCAATCAATATAAATATTATGCATGTTAAACTTTATCTCGATATAAATACTTTTAAAAGATTTACGGAACTTAAATTGAATTACGGAGAGGGTCTTATATGGGAATTTCGACTAATTATAGACCGACCATTATAAAATTAGGTGTCATTATTCTGTATATAAGAAACTGATTTGTGTCAAATTTTATTTGAATACCAACATTTTTAAGAAATTTATGATCGTTAAAATGAATTTCGAAAGTGGGCCTAATGTGCAACCGATCACAATAAAATTGTACCGTATTATTTGTATATATATGAAATATATTTGTGTTAAATATTATTTGAATACCAACATATTTAAGTGAGTTATGCTCGTTAAAGTGATTTTTAGAAGTGGGCCTTATATGGGAGCTACGACTAATTATGGACCGTTCACAATAAAATTGTACCGTATTATTTGTATATATATATATAGAATATATTTGCGTTCAATATTATTTAGTTACCAACATTATATGGGAGCTATGATAAATTATGGACCGATCTGCACAAAATGTGTAGATCTGGTTTGGCTTCATTTACCACTCATTTGTGGTGAAATTTGTTTGGAGACATGCATAATTCAAATATTTATGATCTTTATGGGGGCCAGGTGAAATAATATACCGATTTTCACCAGTTTCAATCCCATCCGTCCTTGGGTCGAAAAAATAGCACGTACCAAATTTTGTCGAAATATCTTTAAAATTGCGACCTGGGGCCAAATTACCGCATTCGATATCGAGTAAAATTGATCGTAATTTTCTTATTTGAAATTATGGCATTCGATATCGAGCAAGAAATTTAGTACATTTTATCATAATTTCGATATCGAAATAATAAGTTGCGCACAAGCTTTATATGGACAGCCAGCCAGCCAGACGGACGGACGGACAGCGGTAAATCGACTCAGAAAGTGATTCTGAGTCGATAGGTATACTTAAAGATGGGTGTTGGACCAATATTGCGTTACAAACATCAGCACAAATCTAATATACCCTCCCCACTATGGTGGTGTAGGGTATAAATATTATAAGGAGCCATATTTCGATGTGTTGCTAAAGGAATATGTTCCATATGTTTCATGGTAGGTATAAAATGAAATATTTTATCCATGCATTTGTGCTGGTGTTTTAACGCCCTAAAATATTAGTCCAATACGAATATTAAATTATACCCACTGAGTCGATTTAACTTTGTCCGTCTGACATCGTAACATTATTTTTTCATTTTTTGCAAGTGGCTCATTATTTTACTTAGTCCTTCAGTAATGTACTCAATGAACAGGACTAGAGCTCACAAATATCTGAAATATGTAAGTACCCACATAAAAACATATATACCTCTTAAATTTTGTGATAATTTATATTATTTTATCAAATTCCATTATAATTATTTCTAAATAAATAAGTACTTTTTGAAGTTGATATTAAACATTTTCGTTTTATTGTTTAGACTTGAACTTAAAAATTACATTAACACTTAACTGACGTTAGCCTCTTTTAGTTAATATCACTATCAATACAATCTTTAATATTAAAACTATATCAAAGTCATAAAACATATACATATGTATGTAAAGTGGTGTCATTCCCATTGCCCTAAGTTGTCATCCAGCCAGTAGTTCCAGTTAAAGTCGTAATTTCCCTGACAACTGGAAATGAAGTCGTTAATTCTAGATGTCAGTGATCGTCCTCAAGAAAGAATCAGGCGTTGATTGAAGTCGAAAAGTCGTAGAAGTCATCAGCTACCGTCGTGCTAGATTTAATTCATTTAATTTTTAAGAATTAATCAATAATCTTTTGAATATCTTAATACCTATTTTTATATTAATATTTTTAAATTAATATTTTCATACAAACTCCTTTTTATAAAAACATGAATTAATTTATAAACTAAATGAATTAAAACAAAATAAAATTTAAACTTAACTTTACATATATATATATATATATATGTATCTAACTCAATTATCTAATTGAGGCTTACTATCTAAAGTTATATAAGGATCTATATCCTGTCTAATTCGATTTGTTTGTTCGTATTCAATTATCATTAAAGTATTACTTCCTCTAATTAGAATTTCTTGAGGTACATATAAAGTCAGCTGAGGCTTTGCTAAGGGCCAATAACGACCCAAATTAAAACCATTAACATAAGCCACACCCTTACCCCAGCCCGACGGATTAAGAAATGTATGAAAAGGCTTTTTTACCGTAAATTCACCAGAGTATACTACCGGACCTTGGTATAATAGATTATTACTTTCTGCTAATGGTTTTAAATGTGAAGACAAAAGTTTTCTTATACTAGCTTCCTCTAGGGAATAGCCCGTATGAAGCCAATTCTCAAGATTAGTAGTAACTCCTTCAGAGTTTTGCAATGTTACAAGGCCCATAATACCCTTAGTATCATTGGCTATGTGGTAATTTATGCGTCCTTGATTTTCCACCAGTATTTGTAAATTTGAACCTGAGGTTTTACTCAAATTTAAAGCGTAATTACCACTTTGTCTGGATAAAATACCCACAAATTCTCGATCTATATAGATTAAGGCACGATCTCTTAGCTCATTTACAGTTAGAGTACAGTTTTCAAGATTCATGCCCTGCACTGTGGTTTCATACAATATTAGACCAGAAAATTGATCTAGTTCTTCAAATGATTTCGGCTTGATAGATGTTTTTATCTCTAGCTTGCCCAATGCGGCACGACCTTCTTGCGATAGTAAATTCATAACTGGTTTCAAATTCACTTTGCCATAACTATACGTTTGTTCTCTTACAGGTTTCATTTTGGATACTCTGAAATATTTTCTGATCACATTGCGCACCAGTTCATATTTTCTTGTGATATTTCCCCGTTCATCCAAGAGGGCATCGTAATCATAGGAAGTGATATCGGGTGTATATTTGCTGTCACCAAAATCATTAGCGCCTGCGGTGAAACCAAAATTTGTGCCACCAAAGAACATGTACATATTAACGCTGGCATTTGAGGCCAAAATAGTGCTAAAATTTTGTAAAGAACAAGTTGAAAATAATCAGAATGTTTAATAATTAAGATTTACTTACTCCAAGACATCTGCTACTGCTTGTGGATCAACTCTTTGATTTTGTTCATGCCAGTGGGTCAACCAACCCACATAAAATTCGGAATTAACCAAAGGTCCTGTAGGCTGCACAGATCTTAACTTTTTCCATATGCTATCCAGATCTTGGGCTGAAATATAAATTTAAACAGAAATCATATAACTTAAGTTAAAACACCAATTAAATAGAGGATCAATTGATGATCATACATATTTGTATTTCATTTAAATTATTGGTGGAACCTACTTTCATCTACTCCAAAATCGATGGTCACAAATACATCATCAACTTTGCCACATTCCAATTCTTCTGCCGGATAGTCAATGGTAAAGAGCACCACCTTGTCGCCGACATATTTTAAAGTTTCATCTCTTAACCATTTCATATATTCACGATCACAGGCACTGAAACTTCCATATTCATTTTCAACCTGAACCATTATAACCGGGCCACCATTGCCATACAAGAAACGCTGCATTCTGGGCATTAATTGGCTATACCACACAGAAACCTCATGAGTGTAATTGATATCACTGGTGCGCACTTGAATGCCGGGATATTTCCGGAAAAGCCAATACGGTAAACCGCCCTGGTAGGAACAAAATGAGAATTATATAGGGCTTTTTATTTGTAAATCCCTTAATAACTTACATTGTCTCTTTCAGCACAGATATAAGGACCGGGTCTCAGTATTACATAAAAACCTTCCTTCTGTGCCAATTTTATAAATCGCTCAACATTTGCAATGCCCGACCATTCATAAACTCCATCCTGAGGATTATGTAGCGACCATTCAACATAACTACAATGTAATATTGAAAGTTTTATTAATAAACTCCAGTTTTCTGTCTTCAATTATTAGAACATTTACATATCGATGACGTTTAAACCAGCCACCTTCATAGATCTTAGTCTTTTATGCCAAGCTTCGGGCACTGCTCGAAAATAATGAATTGATCCGGAGACATAACGAAAAGGTTTACCATTCATTAGAAAAGTGTTGTTCACGTGATCTATTGCAAAAGTACGATCCTAGAAAATATACAAGGTATTACATAATTAACAAATAAAAAAAAATTAATTTCGAGATGGCGACAGTATAAAGCCTTTTAGGTTACATCCATTAACTAATAAAACTATGTACTACATCTTATACTAAAGACGTTGCTTATAATTTGTTTTTATTTCAAGGACTATAACATGAAATCTATTTTCACAAAAAGCATTTATTTGAAATTTTCATAGTTTTCATAAATTTTATTTAGCTCAAGCATAAACTGCTCTGATTATGAGCATATTTCAGCATATTTATAATATAGTAAGTTACAACAAGCCAAATTGAACCTTGTGCATTTCAAAATCCTCTTTCGTTTGAAGTTCTAAATAGATTATAAATAAGTTTAGCCCACTGTTAAGAAATATGATACCCTAACTTGGAAACAACAACTAGGCTATAAAATATTTCAATCAATTAAGTATTAACTTATCAGACAACCCTCATATTAACCAACCTAATCTTTTTCGAAAAATTTAGCTACTCGTGTCTGTTTAAGCTTATCAAGAAAATAATAATTCGGCAAAACAAAGAATGAAATTTATTTTTAGGAACTAACTAAAGATAGATAAGACATGTTGTAAATCATTATACATATATTTAGATTACGAGTATTACATTAATTATATTTATTTAAAAAATTCATTTAAAAAACTCTGTTGTCAGACCAGCAAGACTTTAAAAATATATTTTGAACTTTGATTCTATAAGCATGAATAAAGCTTTTTTAATTTGGAAAATTAAAGTAGACTTCAAATATTCTTTAAGAAAATTTTGTCTAAAAGCACACTTCAAACCTACTTTATTTTTTATGAATACGGCAGTAAATGTTTAAAGCAACAATAAAGTGATAGCCGGCAAAATTCGACAATACGAAAATGTTTAAAACTAAATCTATCAGCCATGTCACAGAATTTAATTTCTTTCGGAATGGGAATTAATTCCGTTTTTGCTTCTATAGAAAAAGTAAAACGAACAGGTTTTTCGTAATGAAACCTAGAAATGCAAATTAAATTTCAACTAACAAAAGAAAAACAAGTTGCTCTAGCAATATTCGGCTGTGCCGAATTATTACCCCGCTTATTCAAAAACGATTATTAAATTTCACAAACGTTTATTAAAACAGATTTACATATAAAAATTTGCTTAATAAACGTTTGTTAAATTTAATAATCGTTTTTGAATATCTTTAATAGCCTCCACCTAAACGTAATAAGAAGTACAAAAGCTACACTGGTTTTAGAACTAAAATATCTTAACCTAGATTTACACGATTGAAATTTTCTTCAAAATGCTTCAAACTCGTTCAAACAGCAAAAATTCTTCAAAATTTATTAAATATTACTTATTAATAGTTATTAAATAAATTAATTTTGAAGAAACTTTGCTGTTTACACGAGTTTGAAGCATTTTGAAGAGCAATTTTGAAGAAAATTTCAATCGTGTACACCTAGCTATATTCTGTGTTTTCTATTCAGTCTTATACTGTATTTACACCTATTCAAAATCTAGTACTTAAGGGATTTTGAGCGAAATCTTGTTCATTTCTACTAGATTTCCCAAACAAAACAAAATCTAGTTCGTCACGAGATTTTGGCAAAATCTCACGAAATCTTGCAATACAACTCTGAATTTCATACTAAAGTACTAAAAAATACAGCACTGAACAAGAAAAATTTGTCAATTCCATAAAAATAAATTTAAACAAGTAAGAAAGTATAGTCGGTCAAGCCCGACCATATAATACCCTACACCTAGTATATGTAAATATAAAACAAAGCACACGAATTGCTTCGCGCAAACGGCGCATAAGTTCCTTGTTGATTGTACGACCTTGAGGCAAGAATTCATGATGCACCTCGCCATTGCAGTCGAAGAAAACAGTAAGCTAAACCTACACATTTGACCGAACTTGACGTGCTTTTTTCGGTCTTGGCTCTTCTGGACGTTTCCATTGAGATGATTGGGCTTTGGTTTCAATGCCATAGCCATACAAACATAATTCGTCACCAGTTATGACCTTTATGAGGAAATCTGGATCATCGTTGACAATGTTCAACAGCTCCTGAGCGATGTCCATGCGACGTTGTTTTTGCTCAAAGTTTAAAAATTTTGAAACAATCCTCGCTGCCGCACGTGTCATGCCTAGAACATCCGTCAAAATTGCTTGGCATAATCGGAACGATTTGCCTCTCTGATAGAGATTCGACGATTATCCAAAATAATTTTCTTTACTGCTTCAATGTTTTCATTGGTTGTTGACGTGCTCGGGTGACCAGGACGAGCATCGTCATTGACATCTTCTCGGCCTTCCTTAAACCGGTTATATTATAGTAGACTTGCCAAACGCAACAGTCAACATTTCAAATGTCCTTGCGCATTTAATTTCATTTTTTACACAAAACTTAATACAGTTGCATTGATCCAGTAAAAAATCGAAGAGCACACCAACACGACTAAGCCTTTAATCTGTCAAAAACAAATTGACAATTCAAAATGACTTATATTACCAACATATAGAACAGACATGTGTACCAAGATAACAAAAAAAAAAAAGGCGATAATCGAACATACGTAACTCACGAAATTTGAAAATAACGGTTATTTTTTAATCAGACCTCGTATATGTGGATCATGCTATCGACAAATTTCTCAAAATTTTATGTTTTTCACTCTTTATCTATATATATAAAACAGGATGTGTGTATGTATGTAACGTATGGACTCCGCTGGGCCGATTTTGATGAAATTTTCAGGCAATCTTCAGAATATTCAGGCGGGTAATACTGTGAACTCTGATTTTTGATTTTCGGTCTGCGGACGATGGCATATAGATACATACATATATTTATTTATTTTGTTTTCTTTTTTTTATTATTTTTTTTTTTTGAAAGCCGTTGTCATGGTTTTTAAAACGAGATATCAAACTCTTAAATCGGTTATGTAGTTCCGAAGATATTTACAAGAGACTTATGTTATTAATTATCCAATATCAAAATTTTAAAACTTTCGAAATGTTGCATTCAAAAATCTGATTTTTCAGTTTATTTACAATTTAAATCGTGTGGTAATACAACACCAATGTTTACTTAGGGCTTACCCCCTTATTCAAAAATGATTATTAAATTTAACAAACGTTTATTAAGACAGATTTGCATATAAAAATTTGCTTAATAAACGTTTGTTAAATTTAATAATCGTTTTTGAATAAGGGGGTTAGTATTTTCTAAAGTTCGATTGTATATTATGTTAATATAAAAATCAGACTAATATCAATCACTATTCTAAATTTTGTGCGCATACCAAAACTATTTTAAAGAACGATCACAGATTATGAAATTTTTTTAAAAATTTTAAAAGTAAAATTATTATTTTGTTTGGGTTTTTTTTTTAAATCAAATTATTTTGTGATAATGGCTGTGTGATTTGAGTTCATCTCGTCTCTGATTTCATTCAGGTTTCTGTATTTTTTAATTGTATGAAACTTGTTTATACTGTTATTTAAATCTTACATCTTTGGTAAATTTCACACAATTTTACACTCTACTGCAATCAGTAATCTTTGTTCATAAATATTTTCTCTATAAACAAGCAACAGTTATTGTTATCGATCGTAATAAATTGTGTTGCCATGAGCCCGAACAAACAATTAGAATTAACGCCACTTGAAATAATCAATTTATAAATTCTACTCACTTGATTTGCGACTTCGGTAAAATGCACAATTAAACTATAAACAATGATCACAATGAAAATCACACAGATAATGGAGATTACAATCGAAACGATATCGTTGCATTCAAGTTTTTTCTTTTTTGGTGTTTCAGACTCTTCTTTAACGGTTGTTGTTGCTGCTTCAGCCACTCGCTCCGCCATTTTCACGTGTTTTAATAATATTTTTTTTTTTGCACTCTTTCCAACTCAATTTTACTTAATTTAAAAATAGTGTTTAAACAATTTTACGAGTAAATATTACAAGTGCAACTTATTAAATAATAATATTGATTTACAAAACAAGTGTTTATTTTGATTTTTATTTATGTAGGTATTTATTGTTATTTGTTATATCTTCATTTTTTTGTCAACTATTTGAACATATTTGTATTTAAATTTTTATCAATAAAAATCGAAAACCGACCGCTACTCCAAAAATTGTACTTGCAACAAGGTTAAGCGATCAACAATTAATCGCAAACGGTACATTGTTAATATTAAGAATTGAATATTCTTACTAAATTTAATAATACTCTTTTGGAATTGATAATATTTAGTCATTTTTGTTTTGATTATTGTTTCTAGTCTCAATAAGCCTTGAAATAAATGTTCACGTGTGAGCGAGCAATTTACTCAATTCAATAGAAAAATATAAAATTTCTTTACTGCACTGTTTTTGTAGTCAATGTATTTGTTCATTCATTCCGTCGCATATTGATAAGATCCCACCCATTATTGTTCATTCGTTCATATGTATGTGTGTATGTATCTACGAGTACTAGTTGCAAAGCTGTGTTCACATTATGTGTATTTGTCATGTGGAATGTCACTTTTCTATCCATATGTAATTTCATGTGTGTGTCAAAATTTGAGTTTTACATACGGTTTATAATTTACATGTTCATATGTTGGTATGTGAAATATATAAAAATATATAAAAATTAAATATGTAATTAAGTAAAATTTTATTTAAAAATGGAACGAGAGGTTGATAAAATAGTTGCATATAGGTTACATGCACCTTTTTTTAATTTTAATAAATTCTTCCAGGAAACCCATTTCGTTGAACCAAAACACACATGGAACATGCACATCATCTGCACCGGCCCTGCTTCTTTTTTCTTTTGCTTTTGCAATTTCCCGGCTATATTAACCGCGCAAGTATGTTATTTTATTCTGGAAATATATTGCGTTACCTTTATTACAAATAACAATTGCCAAATGCTTTAAATTAACTGCTTTATCTTAACTTCATTAGGGCCAAAAGATGAATTGAAAATTTTTAATTTGTCAGCCATATCATTAATGGTAAAATTTTTTCCGCGGGTTATACAAGCATTCCTTCTCCTGCCACATTTCGATCAACCGCTTCTTTGCACCAGTCAAACTAGAACAACATAAAAATAACTATAAAAATTGCAATAAAAAAATGCATATGTACATATGTACTTACTTTTTTTAACTCCTTTTCAATTTTACCCTACATTTGCAATAATAAATTTGTGTAGTTTTTTTTTTGTATTTTTGTTTTGTATAAATTATATTTATTAAAATTAATTTAATTCATTTTTATTTTAATTAAATTTTGCCGCCACAAAATTTTGGTTTATAAAAAACAGCTGATGTCAGATGGTTTGTCACTTGTTTGTCTAAATAAAAAATGTCATGTGTATTGTACACAGAGAAATAACACATGATATTGTTTGCAGGTGTTCAGACTATATGTATAAATTTGACATGCGAAAAAGTGACAGTCCACATGACAAATACACACAATGTGAACACAGCTTAAATATGTAATACACTCAAGAAAAAAATTGTCGTTAAACTTGTTTATTATAAATATTTTGTATGTTTGTGTGTTAATCTAAATTAATTAAATTAACAAGTACGAAAGTATAGTCGGTCACACCCGACTATATAATACCCTACACCCAGTATATGTACAAAAAAGTTTTTCAGAAATGGGCGTTATATGGAAGATATAACCTATTATGGGCCGATCATCCAAAAATTTAGTGTCATGATGTCTGTGAATATAAATATTATTTGTGTTAAACTTTATCTCGATATAAATACTTTTAAAAGATTTCGGAAGTCGTAAACGTACATTTTCATATGTGCAAACATACAACATACATTCATACCGAAGCAAAAATATGCAATGCTTACCGATTTGTGCCGAGTGTAAACCGTGGCTTGTGTGAATGCTGCAAATTGATCGAGTTCGATGTTTTCATAGAGGCCATGGTCGCGCTTGACCGACTTTACTTTCTATACCTAGCCCACCATCGTTTTGTAAATTGAAAATTCAAAAGTAAAAAAATTTTAAAACTATTATTTTAAAAAAAATAAATATTAATAGATCAAAGCTAAGCATTTAAAATATTCTTTATTACATCTTTCAGAGCGTATAGTTTTAGCTTGCTCTAAAAATTATTCCATGATTATCAGATTACATATTACCACTGTAAACGTTCTATGGACAAAAAATACCAAATATTATGCCTTCTTCCCTAATCAAATCATCTCTGCTGATAAAAACAACAATAACAACTACATTTTAATACAAAGCAAATATCATCTGTCAATTTAACCAAATAAACTTACCTTAGCAGCTTTCCTAAAATCTCTACACATGCAGATGCAACTGGCAACAGCATCAACAAGTGCCTAATATTAAACCACTACACACACACACAACATTCTACATGATTTATCCACACATTTTAACTACCGTACCGTACACACGAACAAACATTAACCACCATTTTTTCCCCAACAACAACTTGCTATTTTTCTATACATTCATACATTTTCTGCATTTTTATTATTTTGATTTCTCGCTTATTTTCAAACTTCAACGCTTGCAATTACACACAATGAATAACAACAACACTTTATATTTTAATTATTTACTATTTGATATTTAATTAACACTTTATTATATTTTTAATAAATATTCTAAAACTTCACTGGCAACACACATGTAGACGGAGCGATTAAATATAGCGAACTAACTTAGAAAAGGAATATGAGGAAGGAAGCTTAGAAATATAAAAGCTTCAAACTGAACGATACGTAAAGTCCAAATGGCTTTAAGGCTAAAAGTGATATGTAAGAACAGAGCTTACATTTTAAAAGCAAAGACTACAACCATTTTGCAAACGACTTTAAGTAAAGCTTTTATTTAAAAAACTTGTAGGTTGATTTTAAAGACTTTTAACAAGTAATATCCAAAGTAAGCATTAATTTGAAATGTTAAAAAAATTTAATTGGATTTAATTCAGTAACGTTTTGTAAAAATTATGGTGAAATTGAATTTTATTTTTGAAATAATTCGGCAGCTTGTGAACGGTTCGTGTAGAATTTTTCATACTTCATTGGAATTGGTCGGCTAATTTGTGGAAGTATGTGCTTTGAAGCGACAAAACAAAGATTAATCTCATTGGAGCTGATGGTCGAACTTATATTAGAAGGCCCATCAATCAATAATTTAACACTCGCTATGTTTCACAGGTCGTGAAACATGTTGGGGGGTCCATTGTGGTACAGATATGTTTCTGCTGGAATGGTGTTGGCCCCATTCACCGAATTTATGATGTCTTAAAATAAGGAGAATTGCGTGGAAATACTAAATGATGTAATGAAGCTAAACAAAACATTTTTTTGTGGACAATTCCGACAAGGTTGTGAAATTTTAACAGAATTGTAATCATTTCCAATTAGGTGTCACAGTCAAATTGAAGAAAATTAATTTTAATGTTTAAAACATAATTAAGTTGAATAACTTTTTCTTTTCTTTGTTAACTTTTTAAGCTCTTATTCATAACACTTACAACAGGTTTATAAGAGGTTTATAAAGCAAATTTTGTATGGATATTTCCTTTATAAACCTGTTGTAAGATTTTATTAATAAGGGGGTAACCCCTTATTGAATTGAAATTGTATTTCAATTTAAATTAACGGTCGGTGAACACATAAAAGCATGTTTTTCAATATAGAGCATCTTTATCTACAAACCGCATGTTTATCGACTCATAACTTGTTGAGCGTTTGTAGAAGTTTTAATTAATAAACATTATTGAGAACACTCTGTTATAAAAATAGCTGAGCCATATGGCAACATTAAGGTTTACGACTTTGGCTGAATTTTCTAGTCACGAACATTCTAGTATCTTATCTCCGAACCATCGGGCATATATGATTGGTGTATAAATAGACTAACGGAACTACTCAAGTTAATCGGTTTATTGTGAGTAATTGTTGTGTAAACATCAAAGTGTTTTCAAACTTTAATTTAAATGTGATATTAAAGGAAGTATAAAGAAAATATGGCGAGTCTTTATTTACCCTGCCTTTACACATGCAAGTACTTGCATGCGAGTGCTGTGTACGTATTATATACGAAAACTTATTCGAAAACTCGAGTAGCTCTGCAAGTGAATAAAATGTGAGTGCATTAGTAAAAAATGTGAGTGTATTGAGTTTTTCGAACTTGCACTCGCTCAGCTATGTTCATAATTGGGTCTTATCAATAATGTTTATAAGTAGAAACACATGGTGCAATAACTCTACAAGGTGGTGTTGAAACGCCAGATGTTTATTTTAGTCATGTTCGTTATGTCAAACTTTATATAAAGGGTGGTTAAATTGTAAGGGCCGATGTTGAATGTGAACCACACCTAAACGCCAAGCTTTTTTCCGAATTTTATTTGACATTTCTCTATTTCAGACTTACTCAATTTGAACCATGGAGAGATACACAATCCAACAACGTGTTAAAGTTATCCAGACTTATTATGAAAATGGGCGTTCAAATCAAAATGCATATTGTGCACTTCGTGATTTTTTTGGTCAATTTGATCGTCCAAATGTGCGTACAATCGCAAAAATCGTGGAAAAATTCGAGTAAACCGGGTCTGTAGAAGATGTGAGAACACCAGTGCATGCTCATACAGCTCGTACTGCAGAAAATGTTGCTGCTGTTCGCGATAGTGTGGCTGAAGAGCCGTCCACCTCAACTCGTCGTCGTGCCCAAAAATTGCACCTCTCACGCTCGTCGTTGATGAACATTATGCATTTACACGCTTACAAGGTGCAATTGGCTCAAGAACTAAAGCCTCTTGACCATTCCAAACGTCGTGAATGGGCAGAATGGTGGCAAGAAATGGCAACAGTGGATGATCAATTTTCGAAGAAAATCATCTTCAGTGATGAGGCACATTTTCACCTCAGTGGATTCGTCAATAAACAGAATTGCCGCATTTGGGCGAATGAGAATCCAAGAGTGATTGTCGAAAAACCAATGCACCTACAAAGAGTGACTGTTTGGTGCGGTTTATGGGCTGGCGGCATCATCGGGCCGTATTTTTTCCAAAATGAGGCCGGTCAGGCAGTTACTGTGAATGGTGTTCGCTATCGTGAGATGATAACGAACTTTTTATGGCCCGAATTGGAAGATATGGATGTGGACGATATGTGGTTTCAGCAGGACGGTGCCACTTGCCACACAGCTTTTTCTTTCTTTGGTGTTATTTGAAAGAAAAGGTGTACGTCGATAAGCCAGCAACAATTCAAGAGCTAAAGGATGAAATAATTCGGCACATTAACGGCATAGAACCTCCATTATGCCTCAGGGTCATCGAAAATTTGGACCATCGGATGGAGGTGTGCCGCCGTGGTTGTGGTGCCCATTTAGCCGATATTTTGTTCCCTACATAATTGAGTAATACCAATATATCATAATAAAATAAAATTACAATAATTTCCAAAATAGTTTGTGTTTTATTCAAAATCAACATCGGCCCTTGAAATTTAACCACCCGTTACATATGTATGTATGTATGCTCAGGTTGTGTTAAAAAAATAGCAAACGTATCAAGTTATACAAAAAAAGTGAAAAAAAACAATTGTCCATAAATTAAATAGTTTATAAATTAACAAATTTATAAATTATTTTTATTTTCATCTTGAAATTAAAAAAATTGTATGTATGTATGTATTTATTTATTTTTCCTGCAAAAATGTTTGTAAACAATAACCAGTTGTTTTTGACATTACAAACATGAAAGCAAAAACAAAAATACCATTATTGTTTCTGTTGCTTTTGTATTGTTGTAATATTGCCATCACCTTGTAGAGTTATTTCACCATGTAGAAACATCTACAAACGCTCAACAAGTTGTGTGTCGATAAAAATTCGGTTTGTCAATAAAGATGTTGTATATTGATAAACATGCTTTTATATTTTACCGACCTTTAATTTAAATTGAAATACAATTTCGTAACAATATATTAAAAAGTTAACAAAGGAAAGAAAAAGCTATGCAACTTAATTATGTTTTAAACATTTAAATTAATTTTCTTTAATTTGACTGTGGAATGATTACAATTCTGTTAAAATTTCACAACCTTGTTGGAATTGTCCACAAAAAAATGTTTTGTTTAGCTTCATTACATCATTTAGTATTTCCACGCAATTCTCCTTATTTTAAGACATCATAAATTCGGTGAATGGGGCCAACACCATTCCAGCAGAAACATATCTGTACCACAATGGACCCCCCAACATGTTTCACGACCTGTGAAACATAGCGAGTGTTAAATTATTCATTGATGGGCCTTCTAATATAAGTTCGACCATAAGCTCCAATGAGATTAATCTTTGTTTTGTCGCTTCAAATCACATACTTCCACAAATTAGCCGACCAATTCCAATGAAGTATGAAAAATTCTACACGAACCGTTCACAAGCTGCCGAATTATTTCAAAAATAAAATTCAATTTCACCATAATTTTTACAAAACGTTACTGAATTAAATCCAATTAAATTTTTTTAACATTTCAAATTAATGCTTACTTTGGATATTACTTGTTAAAAGTCTTTAAAATCAACCTACAAGTTTTTTAAATAAAAGCTTTACTTAAAGTCGTTTGCAAAATGGTTGTAGTCTTTGCTTTTAAAATGTAAGCTCTGTTCTTACATATCACTTTTAGCCTTAAAGCCATTTAGACTTAACGTATCGTTCAGTTTGAAGCTTTTATATTTCTAAGCTTCCTTCCTCCTATTCCTTTTCTAATTTAGTTCGCTATATTTAATCGCTCCGTTTACATGTGTGTTGCCAGTGAAGTTTTAGAATATTTATTAAAAATATAATAAAGTGTTAATTAAATATCAAATAGTAAATAATTAAAATATAAAGTGTTGTTGTTATTCATTGTGTGTAATTGCAAGCGTTGAAGTTTGAAAATAAGCGAGAAATCAAAATAATAAAAATGCAGAAAATGTATGAATGTATAGAAAAATAGCAAGTTGTTGTTGGGGAAAAAATGGTGGTTAATGTTTGTTCGTGTGTACGGTACGGTAGTTAAAATGTGTGGATAAATCATGTAGAATGTTGTGTGTGTGTGTAGTGGTTTAATATTAGGCACTTGTTGATGCTGTTGCCAGTTGCATCTGCATGTGTAGAGATTTTAGGAAAGTTTATTTGGTTAAATTGACAGATGATATTTGCTTTGTATTAAAATGTAGTTGTTATTGTTGTTTTTATCAGCAGAGATGATTTGATTAGGGAAGAAGGCATAATATTTGGTACTTTTTGTCCATAGAACGTTTACAGTGGTAATATGTAATCTGATAATCATGGAATAATTTTTAGAGCAAGCTAAAACTAAAAGTTGTTTTATTAAAATTCCATTTGTTTGCAATGAATATTTAAAAATTATCTTACTTTTGATATTCTCAATTCACATAAATTAAAATATTTTAAAAATTAAATTTCAATTGTTTATTGTCTGTAAACTTGTTCACTTGGTCACTTGTTTGTTGATTATTTGCTCCTGTCCTTCTACGTTTTTATCGTTTTTTTTGCATTTCAATCATAAATATTACCCTTGATTTATTTAGCAGAAATTCCAATAAGTTAATAAATTATCGAAGAGTTTTTTGTTTTCTAAATAAATCTTATTTTGTGTGTATTCCAATGCAAGAAGTACCAGACAATATTTATGGAGACATTTAAAAATTTTATTTTTAGCAAAAGTATTAGTTGTTGTTATTATTATATTAGAAAGTTTGAACTTTCTTAAAGAAACAAATTCTATAAATCTTTGTTTTGCTTGTGTTGGTACAAAAAAGTTTTGCAGGTTTTTTGCTATTTGGCAGACTGAAAACAAAACTTTTTTATTCAGTTGAACTGGTAAACAAGCAACAATTATGTTATTTTTGTAACTTACTAGAATGTATAGGAACAATGTGTTTGTTGGAAAATTCAAACAAGCAAATTCATATTTGTGAAATTTTTTAATGTATAATTATCCATAAATTTTTTTAAAACTCGGTAGCTATTGGAGATATCGTATACGATAACTTGTTATCAGGGCTGCCAGATGAATTTCGTAAAAAATCTTCAAAATTCCGATAAAAAAGAAAAAAAAATTTCGAATTTTAAAAATCGTCAAAAAAAATCGGAAAAATAAAAAGTAACTATTTCTAGTAGTATTTTGAAATTTATATTTAAAAAAAAACATAAAAATTCAAGTTTATATAGTCTCTTGTACTTTTTAAATAAGAAATCACAAAAAATATAATGTTAAACACAATTGGTGTAATATTTTTATAATATCTTAGTCCGCTTTCACACTTCGCAATTCTGACTCGTCAAGGCAAGTATTTTTGGATGAGAAGGGCAAAGAGATCAAAAGGGGTACAAACATGATGGTACTAGTCAATTTTCTTATTTCATATTGTTTCTTGCATGTTAATTTGCATTAAAAAGTACGAAAATTGAACTGACGTGTGTAAATAAAAAGCAAGTTAAAAAAAACTGGTCAGCTAAAACTGAAGAGTGTGAAATAAGACTTACAGCATTTTATAAATAAATATCTGAATTTAGCATATTTTATTCAGGTTAAATTACAATAACAAAACAATTCAGTTTATTAAGTTTTAAATAACATTTTGAGTATAAAATTCATCGCTCATATACAGGTACTTATTTTCAAAGAATTACGTATTTTTGTTATTTAAATTTATTTTGCTAAATATTCTTTCGACGTTTGGAGAAGTTTTTGTAGAATTTCCAAGTTGAAATTCAGAAATTGTTTCCTCTAAAAATTTTACAGTTTACAGATAAATAAGTAATTTCTACTATCCAGACTCAATATCATTTGGCATTATTGTACTTAAACTTAACAATTGTCAACAATTAATAAAACACTAATATTACTTAGTTTTGTTTTTGAAATATGCCGTGTTCTTTTTAATATTTATGATATTAAATGAGAAAAATAGTTGTTGTCTCAAAGAAAAAAAACGAGAGAATTCAGCAACAAAAACATTAATAAAACAAACAAATTAAAAAAATTTTAATAATTCAGAAAATCGTCAATTTCAACGAAAAAATAGTCAAATCGTCACTTTGCAATTTAAAAAAAAAAATCGTCAAATCTGGCAGCTATGCTTGTTATTCTTAATTTCGAAAGCCTTAAATTATGCTGTAAATTTTAGTTGTAAAGCTGTTTTTGTTAAATGCATTCTGTTGTTATGTAGATTTATATTAGGGGATTTCATAATAATTGGTAAATATATTACACTATTAAAATTAATGATAGACTTTTATAAAAGTTACTTTAATAGAGTATTCAGAAAAATAAAAAATTTTTGTTCAGTTTTTCTACTTAATTTGCTTTTTATACTTCTTATTAATATTTTCTTGAATGAAAAATCTCACTCTGATTAGGATATGCTAAAATCAAATAAATAACCGAACAATTTATTAAGAATTTTTAGAACAAAATTACATATTTAGAAATAAATGGTTGGGAAGTCCGACTACTATTTGTTGCGATTGATTTAGAACGCTCTCTCTTGAAGTTGCTTCACTTTAGAACAGAAATTGGCTTTATTCATTCGATAAAGATGGGATAATATCATAGCTAACAATGGTCAATGCCTTAAAAATATTTAGATACTTATACTGTACAAATGTTGCAAAATAACAGCTAAACATTTTAAAAAATCCTTCCTTTGTAAGTTAAACAACCAAGTCTGTCTGTCTGTCTTAGAATTTTATAATTTTCACATTATACATTTACATACATATACTTTTTCGAATGTACGACCAACATTTTGATGTCTACAAACGGAATAATGAACTTAATATATCTTCATCTATTTGGTGGTGATTATAAAAAGCTAAACCAGCAGTTTTTTCTAGTGTTAAATCGAAATATAAGAATGCATTTTGATTGTATACACCAGGGATGGTAAATACAGCAGAATAACTATTGGTGTCTCGGAGGTAGGTACTTATACTAGTTTTAGAACTTTATACGAAAGGACATATATATTTACATATTTGTAGAAAAGAAAAGCGCAAATTCAGAATAATTTAAAGCTTTTTGTGCTGAAAATTCTTTTCTTTATTGCAAAAATCTAAATTTTCCATGCCTGACTTACACAATCACTATGCAGTGTTCCTATATGTGAGTTTTACCAATTCCCTTCAATTATTTTCACTTACTTAAACAAATTTTTGAAACAAAATTCAGTTTACAACAGGAAATCATAGAAAGCGTAACAAAAGCGGAAAATGATGCCTGTTGAAGTTAAGAGTTGAAATTGTTTGAATAATTAGAAAAATATTAATTGGTGCAACAAGTGTTTTACAAAACTGTACTATTCTGTGTGAATATAGCTGGTGCTGTAGAAATATAAGTGATTCGGAAATAAAAACCGCTTATTAAAAATGTCGCATTTTGTGTTTTGCACTGTTAATTTATTTCCAACCGTTCTTTTAAAGACTTTTCAAATAGTTTGATAAATTTTTATTAAAGTTAGTAAACTTTGTGAATAAGATAACTTTACTTGTTGAATACATAAAATTTGCACAGTTAGTTCTTAAATAGACATAATTTTATTATTTAAGTAGAAAATTAGGACGAATAATGAAGTCTAGATGGCTTTTTATACCCAACAATCAAAAAGGTAAATTGACTTTTTTATTCCATTTGTAAAATTTCAAATTTTTTTCAAATACCCAAAAAGAATACAGTGGTGGACATGAGGTTAGCACACTTGGTATCTGTTGCCAATTACAGACAATTAAATAATTTCTGATGTCTAGTATTTTTTAAAACCCTCTATTTTTCAAACTGGACAATTATTTAGCACTACATAAAAATGTTATTCACAAAAAAAAAACACAAAAAACTTTATTTAAGTCCTAAATTTTAGTAAGATATCATTTGTTATTAATAACAGAGATCCGGAGCCATTTCTGCGTGTGATGTATTTTGGGTCGTTGTTTTGCATACGACGCCACCTAAGTGGCATATTGTCCTCAGTGTTTGGAATCATTGTATTTAAAAGTAAACTTTGATAAGCATACTGATCCATTCTTGCATCTACCTTATGTATAAAAACAATGCCATCATACTGCCACCACTGTGCTTTATGATCTCAGAAGTAGACTTTGGGTTGTGCTGCATATTTGGAGGACACCATACGTATCTTTTTTTCATCAGATCTGAACCTAGAAAATTGTGATTCAACGCTCCAGACGATATTTCTCCAGAAAATTATTGGTTCTTTATGTTCATGGGCAAAACAAAACCGAAAGTGTAAGTTATTTTTTAAACATGTGGCCTATGCTGAACAATGTAACGACGCGAGTTTGCATTGAATCTTAATCTTATAGTTCTAGAGAAGATGTCAATACCGAATATAGCGCTTTAATGGGTCTGTCACTGTGGCTCCGTAAATTTAAGCATCCTCTCTACGGGTCGTTTTTTACGCCTTTGGTCCTGCAAAGGTATTTGAATATGGCTTAATATGATATACACTATCTTTCTTGACCGTTCAACATTTGCACTTGTTTTTAGACATGTCTAAATAGTCTGTCTAAATCTTTTGTTTCAGAAAATATTTTCAGAACTTATTAATTCCTAAAAACTAACCGCGAACAACTAAGAAAATATTTATATATTTTCACGTTCTAAATATACAATAGTCCAGCTTAAATTGAAAGAAGAAAGTTTTTAGAAATAATGCAATTCAAAATAACGCAACCTACTGATCACACCATAAGATACACCACTGGACAAAAATTGCAGTTGATAATACTGTGGCAGGTGAAAAAGACCGGCAAGCGGAGCTTCCAGTGGGTAAAGCAAAATCACGGTGCTAACCGTTTTTTTTTAGGTTAGCTCTAGTTTTCGAGATATAGCGTTATTAAAAACATGGAGAATGTTGCGCAATAAATAGTCGCGTAACTCGAAAACTTAAACTTTAAACTGGACTTTGGAAATAATTTGTTTTCTGTGCTGATTTCTGATAAACTATCAAAGACACATACTGAACAATTTTATGACGTCAAAAATTGTATGACGCTTTGGTTTTTTATCCGTTGCATGAAAAAAAAATTATTTCCAAAACGACTGCTTTAGTCTTACTTAAAGATAATTTTTTTGCCGAATTTCGAATGTATTTATTTTAATAAACAGTTTTCGAGTTACGCAAATATTTATTGTTCAATCTCCTCTCTTTTTAAATAATGTTATATCTCGAAAACTAGAGCTAACCTAAAAAATGGTTAGCACCACTAGATTCAGCGTACTCGATTTAGCTTTACCCACTAGATGCCCCATTTGTCGATAAGAGAAAGTCTCAAAATCGAGCACAGTGTGTGTAATTATAATCATATATAAGCAAAACACGTCTGAAAACAACATATATTAAGTGTGCTAACTTTATGTCCACCACTGTATATATTTTGATTAATATTTGCTGAATGTATTTTGATCATTTACTCGTATTTTAGTTACACATAATAAGCAAATCAGCAAAAATACATAAAAATGTGCTTTTTATAAGTATCATGTTCAAAAATATCTCATTCTGTTTTGAATTTTTTTAAGGTTCTTTAATGAAAACTAAAAATAACTATAGAATGAAAAATTAAATCAAATTAAATAGCAAAATATTTTTGGACAATGTAACACCGAACCAAGGTAAGCCAGGTTTTAAAAGTACCCTTCTTATATATAAGTAGATAATTTTGAATAGCTTTTGCACATTAATCTCAAGACAATTTGAACAAAAATTTAAAATATTCCAAAATACTCTTTTAATTTCATTCCTTTTTAGATTTTGCAATTGACATTTAGACGAAAATGCACTTAGTATTTGAAATTGAAAAATTTTTAAATGTGAAAAATTTCTACGGATCCTTAATCTGAAATCTTAATTAAGGTTTGTATTTTAATTAACCCATAAACTTAAATATTAAAAATTAAAAGTTTTAATATTCCACACAGATTTTTTAATGACTGCCTGTTGAAATGTTCAAAATTTAACTCCGATAATCCTCAATGGAAACTTTAAAAATATCTGTTAGAGATGGAACTCAAAGACAACATAATTAAAATCTCAGCAAAAATTCAATATATATTCGTATTATCAGTAAATTGGGCGTTTCCAAGTTCCAAGTTTAAGAATGTTTTCCAATCATGATGTTTTCATCGAAATGTTATTTGGAAAATGTACATTTTACATTTTAACCTAATTTGAAAATCCAAGACGTCTTCAGAAAACATGACTGGTTCATAATGGCTGATAAATATGTGTGTAAGTTAGTTTTAGTTAATTAAGTGATTTCAAAAAAAATGTCAGAGCTCTTCTGAAGCCATATATATGGGACACAATACATGCCAAATGTAAGTTAGATTAAGAAGATTTCAATCTATATCGTATAAATCATTACCACCTTAATTTATAACAATGTACTCTACTGACATCTGTCCGTCTGATACTATGTCCATGTCAACCTTTAGGAAACGATACTGTTCGTAATTTAAAAAATAATATTTGCCTAATGAATCGGTGAATTATTTCAATTAAAAACAAACACGTATATAACTTCTAAATATGCTGAAAACGAAACTAAATTTATATTAATATTTCTACCGTTCCAATAATTAATTTCACGCCGCCAGGTCTCCTAAATATGATGTTATCAAAATAAAATTCACTTTAAATAAGTGTTTTGCAAACATTGAAATTAACCTACCAGTGCACTATGGTTTTTTTTTTCGTTTATTTTGGCATAAACTCTAATTTTAAAGCAGAGCTGATCAAAATTCAAAAGCTTATGTATTGGTGAGAAAATGAGAAAAATTTAAAGGTACAGTAAAACGAAAAAGTAAACGAAAGATTTTTATAAAATAGTAAATGTAAAAAATTGTTTCGGTTTAAAAAATAATAATAAAAATATTTCGCTTTGCAAAATAATCAGTTCCGTTTGTATTTTTAACTTTAAAAAAATCAAGAAAGGGTTCAAGGGCATCAAAATCTTTAAACCTATCTTGAAATTTTAAAGAAAGGGTTTCCCAGTGACCTTTAAATGTTTTATAACAGAAAAGGCATTGAGAATTAACAAATGCATTTTTTATTACGAAACATTTTCATAATGGTATCATAATTTTTTTACGTACTGTATTTTAAAAACATTTATAGTATCCGCTAAGCATGTGTACCATTTGCCTTGTGAAAGACAACTGAATTAAAAGAGCATAACAAAGTTGTGGGTTGGGCCAATAAGCAATTGCACTATGAAATGATCATCTCTGTTTTAAAGCTATTGAAATGAAATTTGGTTTGTGTACATTTTTTATGCTCCCAAGATGATCTACCAAGTTTTATATGATTTGGTGCACTATTTCATATGGCTGATATATAGCCGATCTAGCCGACATGCAACTAGGTTTTAGCTTAAAAAAGCGAATATTTTTAAATGGATGCAAATTGGAGCAATAATGGTTAGTTATTCATTAATCTACACAATTTAATTAATAAGTTCTCATCAGCAAGAACATAATCCCAATTGACATTAGATAACAAACTGTTAAGTACAGTGTAGTTAGTACGAGTAAAACAGTAGGATTGCAAAGGTTTAAAATCCTGTTTTCTACTCATAAAATGATCATTATCCGGAAATGATAAACCGATTTCAAATGGTAAAGGTCCACGGGATACGACACAGGCAATGTATTACGAAGACAAAACTCCATATGATAATTAACGAAAGCAAGATCAAAAATATTTCTTTTATTACATATTAAAAGAGATGAGTTAGGTGGTATATAAGAACACGTGACAAATAATTGTCTATGACCAACACGTGAATTTTAACCGCAATAAACTCAATTTCATCACTGTCATCAATTAAAAAATTTTCTATAATCTCACATTGCAAAACATCAAGGACAGCAATAAGTAGTCCACCACCAAGTTTTCGCATATTATCATATCTAAATATTTGATATTTGGAACATGGAATTTCATTGTTACGAATAGATTTTTTTTATCATTCAGCCAGGTTTCGGTAAATACAATAATGTGGTATGAAAAATCAAAACTGTTTGCAAAAAGATTAGTTAATTTAGTATTGAGACCTCGTACATTTCGATAAATAATACTCATGTGATTATCTACCGACAGTTGAGTTAGTTTTTTGAATATGATGATTGCGGCAGATGAATAATAATGTCAGATGTTGAATTATTTTTGTACTCGTATTCACGAATAAGAGCATTTGGCGGCCAAAAATCTTGATTCACAATTGTATCAAACTAGTCTTGACGAATGATTATTTTAAAAGATGCTTTATTTCTTGATTCTGAATATTTAAATTTGAAAACTATCATATCAATATTGGAGCCTATTTTATCAGTTATATAATGTTTGATGTCGTCAGTAGTTGTACAGGAAGCAAATCGAGCAGCAAATATCGAATGGAATGGGTGAATTTAAGTTTGCTGAAACAAATGAACTTGTTGAATTGTTTGACGGATTAAGAACTTGTTGAATTGTTTTGCGGTTTGGCGGTTTAAAAACAGGACCGAGTTGATTTAGATTCATAGGAACAGGTGAACTTATTAAATTAAGATTTAAGCTGAGTGTCATGTTGTCTTTATTTGGGTTACCAATCCATTTTTAAAAGAGTTAAATGCTATTACCACATTTGTTTTACTAATTATGTCTCTGTGTTCTTCCCCTAGTGAACTTATTTGGATTTCATTTAATATCATAGTTAATGCTTTTACTTTGTCTGCAAATTTTCTGATAGTGTATAACTCATGGCCGAATTCTCGGTCATTAGTTAACCATTGGTAAACTAAAATACTAACTATTGTTTAACTTTTACTTGTTATTCTTAAGGGAAACTAAGCATTGAGAATACAGAATCATTAGTTAAGCCTTTGCCATTAAGTAAGTAAAGACTGTCTCCCTTATTCATAAAAACTTATAACAGGTTTATAACAGGTTTAAAAAGCAAATTTCCTTACAAAACTTACTTTATAAACCTCTTATAAACCTGTTGTAAGTTTTATGAATTAGGGCATGTGAATTCGGCCATGAGTGATTTTTGTCAGTTTGTTTACAATTACATTTGGTAACTTTTTTGTCTATGTCAGTAGAGACTAATTTGGTCTGCACTTTATTTGAAATTTTTTGTATTATATACAAATTTGAAAAATAAAGCATGTTTAGTTGGAGTTAAAGTTTTTACCATTGAAGATTGTTAGCAATTGCCAAATGCTTTAAATTAACTGCTTTATCTTAACTTCATTAGGGCCAAAAGATGAATTGAAAATTTTTAATTTGTCAGCCATATCATTAATGGTAAAACTTTTTCCGCGGGTTATACAAGCATTCCTTCTCCTGCCACATTTCGATCAATCGCTTCTTTGCACCAGTCAAACTAGAACAACATAAAAATAACTATAAAAATTGCAATAAAAAAATGCATATGTACATATGTACTTACTTTTTTTAACTCCTTTTCAATTTTTCCCTACATTTGCAATAATAAATTTGTGTAGTTTTTTTTTGTATTTTTGTTTTGTATAAATTATATTTATTAAAATTAATTTAATTCATTTTTATTTTAATTAAATTTTGCCGCCACAAAATTTTGGTTTATAAAAAACAGCTGATGTCAGATGGTTTGTCACTTGAAAATAGAACTCGTTCTAAATAAAAAATGTCATGTGTATTGTACACAGAGAAATAACACATGATATTGTTTGCATCTGTTCAGACTATATGTACAAATTTGACATGCGAAAAAGTGACAGTCCACATGACAAATACACACAATGTGAACACAGCTTAAATATGTAATACACTCAAGAAAAAAATTGTCGTTAAACTTGTTTATTAGAAATATTTTGTATGTTTGTGTGTTAATCTAAATTAATTAAATTAACAAGTACGAAAGTATAGGCGGTCACACCCGACTATATAATACCCTACACCCAGTATAGGTACAAAAAAGTTTTTCAGAAATGGGCGTTATATGGAAGATATAACCTATTATGGGCCGATCATCCAAAAATTTAGTGTCATGATGTCTGTGAATATAAATATTATTTGTGTTAAACTTTATCTCGTTATAAATACTTTTAAAAGATTTCGGAAGTCGTACACGTACATTTTCATATATGCAAACATACAACATACATTCATACCGAAGCAAAAATATGCAATGCTTACCGATTTGTGCCGAGTGTAAACCGTGGCTTGTGTGAATGCTGCAAATTGAACGAGTTCGATGTTTTCATAAAGGCCATGGTCGCGCTTGACCGACTTTACTTTCTATACTTAGCCCACCATCGTTTTGTAAATTGAGAATTCAAAAGTAAAAAAATTTTAAAACTATTATTTTAAAAAAAATAAATATTAATAGATCAAAGCTAAGCATTTAAAATATTCTTTATTACATCTTTCAGAGCGTATAGTTTTAGCTTGCTCTAAAAATTATTCCATGATTATCAGATTACATATTACCACTGTAAACGTTCTATGGACAAAAAGTACCAAATATTATGCCTTCTTCCCTAATCAAATCATCTCTGCTGATAAAAACAACAATAACAACTACATTTTAATACAAAGCAAATATCATCTGTCAATTTAACCAAATAAACTTTCCTAAAATCTCTACACATGCAGATGCAACTGGCAACAGCATCAACAAGTGCCTAATATTAAACCACTACACACACACACAACATTCTACATGATTTATCCACACATTTTAACTACCGTACCGTACACACGAACAAACATTAACCACCATTTTTTCCCCAACAACAACTTGCTATTTTTCTATACATTCATACATTTTCTGCATTTTTATTATTTTGATTTCTCGCTTATTTTCAAACTTCAACGCTTGCAATTACACACAATGAATAACAACAACACTTTATATTTTAATTATTTACTATTTGATATTTAATTAACACTTTATTATATTTTTAATAAATATTCTAAAACTTCACTGGCAACACACATGTAGACGGAGCGATTAAATATAGCGAACTAAATTAGAAAAGGAATATGAGGAAGGAAGCTTAGAAATATAAAAGCTTCAAACTGAACGATACGTAAAGTCCAAATGGCTTTAAGGCTAAAAGTGATATGTAAGAACAGAGCTTACATTTTAAAAGCAAAGACTACAACCATTTTGCAAACGACTTTAAGTAAAGCTTTTATTTAAAAAACTTGTAGGTTGATTTTAAAGACTTTTAACAAGTAATATCCAAAGTAAGCATTAATTTGAAATGTTAAAAAAATTTAATTGGATTTAATTCAGTAACGTTTTGTAAAAATTATGGTGAAATTGAATTTTATTTTTGAAATAATTCGGCAGCTTGTGAACGGTTCGTGTAGAATTTTTCATACTTCATTGGAATTGGTCGGCTAATTTGTGGAAGTATGTGATTTGAAGCGACAAAACAAAGATTAATCTCATTGGAGCTTATGGTCGAACTTATATTAGAAGGCCCATCAATGAATAATTTAACACTCGCTATGTTTCACAGGTCGTGAAACATGTTGGGGGGTCCATTGTGGTACAGATATGTTTCTCCTGGAATGGTGTTGGCCCCATTCACCGAATTTATGATGTCTTAAAATAAGGAGAATTGCGTGGAAATACTAAATGATGTAATGAATCTAAACAAAACATTTTTTTGTGGACAATTCCAACAAGGTTGTGAAATTTTAACAGAATTGTAATCATTTCCAATTAGGTGTCACAGTCAAATTGAAGAAAATTAATTTTAATGTTTAAAGCATAATTAAGTTGCATAACTTTTTCTTTTCTTTGTTAACTTTTGATGCTCTTATTAGTATCACTTACAACAGGTTTATAAGCTTACAACAGGTTTATAACAGGTTATTAAGCAAATTTTGTATGGAAATTTTCTTTATAAACCTGTTGTAAGATTTTATGAATAAGGGGGTAACCCCTTATTGAATTGAAATTGTATTTCAATTTAAATTAACGGTCGGTGAACACATAAAAGCATGTTTTTCAATATAGAACATCTTTATCTACAAACCGCATGTTTATCGACTCATAACTTGTTGAGGGTTTGTAGAAGTTTTAATTAATAAACATTATTGAGAACACTCTGTTATAAAAATAGCTGAGCCATATGGCAACATTAAGGTTTACGACTTTGGCTGAATTTTCTAGTCACGAACATTCTAGTATCTTATCTCCGAACCATCGAGCATATATGATTGGTGTATAAATAGACTAACGGGACTACTCAAGTTAATCGGTTTATTGTGAGTAATTGTTGTGTAAACATCAAGGAAGTATAAAGAAAATATGTCGAGTCTTTATTTACCCTGCCTTTACACATGCAAGTACTTGCATGCGAGTGCTGTGTACGTATTATATACGAAAACTTATTCGAAAACTCGAGTAGCTCTGCAAGTGCATAAAATGTGAGTGCATTAGTAAAAAATGTGACTGTATTGAGTTTTTCGAACTTGCACTTGCATGTGTGAATGCCGGGTTATTGAAATGTACACAAAAATAATTTTAATGCACAGTCTGTCTTTTACACCACACTTAAATAATAGTTTGAGAATTCTTGATGTTAATTCAACAATGACTCACAATAAACAAATACATAATTCACTTGATGGGCCCTGTTAGTCTATTTCTATACTAATCAATATTTGTGGATGGTTCGGAGCTAGGATAATAAAATGTTCATGTCTAGAATGTTGTGGCAAAGCCGCAAAACTTAATGTTGCCATATCGCTCAGCTATGTTCATAATTGGGTCTTATCAATAATGTTTATAAGTAGAAACACATGGTGCAATAACTCTACAAGGTGGTGTTGAAACGCCAGATGTTTATTTTAGTCATGTTCGTTATGTCAAACTTTGTATACATATGTATGTATGTATGCTCAGGTTGTGTTAAAAAAATAGCAAACGTATCAAGTTATACAAAAAAAGTGAAAAAAAACAATTGTCCATAAATTAAATGGTTTATAAATTAACAAATTTATAAATTATTTTTATTTTCATCTTGAAATTAAAAAAATTGTATGTATGTATGTATTTATTTATTTTTCCTGCAAAAATGTTTGTAAACAATAACCAGTTGTTTTTGACATTACAAACATGAAAGCAAAAACAAAAATACCATTATTGTTTCTGTTGCTTTTGTATTGTTGTAATATTGCCATCACCTTGTAGAGTTATTTCACCATGTAGAAACATCTACAAACGCTCAACAAGTTGTGTGTCGATAAAAATTCGGTTTGTCAATAAAGATGTTGTATATTGATAAACATGCTTTTATATTTTACCGACCTTTAATTTAAATTGAAATACAATTTCGTAACAATATATTAAAAAGTTAACAAAGGAAAGAAAAAGCTATGCAACTTAATTATGTTTTAAACATTTAAATTAATTTTCTTTAATTTGACTGTGGAATGATTACAATTCTGTTAAAATTTCACAACCTTGTTGGAATTGTCCACAAAAAAATGTTTTGTTTAGCTTCATTACATCATTTAGTATTTCCACGCAATTCTCCTTATTTTAAGACATCATAAATTCGGTGAATGGGGCCAACACCATTCCAGCAGAAACATATCTGTACCACAATGGACCCCCCAACATGTTTCACGACCTGTGAAACATAGCGAGTGTTAAATTATTCATTGATGGGCCTTCTAATATAAGTTCGACCATAAGCTCCAATGAGATTAATCTTTGTTTTGTCGCTTCAAATCACATACTTCCACAAATTAGCCGACCAATTCCAATGAAGTATGAAAAATTCTACACGAACCGTTCACAAGCTGCCGAATTATTTCAAAAATAAAATTCAATTTCACCATAATTTTTACAAAACGTTACTGAATTAAATCCAATTAAATTTTTTTAACATTTCAAATTAATGCTTACTTTGGATATTACTTGTTAAAAGTCTTTAAAATCAACCTACAAGTTTTTTAAATAAAAGCTTTACTTAAAGTCGTTTGCAAAATGGTTGTAGTCTTTGCTTTTAAAATGTAAGCTCTGTTCTTACATATCACTTTTAGCCTTAAAGCCATTTAGACTTAACGTATCGTTCAGTTTGAAGCTTTTATATTTCTAAGCTTCCTTCCTCCTATTCCTTTTCTAATTTAGTTCGCTATATTTAATCGCTCCGTTTACATGTGTGTTGCCAGTGAAGTTTTAGAATATTTATTAAAAATATAATAAAGTGTTAATTAAATATCAAATAGTAAATAATTAAAATATAAAGTGTTGTTGTTATTCATTGTGTGTAATTGCAAGCGTTGAAGTTTGAAAATAAGCGAGAAATCAAAATAATAAAAATGCAGAAAATGTATGAATGTATAGAAAAATAGCAAGTTGTTGTTGGGGAAAAAATGGTGGTTAATGTTTGTTCGTGTGTACGGTACGGTAGTTAAAATGTGTGGATAAATCATGTAGAATGTTGTGTGTGTGTGTAGTGGTTTAATATTAGGCACTTGTTGATGCTGTTGCCAGTTGCATCTGCATGTGTAGAGATTTTAGGAAAGTTTATTTGGTTAAATTGACAGATGATATTTGCTTTGTATTAAAATGTAGTTGTTATTGTTGTTTTTATCAGCAGAGATGATTTGATTAGGGAAGAAGGCATAATATTTGGTACTTTTTGTCCATAGAACGTTTACAGTGGTAATATGTAATCTGCTACTCATGGAATAATTTTTAAAGCAAGCTAAAACTATAAGTTGTTTTATTAATATTCCATTTGTTTGCAATGCATATTTAAAAATTATCTTAGTTTTGCTATTCTCAATTCACATAAATTAAAATATTTTAAAAATTAAATTTCAATTGTTTATTGTCTGTAAACTTGTTCACTTGGTCACTTGTTTGTTGATTATTTGCTCCTGTCCTTCTACGTTTTTATCGTTTTTTTTGCATTTCAATCATAAATATTACCCTTGATTTGTTTAGCAGAAATTCCAATAAGTTAATAAATTATCGAAGAGTTTTTTGTTTTCTAAATAAATCTTATTTTGTGTGTATTCCAATGCAAGAAGTACCAGACAATATTTATGGAGACAATTAAAAATTTTATTTTTAGCAAAAGTATTAGTTGTTGTTATTATTATATTAGAAAGTTTGAACTTTCTTAAAGAAACAAATTCTATAAATCTTTGTTTTGCTTGTGTTGGTACAAAAAAGTTTTGCAGGTTTTTTGCTATTTGGCAGACTGAAAACAAAACTTTTTTATTCAGTTGAACTGGTAAACAAGCAACAATTATGTTATTTTTGTAACTTACTAGAATGTATAGGAACAATGTGTTTGTTGGAAAATTCAAACAAGCAAATTCATATTTGTGAAATTTTTTAATGTATAATTATCCATAAATTTTTTTAAAACTCGATAGCTATTGGAGATATCGTATACGATAACTTGTTATCAGGGCTGCCAGATGAATTTCGTAAAAAATCTTCAAAATTCCGATAAAAAAGAAAAAAAAATTTCGAATTTTAAAAATCGTCAAAAAAAATCGGAAAAATAAAAAGTAACTATTTCTAGTAGTATTTTGAAATTTATATTTAAAAAAAAACATAAAAATTCAAGTTTATATAGTCTCTTGTACTTTTTAAATAAGAAATCACAAAAAATATAATGTTAAACACAATTGGTGTAATATTTTTATAATATCTTAGTCCGCTTTCACACTTCGCAATTCTGACTCGTCAAGGCAAGTATTTTTGGATGAGAAGGGCAAAGAGATCAAAAGGGGTACAAACATGATGGTACTAGTCAATTTTCTTATTTCATATTGTTTCTTGCATGTTAATTTGCATTAAAAAGTACGAAAATTGAACTGACGTGTGTAAATAAAAAGCAAGTTAAAAAAAACTGGTCAGCTAAAACTGAAGAGTGTGAAATAAGACTTAGAGCATTTTATAAATAAATATCTGAATTTAGCATATTTTATTCAGGTTAAATTACAATAACAAAACAATTCAGTTTATTAAGTTTTAAATAACATTTTGAGTATAAAATTCATCGCTCATATACAGGTACTTATTTTCAAAGAATTACGTATTTTTGTTATTTAAATTTATTTTGCTAAATATTCTTTCGACGTTTGGAGAAGTTTTTGTAGAATTTCCAAGTTGAAATTCAGAAATTGTTTCCTCTAAAAATTTTACAGTTTACAGATAAATAAGTAATTTCTACTATCCAGACTCAATATCATTTGGCATTGTTGTACTTAAACTTAACAATTGTCAACAATTAATAAAACACTAATATTACTTGGTTTTGTTTTTGAAATATGCCGTGTTCTTTTTAATATTTATGATATTAAATGAGAAAAATAGTTGTTGTCTCAAAGAAAAAAAACGAGAGAATTCAGCAACAAAAACATTAATAAAACAAACAAATGAAAAAAATTTTAATAATTCAGAAAATCATCAATTTCAACGAAAAAATAGTCAAATCGTCACTTTGCAATTTAAAAAAAAATCGTCAAATCTGGCAGCTATGCTTGTTATTCTTAATTTCGAAAGCCTTAAATTATGCTGTAAATTTTAGTTGTAAAGCTGTTTTTGTTAAATGCATTCTGTTATGTAGATTTATATTAGGGGATTTCATAATAATTGGTAAATATATTACACTATTAAAATTAATGATAGACTTTTATAAAAGTTACTTTAATAGAGTATTCAAAAAAATAAAAAATTTTTGTTCAGTTTTTCTACTTGATTTGCTTTTTATACTTCTTATTAATATTTTCTTGAATGAAAAATCTCATTCTGATTAGAATATGCTAAAATCAAATAAATAACCGAACAATTTATTAAGAATTTTTAGAACAAAATTACATATTTAGAAATAAATGGTTGGGAAGTCCGACTACTATTTGTTGCGATTGATTTAGAACGCTCTCTCTTGAAGTTGCTTCACTTTAGAACAGAAATTGGCTTTATTCATTCGATAAAGATGGGATAATATCATAGCTAACAATGGTCAATGCCTTAAAAATATTTAGATACTTATACTGTACAAATGTTGCAAAATAACAGCTAAACATTTTAAAAAATCCTTCCTTTGTAAGTTAAACAACCAAGTCTGTCTGTCTGTCTTAGAATTTTATAATTTTCACATTATACATTTACATACATATACTTTTTCGAATGTACGACCAACATTTTGATGTCTACAAACGGAATAATGAACTTAATATATCTTCATCTATTTGGTGGTGATTATAAAAAGCTAAACCAGCAATTTTTTCTAGTGTTAAATCGAAATATAAGAATGCATTTTGATTGTATACACCAGGGATGGTAAATACAGCAGAATAACTATTGGTGTCTCGGAGGTAGGTACTTATACTAGTTTTAGAACTTTATACGAAAGGACATATATATTTACATATTTGTAGAAAAGAAAAGCTCAAATTCAGAATAATTTAAGGCTTTTTGTGCTGAAAATTCTTTTCTTTATTGCAAAAATCTAAATTTTCCATGCCTGACTTACACAATCACTATGCAGTGTTCCTATATGTGAGTTTTACCAATTCCCTTCAATTATTTTCACTTACTTAAACAAATTTTTGAAACAAAATTCAGTTTACAACAGGAAATCATAGAAAGCGTAACAAAAGCGGAAAATGGTGCCTGTTGAAGTTAAGAGTTGAAATTGTTTGAATAATTAGAAAAATATTAATTGGTGCAACAAGTGTTTTACAAAACTGTACTATTCTGTGTGAATATAGATGGGATTTGGGTCGTTGTTTTGCATACGACGCCACCTAAGTGGCATATTGTCCTCAGTGTTTGGAATCATTGTATTTAAAAGTAAACTTTGATAAGCATACTGATCCATTCTTGCATCTACCTTATGTATAAAAACAATGCCATCATACTGCCACCACTGTGCTTTATGATCTTAGAAGTAGACTTTGGGTTGTGCTGCATATTTGGAGGACACCATACGTATCTTTTTTTCATCAGATCTGAACCTAGAAAATTGTGATTCAACGCTCCAGACGATATTTCTCCAGAAAATTATTGGTTCTTTATGTTCATGGGCAAAACAAAACCGAAAGTGTAAGTTATTTTTTAAACATGTGGCCTATGCTGAACAATGTAACGACGCGAGTTTGCATTGAATCTTAATCTTATAGTTCTAGAGAAGATGTCAATACCGAATATAGCTCTTTAATGGGTCTGTCACTGTGGCTCCGTAAATTTAAGCATCCTCTCTACGGGTCGTTTTTTACGCCTTTGGTCCTGCAAAGGTATTTGAATATGGCTTAATATGATATACACTATCTTTCTTGACTGTTCAGCATTTGCACTTGTTTTTAGACATGTCTAAATAGTCTGTCTAAATCTTTTGTTTCAGAAAATATTTTCAGAACTTATTAATTCCTAAAAACTAACCGCGAACAACTAAGAAAATATTTATATATTTTCACGTTCTAAATATACAATAGTCCAGCTTAAATTGAAAGAAGAATGTTTTTAGAAATAATGCAACCTACTGATCACACCATAAGATACACCACTGGACAAAAATTGCAGTTGATAATACTGTGGCAGGTGAAAAAGACCGGCAAGCGGAGCTTCCAGTGGGTAAAGCAAAATCACGGTGCTAACCGTTTTTTTTTTTAGGTTAGCTCTAGTTTTCGAGATATAGCGTTATTAAAAACATGGAGAATGTTGCGCAATAAATAGTCGCGTAACTCGAAAACTTAAACTTTAAACTGGACTTTGGAAATAATTTGTTTTCTGTGCTGATTTCTGATAAACTATCAAAGACACATACTGAACAATTTTATGACGTCAAAAATTTTATGACGCTTTGGTTTTTTATCCGTTGCATGAAAAAAAATTATTTCCAAAACGACTGCTTAAAGATAATTTTTTTTGCCGAATTTGGAATGTATTACGCAGTTACGCAAATATTTATTGCTCAATCTCCTCTCTTTTTAAATAATGTTATATCTCGAAAACTAGAGCTAACCTAAAAAATGGTTAGCACCACTAGATTCAGCGTACTCGATTTAGCTTTACCCACTAGAAGCCCCATTTGTCGATAAGAGAAAGTCTCAAAATCGAGCACAGTGTGTGTAATTATAATCATATAAAAGAAAAACACGTCTGAAAACAACATATATTAAGTGTGCTAACTTTATGTCCACCACTGTATATATTTTGATTTATATTTGCTGAATGTATTTTGATCATTTACTCGTATTTTAGTTACACATAATAAGCAAATCAGCAAAAATACATAAAAATGTGCTTTTTATAAGTATCATGTTCAAAAATATCTCATTCTGTTTTGAATTTTTTTAAGGTTCTTTAATGAAAACTAAAAATAACTATAGAATGAAAAATTAAATCAAGTTAAATAGCAAAATATTTTTGGACAATGTAACACCGAACCAAGGTAAGCCAGGTTTTAAAAGTACCCTTCTTATATATAAGTAGATAATTTTGAATAGCTTTTGCACATTAATCTCAAGACAATTTGAACAAAAATTTAAAATATTCCAAAATACTCCTTTTTAGATTTTGCAATTGACATTTAGACGAAAATGCACTTAGTATTTGAAATTGAAAAATTTTTAAATGTGAAAAATTTCTACGGATCCTTAATCTGAAATCTTAATTAAGGTTTGTATTTTAATTAACCCATAAACTTAAATATTAAAAATTAAAAGTTTTAATATTCCACACAGATTTTTTAATGACTGCCTGTTGAAATGTTCAAAATATAACTCCGATAATCCTCAATGGAAACTTTAAAAATATCTGTTAGAGATGGAACTCAAAGACAACATAATTAAAATCTCAGGAAAAATTCAATATATATTCGTATTATCAGTAAATTGGGCGTTTCCAAGTTCCAAGTTTAAGAATGTTTTCCAATCATGATGTTTTCATCGAAATGTTATTTGGAAAATGTACATTTTACATTTTAACCTAATTTGAAAATCCAAGACGTCTTCAGAAAACATGACTGGTTCATAATGGCTGATAAATATGTGTGTAAGTTAGTTTTAGTTAATTTAAGTGATTTCAAAAAAAAATGTCAGAGCTCTTCTGAAGCCATATATATGGGACACAATACATGCCAAATGTAAGTTAGATTAAGAAGATTTCAATCTATATCGCATAAATCATTACCACCTTAATTTAAAACAATGTACTCTACTGACATCTGTCCGTATGATACTATGTCCATGTAAACCTTTAGGAAACGATACTGTTCGTAATTTAAAAAATAATATTTGCCTAATGAATCGGTGAATTATTTCAATTAAAAACAAACACGTATATAACTTCTAAATATGCTGAAAACGAAACTAAATTTATATTAATATTTTTCTCGAAAAAAATTTAGTCCTTAGTTGGTCATTGTTTCTACCGTTCCAATAATTAATTTCACGCCGCCAGGTCTCCTAAATATGATGTTATCAAAATAAAATTCACTTTAAATAAGTGTTTTGCAAACATTGAAATTAACCTACCAGTGCACTATGGTTTTTTTTTCGTTTATTTTGGCATAAACTCTAATTTTAAAGCAGAGCTGATCAAAATTCAAAAGCTTATGTATTGGTGAGAAAATGAGAGAAATTTAAAGGTACAGTAAAACGAAAAAGTAAACGAAAGATTTTTATAAAATAGTAAATGTAAAAAATTGTTTCGGTTTAAAAAATAATAATAAAAATATTTCGCTTTGCAAAATAATCAGTTCCGTTTGTATTTTTAACTTTAAAAAAATCAAGAAAGGGTTCAAAGCCATCAAAATCTTTAAACCTATCTTGAAATTTTAAAGAAAGTGTTTCCCAGTGACCTTTAAATGTTTTATAACAGAAAAGGCATTGAGAATTAACAAATGCATTTTTTATTACGAAACATTTTCGTAATGGTACCATAATTTTTTTACGTACTGTATTTTAAAACATTTATAGCATCCGCTAAGCATGTGTCCAATTTGCCTTGTGAAAGACAACTGAATTAAAAGAGCATAACAAAGTTGTGGGTTGGGCCAATAAGCAATTGCACTATGAAATGATCATCTCTGTTTTAAAGCTATTGAAATGAAATTTGGTTTGTGTACATTTTTTATGCTCCCAAGATGATCTACCAAGTTTTATATGATTTGGTGCACTATTTCATATAGCTGCTATATAGCCGATCTGGCCGATTTGTCCCAACTTTTTTGTTTATGAAGCTATTGAAATGAAATTTGGTTTGTGTACATTTTTTATGCTCCCAAGATGATCTACCAAGTTTTATATGATTTGGTGCACTATTTAATATGGCTGATATATAGCCGATCTGGCCGATTTGTCCCAACTTTTTTGTTTATGAAGCTATTGAATTGAAATTTGGTTTGTGTACATTTTTTATGCTCCCAAGATGATTTACCAAGTTTTATATGATTTGGTGCACTATTTAATATGGCTGATATATAGCCGATCTGGCCGATTTGTCCCAACTTTTTTGTTTATGAAGCTATTGAATTGAAATTTGGTTTGTGTACATTTTTTATGCTCCCAAGATGATCTACCAAGTTTTATATGATTTGGTGCACTATTTAATATGGCTGATATATAGCCGATCTGGCCGATTTGTCCCAACTTTTTTGTTTATGAAGCTATTGAATTGAAATTTGGTTTGTGTACATTTTTTATGCTCCCAAGATGATTTACCAAGTTTTATATGATTTGGTGCACTATTTAATATGGCTGATATATAGCCGATCTGGCCGATTTGTCCCAACTTTTTTGTTTATGAAGCTATTGAATTGAAATTTGGTTTGTGTACATTTTTTATGCTCCCAAGATGATCTACCAAGTTTTATATGATTTGGTGCACTATTTAATATGGCTGATATATAGCCGATCTGGCCGATTTGTCCCAACTTTTTTGTTTATGAAGCTATTGAATTGAAATTTGGTTTGTGTACATTTTTTATGCTCCCAAGATGATTTACCAAGTTTTATATGATTTGGTGCACTATTTCATATGGCTGATATATAGCCGATCTGGCCGACATGCAACTAGGTTTTAGCTTAAAAAAGCGAATATTTTTAAATGGATGCAAATTGGAGCAATAATGGTTAGTTATGCATTAATCTACACAATTTAATTAATAAGTTGCCATTTGCAAGTTTTTGCACTGGTGTGCTCTTCAAAAATTATAATCCACAAAACACAAATATAAATGTTATGTTCAATCTAATATTATACATAAATAAAATATTGCACAATTGGATAACAAGACCTAATAATGACTGAATTGGTAGCAGGTAATAATTTTACATAACAATACTTTTTAATTTTATTCAACTTCAACTTTCACAAGCACTCGAACTCAGTTGATGTTTACCGGCAGTTGTACCAAAACAAAGTGATATTTAATCAGCTGACTTTAAAAGCATGCCAGCAAGTTGTGACTAAAATTAATATTTAATATTTTTTTTTCTAAGGAAATCAGATAAATTTCAAAATATGAATCCAAAAAAAAATTGACTCTATGCCAAAATATCCTACTTTTTACCCACAGTGCAGTGCACCAGTTCTCATATATTTAGCAAAACATTTATTTTTCTTATTTTTAGCATTTCATAAGTGGCCCATTATTATTGTAGGATTTACATTTTGGAACTGTTATATTAATGAAATTATGCAAAATATTATAAAAGTTTGATACATTATTATCCAAGTTATCATCAGCAAGAACATAAACCCAATTGACATTAGATAACAAACTGTTAAGTACAGTGTAGTTAGTACGAGTAAAACAGTAGGATTGCAAAGGTTTAAAATCCTGTTTTCTACTCATAAAATGATCATTATCCGGAAATGATAAACCGATTTCAAAAGGAGAATGGTAAAGGTCCACGGGATACGACACAGGCAATGTATTACGAAGACAAAACTCCATATGATAATTAACGAAAGCAAGATCAAAAATATTTCTTTTATTACATATTAAAAGAGATGAGTTAGGTGGTATATAAGAATACGTGACAAATAATTGTCTATGACCAACATGTGAATTTTAACCGCAATAAACTCAATTTCATCACTGTCATCAATTAAAAAATTTTCTATAATCTCACATTGCAAAACATCAAGGACAGCAATAAGTAGTCCACCACCAAGTTTTCGCATATTATCATATCTAAATATTTGATATTTGGAACATGGAATTTCATTGTTACGAATAGATTTTTTTTATCATTCAGCCAGGTTTCGGTAAATACAATAATGTGGTATGAAAAATCAAAACTGTTTGCAAAAAGATTAGTTAATTTAGTATTGAGACCTCGTACATTTTGATAAATAATATTCATGTGATTATCTACCGACAGTTGAGTTAGTTTTTTGAAGATGATGATTGCGGCAGATGAATAATAATGTCAGATGTTGAATTATTTTTGTACTCGTATTCACGAATAAGAGCATTTGGCGGCCAAAAATCTTGATTCACAATTGTATCAAACTAGTTTTGACGAATGATTATTTTAAAAGATGCTTTATTTCTTGATTCTGAATATTTAAATTTGAAAACAATCATATCAATATTGGAGCCTATTTTATCAGTTATATAATGTTTGATGTCGTCAGTAGTTGTACAGGAAGCAAATCGAGCAGCAAATATCGTTTTTTTTTTGTTTTTGAAGAAATAACTTGAAGAATTGGTGTATTGTTTGACAGTATAAAAACTCGAATGGGTGAATTTAAGTTTGCTGAAACAAATGAACTTGTTGAATTGTTTGACGGATTAAGAACTTGTTGAATTGTTTTGCGGTTTGGCGGTTTAAAAACAGGACCGAGTTGATTTAGATTCATAGGAACAGGTGAACTTATTAAATTAAGATTTAAGATGAGGTGTCATGTTGTCTTGATTTGGGTTTTCAATCCATTTTTAAAAGAGTTAAATGCTATTACCACATTTGTTTTACTAATTATGTCTCTGTGTTCTTCCCCTAGTGAACTTATTTGGATTTCATTTAATATCATAGTTAATGCTTTTACTTTGTCTGCAAATTTTCTGATAGTGTATAACTCATGGCCGAATTCTCGGTCATTAGTTAACCATTGGTAAACTAAAATACTAACTATTGTTTAACTTTTACTTGTTATTCTTAAGGCAAACTAAGCATTGAGAATACAGAATCATTAGTTAAGCCTTTGCCATTAAGTAAGTAAAGACTGTCTCCCTTATTCATAAAAACTTATAACAGGTTTATAACAGGTTTAAAAAGCAAATTTCCTTACAAAACTTACTTTATAAACCTCTTATAAACCTGTTGTAAGTTTTATGAATTAGGGCATGTGAATTCGGCCATGAGTGATTTTTGTCAGTTTGTTTAGAATTACATTTGGTAACTTTTTTGTCTATGTCAGTAGAGACTAATTTGGTCTGCACTTTATTTGAAATTTTTTGTATTATATACAAATTTGAAAAATAAAGCATGTTTAGTTGGAGTTAAAGTGTCTTTGAGTATTTCGATGCTTGCCACAAATGTATTTAACTCTTATTTTTTACCATTGAAGATTGTTAGCAATTTTTAAATATAGTAGATGCTAATTCTGTTGTGTTCAAATTTTGTTTGAAAATAGTTTATCAGTTATTGGAATGCTTACAATATAGATTAGAGCTTTATTATTAGAAGCTATCTAAGCTTCGGAAAATTCAGAAGCTCCTTCTAGGTTTATAAATGGAATTGCATCCTTTTCAAATATATGTTTTACAATGTTTATTTCTTTACTAGATAAGATGAATGAATTTACAATTCCTACTTTAACCCAATGAATGGCATTCTGAATGTTTAACAATTCTTCTTTTAATAAATATATTTTATACTTGAGAGTAGTTACAAAAGTTTCTTTAGGAATTTCATTAGATTTAATAAATTTTACAATTTCATTAGTAAAGATCATTTATATTATCCATAGTTAATCTATTTATAACTACCTGTTGGTTATTATTTTCAAGTGCATTATTAATTTTTTGTTCTACAATCTGGAAATCAGCATGGTTTGGATTACCAGCGATCCATTTCCAGCAGATCCTATAAAATCTAAAGATCTTTTAATTCTAGGCTTAATTCTATTTAGGTGATTTTGGAGTTGATTTGCTTCGTGGGATAGGAGTGGTTACAAAGGATGGGATTGGGAGACATTGTAGTTCAAAGTCTGTTGTATTTTGCTGATCAAATTTTGGAAGTTATCCGGTTCGATCACATGGATTAGTTTAAAAGTTCCGGTCTGTACCTTGGCATAACCGGTATTAATAGGGATAATTTGGGAGTTGGAAGAGTCAAGGATTTTTATTTCTGCTTTCGCTATTGCAAACAGGACCCTAAAAGAGAAAAAGAAATTCAGTTTCTGATGTTATTCAAATGCACGGCTCGCCCGATTTCTTTGACAATTTCCTCGGAGTAATATTAACTTAATTTAGTGCCTAATCTTTTATTAATTTTGACATAAATCTCTTGACCTACTTCATAATCCTTTGAGGATATTTTTGTTTTATTGTGGAATTCTATGTCTTTTGCCTGTTTCCTTTTTATTCTCTCTATAATTTCCAGTCTATCCTTTTCGAGTTTTTCAGGATCGTCAGACTTGTGCCCACCTAAAAACGCATCCACTGGTTTCCTAAGAGTGGTGGAATGTACGGAGTTATTATACTCGTATACAGACTTGTGAAGAAGTTCTGAAAAAGAAGTATGAAAATTCGCTGCCTTAAGACACCTTATTACTTCCGTCAATGTTGAATGAAATCTTTCAATTTGCCCATTGACAGAACTGGCATACGGGGGTATCTTGAATATTTGTACGTTATATTGATTTTCTAACATGAAAGTTATTGCCATGGAATTACGTGATTTTTCATTGTCCATTACGACTATTTCGGGCAAGCCAAAAGCCAGAAGAACTTCTGTTAACGGTTCCTTTAGGTCTTCTGTCGCTCTAGATTCTAACAAATTAACCTGTGCGTATTTTGAGAATTTATCAATGGCTGTCAAGACTATCTTTTTCTCTGTTATAAAGATATCGATCTGAACGATTTGTCCTGGATATTGGGGAATCGGTGTTTCTTGTAGTTCAACTTTGTTAGGGTGACTGTCATACTTGTTTTCCCTGCAAACCTTGCATAGGTTTGTCAATCGCTTTATTTTCGCATGCATTTGTGGAAAGTAGTACCTAGTTATAATTTGAGTTTTGTTCTCGTGACTGTTTCTATGAGCTCTTTCGTGTTTCTTAATAATTTCATTCTCCTGATCTTCCTCATTCACCAGGTCCTTTATCATGATTCTGGTATATTTAACTTGTACTGACAAAATTTTTCTGTAAAAATTTCCTGAATTTTACCGAGGATATCATCAGTAGTTTTAATACAATTTGTAACCGACGGATGCAGATATTTTTTTTAAATGGAAGTCAAGTTTTCTGTCGATAGAACTGGTTCCGATATTGTGTGCCTATGATATGTCGGGAAAATTATTTCGAATTTGTATGAGGATGTCTCTAATGAAGTTAATATAATTTGGTTTTTGAAAGAGTTAAGTGATGCATCGGTATATTGAATCAAATTTTGTGACGAGCTTTCATCACTATGTAGCGTCGCAGTCATGGTGTTTATGTGCGATACCTCCTGGGGAATTCTGGATAGAGCGTCCCCGACAACATTTGTACTTCCAGGCTTATAAACAAGTTGATAATTATAATCTTCTAAAAATGCTTTCCAGCTTTTAAGTTTAAAATTTGAATTCTTATTATTCAAGGTGTAGGTTTAGGGCATATGGTCGGTAAAGATTTTTAGCTTTGTTGAGCCCACACTATTGCAAGTAATTCTTTTTCGTTTGTTGCAAAGTGCTCCTCTGATGTACTTAAAGTTCTAGATAGAAAAATCCTCTTGCGACAATACTGCTCCAAGAGCGTAATTAGACGCATCCGTAGTCAAATGGAATTCTTTGCTGAAATCCGGATAAGCTAGTAGAACATCTTTAGATATAAGTACGTCTTCGTCAAGGTCTAATTTTATATTTTTAGATGAATGTTTGGATATTCGTCCCTTCTCCCCTCTCAAAAGTACAGTCAGGGGCTTTGCTAATTTAGCATAGTCCCTGACGAAGCGTCTGTAGAAGTTTGAAAGTCCTAGAAAGGATCTAAGATCTCTAAGAGTTTTTGGGACGGGGAAGTCTTTTATAGACTTCACTCTCTCTGGATTGGTTTTAATACCTTTTTTAGATACTATAAATCCCAAAAATTCGACTTCTGTTTTAAGAAAGTCACATTTGTCTAGCTGAACCTTTAGGTTCGCATTTTCCAAGGTTTCGAATATGGTTTGAAGTCTCCTTAAATGTGTTTCCTCATCCTCAGCAAAGATGATTCTATCATCAATGTAGACAAAACAGATCTTGCCTATATGTTCCCGTAAAACATCACCCAGGGCTCTTTGAAATATTGATGGAGCATGTTTCAGCCCAAAGGGTAGTCTTGTGAACTCATATTTGCCATTGTTAACGAAGAACGCGGTTTTTTCATATCGCTTTCCTTTAAAGGAATTTGATGAAACCCGCTTTTTAGATTAATTACAGAAAACCATTTGCTTTTTGATTACTGCCGTTAAATGTCATTTATATTTGGTATTGGGTATTTATCGGGTATAGTAGCGTCATTTAGTTTTCGATAGTCATTAACCAAACGATATTTTTTCTTTCTTTCTTTTTGTATGCTGACCGAGATGGTCGAATTATGCCGTTGTCTAATAAGTCTTTAATCTGTGTCTCCACCTTTTAGATTCATTGGATACGGATAGTATCTGGAATATATTGCGTTTTCGTCTTTAGTTTGTATTTCAGCAACAACCGATGTCGTAAATGTTAATTTTTCATTGGGATCGCAAAAAATAATTTCATATTTCCCTACTATGAGATTAAGCTGAGTTTTTTGGTTTTGTGTCATGTGACTATTACGGAGATTGAGAAATTTGCTATTTTATCCTAATTCTTTGGTTTTTTTCTATTAACATATAGTCTTCAGCGGTGTATATTACTGCAGATAATTGTCTCAAACCACTTTCATTTTCTAGTATCCCGTGAAGGGATTCTAATAAAGGTAGAAGAAAAACTTTAATTTGTTTTTGTGTTAAACAGTTGTATAAATGTATGGTGTGTTATTTCAGTAGTTGCACCGATTGACTTTGCAAAGAAACTTTTTTCATTCTGGATTGGGTTTTTAACCAAAGATGGATGAACATAACTCTTTGTACATCCAGTATCGATAAGAAATTTTAAAATTTTACCCGTACTTGTCCAACACTCGAAATGGGTAAAGACGGGTTTTTTTAATCTAAAAATGAGCTCTTCTACGACTTCTTCCTTTTCAATATTACCGTGAGCATTATCATATTGGTAATTTAGATACTCGTCAAATTCAACCAGGTCCTCTTGAGCTTCGTAACTTTCAATCTGTTCCTGATATTCCTGTCTATACGAAAGTTTCTTTGAATTTTGTTTGGCTGTTGTGCGTTATAAGTTGGGTTAGGTCTTTTTCCAAAAAATTATTCATGCAGTTGATCATGGATTGATCAATATCCATCGGCTCGGGCCGAGGTTGGGGCTACGGTGTCATTGGTCTTAGGGGTTGGAAGTGTGGTATATTTGCAGGTATGTATTGCTGCTGAATTGTATTATATGAGAGTTGCTGTTCGGGTGGTAATTGTCGTTGAGATATTGATTATAAGAATAATGTTGTTGCTGAGGTTGTATGCGACTAGGTGAGGAATTATTTGGCATAAATCTACGTGGTGGAATTTCTGGTGCTGACTTTGTTTTATTCGAATTTTGGTGGGAATTTGCATAAACTGTTCTGAATTGCTGATTCTGTAATTTTAAGCACAATTGCAGTGCCTGCGGTAAATCGGTAGGCTCTCTTATTGCTAAAGCTAGATTTACACAATTTAAATTTTCTTCAAAATTGCTCTTCAAAATGCTTCAAACTCGTGTAAACAGTAAAATTGCTTCTTATTTAATAACTATTAATAACTATTAAATAAGTAAATTTTAAAGAAATTTTGCTATTTACTTGGTTTGAAGCATTTTGAAGAGCAATTTTGAAGAAAATTTCAATCGTGTAAATCTAGCTTAAGAGTTTAGCTAAGTCACCTTGAAGACCGCGTATAAATGTGTCTAACGCTTTGTCCCTATACGTCTGGCTCAATAACTCCCTGAACTCATAACCAATTTCCAAGCAAGATAGCTTGTTCATTATGAGTGATAAATGGGAGTAGACTTCTTGATAAAAGTCTTGAATTTTATTATTTCCCTGGATCAACAAAGTCATCTGATATTCTAACGTTGTCAAATCTCGCTTGTCTGCGTAATGCAGAGTCAAGCATCTAGAAATACACTGCCAGTTGAGAGGTGTATTGTAGGCTTCTAAAGCAGCGTCCGCACTTCCTACTATCTTCTATCTTTGGTGTCCCTTTAGAAAGTTCCTACAACTTCAATACGCGCTCGACGCTTTTTTCCAGGAACTGTATTCTGAAGGGTTCCCAGAAAATTCGCGTAGGCACGTGATAGCATCTGGAACTTTGTCTAATTCCGCCAAGTCATTTATAAATCTATCTTCTATAACCTGATCACTACCAGAAATCTCGGAATTTGGGTTTAAAATTCGTCTAATTGTCTGTTCGCAGAGTTGAGTGATAGTATTGATATTTACAGCATTGGTGTTGGATGAATTTTGGATTGGATGTGGGATAGGTGGGATATTTAGGATGGTTGGTCTTATCAAGTTATTATCATTAGCCATGCTTCTTTTTAATTTATGATATCTTGTTTTTCTGTTATTACTTTGTTTTTTATTAAAAAAAAATATATATATCCTTATTTTTTCTTTTCCTATTATTATATTAAAATTTTCTTTATTATTTATTATTTAGAGTTTCCATTGGAGGGTCTCGTAGGAATCGCAATAGAATTTATTTAATTTGTTTAAAGATTCACTTATGTGTGTGTGTTGATATCTTAATCTAACTTACAATATTGCAGCTACCAGCATGATACGTCGAAAGTCCGACATTTTTCTTTTCCTTTAGTGTATTTGGGCGTCAGCAACTTTACTTGTTCGTCCTCTGATAACCTGTTGATTATTCTATCTGGTGCTGTTGATGTCTTGTGGGATCGTATGTTTTAGTGTCCTCAACTGATTAAAGTACTGGGTATCCTGTGGGATGTTCTTGTAGCTAGTTGAGTTCACTATGCAGCTAATTGATGTGCTGGAGTTTTCCGTTGGGGTGTCCGTGCAGCTAATTGAGGTGCTTGACTTTTTCGTTGGGCGCCAGTTAACATTTTATTAATTAAAAACACATAATGTGGATTTTTTATTTATTATTACTTCCTTTCTTTTCACTTCAACCACAAAAACTAGAATGACCATATCTCAAAATGTTTTTTAATGTTAATATCTTGGTTCTAGTAAACAATTTTTTAAGCCAACGGTTTCTTATTGCAAAATTGATTAGACCATAAGTTTTTATTGCAAAATTAATTTAGTAAGCATTTTATTTAGACCAACAGTTTTTTATTAAATATTTAATTTGTATTGATGACGCTTCACTTTTATTAGTTTGAATAACCCAGTAAATATTTTTATGGTTAATATACACCCTACAGAGGGTACAATAAAAAGTAATAAATTTGTGTTGGCTTAAATATTGCTTATATGGTTGTTGTTGTTGTCTTCGCCAACACTAAATGTTACCTGTTACCACGTCCGTCTTATTGTTCTTAAGCGTTGCTTTCTGTAGTGGTATTTTTTAACTTCCTGGCCATCATTCTGTTGTTTATTTTGTCCTCATTGCATTGTTGGATTTTTATGTTGCTGTTACTGTTGTTGGTATTATACAATTATTCATTTAGTATAATTGCTGCTGTTGACTTTTATGCTAAAGTTTAAAGGAAATAAAAACAATTATTTTATCTTTTTTTTTAACTTTATTTATTACTATTTCTTGTTTTAAAATTAAAGCTAAACTTATCTAAACGGATTGACACTCACAAGTAGACTCCAACATTGTCTACTTTTCCACCGTTGTTTTATATTAATTCTTATGTTTATCTTGGATATTTGGTCAGTTGCCTTGGTATTTTAAAACAATCAAAGAATTGGCGTGTGTCGGAAATGCAACTAAAGCTATGTGTCCACGATCGTCAGATATTACAACGTTGTCCGAAAAATGTTCCGAAAATGTCTAACAACCGTGTAAACTTAAAATTTTTGTCTTCCAACGTTGTAAGAAAAAACATTTTCAATACATTGGAAGACAAAAATATTGTCAGACATCTAATAATCGTGTAAACACACAATTTTGTCATTGTCATTGTTTTAAGACAATTGTCAAACACTTTTCATTGTCATATGTGCAAAGTTTAGGCATCTGCCACTAGCAGCATTGTCATAGAAATTATTTCTAAATGCAATTCTGTATATACAGAAATAAACAAACAAGCAATGATAAAATTTTTGAAAAAAGTAGTAGAAAATTAAAGAATTAAATTAAAGTGTGTATTAGGACATAAGCAGATAAAATGGTTTCTAATGCCGTTTTTGTTCCATGACAATATTTAAAATTTTTAAACACACACACAGAGCTGCAAAACGAATTTGACAATGCCACACAACAATCTGACAACCGTGTGAACTGACAATTTCGGTTGACAGATAAATTCATTATGTGACAATTGTGTGCAAATGAAATTTTTAGTTTTCTTACAGTCGTCTAAACTGACAATTTACATTTTGCTAAAAAATTTTCAATGTCAGTACATTGCTAGATATGACAACGTTGTAATATCTGACGATCGTGGACACATAGCTTAAGTAAGTTTAAAACAATTCTAAAAATGCAAGCTTAATAAATTTATTATTTGTGAAACAATTCCGAAGAATTGTATTAAAATTTATTGACACGTTCCAGAAGTGTAGCAGACTAAGTAGGTTCATATTATGTTAATTTTATATTACATAAAGGGGTTTTGATATAACACTGTTGCTGGTAGCTTTTGTTGCTGGTTTTTCGTGTTGTTAATAAAAGTTCTTTCTTTCATAAATTCTTAATTCTTAATTCTTAATTTCATAAATTTTTAACTTCTTCAAATGATAATTGTTTTTATTTTTTTACAATACCTACTATTTTTATCACAACTGTCAGACAGGCTTATTTTGTATTTAATTTAATTTTTGTTTACGAATAAATTCAGCTGAGTTTATAATAAATTGAATAAATTTATTTTGTTTTTTTTTAACCCTTTTTTTTTTTTGTTGGTTTGTTCATTTCCAATGTAGCTGTTGTATGTAACAATAAATTAAATGTCCACTTTATTCATTCAGATGTGTTTATTAATTTTATTTTATATTTTTCTACTGGCAGGATCGCCATTTAATATTAAAGAATGATTTAGTTTTTTATTACTGTATGTATATTGATTCATTAAATTATTCTAATTAAAAACGAACTTACAATTTATGTTTACTTAAAGTATGTGTGTGGAAATATGCTGAGACAGCATAAAACATGCCGTCTGCATATATGCAGTGTGGACATAATCAACAAGAATGTGTTGATATTAAGTTACATACAAAAGGTATGGTAACTTCGACTTGTCAAACACACTACACTGCTTTTGATCAGTTTTATCTATTTATAGTTATTAAAACTTAATATTTAAGAGGAATTCATCGTCCTCTTCCATAAAGTTTTTGTAGATATCATTCTCTTCTTTTCTTGGTATTTCCGCTGTGCTTTTTTCAGCTGGTATTTGCTGTCCACCCTCTGGTATGTATGATTTTGCTTTGTAAAAAGCAAAATTATGTTTGGCAAGTAAATGTCGCCTTTTGTTAGCTTTGTTGGAAAAGGTAACGTAGGCGCAGAACTCGCATTTTAGGGAATTCATTTTTAAATAAAATTTGTCTGAACAAATATTTATTACAACACCTTAAACTTTTAATACTAAAAAAAAGTTTCTTTGAAAAGTGCAATTTTAACTTACATTTAACTTACAAACAATGGCAATGACAAAATTGTGTGTTTACACGATTGTTAGATCTCTGACAATATTTTTGTCTTCCAATGTATTGAAAATGCTTTTTCTTACAACGTTGGAAGACAAAAATTTTAAGTTTACACGGTTGTTGATAATATGCAATTTCATAAGGATATAAGGACCTTCGTTATTTTGCTTAATTAATTAAATTTATATTTCATAAGTTTTTACTTATACAAAAATATTTCGCGTGCCTAAATTATTATGAAACTTAAAACACCAAAACACCAAAATACTAAAAATATATTTGTTTGTGGAAGCGGTTAGTAGTTGGAAGTTCAAACACATAAATTTGAACTATTACTGAGATCCCTATATTAATTCTTACAGGCACTTGAAACCTGAAGAATATTGTTCCGTAGGAAAAGAAAACACTAGTGTTCAACTACCACAACCAAATTGCCTGTCTTTATTTAATTCTGCTTTTTTTATATAAATTAATAACTAGGTCATAAATATAAATTGGCTTAAATACTAACTTAGCATAATTAGTTTATTGAACTGTATTGTGTGTAAAATATTGTTGACTTAGCAACATACATTGTCAGCAAATATGAATTGTGATATAAAAAAAATTTAAATTAAGTAATTAACAAATGTGTATTGTGTGTGAATCATGTCAAGTATGCATTATTTCTTTATTAAAAAAAAGTTCCTTAACCACAAAGAAAAAAATATTTTATTTAATTTTGTTGTCTATGGTCATCGGCAATATCAGAAAACAGTTGAAAACTATATTAATAAAAACATAAATGTAAAGTAAAATCTTATATTGTTAAATCAACTGTTAAACAAATTAAACAAAATGGATTTGTATAAAAAAAAAGGAAACAAACCCCAAAAAGTTTCCAATAACTCCTTTTTGGATTTTGTTTCCTTTTTTAGGTAGGAGGTACTCATCCTACCACCCCTTGATATGTCACTATTTCTATCATTATATTGTAGTTGGAATAAAAGATGTGAGGTTCTTTTTACATTCTAGTTGCAACCAAATTGTCGCACTCTAGCTTTATTGACAGTTGAAGTAAAAATCAAGTCTCTTACTTATGAGAATTTACTAGACTACTAATTCTTAAACTATTGCATGGGAATATTTTGGGTAATTTGATTTGACTTAAAGCAAACCAGACATTCCCATTGCATATGGTTGTAGCTAAACGTGTGCATCCACTTCAAGTGCCCTAAACGTTCGACACTTGCAATAGTGTCACTTTACACCATGCCGTCAATGGGCACTCAGTTGTATTTACTTATTTTATTCAAGTGTAATTTGTTTTGTTTAAGTGTAACAGAACACTTGTTTTTGTCAGACACTTGAAATGGTGCAATCATGCTACAATATGATGGCAATGATCAATTACTTCTGGATGTTTTACTTCAAGTTGGAAAGGAAATCGGGAAAAAATAAAACACCACCATTTATTAATTTCATTAATATTATTGTTTTTTATTTTGTACACTCACAATATTATTACAGTAACGGAATGTAGTTTATTCAGGAAGTATTCCGTGCAGTTGTTTTTAACTAACTAAACTTTTAAAATTCTAAGAAAATTTACTGAATCTAACATTTATTCAAAAATCTAAGTGCACATTAATACGGATTTTCAGTTGCATTTGAAATTGACAGTTGTTTACGTTAAAGTATTTGGAATGTAAAATTAAATGAAACTGCAATTTAAAATAACTGAAAATTTACTTAAAAACCGATCTACTTATTTTTCATTTCATTTTAACAAAAAGTTCATTTAATTTTAAATGTTATAATTCTCAAATAGTCAATAAGAATTTTAATATAAGATATATATATATGTATATATATATATGAAGATATTATACAGAAGCTATGACTATGTATAGACCGACCCTTAGAAAATTATTTCAAGTTATTTCAGTTATTTTATTTTAGTTATTAACTAAAATACATAAAATTTTATTTTAGTTAATAACTAAAATACATAAAACAACTGAAAATTCTGTTGATTTTACGGAATTCAGAGTTGAATTTTTGACATTTAAAATTAAATTATCTTTTCGTTAAAATTAAATGAATAATAAGTAGAGACCGGTTTTTAACTGAATATTCATTTATTTTATATTACAATTTCAGTTAATTTTACGTACAGAATTTTTTGAGTGTAACTATTAAAAATAGTCTTAAATTAAAATAAAGGAAAACATCCTAATTTATTTGTTTTATTTTGTTTTTTAAAACTACTGGAAAATATCCTTAAATAAATTCACAACTAATATATCATTTTGAGACAAATTAAAATAATTGAAAAAAGTTAAAATTTGTTTGAAACTTATTTTTTTGCATCTTAATTAAATAAAAATACAGCAATAGACTCTACATAAAATTGAAGATTCGCTTTGGATTCGTATTTTATAACTTATGAAAGTTTTGGAATTTCTATTTAAAAACGAAATGAAAGGTTTAATTGGCGGTTGGCCAGCAGAGCAAAAGAAGTCAACTGGTTTATTTTTAGGGAAGTAAAAAGCAACCCATTGCTGTCCAAGTTTATAAGAGGGATCAGTATTGGCTTGATAACTGCTTTTGTTGGTAATCTATTTATTTTGGGTTATAATATTTAAATTCAAAGTGTCTACAATTTTTGTTGAATTCATAGCGTTTGAATAATACTCCGAGATTTATACATTTCTATTATACTTTCAAGTTCGCAATATATTAAACAGATAATTGCTTCAGAAATTTCTTTTTCAAAATGTCCTTCAATGCGAATTGTTTCTTGGTTGATTAAATTGCCACAATTTGAATTGTTATTATGATCTGGCGTTAAATCAAAAGATAACAAAAACTATGCGCTTTTGTTATTTGCTGACCCTTATCAAAATGATGAGTTCCAGTTCCATTAAATAGTGTTTGATAACCACGAAAGCTTATTTTCCACCATTATTATATTTAAATTTAATAACAACCCAGTTAAATCTTTGTAAGTTAAAATGTTAAAAGTTAAATGGATTTTCTTTTTATCATCTAACAAAGAATAGAAACCATATAAAAAATTAAAAAATTTGGTAATTGCCCAAAGAACAACATTATCCAGAGAGAATGAGTGATTTGCAGAAACTATAATGAATGTTTTCATTTAAGTGGGTAAATTGCATTTTTTTGTTTGTAATACGAGTAGATTATGATGAGCCTTTAAAATAATTTTATTATTATATTTAAATTATTAAATTAGCTTCGTGTATTTTTATTTCAGATTCATTTTTATTAACTTGTAAAATATAGAGGTCTGGCTTCTCTAAATTTAATGTCACTTTAATTTTCCACAAAGCTCTACTTTTTTCCATTTTTGAATAATTTTTTTCTTTTGCCTAATCCAGGGTTATCTTATTCAATTAATGAATTGATTTTATTCGCATCAGTAGCCCAGCAGTAACTGTTCTATAAAGAAGGTTGCAAAAATTATGGGCTTTATCGGTCAAGTGACACTAGTCGCGAACTTTATCATCTCCCAAGCTTTTCTCACATATATGACATTTTGTTAAGAGATCATGTAGAATTTGCTCGTCAATTTTTAGCTAAATAATTTTCGAAAATTCCTTTTATATATTTAAATAAATTATCATTTTTTTAATCGTAGGCTCGTTTGGCTCGTTAAACTTTGGAATGGTTTATTTTCGGGGTGTTACACCAAGATGACGATTTTGTTGTGGTGTCAAGATGATGGGAATTGTAATAAACACGTATTGTCCCTGACTTCTGAATGTAATTTATTAAGAACTTAACATATTCGGAACCTTTAAATTTATTTACAAACTAAAAAAAAAAAAAACTTAAAATTAAATAATAAACACAAACAGAAAAGTAACAAATTAAAGTAGCATGTGTCTGAAATCGTTCATTCTTTGCTGCACAAATTTTTTTTCTCACCGTTGGTCAATGCAAAAGATATTGAGTTTCATACTGTCTTACTGTTAATTTGAATAGGCACGTGTAAATGTAGTATTTGATCTATTTAGTTTATACCAACCAATTATGCTGACATATTATTTCGATGTCGAACGATAACGTTCGCTTAGATAAGACTTAAGACACAAACTTTTTATCGTATCTATTTTTTACTCAATCAAGTTTGTTTATTCCACAATCAAGTTTGTGTCTTAAATCTCATCTAAGCGAACGTTATCGTTCGACATCGTGGGCCAGGGGGTTAAAGTAAAGTAGCCAACGACTGACTACTACATTAAGAGCTGACACTGCACCGCGTGTGTGGATCAACTTACATGAAAAATATCACGTCCGCTGCAGCAGACGCAAGCTAAGCACAATTATAGTGGGAACAAAACAATAAACAGACTCGCCACAATACGAGTGCAGTTTAGGAATTAGTCTAGATCGCGTTAACTTATATGTGGAGTCTGCAGAGACAAAGATGGATATGAAATTGGATTATGTCCAGAATCTTGTTTTAAAATGTGTGTGTGTGTGTATGAACATTTATATTAAAATCAGACTCATGTCACTTATACATAAGTGGCTTTGATGAATTTCACAAATATGTGACACATAGTTTCTAATAGGAAAACTATTTGAAAAACTTGCGTCACATATATGTGACATACATATATTTTTTTGTTCTTGAGTTTATATAGAAAACGTAAAAAATTGTTGAGTGGCGAACGTGTTAAATCGCAAAATGTTTTTTCAATACACTTACTGCAGTATTTATAAAAAATAAAGTAGGCTTGAAGTGTGCTTTAAGACAAAATTTTCATACACAATTTTCTTAAAGTACACTTGAAGTCTACTTTAATTTTTTATAAATACGGCAGTTATTATCTAATGGGATCAAGATTTTTTCTAAACTGTCTTTTACATTTGTATCATAAATTCCATCAGCGCTATCCGCTAATATTACCGATGGATTGATTAAAATATCTGGCAAAGATTCAATTTGTATCCTGTTTAACGTGTTGGAGGAAAATTTAGGTATGAATAGGGTGAGGCTTATGTTATTATGTTGCGATAGTACTGCCACTTTTGTATTTGTATAGCTGTCAAAATCGCCCATAAAACTTAGTTCCGTTTGTGTTAAAATGTCCGTGGTAATAACACCTAGTTTGCAAGAAAATACAATTTGTTCTATGTCGTTAATATGGTTTGTTAGAAGTGTTATGTCATTGTTTAGACTGTATGTCTGTTCGATAAATTGGACTTTGTCTTCCAATGTTTTGATCCTATTTATAGTGTCACTTTTAAATACATTAATATAAGTTAAAGATTTTAAACGGATTTTATTACAAACAAATTTATGAGTGTGTAACCCTGCACATGAATTAAAATACTGGTAAATTTTTATGTTTTCAAATAACAACTTTATTAAGATTTCGATCAACAATTTGAATTAGAACACTTGAAAACTTTATTAGGATTTTGATTAATAATTTATTGACTAAACAGTATCGAACCGTTACCAAGACTAATTTTAGTTTTTACAATTAATTAACATTTGTGACATTTGTTTAATTTCTGATTGGTCAGAATAACCAAAATTTGGTTACATTAAATTGCAAAATAATCAAATTGAATAAAAGATAAATACAAGTTCAATAACCTAAAGTTGCATTAATTTAACTAAAACTGCACACGCAGCATTTCTTTTAATGCTCGGCAGCACTGGCAGTGGAGTCAACTCCTCCCTCCACAAAAATCTGCGTCCCACAGATCAAATTTGTTGGTTGGGTGATGGCCTCGGTTAACCGTGGAGTTTTGACTGTTGGCAAATTCAGGCTTCTCGTCGTTTTGTACCACAGAACCCCTAAACAGATGCCCAATGTGACCATAATGCCAGCATAGCTGATTAATGACAAATTCATGTTCGTTCCGAGATATTGTAGGCTATTTATATTGTTAAGGCTGACGTTGTGAACCTGTGAACCAAAAAAGGCAGTGGTTGTACCATAACAGTAGACGGGCTGGAAAATGTCTCGTTGCCGATTCGTTAAAGAGTTTTACTAGGCAGGTACCATTTAGCGTTTCTTTTTGTGCTGGGCCTTTTATCAAACCAACGAAGTTTGTCAAGAAAATAGTATCAGTAGTAATTATTTCAACAATTTGCCTTTGCGTCATTCGGTATTGACAGCTAGCGTTCCCAACTTTAAGTATACGCGGTATGCCGGTTTCTTCAGCCAGTTGGTTCAGAGAAGATTTTAGGCAAATTGTTGCCCGATTTATGGTTAGACATTGACTTTTGACGTCATACGTTTCATTTTGATTTATCAGTTCAATTTGTTTTCCCTGTCAAACGTTGCTCTGGCGAAGAGTCTGTGATAGGAATTTGTTTTCAGTTTCGGAATGGATCAAATGTATAACCATAGAGACCCGTTGGTATATATGGACGGATTGGTAACGTTGCCATTTCAGTAACTATGTTCTCTACTTCTGTTTTATCCAATAAGTTTGTGTTGATGGTTCCACTTTTGGCAAGTTCACATGCTCTCACTATTTCATTTATGGTATCTTTCAGGATAAGGACTTCTTTAACAGTATCTTGTCCGATTCGTTCGTCCAGTTTGCCATTGCCAATTTCGTTCATTCGGTCGATGAGTTTGTTGGTTTTTCGTATGATGTCATCTGTAGTATTTAGAAGTTGTGCATTTATTTTGTATTGCTCATTATTATTATGAATTGTTGCGTTTTGGCTTTTTAAAACGGCGTTCCAGTCAGCAGCATCTGGGCTACCCGCTACCCATTTCCAGGCAGATCCGATACAATCGATTGCTCTTCTATTTCTGTGTTGTACACTACCTAGCGCTGTTAGTCTGCCATGCACCTGGCTCAGGTGATAATCGATAGTCTCTTTAGTTTTACCAGGTGGTATAAATTTCTTGACCAGCGTCGTGATATTATCAGCAATCCGTGACTACTCGTCAAGGTTCACAACATGAATCAGTTTAAAATTACCGTCGATAGTCCAGGCGTTTCCTGCTCGTATGGTCACTATTGGGGCTTTGTACTGGTACATTTGCGCTGCCTGCGGTATGTTTATGCCGGTGTGTGCAAGAATAAGAGTAAATATTACCAAAATCATATTTCCTCTAAAATATATTCATTTCAGACCGTGATGCATCGATTGTGCGGTTGGGTTTTGGTTGCAATATTTTTGCTTTTGTTGACAAAATTTGAAATAGACATTCATCGGCATTCATCGATTGTGCTGATTGTTTTTTATACTTGCTTCTCACATTTCTCACATGAAGTGCACATATAGATATTAACTAAAAAAATGATAAATTTTGATATTTCAAACTAATTGAAATCGTTTCATTTCATAAAAATGTGTTTTATTTAAAAATATTAATAAAAATCGACCGAGATGCATCAATTGTGCGTGTCCTGAAAATCCTTGAAGGATATAAAAATGATAAAACCTAATCATTGATTATATTTTCATACGCTGTAGTGATCACATATTCCAAAAATTATAAAAAAAATCCTGGTAGTTTTGCGTCAGGTCTGAAAGGGAATAGAAGTGCATGCATCCTCATGATATGCTACTTATTTCTATATCCTTTAATTATTCACCCCGTGAATAAAAGTTCCACATGAAATTTGTTCCCTTTTCACATGTTCCCTATTAAAATTCAATGTTAAAAAAATAAAAGGGAAACATTTTTATGTGGAATTTTTATTCACGATAGGGGTGATTGTGATTTCTCATATTTCTTTACTTATCTATAATTCTACATCGGCCGGTTTATGAATAGTTACTTGGTTCACTCAGATCCCTGAGATGATGACCTCATGCCGTGCCGCCATTGCGTCTGTAAGCCTTGATGCAACTTGTCAATCAGGACATCAGGGCATCGTCCAAAGACTGTCCAGGCCTAAGCAGATATTCTTTATATTGTGTTATATGTATATTATGGGGAAGGAGGGACAAAAAATATCGATGTTTTTAAAACACTCGATGCATTGTGTCGAAACATCGATATAATCCGATGTTTTTTTGCTCCTAAACAATCGGAAAACATCGATGTTTTTTTTCGATGCATCGAAATGACAAATTGTATACAGAACGTGTACATTGGTATATAACCGTGTATACATATCTAACATTTTAGACCCCCGATTCAAAAAAATGCACTTTAATGATGCAATAGCCGTTGCCAATGCTGTAGCAAAGATCAAGGAATTTATGAAAAATACTCTTTTGCAAAATGAAGATATTGAATCTGATTCTGAAAAATCCGATAAAAGTGAGGATATTAATTCATTATGGACTAGCCATTATAAACTGGTTCATAGAAATTGGAAAAGCACCAAGACTGAAGATATATTGCCTGATGAACTTTTATTTTAGTTGAGGACTCCTGTTGGAAGACTGAACGAAAATCCGTTGGATATTTGGAAAGATTATAAATCACAGTTTCCAAAGCTTTACAAGATCGCTTTTAAATACCTTACAATGGTGGGAACATCGGACTCAATAAAGAAACAGATTGAGTGGTGAAAGGCTTGTGTTCAATCGGAGGCTCATTTGCCTTGTTGAACTAGGAATGTTGTGTTATCGAGGATAACAGTGGTTATTATGGTCTTCGTCAAGGTGGTACACCAAGATGAGGGTAATTAAAACAACGATGTGTTTGGTATGACGTCTTAATGAAAAAATGTGTTCTTTATTAAAATCTTAACCTATTTATACTTATTTTTACATAATAACAAAAAAACTTATAATAAAGTCCAATAAACAAAAGAAATAATCAACGTCAGAAATCGTTAATTTTTGCTGATCAAATTTTATTTCTCACCATGGTCAATGCAAAACATATTGAGTTTCATACTGTCTGGCTGGTAATTTGAATAGGCACGTGTAAATATTGTTTATTTAGTTTGTGCCATCAATTAAGCTGACGCATGAATTCTCACGCTTTGCTTGACCATAGTGGAAAATAAAACAGGAAATTGGAAATTAATAAATAAAGTAATCCCAAAGAATTTGATTGTTAAAATAAACAACAATAAATTTAATTCTATTAGAGATTAATTTTATTTTGTTTCCAAAATAAAATAATCATAAGAATTAACAGCTTGGTAAACTTTTATTTCTAAACAGTATTGCAAAAAAGTATTGGGAGATGTAAAATAAATTTAAGATTTTCCGAAAATATAATAATAATAAAAATTAAAAAAAAAAAAAAACAATCGATGTATAAGAAACATCGATGTTTTTTATGAAATATCGATGCAACATCGATATATGTATGTTTGTGATGCATTCTTTTTTTAACCAACTGTGCGATATGTTACTATTGAATCGTTTGAGAACTAATATGCCTGGAATTATTTCAACTATTTCCTGTTTATTAAATGTTTGCATTTTGCAGTTAGCTTCTTTAAAATTTAATATATTACTTAAGCAATTGTCGTTGATTTTTATGAGATTTCTTTTTAAGTTTTCCTTAATGTACGTGCTATAAATATTGTTTTCTGAATCTATGAGAACATTGGAATGATTAAGCTGTATGGATTTATTATTCTTGTCAGGTATGGGTACGAATGTCACCATGGATAGTGGGTCTTGTGAAAATTGTGGTATAGAGAGAATGATGATGATGTTACCGTCATGAAGTGCAATGGATACTTTGATGTTGGTATAACTGTCAAAGTCTGAGATTAGGTTAAGTTCGGTTTGAGTGAGAATATCTGTAAGAATAATTCCCAGTTTTCCGGAGAAAATAATTTGTCCGATATCATCTACATGTTGGCGTAAGAGTGAGATGTCGTTGTTAATCTGGTATATGTGTTCTATAAATGTTATCTCGTCTTCGATAGTTGAAATTTTATTTCCTATAATATTTAGTAGAGCCCGTTTTCTTCGAAAATGTGGGTTAAGATTTTCTATTTTTGCCCTCAATAGCATGAAGTTCTTGTTTACCGTATCAATTAACCTTTTTGATTCGGTGCTTGATGTCTTAAGGATGCCCATGTTGGTCTTGATTATTTCTAAAGTTTGTTCGTATTTTGTTGTGTTTATTATGTGTAGTATTTTGATGTAGTGTCCGACGATTTTGATCTCTTTTGTTTTGATTGGTATATAGCCGTTATTGTATGATAGGTCTTGTACGTCGATGGTTTGGGCCCTGATGGTTAGGACAATTGTTGTCATCGTTATGATCCATTTTATCATTTTCTGATGCTGGTATATCGCTGTCTGCTTGGCTCTGTGTTTCTACTGCTGAGAGTTTAAAGTTGATCAGGATGTGTTTACAGGTGTATATATTTGCTTCTATCGGGTCACTTTGGGATGTAACTTTGTTTTTCGGCTTTTGTTAGGGATATATTATTGATAAGGGTAAATCTTTTTATCCTCTTCTTCACCTTATTTTTTTCGTTTTTCAAATTTCGAATGTCACTTTCATACTTTTTTTTTTTTAAGGATTCGTTGTTCACAAAACTATTTTCTCGTGTTAAGAAGTTTCTATTTCTTTGATCTTCCAAAGGATAGTCACTTTATTTTCACTTCACAAAATTTTGTATTTTTAAGGATTCAAAAAAAAAAATTTCGTCCTATGATCTTTCAAAGGATTGTTTTTCACTACCGTGTTAATTCATTAAGATGAACAAGTTTCTATTTCTTTGATCTTCCAAAGGATAGTCACTTTATTTTCACTTCACAAAATTTCGTCCTATGATCTTTCAAAGGATTTTTTTTCACTACCGTGTTAATTCATTAAGATGAACAAGTTTCTATTTCTTTGATATTCCAAAGGATAGTCATTTCACGGAATCCTACCGACTGCGCCACTTTTTTCACCGAAGTGAAGAACAACGAAAAATAAAACAACTGGGTTTAAGGTTTAATCAATAATGCCGCTTAATCTTTATTTTCTACTTTCTTAAATACTATTATTTTGCTTTCCGTTACATTTTGGAAATACAAATTAAAAAATAAATGTTTGCATAAAAATTCTTAAGAAATTTGTCTGGTGCATTTTGCACTTGAACAAAGTATAACAATTCTTTGGAAAAAATGTATAATGTTGTTAATGTTGCATTTTCGTTAGCGGAAATGCACCTGAAAATACAATCAATAAAGTTATTAAAATTCTTTGGAATTAATGTACTTGGACAATACAAATAATAAGGTTATTAAACTTATTTGGAATTAATGTTGCATTTTGTTAACTGTTGCATTTTCGCTAGCGGAAATGTATTTGGACAAACAATTCTTGGGAAAATATAATTAATAAATATATTTTAAAATTCTTTGGAATAAAGTAAAAAGAAATAATTGGTAAAATGCTTAATAAGTTAAAATAGCGTGTGTATATGTATATGACGTTAAGGGAATAGTGGGAGACACTATAACAATGCATCGCATCGAAAAAAACATCGATGTTTTTTTTTTTTGCAGTGTCCATCCCTAATATTGTGTTAAGAAATCTTGTGAAAGGGGGTGAAAGTTTTCGTTTTATGAATTTTGAATCAAATTTTTTATGTGAAGTTTGTGGATCCTTTCACCACTAATCGTTTGTACTGTTGTAATAAGTCAAATATCTTTTTGTTGTGTGTTTTTCAAGTTTGCTTATAAGGCGAGCACGCCGATTTACATTTATGGCTAAAAAGCCGAGGTGATGAGAATGCTTCGAAAAATAAAAATCAGCATCTAGCTGAGTTCAAGTCTACTTTTGTTTTCTAATTTCTCTTGCTTATATAAGTTAAAGTTTTCCTTATTAGAAAAACTAAAAAAATATTTTTTTACACACGGTCAGCTTGACCGCACTTTATTGAATGATCAACTCAAACAATTTTACAATTTATTTCAATTTACACTAAACTAAATGACCTAATTTTGATGTTATAATTCAGCAATAATTGCATTATTGCATTTATGTATTGAGAAATACTTAAAATACAATAAAATACGCTGATTGAACTAAAATATTATTGTGACCTAATTGCCGAAAATTTACTTATCATTAATTTATTGCTTAAGAGTTCGTTAATTTTATATGAGTTAACTTATAGTTATTAATTACAAACTATTTTCACACATGTTTTCCATATTCTTTCTACATGTTCCGTATGGGTGTTCTCGATACTCTGGAATGTTATTTGCAGTTTTAATTGCATTTTTATTTGTCAACCCAACTCATATTTCTTGTAACCTAAATCCATCATGTGTTTTGATTGTGTTCATGAGTTTGAGTCATATTTCATGGCATGACGTGTATAAGTTAAATAAAACTGGATGTGTTCTTGTTTCAGGTTTATTAACAAATGTGTCAATTCTTTATTAATTGTTTGTTTTTATAAGTTTTGTGATTTAAAAATAACTGATACAAAAAACAGAAAAGAATTAAAATTAAAAAGAATTTTAACCATTTCGGCTTTTGTGCGCGAATTCCCGTCATTCCCTCTTGTCTAATTAAACTAATGATGGGAATTCGCGTCATTCACTTGTCTTTAATTAAACTAATGACGGGAATTCCCGCTGATATTCAAACAAGTTTTTAACTGTTACAGCTGATTTGTGTTACTCTTTGTACACAGTGAGAGTTGTTATTATGGTAAAATACTTGCTCTAACAAACAAAACTCATTTCAACGTATTTTCATTGGGAATTCCCGTCATTTGATCCACAGTAAAAATTCATGAAAAACTATGTGATGCTCTTGGTAGTCACAGCTAAATTCAAGTGCGGCCGAAAAATTGCAATGAAATTGATTTGCAAGCAAAAAAATGAATATTTCAACAACATTAGCGTAGGGTGTCAGTATTTTCTGAGTTCTGTGAAATCCGTCTATAAGAAATGTAATATGAGGTATCATACTTCAAGTTGCAGCAATGTGAGAATATGAGAAATGCAAATATTGCGAAATGGTTGAAAGAGCTAAAGTAATATTTTCTGCATTCCACGAATTATGTGGTAGCTTGTGTGAAAATATTATTTCAACATTTTTGGAAGTTAACTTATAAATTACAATGCATTACACTGTTACGCTATTGTCTTTAGCTACTATTTTTTTCCTATAAACTGGTTTACTTTTGGCTTTTATATTTTTTATTTTAACGAAAATTACGTCGGCTTTTTTATACTTCTTGGGCAATGAACGCTTTTTATTCATGCGGTTGTTCCTTTCTTTGGCATTGCTTTTGATAAGTTTTCTGCGATCTTTATTTATTTTAGAAGTAAAGAAGTCCCCGTTCTGTTAAAAAATACGTCACTTGGTCTTTTGCCGGTAACGGACTATATAGTACTATTGTATCTATCTACCGCAACGTACATTAATTCTCTGACGCTAAGTTCGGAATTTTCTATCTTCAAACATTTATAAATTTCTATAAGTGTCGAGTGGAGGCGTTCTACCTGTCCATTTTCTTTTCTGCGTTGCGATGGCATTAAATTCGAGGAAATCTTTAATTAATGGACTAAGAAAACTTCTTTCATTATCGATTACCAAAATTTTCGGTGCTGTAAAATGAAGCAACATTTTAACTAATTTCTCTCTAATGTTCAATACAGACCTGTCATTAATGTGAAATAGTTTTGCGAAATTAAAAAATTTGTCTAGCGCGGACATAAATTTATTATCCTGTATTTCAATTATATCCAAGTTAACGTGTTTCGAATAAAAGACGGGTTTATGCGGTGTGCACTCAGACAAGACTAAACTTTATTGACAAAATCTTTAATTTTAATACAATATATTTTTCTTAGGCTAAATACAATTTTGCATACTATTTCAAATTTATATAATTGTGTGAGAAAGTTTACTTGAGAAAAAATGTGCTTATTTGGTAACTTAAACTTGATTCTTCTGTTTGTGTATAATTTTGGATTTTTAAGTGTGTCGGTAAGTATTTAGGTTATTGCATTGTGTGCCGTAAGGTATATTTTAAATGAGTAGGGGTATTCACCATATGTGTTAACTTCCATATGCAAGATTTCACATGGCATGAGTGGGACGGGTGTATCTTGAAGCTGAGGTTTGAAGGGGTTTCTGTCGTATTTATTGCTATTGCATATTTCACAACGTCCTACGAAATTTCTTATCGCAGCATACATGCTAGGAAAGTAATATTTGTCTAACACATGTTTCCTATGCTCTTTCGCGTTTCTATGCGCCCAGTGATGTTCTCTCTGAATTATTTCAAATTGGCTCTCCTCTGATCAGACATCGGTTACTTCTTTTTGTACGATCCTAATTTTGTACTTAGAAGAATTTTGTAAATAAAGATCTTGTAAGCACACTCCGGGGGCTTTAATGCCATTTATTAAATTTGGGTTTAGTAGTTTTTTGAAAATGTCTAAAAGATTCTCTTCATTCCACTCTGGTGATGACACGTAGTGTTGTTGGAAATCTTTATGAGGTGTTTCCCGCGAATGCAAATTGGCACCAAGTCTAAAAATTATTTGATTCCTGAAAACATTAATTGGAACCTTTACATGAGGAATAAGATCAGAGCTATCTTGGCTTGCGCTATGGGCAGTTGAACCAGTGGATTCAGTAACATCTCCTCTTTCCGATGCTGTTCTCGTGGTTTGTGAGCGGGTGTCATCTAACTCTGTGGCCGCGTTCGTACGCTGTGAATCGCTTTCGCTGGCTGTTTCGGTAGGAGCGTCACTAATATGATTAACACTAGTTTTCAATCTTGAGAAAGCATCAGCAACAAAGGTTGTTCTACCTGGTATTATGTTTTTATTTTATTTTTATTCCTAAGTCTATATTTTAGTGTGTATTTCCAGTTTGTTTTGAATGCTACGTCTGATCGCAGTAGTTTTAATTCACCTAAGCACTGTTTAAAGTGCTCATTCAGAATAATTGAGAAGACAAGTGAATGTGTATTAATCCAAATTGTTTCTAATTTTATTATGTTCTAATTTCAATTTTGCTTAGTAAGATAAATATCATATTTAATTTTTAAATTTAAACTTGTATTTGTTATTAAAAATTACATTTTAACTTAAAGTGCATTAACATGGTTATAGTGTATACTATTGTTATAGGTACACTACACTGGTTTGTAGATCAATTCATGATTATACTCCTCTATGCGTGCCCTCCATCTTTTTAGTTTAGCATTACCTAAAGCATAGGTAAGAGATTGATGGTCGGTATATATTTTTTATCTTTTTCGCACCATATAAATAGTTCCTAATATTGTCTAGTGCCCACACGATAGCCAACATTTCTTTTTCATTTGTGGCGTAGCCTTCTTCTGTTTTGTTGAGCGACCGCGATATATATGAGATAGGCTTATCTTTACCGATTTCACCCTGTGATAGGACAGCACCAATGGCCTAGTTGGCAGCATCCGCGGTGAGATTGAAGGGTGTGTCGAAATCAGGATATGCAAGAATATCGATCGGGGTTAGAAGATTCTTTTGTTTTTCGAAAGCCAGAAGTGTGTCGCCGTGCAATTGTACAGGTACCTTTTTCGATTGAGAAGCTTTAACCTGCGCGTTTTCGCCTCTTGTTAAATTCGTTAATGGTTTCGCCACCTTCGCGTAGTCCCTAATAAATCGTCTGCAATAGGAAGTTATTCCTAAAAAGCCTTTTAGCTCCTTGAGGTTACATGGAGGTAACAGATTTTTAATGGCGTTTACCTTCTTTGGATCCGGTTTTATCGGCACTGACAAGATATCCCAAGAGTTCCACTTCCGTCTGCATGAAGTGGGTTTTTTCGATGTTCACTCTCAAATTAGCCTCTTCTAATCTTTTGAATATTGTATCTATGTTTTCTAAAAGTTCCCGTTCACTACGTCCGAGGAAATATATACTCTTAGATATTCGTTAGACGTTCTGTGGGATCTTTCTACTGTTCCCAAAGTTTCATGATGATACGGTGTAGAATTAAGCTTTTTTATTTTGGTTTCCATTATTGTAATCTTCGCGTCTGTCACCATAAGTCAGTATGGAATTTTCTTGACCATAGACATTAGTACAACTCCTTATAAACTTAGTTAGAACTTCGTTCATGGTATTGAAAGTTGCTGATTCCATGATCAGTTTAACTCTGTCATTGGAGGCATTTTTGTTTATAGTTGTTACAGCTGAGCGGGTTGCGTATTTATTGGCTACTTCATGAGGTAAACCATCCCTAATATAGGCAGTTTCAAGTTTTTTCTTTGGCATAGGAATTAACGTTTTTACCGCTTTGTCTAATGCTCATTAGCTTGGCGTTAATGATATCTATGGATTCTCCTTTGACCGTATCTCTAAGCTTTACTATGATTTGTGCTAAAGTGCATTCTGTTGAAATTAAATTCCTCGCCGTTCCCTTTAATTTAGTTTTTATCAGGTTTACAGCTACTGGCTCGTGAGATTCTTTTAAGTTGACGGCATCAATAAAACTCTGTAAATTTTCAGAACTTCCATCGAACTCAGGGATTAACTTAGAGGCAGTATTTCAAAATTCAATCAGTGTTTGAGACATTATTGTAGCTGAAGTTTTACCAAGTGGTATAATATTATGTGCAAATTGTGGTATAGAAATATTGATTTCTAAATTTGGTTTGGGATCGCATACAATATGTTCGTGTATGGAAAATGGTATTGATATAGCAATTCTCTTTCTGTCAGAAAGTCTGAGAAAAATGCTTCTGCTGCCACCTGATGAGTTCTTTGCAACCTAAAGTAGTTCGCAGTAAAAGGTACCCTAATGTTTTCTAGGGTTTCCAATAAAGTATTGATGTGTTTATTGATCGCTTCAGACTTTGTGTCTCGATCGATATTTAGACATTTTTGTGATTTCAAAAATATTTCTTTGTAATTTCTAGCCTTGTGGAGGATGTATGTAATCCCATTCCATTTGTCAGGCGTAAATAGTAAAAATCGGATTTTAGACTTTATCCATATTATCGATAGAGGCAAGCCTTCTTGGTACAAATTGATCATTATTTGGAACACCATTAAGATGATTAAAATTATTAGGTAGATGGTTGGGCTTTCTATCTTAACTACTACATATATCGTTAACGATATTAGCGTTAGGATTTTCAATTGTCGATTCTGTTCTACCCATGTTGGGGTAATTTCGGGAGTGGATCAATGATCAAGAAAAACAAAATATTCATTAAAAAGGGGAAAAACTATTTTTTTTTTTTGAAAATTTATATTAGAATCTAAGCTTTGTTCGTTAGTAGCTTAACCATTTACATTTACAAAAAAAAAAACAAGTTTACAATAATATTACTTAAATTTAGTTTACTTGTTAATAAGTATTTTTCATTGTCCTTGAGGCGTGTTAGTTTCTTATAGTTAAAGGTACTGGTGTCATTGCAACCGCCACCATGTTTTGCATGGTGAATAATGGCAATGGCATGAGTCAGTCATGACCAATTGATGACTGAAAACGCTTAAATACTTTTATTTTATACCACTGCAGGGACATGTATACACCGGTGATCCTGGCAGGATCGCCATGTAATATTAAAAGATGATTGCATTTGTTTTATTATTGTCGAACAGCCGCTTGTGTGACTTTTCTGTTTAATGTCTGTTTATTGGTTCATTAAATTATTCTAATTAAAAATGAACTTACAATTTATGTTTACTTAAAGTATGTGTGTGGGAATATGCTGAGACAGCATAAATCATGCCGTCTGCATATATGCAGTGTGGACATAATCAACAAGAATGTGTTGATATTAAGTTATATACAGAAGGTATGGTAACTTCGACTTGTCAAACACACTACAGGATGAATGTGGGAATTATAGAAATGATGTTTCCCTTTTTTCATATATTAATGTACTTTCTTCTTTGAGTTGTGATTTAGAATTGATTTTTATTTTCAAAAAAATTTTCTTATATCTAAAATTTTCAAAGTAAAATAATTGAGTGACTTCTAAACCCACTCAATAACGTATTTACTATCTTAGTCTATCTTACTTATTATAGTGTAATTTAATTTCATAACTTACATATCTACGTCCTGTGCATCGCTCGTGCGGTGTCACTTACACAAAAATGCATGCTTGTGTGGCAATTATTAATGGTTTTGGTGCACCAATTTATGTGCACCCTACAATATGATTCTTTCATGGAATCTAACAAATTAATGGCATCAATAAAACTTTGTAAGTTAACTGAACTTCCGTCGTAGTCAGGTACGATTCTTGACGCAGTGTTCAAAAATTCAATTGTTGTTGGAGTCATTTTTATATCTGTCTTACAAATCTCAGATAGGGGTTCAATATTTATTGTTTCATGTGGGTTTTTTTTTGGAATTTCAACAATTATTCCCTTTCTCAATGATACCGTGATTAGTTTGTCACGTATTTTGTAGAAAAAGGTTACGGCAGCAGTTCTGTGAGCCTGTGCGAGCCTATTATAATTCACTTAATATCAGTATTCAAGCATTTATAGGATTTCAGAAACTCTTCTTTGATAATTCTAACCTTTCTTACGATTATTTGCCATTCCATGTATCGGTTTTAATGGGCGAACTAGATATATATTTATTTCCGCTATTTAAGTCGTCAACCGATGCTAGTCGACGAGTACAACACTTTTTTTATTGAACGTTTTTGCAATTGATAAACGTTAATTAATATTTCAATTGCCAACAATATAGTAAAAATTAGAAGGTGGATTGTTGGCATGACATTAATTACATTAGCGTTCGGGTTTTCTATTTTGGATTCAGTTTTACCCATTTGAGAAATATATTTTTATGGAAAAAGAAATAAACTATGAGAGAAATAGAGAAATGTTCTGATATGTGCTGTCTTGGAAACTGCTGTGAATGTCTATTTGGATTGTTTAATATTGGTTGATAAGGTTGATAACTCTAATAGTTTGATGGGGAGTATCTAATATACACACATATATTCTGTTGGAAAACAGGATAAGTGTTTGTAATCGGGTTTTTGTATATAAATTAATGATTCTTAAGTTAAAACATTTAACAGATTTTTTATTCTTTTTTGATTTCTTTATTTACTTGTTGTCTCTTTTAAAGCTCAAACTTGATTAACCATATTTTCTTAAAATTTTACTTAAAGTTAATTTCTTAGTTTTAGTTTTACAAAGTAAGCATTTTTTTCTAAACAAACAGTTTCTTATTGTAAAATTATTGCCGCTTGAGCGACTGTTCTGTTGGAAGTTTCTTTATTAATTGAATTTAATTCTTAAATCTAATTTAATTCTAACTTAAATATTATTCTTATTGCCGGTGGAAAAATGCTGAGCAAGCAGTGAACATGCTTGACAGCAATGTGCTTTGTCGAAAACGACACCTAATTAGTTGGTATTTGCAAACAATCATGTAGGGCATATAAGTTAATTAAAACAAAGTTTATTTGTTTTGTGTTTTCGAGTGCTTGACTACGACTGACTAACCATCCAAGTCACTCATTCTTTATTTAAATGAAGTTTCTTTTGCTTACTTTTACAAATTATTTTTTGTTTTATTTAAGAAAAGAAATATAAATGTGTTACAGATAAATGGCAGACCTACCCAGCATACCATTCTAGGAGCGCTCCGAAAAAGGAGTCAGAAAAGAGTCCAACAAAAGAGCATTCTAGGAGCGCTCCGAAAAAGGAGTCAGAAAAGAGTCCAACAAAAGAGCATTCTAGGAGCGCTCCGAGAAAGGAGTCAGAAAAGAGTCCAACAAAAGAGCATTTTCGGAGCGCTCCGAAAAAAGGAGTCAGAAAAGAGTTCAACTAAAGAGCATTTTCGGAGCGCTCCGAAAAAAGGAGTCAGAAAAGAGTCCAACAAAAGAGCATTTTCGGAGCGCTCCGAAAAAAGGAGTCAGAAAAGAGTCCAACTAAAGAGCATTTTTGGAGCGCTCCGAAAAAAGGAGTCAGAAAAGAGTCCAACTAAAGAGCATGTTCGGAGCGAAATTGTTACTGTCCTGAGTCGGCACGCAGTATGACTCAGAAATTCCACTTAATTATGTGTGTACCAAAGCGTTGTTGTCCTGTTATTTGTGCTTTGAACAAAAAAAAAAACATACCTGTACCACACAACAATGATAAACACAAGATTACACAGAGCCAAAAAAACCCTCATAAAAGACTCTTTTTTGACATTATCTAAGAGCTCTTTCTGACGGACCATTTTCGAACGTAATGACCCTCTTTTCTGAAGGTTTTCGGAGCAATTATGATTGAATTTTGGGCTCATAAAGAGTGTTAACGCTCCGAAAAAGGTTTCAGAAAAGACTCTTTTCGGACTCATATGGTTTGCTGGGTAGCGTCAGCACTTATAAATACAATATTTATTATTATTAAAATTCTTTTGAATTGATTGCGACACACTAACCAAAACTCTCAATAAATGAAATGCGTCTGTATTGGATAAGATAATATTGCCCAGCAAACACAAAACTAAGAATTACAAATGTAATGCATTTTACTTTTAACAGCAAAATGGAAAAGAAGTTTAAAAAATGTTTTAGGCATAAAATAAAATTTAAAAAAAAATATGCCTCAGTTTTTACATAATTAGGCAATTTTTTTCACACATATGTATTTGATTGGTCGAGTTTAATTTACAATTAAAACTTAAAAAATTAAGTGTATTTAGGCATTATAAATTAAGTTTTCCAAATTTAAGATTTTGTAACAATTTCTTATTAACAAAATGTGTTTTAAATTTGAACAACTTAATTTATTTACCAAAAGCATTTTTAATGACAAAACAAAAATTTCTGTCTTCCATTATACTATTTTGTTTGCTGGTTTATTTTGAAATTAAATCAAAGCTGAAAAAACCATAAAGCTAAAAAAAAAAGGCCTAAACATCCGCCCATGTGCACTCGTTAACACTCAATTAACGACTGAAATCAAACTGAAATAGAAGAGAACAAGCGTCGGTGTGAGTTTTGTTTATTGTTTTTGTGGCACAATTGTGCACTGAAAATGAAGATTTGCTTACCTATGCACTATAGTGTGAGTCATAATTGGGTCACAATTTATGGAAGGGAATTTGTAAGATGCATTGCTTTTAATTTTAGTTGGGATTTAATAACACTGTACAATATTTTTCAGGTGATTGATTCGGGACTCAATTCTGATGATTGTTTATGAAAGTAGCCCCAAAAAGAAGAACTTCTGCATCATTCGTTTGGTCATTTTACATGAAGAAGTAATTTAAAAACTAATTTGAAGTAACATAGTAAGTATCGTATAGGGAATTTGTCACGTTTTAGGCTCTTTTGTTTGTCATAACTCGAGAACCACTAGTCCGAATAAGCTGAAACAAATTTAGAAAAAATAAGAATTACAATTCCTTTAATCGGTTTAGACAACGTTTCGCTACATAGGCAACAGTTTCGCAGTTATAAATAAATGCATGAAGAAAAAAACTATTTTTTGCCTAAAAAATTGAATTTTTTTATTTTTAATTCATAAAAAATCCAAAACGGTAAAAAAAAGTGTCAAGTCCTATTCTGAGAATCATAAAAAATCAATGTTTTTTCCAAAGAATTTTTTGCATATCTCGAGCTAAAGATTATGACTGGGTTAAGTAAATTTTTATGTACAATTTTGATTTTATTTTTGATTTTAATAGTTGCATTTCAATTTTCTATTTTAACAACCTCATATGGTCCATGATATGGTGATTCGTTCTTTCTACTATGCATTCTCAACCTTCACTAGAACTAAATCTCCTATATTTAAATCTATAATATTCACTTTTGTGATTAAAACCATCTTGTGGAGTTGTGTTATTAAAACTGAATCTTTATTATTATTAACTTAACAAGCTGACTTACATCTCTATATGTGGCGACATAGACTGACAGACTGTGTGGGAAATGGTTAGTCAGCACTAAAGGGTTTAGTCGGTTTTCATCATGTGAACCAGACAGATACACCCTACTGACTAACCGTTGGTGTTATGACACTTAGTGGTGAGTGTACGTCACACTTAATTAAACGATTCTAAACTTATTTTGTCATTTAATGTCTCTGTTAATTTTCTCGCATTTTCCAACGAATGCTTTAACATAATCTTTAGCTCGTTGGCATAATTATCTAAATTGTATATGTTGTCACAATTTGTTATTTGTTCGCCTGGTAGACTTGGTAATTTTCCGTAATTTAATTCGAATGGTGCATAACTTGTATCAACGTGTGGTGTTATATTGTATGCAAATGCATAATATGAAATTCAATCAGACCAATTGTCTTCTTGTACAAATGACAAGAAATACTCATTTAATAGCCTGTGATTTCTTTCAATCGTACCTAGAGTCTCATGGTGGTATGGTGTAGAGAATTTCGGTGCAATGTGGAAAAGTTGACATATTTCATTCATTAGTTTGTTTTGTTAAATTCCGTACCTCTGTCAGATTTCAAAGTTTCGAAAATACCATATTTTAATATTAAATTTTCGACACCAAGGTTTTCGCAATTGATTTTGCCTCTTTTCTTTATTACTACTTATTCTTTGAGGGTTACTATATAAAAGGATTTTTACTCTTTTTACTTTACTTTTATTCATTATTTCTTTAATTTGTTCATGAGTTATTTTCTTAAGTATTTCATCACTTTTTTCTAGTGCGAATTCTCTATATTGCAATCTGCTTAATTCAAATGGTAGTTTCTCAAACATATTATCTAAATAATATGGATTTTCGCTACATCTGACGGCCGTTTCAGCAAGATTGTCTTCAACTTCAAATTCTGGATTTATATCTCTTTGGGATGTACATTCACACATTATGAGTTGATCAGGCTCAGAAGGATATGCATTATATTTTTCTTTATCATTTTTTATTCTTTCGTTTCAATTTTCCTGGTTCCTCTTTTTCAATTTGCTTTTTCCTCATTCTTCCTGTTAGCACCAGCGATTTCTTTACATTCGTTATTATTTCGTTATTTTTTTGTGGTATCATTGTCTTTAAAATATCGGAATCTAATTCTATTCTTGTTAGAGCATCTGCGTTAGTATTATTTATTCCTTTCTTATATATTATTTCAAAATCATAGTCTGATAATTCCAAACCAATTATTGTTAGTTTCGAACTTGGATTCTTGTGTGAAAATAATGCAACGAGTGGACGGTGATCAGTCACTACAATAAATTTTCTACCATATATGTAAGTATGGACGGACAAATGTTATACCCCAGTGGATATCTAGTAACTCTTTTTCAATGACTGGTTTATTTTTCTCGTGCTTATTTAACAAACGGCTAGCGTGCGATATTGGTCTCTCTGCACCCACCTCTCCTTGTGATAAAACTGCACCTAATGCAAGATCGAATGCATCAGTTGTTAATACAAAAGGTTTATCAAAATCAGGTTACTTCAGAACAGGAGGGCTTATAAGTTTCTGTTTCAATAATTCAAATGCTGTTTGACATTGTGCTGTCCATTCAAATGTTTTGCCTTTCTTTAGTAATTGGTTTAAACAACTTGCTACTTCAGCAAAATTTTCAATAAATCTTCTGTAATAATTACAAAATGCTACAAATCGTTTCACCTCATCAGCATTTTACGGCTCGGGATATTTAGTTATTGCCTCAAATTTTGATGGATCGGGTTTGATACCGTTAGGGATTAACAAGTGTCAAAAATAAATTACTTCAGGTTAGTTTCAAATTATACCTTTGTAACCTATCAAGCACTTTAACCAAACTGGTATTATGATGTTTCAGGCTACATCCGAAAATAATTATATCGTCTACGTATAGAAATGCTTTGGATTCCAAACCGGACAGTGCTATCGTCAACAATCGTTGGAAACTGTTTGATGATATTTTTAACCCAAAAGGCAATCTTGTGTACCTGCTGATAGTGACCATCGGGAGTTGAGAAAGCGGTTTATGAACGTGATTCATGATTGAGTTCAATTTGGTGGAATGAACTAGTCATATCCAATGTTGAAAAATATTTTGCTCTACCCAATGTATCCAGTATGTCATCCAAGCGTGTTAATGGAAATTTATCGTTTACAAACTTGTCGTTCAATTTCCTAAAGTCAACCACCCATCTCCATTTCTTTAGATCGGTTTGTCCTTTTTTCGAAACTAATAATAATGGTGCGTTGTAAGGACTTATTGATGGTTGTAGGTTTTTCTTATACAAAAGTTTTTGTATTTGGGTATTTATCTCAGTTGTGTAGACAGGACTGTTGTCATGCAGATCTATCGTTTGCTTATAGAAATTGTTCGTTGTTAAATGTTCATCTTCCATGTGAAATAATGATTGATATTTTTCCAGAATTGAAATAAGTTTCACTTTGTCTTCATCATCCAAGTTGTTCATATTAAAATTTTTCAATAGTTTTACAAATCGTTCCTTTGTATAAATACTTCCATCTTGTTTTCTATTAATTGAACTAAATTTCATAATTTATCAAAGGTACAGTCTCCACTTTAAGATTTTGTATTGTCACATTTTTAACGGTTGCGTTTAAAAATTTGATGTGTTGATTTTCATCTTTAGGCACTATGGTATTTGCCAAATATGTACACACCTTCAGTGATTTCCTTGTTTAATATTACTGCATCTTAGTTTATGTCTATTTGGAATGGTAGAATTATTTCGCTTCTCTGTGGTATTTTCACTTGGTTAATCTGAAAAGTATTAACATGTATTGGTATCGTTATTGTCTCATTGTTGATGTCAAAAGTCAATATGTATTTGTCATAATCAATATTGCATTTATATTTCGTCAGAAAATCTGGATATACTGACTCCATAGAGGTGTTTCAGCAATTGTACGTCTGTATTCAGTAACAGTATTTGTGACTGTAAGTCTGTCAAAGTTTACCTTCAGCAATTCCAACTCTCTTAGGAGTGGTGCCGTAGATTGTGTAACTAGTCGTAAAACCTCTTCTGTGTCCATATTGTTTGTTGTCATATTCCTAAATAGTCCAGTGATTTTATCAACTGAGTCGTCTATGCTATATTTTCTTTCCAGTTCTTCTAATTCCTCGTCAACTGTATCTAGTGTCCTGTGATTAGTTAAATATTTTAATTCTTCATGCGTTAAATTGTCCACTATACTTTCTATTGAATAAGCCAGTTTTAAGTCTCACAATCAATATAACAAATACAAAAATTATATGATTCAAAGGATATTGTTTTATCAGATTTGAAGTAAAAAAGTTAAAAAACATTTAAAATTTTCCCGTTTACTCAGTTTTTGACTTCTGATGGTCTCCAGATTTCTTTACAGTTGTAAAATTTTGTCCTTTGAAATGATGTTGATTTTTCAGATGTAGAAATAGTTTCCTCCTTCTAGGGATACTTGCTTTTCAGATGTAGAACTTGTTCCCCTTCTACTAAGGACACTATTTTCCTTCTAGGAATATTTTTTCTCTTGTTATTTTTTTCTCCTTTCCAAGGATACTTATATGTAGAATTTGTTCTCCTTCCTCAAAAGATACTTATCTATTTTTTGGACCCTTTTGAAAAAAAAGGATCCCGGTTGAGCCCCCAATTAAATTGTTTAGTTTATTTAAAAAAAAATCCTTTTATTTTCACTTTTACATTATTAAACTTAACACTATGAATTACAACCGCGTCTTACAATTCACCAGCCTTCTTCTTAATTCTAAGTGTTATAACTATTTATAGCGAATAAGAACTACAATCAGCAATTAATTAATAAAAAAAACATAATATTGAATTGCAACATAATTATTTGTAATTTGATATTACATTTTTAATGTTCAGCGCATGGTGTAACTATACAAGGTGTGTGCAGTAAGTAGCACAGCTGACTGACTTTGTTTACAATTTACTTATGTCAAACGTAATACGTTTTCAATTGTTTTTGACAGTAGTATATTATTTTACACAAACAAAATACCTGTTGTTTCTGTATTGTGTTCTATTTGTTGCCGATTTGCAATCACCTTGTATAGTTATACCATGGTTCAGCGATTTTATTTGTAAACAATTTTTTGTAAATATTTTATTAACTGTCAGCAATTCATTTTTAGGTTCAATGAAATTTATTTAAGACAGTTTTGTAAATTTGTATAACTTGTATGTAAGTTACTTCTTTGGGTTAATTTCTTAGGTTCTAAGAACCTCTTTAAAATAAACTATGTACTTAACTTTATTAACTATTATTCGATTCGACTTAGAATGATTTATTGAATAAAATTACAATTTGCAGTAACAAAACAATAGCTGACCCATCATATAAAAACTTTACACAATTTTCCATAAATTAACCAATCAAAGCAATGCAATATTATTTAAAGCTGATCAAATATTTGTCACAAATAACCGAAGCATAATGATCAAATGAAATTATGAAATATAATCGAAATTTAATCCAATATATTTCAAAAACAATTTACCAAAAATTGCAACCAAGCATATTATCATTAGTATGGGCATTCATGTCGGCCATCAAAATAACATGGGTATTCATAGCGTTGCTAACTTGTATATTTACTTAATTGCTAATAGCAGCAGCTGTTGATTTATTTGATCACCTGGCTGGCTTGTTTATCGTTGTTATTGTTGCTATTGTTGTCGTCATTGGTGATGATGCAGTTTTTGTTTGTTGTTTTCCAATCGGGCATTGGCCGCTCCGATCACTTCTTTCACTGTGCAATTATTTTGTTTTATAAATTTGTTTTTATAATTGTTTTATTTAAAATTTTGTTTTTTTTTCATGATGAATAACAATTACACACAATATTTTTTCCTTTGGTTTCTTATTTGCAGCGTTAAACATTTTTAATAAATTCTTTAATTAAGAATTTGTTTTTATTTGGATTTTACATTTCACTTTTCTCATTTAATTTATTGTTTCTTTAATGGCCGAATTCTCGGTCATTAGTTAACCATTGGTAAACTAAAATACTAACTATTGTTTAACTATTACTTGTTATTCTTATGGCAAACTAAGCATTGCGAATAAAGTATCATTAGTTAAGCCTTTGCCATTAGCTAACTAAAGACTGTCCCCCTTATTCAAAAACGATTATTAAATTTAACAAACGTTTATTAAGCAAATTTTTATATGCAAATCTGTCTTAATAAACGTTTGTTAAATTTAATAATCGTCATCATAATGTAAAGTTAAATTTTCATTTTAATAATGGCCATTTTTCATTGAATTTTCATAATTGTTGTTTTGTCAATAAGTAATAAAATATATTAATATTTTTTTCTCTGCATTCATTTTAACAATTTATTAATTACTGGTTTTGGTTTTTTTTCTTAACGTATTGTTTTCATCATTTAGCTGCATTTGTTTATTTACATTTGCTTTTAATTTAATTAAACATTAAAAAAAATTCACTTTAATAATTATTTAGTTATTATACCCTACACCACCATAGTGGAGAGGGTATATTGGATTTGTGCATATGTTTGTAACGTCCAGAAATATTGGTCCAACACCCACCTTATAGTATACCAATCGATTCAGAATCACTTTCTAAACCGATTTAACAATGTCCGTCCGTCCGTCCGGCTGGCTGGCTGTCCATGTAAAGCTTGTGCGCAGAGTACAGGTCGCAATTTTTACGATATTTCTATAAAATTTGGTACGTGATTTTTTTCGGCCCAAGGATGGATAGGATTGAAACTGGTAAAAATCGGTGTGTTAGTTCACTTGGCCCCCATACAAATGTCCTCCCGAAATTGGGGTTGACCGATCATAAATGTTTTAATTATGCAAGAGCACAACTCACTTAAAAATGTTGGTATCCAAATAATATTTAATACAAATATATCTCATATGTATACAAACAATACGGTATAATTTTATTATGATCGGTCCATAATTAGTCATAGCCCCCATATAAGGCTCATTTTCGAAATTTACTTTAACGCCCAGAAATTTCTTAAAACTTTTGGTAATCAAATAAAATTCAACACAAATAAGTTCCTTATATACAGAAATAATGTCACTTAATTTTATAATGGTCGGTCCATAATTAGTCGAAACTCCCATATAAGTCCCTCGCCGTAATTCACTTTAACCTCCTTAAATATTTTAAAAGTATTTATATCGAGATAAAGTTTAAAACATATAATATTTATATTCACAGAAATAGTGACACTAAATTTTGGTCCAAAATAGGTGATATCTCCCATATAACGCCCATTTCTAAAAACTGTTTTATATTTACATTTACTAGGTGTAGGGTATTATATGGTCGGGCTTGACCGACTATACTTTCTTACTTGTTTTTTCCTTGTTTTATTCATAATTCTTGTGTAGTGAGCTGAGTATATTGTTTATTTGTTATGCATTTAATGAGTTTGGTTTTCTACTTAAAATAAATAATAGTTTAATGTTTTATAATAAAGATTACGCCATGCGCATGATTTCCCGTTATGTGACGTAGAAGTTCCATTCTAAGGGTTACCAAGAATGTTTCATGTGTTAGAATTAAAATTTCTTGCGAAAACTGTATGTTTTGTGTGATAGTTGGCAACCTTGCAATTGCAATCTCTCTGAGAGAGCTGTTTAAAAAACAAACAAAAAAAACAACACAATATATAAACATGAAGTATGCAGCGAGCAAATGCAAGCAAAACAACAGTAAAAAAACAAGTGAGAAAAAATTAGCCAATAGAAACACGGAACGTGTGACGTCACAAGTCGTTGTTTGAAAAACATTTCATGTAGTTACAAGGTCCCGTGTTATGCAAAGCTGGGTAATATGGTCCAGTCTTAGGACATCGTAATGTTAAATGGACTAGCTTTTTTCAAACAAATGGATTTTGTTTAGAGTACTCCTGGTCCATTGTGGAGTAGTCCATACATGCGTGTATGGAGTACTCGCGTTTTTTGCAGGGATGTTTACACTGCAATGATGTAAATTATAGCAGTGAGCGTGTGTATATGTGTATGATGTTTATGACAAGTGTCGTATTGCTTACAGGTGGTAGAGCAACAATGACATCTTTGGAGCACTATCATTAACATATAGAAGGTATGGTCATGATGACAATAAAAACACGCTACAACATACATACATATGTTAATGTTTGTATGCTTTTTATATTGTGAAGATTGGTGTGGTTGTAACTCCACCACCGTTAGTTCGAGGCTCCGATGAAGATAATATGTAAATGCTCTTGTTTATTCTTATGTAGATTAAAATAATGATAGATACAATGACAACTAATAACCGAATTCACAGTCTTTAGTTAGCTAATGGCAAAGACTTAACTAATGATACTTTATTCGCAATGTTTAGTTTGCCATAAGAATAACAAGTAATAGTTAAACAATAGTTAGTATTTTAGTTTACCAATGGTTAATTAATGACTGAGAATTCGGCCATAAGGCGCTTACATTACTACTGATATTTAGTATATTTTTTCTTAATAGTTTTCTGTTTATCCGTGTTAATGTATCATTCAATTTTAATGAATCTAAGTGTAAATCTGTAAGGCATTCACTAATTTCCTTAATTTTTAACATGAACTTTTCTATAACAAACATTTCTTTAGCATTCAGGCATGTGATGGAAATCGATATCGAAAACGAATGAGTTTTAGAAGTAAATTTTTTCGTAATACATATTTCTGTATTGAAAAACTTTTATCACATAAAATATAAAGATATTGAGCTACTAAAGAGAATCTGAAAACAAAAATTTTAAAAATTAGATTCGAAATGCATTAAAATGTATTTCCAAAACTGATACGTTTTCGATATGGATTTCCATCACATGCCTGATTACATGGGGTTATTTTAAGTGAATACATAATGAAATATATTTATTTACAAATAGTGATTTAAATGCAATTTTATTTTATTTCACTCGTAGTAAAAGAAAACTGTAAAAATAGTGTGTCATTTGGGAGAAGAGATAAAAAAAACATGAAACACACAAAATATGCTTATAATAAAATTTAAAACTAAGAAATTATTAGGCAAGACATGTCTAGTTTTATAAAACTCTATACTGAATAAAAACAAATGCAGATAACCTACTTTCCCATAAACCTAAACAGACCTTTGAACTTTAAAACATTGCAACAAATTGAAGCCATACAATGAAAATATTTATATTAACATTTCGACTAAAAATTAATTTTTTGACATTTAAACGAACAAAATAAAATGCTACAAATAAATGTAATAGTGTTAATAAAATTCAATCCTGCCTATGATTAAGTGTATGTATTAAATATTAATCATACGTTAACAAGTCTTAACAGTATGAATAATAATAAATAATTGTATTAATATTAATCATACGTCACATGTGACAGCAATAATGCTGTATAAAAAAAATTCTACCATAATTGTATAGAAATTTCTAAATTTCGTTGTATATTTCGTCCCCTTAATAAAACAATAGTGTATATTTTTTGTCATTTCGAAATAATCTAGTTTAAAATTGTTGCTTTATTAGACATCTGGCAAAACATTAATATTTTTAAAAATCAACGTTGTTTACAAGTTGTGGCTATTTAAATATTTGGTTGGTTGGTTGGTTGGTTAAGTAGAGTCGAAGGAACCCCGTTTTAAAAGACCACACCACTCGTCAGATTTAATGTCTTATAAATATTTGGATACTAGCAGATGATATTTCATTAATTTACAAGTGTTTTAATTGCAAATAAACGATATCACTTAAGGTATGTTCACACATGGTAAATATTTACTCGAAAAAGCGTAACCACTCAGTTTTAGCATACATTTTTTTGACGTTGTTTCGTTTTACAAGAGTTTTGCAAGATCAAATAGCAGCAAATAAAATTAGATTAAATATTTGTTGTGTTTTGTCCTAAATAAACGATGTTTTTTTTTTTTTGTTTTTTGTTTTTTTGATAAGTAAGCGAGTTTAAAAATATTTTATTTAGTGGTTACGTCTTTTTCGGCAAATATTTGACAAGTGTGATCGTTCTTTTAGGCTATTTTATGTGTTTTAATATATTTATGTCTGAAACTCATTATAAATTATTATTTTATTTTTTAGAGTAACAACTAATTAAAACACCGTAACCTAAAACTACATAATTATCAATGAAAATTTTTAAACACAAAATTATAAGCTATTATATCAATTGATCTTTTGACCCAGTTTATGAAAGTTGAATTTCATCAAATTTTTACCGCATATACGCAACTATTGTTTTATTGAGGGGACGATATGTATAAATAGACCAGATCTTAAGGAAATTGCCATTCACACAGTTTTATGCACTCAAAAAGAACACGATGCCATGGAGCGACGAATTCAAAAAAGATATAATAATGTCAAAACTATAACTGGAACGCAAAAGTTTCATTGCTTCATACCAAATATTTCTGATATGTCAATTAATGTAAAGCGGTACTCTTCGTCTGCCGACGTGCTAAATTTAAAGTTACTTTAATTTTATAATGATGCCAAGACAATTGAAATTTTTAATAAATATTGTAATTAATTTTTCTTCCTAAATGTATTTTTAACTGTAAAATAATTTTTAAAATGTATTTTTAACAAGGTGGTCTCTTAAATGCTCTTCTCCTGTCCAAACAAGGAGTCGGGGCCCATTTTTTTATTGCTGATTCTTAAAGCAAAAATTATGAGGAATCCCAAAAAAAAAAAATTAGCCGGAAAATTTAGGAGCTTCTGTGGAAAATCGGAAAATTTAATTTTCATAGGAAAATTTAAAGGTAAATTTCTAAGAAAAATTAGGAAAATTTTATTTTTCAATTAAAGCCTGATTCAATACCTTTCCAACGAGCTATCACTCGTTGCGATCGCTTTAGTAGTTTTTTTTTAAAATAACTTTCAATGAGGTCCCTTATGAAGAATTCTTCAATTTTGTCACATGACAGTGGTGTACACCACCACTAAACCAGTCACTATAAAAAAAAATAAAAAATATGTAGGTACATTATTTTTTGCTGGGCAATCGATTGAGACTATTTATTTTAAAATCGGAGAGGGGTCGTCCAAAAGGTGATCGCTTTCATATGGAATTGCTCTATAGTGTATTTATACAATTTGGAACTTGTATTTGTCTAATTCTGTTTTGTATATGAAGTTAAAAAATGAGTCATGTTTGTTTGTTGTGAATGTATCTCTAAGAATTTCTATATTTGCTATAAAAGAATTTAATTCCTCTTTTGTTCCGTTATAAATTGTAATCAATTTTGAAATTGATGCCAGTTCATTGGCATTAAGGCTTTCGTTCGCCATTGTGGTTATTTTGTTTTCTATTCTTTCTGTATTACCTTGTTCTAATTCGTCCTTGTGTACTTGTTTAATTTCTATCTTTTCATGGATAGTTTCTGGTATTTTTAGGTCAATATTTTTCTTGGTAGTTATTTGTATTACTCTATCCCTAATATCATGAAAAAAGGCTTCTTTCTGCTGCAATTTTATGCGAGGGTGTTAACCTTTCGTAGCTTACATTGAGTATTGTTCTAATCTCTTGCAAACATTGTAGAAGGATTTTTATGTGTTTGTTAATCGTATTTTGGCCAATTTGTCTGTCTATATTTAGACACTTATATGATTTGTCAAAGTGTTCTTTTATTATTCTACAACGATCTAGAATTTGTTGCCATGACATTGCGTTTAGATCGTATTTAAATCGGTAGCTTTATTATTGGTAATATTTCTTTAGGCTTTTCTTGTGCATTTGACAAATGCGAAGTAGAGAATTTACTATCATTATTATTAATAAGAATGTCTCTATTGTTGTATAATTTGTTTTGTTTTCTTTGATTACAATTTCGTTTACTACGTTTACTTTAGGATGGTTGAATTTTGTTTGTGATTGACCGACCCATGATGAAGAAATTCTTTATTATTTTTCTATATCCTCAATATTTGTGTTTTCTTAATAAGAACGATATTTTGTCTTTTTTTTCGTAATTTTTAAACATTACATACATTTCTTCTTCTAATGCTCTACAATTTATAATTGATAGAAAGTTTGCTGTTGCAATTTGTTTGACAGACATTTTGTAAAGTATTGTTTTATTTGGTGTTTAATATTTTATTATTGAACAAAAGGTTATTATAACATTTTGTGTTTAAATGTTATTTATGTATTATTACAGATGTGCAACTGCACTTTCTGTGTTAATTTTTGATATGCTAGACGTGCTTTAGCACTTTCTGCACTTTCAAAAATTATTTATTGTTTATTTCCAGACATGCCCATGCACTTTCTGTTTTTTTTTTTTTTTATTTTTTAATTTTTTTTATTATATCGATTTGCCAGACATGCCCATGCACTTTCTGGTCAAATTATTTTATTTTATTATTATTATTTTCCTACAATATTAACATAGTGCGGCGCTATCTTCAGGAAGGTTGGCAGGATCTTCTGTTTCATCAGTAAGGCAGGATCAAGAAGACATGATCAAGAAGGCAGGATCACATTCTATTTGATTTCCAGGATTGAGGTGGCAGGATCTTCAGGATCGCCATGTAATATTTATACTTGGTGTAGTAGTTGATGTTGCTTTTATTTTAATTTAAACACTTCTTTGTATTCCCAGTTTAGATTAGTGTTTGATTCTTTATTTTCAAAATTCTTTCTTATATCTAGAATTTACAAATTAAAGATTGAGTGGTTTCTATAACCCACTCAATAACTTATTCTATAACTTACATTATCTACTTCATGCTCATTTACATATTGTCTTGGGCAGTAAACCAAAAGAGAAGAAAGGGCCTAATTACTCTTCTACTCACTTAATGCAATCACAACACAATTGGTTGACCCAATTAAACGATTGCTTTGTTTGGGTTGTTGTGTTTTGTGTCAGCAAAAATAAGTAAAGCAATGTTGATCACTTAGGCCGCGTTTTCACTATGTCATTTTTGTTGTCAAATTGTCCAAATTGTTGGCAATTGTATGAAAACGGGTTGTCATATGGCGTTATTAATGTTTGGAATCATTAAAATCATGATATGACAACCCGTTTTCATACAATTGCCAACAATTTGGACAATTTGACAACAAAAATGACATAGTGAAAACCAAGCATTACAATAATCCACCAGCAAAATAAATTTACACCCATTCTCCAGTTTTTAATCATGTCTTTTCACGCCTAAGATAATTATCCAGTTCTCTAGATGCCACACTTGAATTCACATGAATGGCAGTGTCAGTGTCGTCTGCAAATGTAGAAATGTTCAAAATTAAACCCGTTGGCAAATCAGAGGTGTATATTAAGTAAACAGCATGTATGGGTGGCATTTGTAATTAGGTTTTGTTGTACAATTTTAAGTGCACACTACAGAAGGTATGGTCATGGTGACAATAAAAACACGCTACAACATACATAAATTATTAATATTGTATGTTTTTATAATGTGAAGATTGGTGTGGCTGTAATGTGCGACTAGCATAACATATCGTTGCCTACTGGCCCTTGGGATAAAATTGCTGCTAGTGCAAAGCTGCTAGCATCGATTGTGAGACCAAGAGATTTAGAGAAATCAGCATATTGCAGAATTGGGTCGTTTGATAATAAATTTTTGCATGCTTCGAATGCATTTACATATTTTGTATTGCAATCTATTTTTCTTTACGATTTTTACGGTTTTTGCAAAATCTTTGATAAATTTGCGATAACAACCTACGAGCCCTAGAAATGATTTTATTTCCTTTGGAGTTTTTGCTATTGGGAAATATTTTATTGCAACAATTTTTGTGGGGTTGGGTTTTATACGTCCTAAGAAGGCGATTTCTTTCTTGAGGAATTCTGATTTGTCTATTTGAATTTTAAAATTAGAAACTTTAAATCTTTTCAAGACTTGTTTTATGTTTTGAAGATGTTCTTCAAGTGACGTGGAGAATATAATGATAACATCAAGATACACGAGATCTTTTAAAACATTATCTATTACCCTCTGGAATGTGGAAGGAGCATTTTTGGCATTCTAATGTATTCGTAATGGCCCCCTTCGACTGTAAAAGCTGTTTTTGACATGTCTTTTGGATTCATTTCAATCTGATGAAATCCGCTAGCTAGCTCTAGTGTGGAAAAATAAATACATTTTCCCAGTTTATCTAGGATATCTGAAATGTTAGGTAGAGGGTATCTATCTGAGACTGTCTACTCATTAAGTTTTCTATAGTCAATCACGAGCCGCCATTTCTGTTTGCCACTGGCATCTTGCTTTTTTGGAACTATCCATACGGTGGAGCTCCACGGTGAATAGGCATGTTCGATTATATCCTGTTCTAACATATGTATTTGTTATATGTTACTGGACTTCTGTTTTATGGAGAACGGTACGATTTGGTATGAATTGGAATATCATCCACTATTTGTATACTATGTTTGACCTGATTGGTAAAGGTAATTATTTGGTTTTCTATGAAGAACACTGAATTAAATTGTCGGCAAAGGCTAAGAAAGAGTTTTTGTTCTTCTTAGTTTAGATGTTTTATTCTTAATAATGATTTAATGTCAACCTTATTATTTCGTGTTGTGTTTTCCGGATTAATATAATTAAGTTCCACAAAATTAAAAAATTCATAAACTTCTGATTTTATTGGTTGTTCAAGAAACAATATTTGGTCCTCCTTTGACTTATTAATTACTTCTGCATTACTTAAACAATTTTCTGTTTTATCAATTCCTTTAGAAATTTCACGACAATCTGAGATGTTTGTTAAATTAATATAGATTTACCACGTTCGACATCAACTGGAAGTTGGATTATAGATTTTGAATTTGCGTGTATGTACTATGAAAATTGTAATGTAAGTGTGTTCTATCAATGTGTTGCTAAGATTTGATAATGCTGCACTTAGCTGCAGACACGTTTTAAATTAGTTATGCTACCCGTCAGGGTGCAAACCAGGGTTTTTCAAGCACTACGTATGTGCTCAACTTTAACTAAGAGAAAATACACAAGCAAAAGCAGAGCACAAAGTCAAAAAACAAAAATAAAACTATTGACTGTAGCTTTACTGTGTGATGTTATTTGCTGACACAGTCAGCCACAGCAATTCACTTTATGCTTTTGTTGAGCTAAAAACTGTGAATGTTTGCTATGCTGAAGTTAAGCAAGTCTTATTATCGTTGTAGTGCTTGTGTTTTTTTTTTATTGTGTACAAAGTGTGCACAATATAAAAAAAAACACATACATACATACATTGAGGGTTTGAGTATGATCCTTGTTGATAAGGATTGTTTGTTTGATCGTGTCTATAATTCGAGTTATAGTAATATTTATTTCGTGAATGATTTGGATTTTTTATTATTTTGTTGATTTGAATAGTATGTATTTCTATTGCTTCTTTCAAACTATCTGGATTTCTGCAAGCCAATATTGTTTTCATCGGCTCTGGAATTTTTTCCTTACACATATTTAGAGCGGAACTCATATTGTTTTTAGCTATAACCTCCGTGTCTGGATTTTCTTCCATTATGAGACATGTTTTATTATTAAGCCTCCTTAACCTATCTTCAATCTCGTTATAAAAGTCCGATGTGTTTTTCTTAAATACTACTGATCTCATGTGATCGTATAACTCTTCTAATCTAAGCGTTTCACCGAAATTATTAGTCAAAATATTTTTGATTTCCCTTGCCTTATCCTGTAATCTACTTTTAAAGATGTCGGAAAAAAATCAATTGGGACGTTGCGTCGTATTGTGTCAGTACATGGTGTATCCGTTCTACTAAACTAATGAAATTGTAGAAGTCATTTCTATTCCCGTCAAACTTGGGTAGAGTTTTGAGGTATTTAATTGGGTCAAGTGTAACAGGGGGTGTGTTTGTGTCATGCTGGTATATATAAGTTAATTTCTTCCTTGTTGAAGAAGTAAAAAAAAACCAATTTTTCTTTTTTTTCAGCGTGACCGCACTTTATTGTTACCAAAACCAACTAACGTATTTGTTAGTGTTTTTTACTATTTTACTTTAATGAACTCTAAATTGAAATTCTATGAATTAAAATTATACCAATTCTTAATAAATCTATGAAATGCAAAGTGTGAAGTTTGCACTATTGCAATTTATTGTATTTAATACAATGAACCTAAAAATTGCAAAGTTGCAGTTTTATTGAAAGAAATTTATTTTAAACAGAAATTTATTTTAAACATTTGTTACGTTAACTTACATAACTCCTCCCTGCCCAGTTTGAAACGTAGGGACAGAAGGGACTGAAGCTACTGCAGCTTCATTCTGGACTTTATTGTTTTAATATTACTTATCAACTAACTTCTTTTACAAAATTAATATCCTTATAAAGCTCGGTCATTTGATCTGGTCACGTCGCAGGCAAATAGCTGGAATTTCTGCATCAGCACTTTGGTAGTAGCTTCTGCAGGTAATTAGGGTGCCAGCGAATTAGCAACGGCGCGTGCACTTAATGCCCTGGTGTTGCAGACATGTTGTCAGCAATTTTGGTTTGTTAGTGTAATTGGAGTTTTAAATGCTGCCAGCATTAACTTATACTCTTCTCAAGATATAGATTGTTACTGCAATGATAATTAGCCATATGAAGGATTCAATTAACTTCTGCACATCTAGTCTGTATGATATTGAAATAATCTCGTTTTGCTGGTTGATGTTATAATCTGATTGCTTTTTTAGGGTAATAGTTTTCAATATGTATTTTTATTCGACCTTTATTATTTCAATTATTACTAATTTTTCAAGCTTAAGGTCTATTTTTTATATATATAAAACTTTTTAACGTTTATTTAACTCCAATATTTCGGCACTTCCTTGAGTGCCTTCGTCAGGGTTTTTTTTTTTTTTTTCTTTCTGACGAAGGCACTCAAGGAAGTGCCGAAATATTGGAGTTAAATAAACGTTAAAAAGTTTTATATATATAAAAAAAAGACCTTAAGCTTGAAAAATTAGTAATAATTGTAATAGTTTTCATCTCAGTTGAAGCAATGAATTTGGGAAGTTGATACTGGGGCAATATATACGTCATTCCAGAATGTATTGATGTCGTCACCATAGGTTATATTATTTATGTATACTTCACAGTGTTTGTAATGCACTACGCCCGTTCCATGCAAGGAGTGGTTGTTGATTCTGCACGTAGTCTCGATCTGTGTTTGATGAATATTAATGAATACGATTAAGTTAGGTTCTGGGGGGTAACACTCTATTGCGATGTGAAAGCAGATGCGATGCGATAAGCGTACAAATTGTATGCAATAGAGAGTAACCCCCCCCCCCCCTGGTTGCCGAATTGATTAAGTCTCGCCGACGTCGTTGATAGCACACTGTTCATCTTGGTTTTTAAAGAGATGACCAATACAACTAGAGTTGGGGATTGTTTTTTTTTCATTTTTAAATTTTGAACAAAAAAATATATTTTCTATTTTTGAACATTTCTCTGATATATATACAATTTTAAATTCATTATACATTAACTGCCGTATTTATAAAAAATAAAGTATGCTTGAAGTGTGCTTTAAGACAAAATTTTCATACAAAATTTTCTTAAAGTACACTTGAAGTCTACTTTAATTTTTTATAAATACAGCAGTTAGTAAGGTTCAATTATAATAATCTTAGTTCTATTAATGGGTAAGGGAATTACATGATAAAATTTGTAGGGTTTGGGGGTAAAGGTTGGGGATCAGTACATTAAAAATAATATTGGATTCGTTGTAATAAGCCTGAAGTCCTAGTAATTCATATATGTTTTCTATTGATATTGGTTTTAATAGATTCGTCCTCTAACTGTTTGCCAATCTGTTCTATTTCCTCTGGGTGTAAAATTAATTGAGGAATTATGTTAAGTTTTGCCAGAATAATTGCCTCCGAAATGACGTTAATATGACTTGTTAGTATATCAATATTGTAATTAATTTGGTTAAGGTATTGAATTTCTCTGATTGAGGATTCCCAACTTTTTATTATGTGTTTCGTTAGACTTGCCTGTTTGCTTAGAAAAAGCTCATTTATGTGATTGGTTATATGGGAAAATCTCGCAACCATATTTAGGTTAAATCAATGATCCTTTGCCAAGGTCTCCTGAAATTTTATTTGATTAGATTTGAGTTGTTCAATTTGATCATTTATTTTATGAGCGTCATATGCGTCCATGTTTCCTGTAAAAAATTTAATTGCATGTCCAACTCCGTCAATTAGTCCTAGTTTGCTGTGTTTGGTCATTAAACTGTTTAATTTTAGTTTCAGTTCTCTGAGTTTCAATTTTGTGGTTTCAGTCTGGGTTCCTGCTGATCTGTTTCGTTCGAAGGTCCTGTTGTTGATGTTTTCAATGTTTTTCCTATATTTATCCAGATTAATCACATGAATGAGGTTGCTGTATCCTGTTACGTGTCTTGCTGGTCCCAGGTCTATTGGCAAAATACCCATGTTAGATGTTAGGTCTCGAATCGAAACAGAAAATGTTTTTCGTTTCTTTTTTAGTCGGGGTTTATGTATTTTCTGGTTATTGGTGGTAGTAATTGTATGCAAATTGTCCTCTCGAAGTGATTTTATTACGTTTACTGTTTTTCCTATATATTTTGTTTCATAACTTTGCCTGGGCTCTGGATCTTCACTAGATTCGTTTAATTTGTTTGTACGATTAGGAGTGGAAACCTCTAATTTTTGGATATAAAGTTTTTTGAAATTCATTAAGTTTTCTCCAGTAATCATGTTCATTGTTGAATTTTAGATTTTTATTAAATCGAAAGGGTTTAGTTTTGTGGCCGAATGTACTGAGTTATTATATGTTAATACAACTTCTGTCATCAACTCTTGATGGTCGGACTCTATCCTGCGGGTCTTTTTTTCTTCTAGAATGAGTCTATAAATTTCGGTGAACGTAGAATGGAGTCTTTCGACAGGTGAGTTGCTACTTGTTTATTGAAATGAAGTATGGTGTAGTTCAGAATTCTTTGAAAATATTGCTTGAAAACTCCGATCCTTGGTCACATATATTTTTCTTAGGAATTCCGTATGAGCTCAGAAATGATTTAAGTGATTTAAGTACTGTTATATTATTCCTATTTTCAAGAACGTATGCTGCTGCGAATTTTGAAAATTTATCTATGATTGTTTAATTTTGATGATTATTTATTGTGTATATGTATGTCGATATGCAGTGTATCTAATGGTTTATAGGGGGTTTCGGGTAGTCTGAATTTTATTTTGGGTGGTTGCCTATCGTACTTTAGAGTTCGGCATCTATCGCAATTGTTAACAGTTTTAGTAATTAATTCTTGCATATATGGAAAATAATATTTTCTTTTCAAGTACTCATAACACTCGTTAATTCCTCGGTGGTTACTATTTTCATGGTGTTCAATTAAGGGATTTCTAGTGGGATTTAATTCAAACGTTTCGTCTAAATTAACACTATTTTGTTTTCCCTTTTGTCTTTCCAGTACTTGTTACTGAAAGACTGTTTGTAAATAAACAGAACGTCTCTTAAATAAAACAAACTTAATTACAAATAATGCATACGTTGTAGTTTTGATTTCCGCTTAGTTGTAGACAGCAAGTTCAACTAACTTGAATAAAACATAATCCATACATTGCATTATTGACAAGTATAGTGAAGATCAAAATTAACTTCACATGTTGAGTAATTTAACACATGGTATTCTTTTACGAAATTTTCTTGGTCATCGTTTTGTCTAATATCTTCCAGAAATTCTGTACATCTTAGTAATTTGAAAAGTTTATTGTGTGAGAAATGTTTTGAAAGTGTCTGAAAAATATCTTCATCAGTATACATATATAACTGTTAGCCTGTTAGGTGGAAAATATTTTTTAAAATATGTATGTCTATCATTACTTGTTCGTTAAAATTGGGTCATCTAATTATTCGCCTTTGTCTGTTTCTGAAAATTGTTTCTATTGTCATTGGGCTTTCCAATGCTGTTTTCTCTAGGACTACTTGTAAATTAAATTCATTAAGTGACCTTTCAGATATGAAGATGCCATCGTCAAAATTCTCGTCTGAGGAATGGATTGTGGTACCCTGTGTACCTTGATTTGAAGTAGTGTCATTAATATTAATATCCATATGATTTACGTCAATTTTTACACGACTAAGGGCATCGCGTTTGTGTTCATTGGCACCTTTTTTTGTAATGGATTTCGTAGTCGTACTCCTCCAGTTTTAACCTACATCTCACTAGTTTGGAGTTGGGGTCCTTTAGACTCATTATCCAAGTTAGTGCACGATGATCGGTAACGATTTTAAATTTTCGGCCGTATAGATATGGTCGGAAATATTTAGTTCCTTTTCAATTGTAGAATAGTTTATTTTGGATTCGCACAATGTACGGCTAGCGTAGCCTATGGGTCTGTCGCTGCCAATTGGGCCTTGTGATAATATGGCGCCTATGGCAAATCCGCTGGCATCTGTGGTGAGTACAAAAAGTTTAGAAAAATCGGGGTATTGAAGAATTGGATCATTAGAAAATATATTTTTACATGTTTCAAAGGCATGTATATAATTCTGGTTGAAGTCTATTTTACTGTTTTTCTTAAGGCACACTGGCAGAGACTTAACGATTTTCGCAAAATCCTTGATGAATTTCCGATAGTAGCCTACTAACCCCAAAAAGGATTTAATTTCTTTCGCGTACTGGGAATTGGGAAATTTCGTATTGCTTCCAACTTTGCCCTCTGTTGAAACAATATGTCCTAAAAATGCAATTTCTTTCCTTAAAAATTCCGATTTGTCCAATTGTATTTTGAAATTCACAATTTCCAATCTTTTAAAAATCTGTCTCAAATTGTTAATATGTTCCTCTAGCGACGTAGAAAATATGATTATGTCATCGAGATAAACGAGACAGATTTTACCTACAAGATCTCTGAAGACATTGTCCATGATTCTCTGGAAGGGGGAGGGAACATTTTTCAGCCCAAATGCCGTCCTTATGTATTCATAATGCCCTCCTTCAACATTAAATGCAGTCTTTTGGACGAGATCCAAGGTCGAAAAATACATGCATTTGCCTAGTTTATCCAGAATATCTGAAATATTTGGTAAAGGGTATCTGTCTGAGATTGTTTTCTCGTTCAGTTTCCTATAATCAATAACAAGGCGCCATTTTTGTTTCCCGCTGGCGTCTTGTTTTTTTTTTTTTTTTTTTTTTTAACTACCCAAACGGGTAAACTCCATGGAGAGTATGATGGCTTCTAACTTCTTCCTTATGAATATAAGGATAGCAATATGATTTAGTATAGATTGGAATTTCATCTACTGTTTTTATAGTGTGTTTAGTTTGGTTTGTAAATGTTGGCACAGTTTAAGGAGAAGTTTCTTTTCTTCTGCATTTAAATGAACTAACCGCAAGGAAAGTTTCGTATTTTCTTCTTTATAATTTGCTACATACTCAGGGTTAATACAATTGAGTTCTACATAGTTTGAGAAATTATATGGCTCTGCATTCAAAGGTTGTTTGAGATGTAATATTTGGTCGTGATTTGAACTGTTGGTTACTTCCATATTACTTGCATTGTAAATGCCTTCGGAAATTTCTAGTTGTGTTGAGATATTTGTTTGTGTAACAAAGATTTCGCTTTTTTCTACGTCAACAAGAAGTTGTAAAATTGTTTTAGAATTAGCAGGTATTAGATACTTATACGAGGTTATGATAGGTTTCATTTGTCAAGGGATAGTGCTTTTTGGAGTAATCAAGATATTATACTGCAAGTCGATATTTGCTTTAAGTTCCTGTAATGCATCGTTTCCTAGGAGCCCGTCAAAATAGTTGTGAAACTTAAAAATTAGAAATTCTAAATGACCTTTTTCTCTAAACTCTGTAAATATTGGCAGTTTAATTTTTGTGTTCAGAGTGTATTTGTTGGATATAGTCGTTATAGTCACGGTTGGACAGTTTATTTGGTTTTCTAATGGTATGAATTCGGGGTTGATAAATGATGAGGATGCACCTGAATCTATTAAGAATCTTAATGTGCGGCCAAATGGAGATGATATCAATATAAATAGCAATTTAGTTCCAGGTTTGTTTATATCTATATATCCCGTGGGATTTTCAAGGCTGATATGTGTAAATAATAAAAAAAAACAAATTTAATTTTTTTATTTAATTCTACTTTTTATTGATATTTATTAATTGGTTTGATTTTGATCTAACAGAGGTTACAACAAGACCGTATCTGCCCTATTGTATGAATACATATTTGGAACTTCATGGTTTGCATCTAAAGTTTGATCAAGGTTGTGGAAATTTGAGTTGAAATTCATTCGGGGTTCTGAATCTTATAATGCTGGATTTGATAATTCGTTCGATAAAAAGGTTGCGCCTCTCGGGGGTAAGGTTTCGATTGGTGTGGTTTGTAAGGCTTCTGGTCTTGTTTAGCCGAAGTAATATTCTGCTCTTTTATGCTGTAAGAGAGTGCTACTGGAAGTGTTTCGAGACGCATAGCACGAATTGTTGCGCCCAAAGGATCCTTAAGTGCGCTTAACAATGCATTTAGGTACATTTCTGAAAATAATTATTTTTTTGAATTAATGACTTTTTGGTCCTTTTTCATTGATGAGAATATTGTTCAATAGTGCAGCTTGGATCTCTATAATTTCGAGGATTTCTAGTGCTCTATCAGTTTGGCGGATGTTATGGAGATCTCTGATCAACGTCGTATCTGTCTTTTTATCAGCGAAAGCAGATATCAATCTGTTCTTAATTTCATTCCAGTCCAATTGCGTCAAATATGTATTTAAAAGTTAGTTCGCTGATCCGACGATTTTGTTCCTAATTGCCCTAAGTAATATTTGTCCGTAGGGTGTCTTTTACGTACCTTTAAGAAATAATAGAATTTCTTCTACGTTAGTTATGAAGTCATACAAAAGGCGAGGATTGCCGTCAAAATTAGGGAGGTCTTTGATAACGTCTGGAACTCTTAATGAGTTAAAAATTTCCTGCGTGTTATTCATACTTTGAGAGGAAGATTGGATCTGGATCGAATCTTGATTCTGCATTTCAGTTATACTTGGTAAGCTTGAATGGTGTTTTTGTGTTACGTTTTTAAGGCTTTTTGACTTTTTTGTTAATTTAAATAAGGCTTCAGTCTTTGCCTTCCTTTTGAACATTAGAGACAGAGGTAAATGTATATATGTATGTATTTTATTCCAGTTGGAAATTTTGTTATTACTTAAAATATCTTATTTATAAATGCTTACAAATATAGCAGGAGTGGAGCCGTAGTCAGCATGGAGAAGTATATTGGTGTAGGTTCTCAGTTGTAAATGGATTGAAATCCAACGGCGTCAATTTTCGGTGGACCTTGACTGTTGCTTGTGATGATTTTTCTAACGGAGATATCCTACGTGTGTTAAAGTTTTGTTTAATGTTCTTAGTATTACTATTAATTTTGTATATCTTTCTGTTATTGTAATTTTCTTTAAAGTTTTGTTTTTTTTTTTGACGTTTTTTAACTGAGATATTCCCTCCCTGTTCTATAACGTTTTTAAGTAACGGAGATATTCCCTCCCCGTATTAAACTTTTTTTCTTTTTAACGTTTTTAACAGAGATATTCCCTCCCTGTTTTATACCTTTTACGTTGATTTTTTTTTTTAAATTCTTTTCTATAGTTTTTTTTTTAAGCAATTGTTATTCTAATATTTTACTTTTTCTTTTTGTAATAACTTTTTGTTAAAATATTAATGTCACTTGTGAATATTACTTTATTTTTTTTTAATATTGTCACTTTATTCAAAAACGATTATTAAATTTAACAACCGTTTATTAAGACAGATTTGCATATAAAATTGTGCTTAATAAACGTTTGTTGAATTTAATAATCGTTTTAGAATAAGTGGGTTAGTGTTTATTACAATAATAATAATAATAACTATTACAATTATAAATAAAATGTTAAAGCTATGTGTTATTTTTTTGTGGTAATTTAATTCTTTAATATTTCTTATATTTATTATACTGATGTTCTTGTTCAATTTGTTCAAACTTTATTTTATTAGTAAAATTCTTTATTATCTCAATGCTATTAATTATTTGTTTCTGTTCTACCTTTTCCACAATATTCGAGAGAGAATAATCTTTTATTGGAATTCAACAATTATTATAACTAATTAAATAATTTCCATTTAAGACAATTTTCTCAGAATTACAAGTTTGATTAATATTAATATTAATAACTCCAGTGTTGTCAACTTGGTGCGTTTCGCACCATTTTTGGTGCTTTTTTAAATTTTTGGTGCGAAAAATTCTTTAGTTAGTGCGCGGTGCTCTTTTTAATTTTTGGTGGCACCAAAGCAAATTCAACCCAACTTTTTGTTTCAGTGTGAGAAAAAATCTTACTACAATAAAATACACCTGTTTGAGTACCATTTCATTCAACACTACAGAATTTTTTTGTGTATTTCGGTGCGTTTTTTAATTTTTTCGAAAATGTGATGATATCTTTATTTTTACTAATTTTTAATTGCAGATTTTTACTAATTTATAACTCATGAAATCTAAACGAATATGTATTTTAAATACGAATGTATGATAAATGAAATCAAATTCTTCAAAAATCTTTGTTTGAAAATCAAATTAACATTTTAAACATGTAAATAAAAATTCTTGTATAACCTGATGGTTTGGTCTACTGAACTGTAGACGAACAACCAGGGTTAGAGTACCAGTGGAATCCTAACAAATTTTATTGGAAAAAATCAAATAGAAGTACTTTAACTAGAAAACAAAAATATATAAAAAAAGTAACAAAGATGTACTGAAATTAGTTTTTTTTACCAATTAGTACTTTAGTTCCGAATATCATATTGTGATTTAATTTTTGAGTGGGTAAATGCTTATTTTATCTTTATTAGCTCATTTATTAAAAAAAAGGCTTTTACTGTTATTACTTTTACTAATAATCGTTGATAAAAAGTTTTTTATAGAATTTATGATACCTATTAAAAAATTTCAAATTAATTCAATAAATATTTGAAACAAAAACGAAATTCTTAACTTGATGTGTTTTTTTTGTAAATTATGCGCTTTTTTCTCCATTTTGGTGCGTTTTGAAATTTCAAAGTTGACAACGCTGCTTAATTCTAATACATATTTCAAAATCTTTATGTTTCATCAATTGACAAAGTGAATCAAATTTATTTTATGTAATTTTCTTAAAAAAAAAAAAAACAAAACAACAGTATTGTTAGTTTTCTTATTTTTTATTTATTTAATTTTTTGTTTGACGACTTTGATGGAAAATACAAGAAGACTTAATTCTACTATTTCTTTTTCTTATATCTTAATTTTACATTATTAAAATATGCTTACAATTGTTTTTTATTTATTAAATTCGAATTGTTTAAGACTGCCGTTCCCAGTTGTACATATTTATATATTTAAATTTGTTGTAATCAATTTCATATTTTTGTATTTCATAATTTGTTAATGTACGATATACGATATTATGTTGTGCAGAAATTACATTGTTCTATTTTGTTTTTCAATAATACAATTATTGTCAGTCATTTGTTCCAAGTATATATTATTCTTATTTTCTGTTTCGATAAGTTTACTTATAGAGTATATTTCCTTTTCTATTGTCTTTCTGTCACTGCTTTTAACTAATTTTAAATGATTTAATGTGTCATTAAAATAGTCATTAATTAGTATTTGTTGATTATTATTTTCTATTACTCCATTAACTTTTAATAGATGATTTTGTATGCTTTGTCTGTCCACTTCGTCCATTGTTCCAAATAACCATTTGGGCATACTTCCTATTCCATTGATGTGCCCCCGTTTTTGTCTATTCTGTTTCGGTATTAGAGTCATTAATTTATTTGTGGTGTCCATTAGTTCTAACTGAAGTAAATTTTTATTTTCCACCTCCATTAGAATATTATTTTCCGTCATGTTGTCTCAAATGTTTTCTATTTCGTTCAACTTACATAACTATGTGTTGTATTATGTCTGACTCATTAACAATTTCCTGGTTCTTCATGTGAATGTCTCTAAATCCCGTTTGTTCTGTCAAAAGTTTTGTAGTCATCGTTCCTCTAATCATCGGTGTCCCTATTAGTATCATCATTAAGCTATGTGTCCACGCTCATCAGATATTACAACGTTGTCAGAAAAATGTTCAGAAAATGTCTAACAACCGTGTAAACTTTAAATGTTTGCCTTCCAACATTGCAATAAAAAGCATTGGAAGACAAAAATATTGTCAGACATCTAACAATCGTGTATACACACAATTTTGTTATTGTCATTGTTTTAAGACAATTGTCAAACACTTTTCATTGTCATATGTACAAAGTTTAGGCATCTGCCAATGGCAGCATTGTCATAGAAATTATTTCTAAATGAAACTCTGTAAATAAACAAACAAGTGTGCATTAATAAAATTTTTGAAAAAAGTGGAAGATAATTAAAGAATTAAGTTAAAGAAAATAAAAAATGGATAGCGACATATCTTTTGATGAATCCCGGTTAAATAGAGTGCAGATAAAATGGTTTCAATTGCTCTTTTTTGTTCAATGACAATATTTAAAATTTTTAAACACACACACAGAGCTGCAAAACGAATTTGACAATGCCACACAACAATCTGACAACCGTGTGAACTGACAATTTCGGTTGACAGATAAATTCATTGTGTGACAATTGTGTGCCAATGAAATTGTTAGTTTTCTTCCAGTCGTCTAAACTGACAATTTACCTTTTGCTAAAAATTTTTCAATGTCAGTACATTGCTAGCACATTGCTGCATACGACAACGTTGTAATATCTGACGATCGTGTATACATAGCTTTGGTGTTGTTCATGTCTGAAAATTTTAAAGGTCTTTTGTTATTAGAAGAGTGTATTTTCTCTAGTTTTGCTTACTTATATTTGGGCTGTTCTTCTCTATCTATATTTAGTGTGTCTATTACTTTTCTCTTATTCATTCATTTTTCCTTTTTGAACTTCATCCGGCGAACATTTAATTGATGAATGATATCGCTAATTGTAATTTCGGACTGTGTTCTGAATTAACTGTTTTATTGGTACTTCTTATTGGTTTGATACATTATTCTAAATTTTTCGGTGATTGTGTTATGTAGACGCTCTATATCAGCATTACCCGTATGGCTGTTATTTTCTTTGGCTTTCCTATTTTCCTTCCAATTGTTCTATTATAGTTATATGGTTTCTGTCATTAAGTGGATACAGGCTGCACCAAATTTGGAGAACTTATCTATTATTGTCAATAAATGAATTCCTTGTATTACGTAGGTATCTATGTGTATTATTTCGTTCTTCATCATGGGGGTCTCTGTATAAGCAAACTTTAATTTAACTGGGTTTCTATCATATTTTATCTCTTGACATATTCCACATTGATTGATATTTAACTGTATGAACTCCATCAATTTTGGATAATATAGCTTATATTTAGCTTATTGTTTTAAGCTTATCTTAAAACTAACTTACAAACTAACCTACACTTAACAACTGTACAATAAACCCTTATACATAAGTGTGGGAATATGCTGAGACAGCGAAACTCAGGCTGTCCGCATATATGCAGTGTGGACAATAATATCAACAAAGTGTTGATACTAAGTTACATACAGAAGGTATGGTAACTTCGACTAGTCAAACACACTACATATGTTTCAATAATACCCGAATGTACACTTTCCCTGACATGATAAAAAGAAATTTGTTTAATTGCTTGTACTTCTGTCTCAATTGTACAAACAGTCCGGAATTATCTATTTTCTTTGGTACTACTATTAAAGGTTCGAGTATCTTGAACTACTTTTCCTGATTATGCCTTGTTTCTCCATTTCTTTATTTGTCGTCTTACTTCTGTCTCCTGTTGTGGTGGGTATCTATACAGTTTGGAGTTAATTTGTTCGTCTGTCGTTATTCTGATTTCATGTTGTATATTCGTCGCGGTTGTTAATTTATCCCCTTCCTTAAAAAATAATTTTTTGAATCTTCTTAAAATTTTCTTAACTTCCGTACATTCCTCTTTATTCAAATGGTCCAGCTGAATTCTGTCCCAAGCAAATTCTGTTCCATCTAGTGTACAAACTTCTATATTACTATATAGATTTATCATTGTATTAAGACAATTTAATAAGTCAGTTCCTATTATAAAATTATTTTTTCTCCCTTTTAATTCTACCATTTTCCATCTAATCTTCGCATTTTCGGGTACGTTAAATTCATTAGGGGAATGGGTTATTATCTCAAATCTAATTACATCTTTCTTCGCTACCGTACTAAATTCTATTGGCATTTTTAATAAAGTTCTACTGAAATCTTTTATATTACTGTCAATTAAACTTAAATTGGCTCCGGTATCTATTACGGCTTTGTATTTCTTTCCTCTAATGGTTATCTCTATGATGGGTAAAACATCGGAGGTTGTTCCTGAAAAAAATTATTCTGTACATTTTGACTCTCTCTGAATTGGTTTGTTTCTGCGTTGGATGCGTTGTGAATCTTACTGCCTATACCTTCAATGCGCAAAGAAGAGTCCAATGATAATTTGTTTAACACTCGATTTGTGACCAGATTGACTTGTGATCCAGAATCTAGAAGAGCACGGAATATGCCGGTGCGGCCATTGGTTCCAATCAGCTTTACTGCTGTGGCGAGTAATACATAGGTGTTGCCGCTGAGCTTCATGTTTATTGCAGCTACGATTGAGGAATTTTTATCTGAAGCAGTGGCTGGATTTTGCGTGTTGTCGGAGCTTCCAACAGAGGTTTTTGATAAATCTCATCTTGGTTTTTCTAAATGCAGCAATGTGTTGTGCGTATTTGCGCACCTTGAGCATGAGCGTGATGTGCACGATTTGGAGTTATGATCTGATTTAAAACAGTTGACACACAGTCTCATCTTTTGTGTCCATTGTAGTCTCTCGGCTGGGGACATTTTCAGTAACTTTTCACAGTAATATATGGGATGTCCTGTAAATCCACATACCTTACAATTTGGATTTGATGTAGCTGATGTTATAACCTTGGCTCTATCCTTCCCCCCTCCAGATTCGCACGATTTTCCTCGCATTTTCAATGCTTGGAACCTATGCTCTATGAATTTAAGTAATTCATCGAGACTTACGAGGCTCTTGTTGTCTTTGAGTGATTGTTCAAATTGTGTTTGAGTTGAGGGATCAAGCTTCTACAATAATATGTGGACGATTATAGCGTCCCATTTGTCCACCGGAAGTCCGTGTGCCATTAGACTATGGGTGCATTCTTTTGTGAGGTCATGTATACTTTTTAGGGCTTGAGCTGTTTTATTTTTCACTTGTGGATGAGAGAGCAAGTTGTTGAGTAATGTTGTCACAATGAGCCTTTTGTTATCGTATCTATTGACGAGAATATTCCATGCGATTGCATAATTAGCTGTTGCAATTGGCAAATGGTTTATCAGCTTTTTTGCCTCATCTGCTAGATGTGTCGTCAAATAGAACATTTTTTCAACTTCGCTCATTGCTGAATTGTGAATTAGTTGAGTATACAGGTCTTTGAAGGCTACCCATTGGAGATAACTGCCGTTGAATTTTAGAATCTGAATTTTTGGCAGGTGTGGTTGATACTGCTCAATTCTGTTGATGTGGTGTGGAGTACTTTCATTGGAAAGACCGCCTTGTTGTTGTAGAGTACATTTAATGTTGTGGACTTCGGCTTGCATTTTGTAGAATTCATCCAACGTGTACCCATCTATTTGTTCTTTGGTGGTTAGTTGCCATAACATGTCATTGTTTCTCGAAAGATCACCCATATATTTATCAATGAGCGTTAATTTAGCTTGATACTGTGCTCCCTCATGCATTTCTTCGGCCATAGCTTCGTCCATTGTTCGTCTTAGCGCTCTTGTTAGCGAAGAACTCTACTCGTAATTCGTCAATTTGTGGCTCTCCCTGTATGCAGCTGCTGGCACCTTTATTCTCTTTAAGTTGTTTGGTTGCTGTATTTGAGAGCCTTTTGATTTCAGACTCAAATAGCTCTTTATACTTGAGTGTGTCGCCTGAAGTACGCAAGTACTGGTCCGTAAAATATTCGTGCTGCACTGGAAGATTTGATAGACACCTTAGTTTGTTGTCAGTGCTCTCAAATTCTAGCCATGCAGTGTCAAGTCGATGTAAACGTTCCAGGTAGTACTCCTTCGTTTTTCTTGTTGTCGGGTCCTTTTTATAGTTTCACGTCGGGGTCACCAAATGTTGAATCGACAATGTCGAATTAAGTTGAACACCAAAGGTTTCCTTTGGAGTTCAGATTTTTTTTGTTTAGCCTAGGTAGAAACATCTTATGCTAATATAAATTATATTGATTTGAGCCTTAGTAGAAACACTAAGACCATGAAATAATGACAAGAGTTAATCTTTGTTTACCTGAATGTCTTTATTTTGGTCAGTATTTTATACAATTTAATTGCTTACGTCTAACTTAAAATTAATAATAACAATATTAAAATATCCAATTTCAGTAGATATAAAAAATGCCTTTAATTGCATTATTGCAGTATTGCATAAAATAAAATAAAATAAGGTAAATGACATTTAGTTTTATTATTGTAACATTAAACGATTGTAGAGGCAATGACTGCAATAAACAATTTCAAGGGCAAATGACTAAATATTGTCGTATATGCATTTTTGTAGTTTTAGTATATATGTGAAATAATTTTTTGCTTTCTTTTGGTTTTTATTATGGTTAACAGTATATGTACATATGTATGTATATAAAATAATATACATACATACAAATACATATAAATACAATATACAAAAATTTTAAAAAATATAAAAAATGGAAGATTTTAATACAGAGGAAGTAATTGAAAATGTTGTTGCGCATTAATTTTTATAACGCACACTTCAAAGTCAGAATAAGAATAAAACAAAATAAGTAAAGCACAAACGATGGTAAAAGGAAATGTCAAAAAGTTGCATGAAAAACGAAAGTCGTGCAACTTTTTCTACCCCTTTTGCTTCTCTATCCTATACGCCTACAAACATCAATCGCATGCATATAATTGCAAGAAAAATTGCATCGTGTAAAGGGCCTCATAGTAAAGCTACAGTCAATAGTTTTATTTTTGTTTTGTTTGGCTTGCGCTGCGCTGTTGCTTGCTCACTAACAAAGTTTTATGTGGTGTTCAGACATGCATTTTTAATTGAAATTTGTGTGCTTTTGCTAATTCATAGTCAGCAAATTCAATGCTGTTTCATACTGTCAATATTTTGACACACTTATGGCCGAATTCACAGTCTTTAGTTAACTAATGGCAAAGGCTTAACTAATGATTCTTTATTCGCAATGCTTAGTTTGCCATAAGAATAACAAGTAATAGTTAAACAATAGTTAGTATTTTAGTTTACCAATGGTTAACTAATGACTGAGAATTCGGCCATTAATGTTTGTTTATTCTTGGGTGGTACATATTAGTAAGCAATTGTGTTTTTGTGGGTTAGTGTAATATGATCCAATGTTTATATTATTGAGTGAAGTAGTGTAGTTGGAATAAAATCTTTGAGGTTCTTTTTACATTCTAGGTGCAACCAAATTGTCGCACTCTAGCTTTATTGACAGTTGAAGTAAAAATCAAGTCTCTTAATACTAAATACATTCTACTTATATACTACTTATGAGTATTTATTAGACTACTAATTCTTAAACTATTGCATGGGAATATTTTGGGTAATTTGATTTGACTTAAAGCAAACCAGACATTCCCATTGCATATGGTTGTAGCTAAACGTGTGCATCCACTTCAAGTGCCCTAAACGTTCGACACTTGCAATAGTGTCACTTTACACCATGCCGTCAATGGGCACTCAGTTGTATTTACTTATTTTATTCAAGTGTAATTTGTTTTGTTTAAGTGTAACAGAACACTTGTTTTGGTCAGACACTTGAAATGGTGCAATCATGCTACAGTAGAGTGACATGTGTTGTGTTTGTAATTTTGGATAAAATTGTCAAGTGTGATCGACAGACTACTTGTTTGATGTCTTAGTAGGTTTCACATGGAAAGGGATAATAGTCTTTGGTATTTTTAAATAATTATGTATTTTGTAAGTCAATGTTAGCTTCTAATTGTTGTAATACTATGACTATTCCTAAAAGTTCGTCAAAGTGATTATGGAATTAAAAAATCAGAAATTCGAGATGAAAATATACATATTTACTTGATATCGTTGTTATTGTTACTGGTTGACAATTTATAGTAGTGGGCGACCAAATGGTGATTAAATTAAAATAAATGGTAATATAGATTCGTGCTTATTTATGTCTATATATCCCGCGGAATACTCTAGTTTGATGCTTGAAAACTTACGGTATCATCAATGTTATTTAAGTCTGCACTACCATAATTTAAATGGTTTCCGATAATTTGTTTAATATTCACCCCTATCGCGAATAAAAATTCCACGTGAATTTTGTTCACTTTTCACATTGTTCCTATTTAAATTAAATTTAAAAAAAATAAAAGTGAACAAATTTCACGTGGAATTTTTATTCACGATAGGGGTGATTATGAAAGTTGATGTTTGCGTTTGTTTGTTGTTCAAAATTTCGTCTGGTTGTATTTGTTCTATTAAATGTGTAACTTGTACTTGTCAATAGGTTCGGGTTTTGGTGGCATTATAGCATTTTTGGTAAAAGGGTTACGATCATGTATTTGATAATTATTCGGTTGGTTTGTATAATATTGTGGTCTATTAAATTCTCTTGGTTCTGTATTAAATTGTCCTTTATAAAGGCCCTTGCATTCTGTTTCTAGGGGTTTGATTATACGGGTATTGTCTGTAGAAATTAAATTGGTCTCTTTGATGATAGGGTTTTAGTTGGTATGGTTTTGGGACCTGTTTAAATGTTTTGTTTCTTGATACAATAGGAGAGTGCTATAGATAAGATTTCTTCGAATTATTGACCCTACAGGCTATCTTAGTCCTATCAAAAAAGCATTAATGGTCGAATTCTCGGTCATTAGTTAACCATTGGTAAACTAAAATACTAACTATTGTTTAACTATTACTTGGTATTCTTATGGCAAACTAAGCATTGCGAATAAAGAATCATTAGTTAAGCCTTTGCCGTTAGCTAACTAAAGACTGTGAATTCGGCCGTAAGACACATTTCTAAGAATAACTCTTGTTTCGAAATTATTACTTTTTGATCTTTTTTAGGCACGGCAGCCTGAATTTCTACAAGGTCCGCGTGAAATTGTTCACGAGGCCTATTAGATTGCCTAATGTTATGAAGGTCTCTTACTAATGTGGCTTCTGCTCTTTTATCTGCAAAATTAGTTATTAAGTTCTTTTTAATTTCGTTCCAGTTAAGTCTCGTTAAGTAAGTGTTCAAAAGCTTGTTCGCGGCTCCAGTTATTTTATTTCTAATTGCCCTTAAAATAATTTGTCCATAAGGCGTCTGCTCAGCTCCTTTCAAAAACAACAAAATTTCTTCTACATTGCTACTAAAGTTATATAGGAGACGAGGATTTTCGTCGAAATTGTGGAGGTCTTTTACTACAACAGGGATTTTGAGAGAGTTAATAATTTCTTGCATGTTAGCTAAATATTGGCCCATGTACATTTAAGCGACATATGAAAACCTTTTTGTTATGAATTAATGCACTATGAAAGAGTGCAATCTCTACTTCGTAAATATGTACCTTCTAATATTTCTATATCGTTATCTAATGACAGTATTTGATTCTTATATACTAATCCCCCTTTACATTCAATGGGCACTTCAACTGCGTACAGTCCCTGTTGTACAAAGTAATATTCTACTTGAGGTTGACCAAACTTTAATGGAACTTTTTTTCTCTCATACTTATTTCATTGTCCTTCAACTTTATTATTGCTCCCAATGGTTTCAAAATATTATTTCCTAGTAGTCCATCATATTTGCAAACGAGAAATCCTACTAATTCATGTTAATTGCCAAGTTCTTCAAACTTAAATGTTGTAAAGTTTTTATGTTCATTTCTTTCATAGGTATATTCCATTTTGGGTGGCATATACCCGGATTAATAATTGAATGGGAAGCACCTGCATCGATTAAGAACTTTAAATACCCTAATTTAGTTTTTATTGCTATATGTGGTAGTTCTCCTGTGAGGCTGAAAAGTGAGAATTTTCACATGTTTGATTTCTAGAAATATTTTGCATAGTATTCACATTCATAGGCTGTGGTTGATCTCGTCGTTGGTAGTTTGTATTTGAGTGTGGTCTAGTTATTATAAGAGTTCCTCTGTTTGGTCTTTATTGACTATTCTGATATTGATTATAGTTAGAATTGGTTTTATGTTGTGGGCTTGTGTATGCTCCTTGATGGTTATTTCGTAGTGATTTTGGTTAAAATTAGTTTTATATTAGGGGTTTGAGTAAATTAAAACTCTATGAGTTTATTTCCTCAACTTAGAACTAACTTAAAATTAACAATTTTTTTATTTTATATTATGTTGAAAATAATTATCATCAAACATCACCTCATTCATTTCCTGGAAAACAGCAAACGTAATTAGATCCCATATTTTGCAACCTGCTGTTATTTCCACGAAGTAGCAAAACTTGGTAAACATGGTGTCAGCCATTCTTTCTTTACGGCTGCTAACAAGTGCAACGTTAACTAGTATAATCTCTGTTGGTAGTGGTTTTGGTTAAAATGAGTTCCATATTGAGGGTTTGAGTATGATCGTTGTTGATAAGGATTGTTTGTTTGATCGTGTCTATAATTCGAGTTATAGTAATATTTATTTCGTGAATGATTTGGATTTTTTATTATTTTGTTGATTTGAATAGTATGTATTTCTATTGCTTCTTTCAAACTATCTGGATTTCTGCAAGCCAATATTGTTTTCATCGTCTCTGGAATTTTTTCCTTGAACATATTTAGAGCGGATCTCATATTGTTTTTAGCTATAACCTCCGTGCCTGTGCCGTGCCGTGCATTTTCTTCCATTATGAGACATGTTCTATTATTAAGCCTCCTTAACCTATCTTTAATCTCGTTATAAAAGTCCGATGTGTTTTTCTTAAATACTACTGATCTCATGTGATCGTATAACTCTTCTAATCTAAGCGTTTCACCGAAATTATTAGTCAAAATATTTTTGATTTCCCTTGCCTTATCCTGTAATCTACTTTTAAAGATGTCGGAAAAAAATCAATTGGGACGTTGCGTCGTATTGTGTCAGTACATGGTGTATCCGTTCTACTAAAGTAATGAAATTGTATAAATCATTTCTATTCCCGTCAAACTTAGATAGAGTTTTGAGGTATTTAATTGGGTCAAGTGTAACAGGGGGTGTGTTTGTGTCATGATGGTATATATAAGTTAATTTCTTCCTTGTTGAAGAAGTAAAAGAAAAAACAGTTTTTCCTTTTTTTCTGCGTGACCGCACTTTATTGTTACCAAAATCAACTAACGTATTTGTTAGTGTTTTTTACTATTTTACTTTAATGAACTCTAAATTGAAATTCTATGAATTTAAATTGTACCAATTCTTAATAAATCTATGAAATGCAAAGTGTGAAGTTTGCACTATTGCAATTTATTGTATTTAGTACAATAAACCTAAAAATTGCAAAAATGCAGTTTTATCGAAAGAAATTTATTTTAAACAGAAATTTATTTTAAACAGAAATTTATTTTAAACATTTGTTACGTTAACTTATATCAAACATTTGAAATTACAAAAAAATCACTTTTCTCTTTTCTTTGATTTGTTTTTTAAAATACAAATAACTTAAAAAATATCGAATATTCAAATTATATCAATACAAGTAAAAAAAATATAGGTACATATATATATGATCGACTTACACATCAAATTTTGTTAGACTTATTGAAGGGTGTTGTCTCTTGTTGAAGGATGTTGTCTCTGGTTGGAGGATGTTGTCTCTTGTTGAATAATGTTGTATCTTGCTGACGGATTTGTATATTTTAAATAAATCCTTAATATTTTAAGGAAAAATTTCAGTCACTTTGCGTTTAAATGAAAATAGTGCCTTACTGCCGTATTTATAGAAAATTAAAGTAGACTTTAAGAAAATTTTGTATGAAAATTTTGTCTTAAAGCACACTTCAAGTCTACTTTATTTTTAATAAATACGGCAGTTAATATTTTAAGGATATTTTACAGTCACTTTGCTTTGATTATTAATAATAAAAAAATAGTGCATTAATATTTTAAGGATATTTTTCCGCGATATCCCATCCTCCTCGCTAGAAATAAATTCGATAATTTTTTATTTAAAAAAAAAAAAAAACAATAATTATTTCTTTCTTTATTTTACAAATTTCTTAATCATAAATAGAAATAAATTTCTTAATACTGAGTTTACAAATTTCTTAATACAAACATATAACTGAGCTTACAAATTTCTTAAGAACTATTTCGTAATGATTTTGTACTTTATTGTTTTAGGGGTTCATTGGCCATAATTAAGTACAAAATCTTTGATAGTTAAGCATTCTAAAGAAATTGATATTTATTTTCTTTGTCAAGTATCCAAAAACTCAAGTATTAAAATGTATGTGTATATGCATGAAAGTTTATATGCAATGTTGCATACAAGCATTTGTATTGATTGGAAACAATATAAATTAATGGCGTTTTCTTTGCTGGCAAAAAATGTTACACGTTTTCCCCATTTCGCACCTTTTTTAATTTTTTTGTGTTCTTTTCTGAAAAAATGTCAACACTGCTAAAGTGTAGTGTGTTCTTTTCTATAAATGTCACACTATAAATTTAAAAAATGTTGCACTTTTCACACCCTGTATTTTTAGAAGGGGAGAATCGCACGATAAAACAGCTGACATTTGTGTACATACATGAATGTGTATTTGTGTTAAAAAACAAAACAAAAAAATATACAAAATGGAAAATATTACTACTTTTTGTATGTGCTGAAAAAATATTGGTTGACTTGTTGAATTCATCTTCATCATCTGATGATGATGAAATATTTGATATGATTATGGAAAGAAATCCACAAACGCGAGTGAAAGGCTTTGTAGAGAACGTATTTAATGATGTACAATATCTCCTACTTCTTATATATGTAATGTATATTTAAGAAGAAGTAGTCGGAAAGGTGTCATTGGTCGGCTTCTTCTTTTTTAACAAAAAAAAAAAAAAATAAAAAAACAAAAACAGCTGTACATGAAAAAAAAGTGTTACACTGTTGTGTTTTTATGTTCTATTCTCACCATTAAAAATGCGACATCTTTAAAATGTGGGGTAAACATTATAAAAATGAACATAATAAAGGTGTAACATTTTATTTCAGAAAAGAAAACATAACAACTAATTTAAAGTGCATTTATTCGTGTGTAGGTTTGTTTTAATTTAATTAACAATGTTTATTTATATTTTTATTTGTAAGCAAAAAATTATGAATTGAAAGTAAATAGTTTTAAGTATGAGTATGTTTATACCCTGAAGGAAACCTGGGGACAAGTACTCCAAGTCACCACTTTTGTCTACTGTTTTGGTAACGGCAGTCCGGTACACTATCGCCTAGTCTATCGCAACCCTCTGAATGGCAGTCCGGTACACTATCGCCTAGTCTATCGGGGCTCACAGTTGAAAAAAAAATAATTGTATAATAATAACCATTGTGACAAAGCTGTTGAAAATGTCGCCAAGCTTTGTCACAATGGTTATTATTATACAATTATTTTTTTTTCAACTGTGAGCCCCGATAGACTAGGCGATAGTGTACCGGACTGCCATTCAGAGGGTTGCGAGTTCGATTCCCGCCAAAGACTCTGGGTGTTTTCGAATTTATTTTTAATTAAATATTTTTTAGTATTTTATTTTTTTTTTAATAAAACTCCAAAAATTAGCAAAAAAAAATGCATTTTTATTTTCTATTTTAGAAAAGTACCAAAAGTGTAGACAATGTGGTCCCAAAAGAACTAACTTGTCAATAGTACCTATGTTAGTATCTAGTGGATTTTCAATGACACGCACATTTTAAATGTCTATAGTAATTAACATTATCTGGGGTATACTAAGTCACTAGTACTGGTGACTGTGTCAATAGTAAATCAGTACAGTTTCACTATTGACATTTCCTGCAGGGTACCTATGTTTATTTTACTATTTTATATGGAAGTATCGTTGACTGTTAACGTATGGAAACACGCGAATTTCGTAGTGTGAGTTCTTGGGAGTGTTTTTAAAAAATAACTACGCTCAACTGTGGATATTTAACAACTAACTTTATTTTAATTTCTTTAATAATTATTGGACTTATTGTTAACACAATTTTTTGTTAATTCGGCTTAAAATTCATTTTAACATTTTTGTTGGCTTATTGAAATTATTTCTTAATTATTTTATATTAATATTGAACGGTTGCAATTCCTGGAATTGCGACCGAAAAATAATTTTGTTTTCCGTACTTAAACGGAAATGAGTTTGCTGTTACAATTTTTTTTATTTTAATTTTATTTTGTGCTTATTATATTTTTAATAAATTCATCAATAGTGTAATTTTTTATATAAGTGTGTGTATTTGAATTTGTATATGTAACTCGCGCGGTGTTGTTTTGCTAATACCCAGCATACCATTCTAGGAGCGCTCCGAAACAGGAGTCAGAAAAGAGTCCAACAAAAGAGCATTTTCGGAGCGAAAGAAAAATTTGCTTGTTACTGTCGACTTAATTATGTGTGTACCACAGCGTTTATAATAAGGACACGTTGTTGTCCTGGTATTTGTGCTTTCAACAAAAAAAAATAGCTGTACCACACAAGAATAATCAAAACAAGATTACACAGAGCCCAAACAAAATCTCATAAAAGACTCTTTTCTGACATTATCTAAGAGCTCTTTAAGAGCCCAAAAAAAAAAGCCTCATTAAAGACTCTTTTCTGACATTATCTAAGAGCTCTTTTAGATCCCAAAAAACCCTCATTAAAGACTCTTTTCTGACATTATCTAAGAGCTCTTTATGAGCCCAAAAAAACCCTCATAAAAGACTCTTTTCTGACATTATCTAAAAGCTCTTTCTGACGGATCATTTTCGAACGTAATGACCCTCTTTTCTGAAGGTTTTCGGAGCAATTATGATTGTTTTTTGGGCTCATAAAGAGCGTTAACGCTCCGAAAAAGGTGTCAGAAAAGACTCTTTTCGGACTCATATGGCTTGCTGGGAGGTAACAGAAAATACTCTTTTGGGACTCATATGGCTTGCTGGGTATTGCATTATTGTTGATGTTGCAATGGTTTTACTTTACAGAAAATAATGTTAAATGTTTTCGGTGTTAACACCTCCCCTTTCATGATGATAATTCTGGCATGGAAACATGAGTATGAGTTTCGCATTGACGATGGTTTGTATGCTGACCACTTCGTTTTTTTCTTTTAAAAGTTCCAGATTTAATAAGTAAGAAATAATGAAATTGTCACGAAAAAGAGACCAACGTTTGTGAATGTACTACATTTATTTTTTTTTTTCTCTTAATAGGTTAATGGCCTCTGTGTTATTCGCATGAAGTTCTTTTATTAACTCAAGTGATAGTGTTGAGTGAAGTATGCTTTGGTTGCAATATTTCTGGTAGAATAATCGTTGTTTCAAAGAAATCGTATGACTTATCCAAAATTTGTATTGTCGTGTTGTGAAATTGCAAAATATATGTGCCGGTGAGGTTGTGGGATTCTCCATTAACGTAGACTGCGCCACTGTACTGATTAAGTAGAATTGTGCCTGGGGATATTTCTTCGATGGTGGGAATGTGTCGAACGCTACAATTTGTTGTTTTACTATTTATGAGATTTACTAGCCACGTGTAATGTTGTTTCTTTTAGTATAGTGAGTTTTCCCTATAGCTCTTGGTTTTATTAAACAGCTGTCAGGGTTTCAGCTAATAAACTTGGTGTTCAAACGAACTGCCCAAATACAGAGAATTAAAATTAAAAACGGTGGCAATTGTTGCCGATCTTATGTTCAAATTTTAAATCTGTTTTATTTACATAATTTTAACTTTTCCTTACACATACATATGTAGGTATATTACTTATGAAAATCTATACTACTATCTAGATTGAGTGATTCCAAAATCACTCAATTAGTTTAAGCCTACTTATGCATTAATTGTTATTAAATTACATACATTAAACATAAATGTGCTGCCTAAGCATTAATTATTATTAATATTTTTATATTATTTTCATTAAATTACATTGACAATGATTCAAAGTGCTGAGTGGGTATGCAGTGTGCATATGTTAGGCACACTACACCCTCACTCTTAAGAGAAAAATTATAAAAATGATTTTTCTAGTTATAAAATAATTAAAATGTATTACTATATTTATAATCTATGGTTTTACAATCTATTGCGTCATTCAGATTAGGCAACTTTAATTGCGCAAGTATAATATTCTTTTTTTTTTTTTCTTTTGAACGTCAAAAACAAATAAATATCCCAAGACAAGAGTGACAGCAGCTACAGAATTGCCAAGTACAAACAAGCCTGTACTCAGCAATTCGGCAATAATTTCCCCTTCCAACCGACCTTTCCTCTCACACCCACAAACACAAGACTTGCGCAAATAAAGTTGCCTTATCTGAAAGGGGCCTATGTCTTGTAAGTATTTTTAGTATTATGTATGGTTTTAATTGATTATTATGGTATTCTAGTATTGTGTTTACACCATTTCTTTTTACAATTTTATAGGATCCTTTGTATGGACTTTGGTGTTTTTTTCTAGTTTTTACTTTTACTAAGACTAAATCTCCTATATTTAGCTTAAGTTTGTTGTTATAATTCTCTAAAGAAACTCGTTTTTCTTTAGTTCGTAACACTAATTCTCTTGCCTTATTTAAAGCATATTTTAATCTAGTTTCCAGTTCATGAACGTAATTGTCGTAGTTATAAAATGTTATATGTAGTTGTTTCTATGTGGTCAGATGGTAGGCGTGGTAGTTTTTACCATAAACTAATTCGAAGGATGAATAGCCTGTATGAATGTGTGGTGCTGTATTGTAAGCAAAAGTGAAATATGGAATCCATTTGTCCCATTCATAATCAATTCTATGATTTCTTTCTATCGATCATATTGTTTCATGGTGGTAAGGAGCTGAAAAGGTTTGTTTTATGTCAAGTAGTTCCTTTCATATTTTAGAATTAATTGTTCGACAAGTGTTTTTGCTGTTACAACTGCATCTTTTGTGAGCAACAAACTTCGTTAGTTCGCATTGCATGGTTAGGATGTATCGGTGCTCGTTTGATATTCCAAGAGGTCATACAGTGTCAATTGATATGCTTTCGAAACTATTGTTTGGGGTGTTTGTTAATGTAAGCGGTTCCCTAAAGTGTTTTGTTTGCTTGTTTATATTGCACTTACCGCAATATGTCATCATCTTGTTCATGTTCTTTCATATAAGTATATCTTTGCTTAAGTTTAATTATGGTTTTTCTTATTCCTAAGTGGCCTGCGTGTGTGGCATTATGGAATTCGTCAATTAGTTTATATTTTATAATATCATCTGTTATTCTTTTTGGGCTGTTGTATATTAGTATTTTTAGTCTTTTGTTGTTTAATATTTTTTTTTTTCATTTTAGATATCAGTTTCCTCAGAATCGAATCTAGTTGCGCTGAGTTATCATTGAATCTTGCATGCATCTGATTATTTCCTTTATGCTTGTCTTCCTCATTATTTTTGGTACGAGTTTGCCTCGTGGTCGACTCTGGTTTCGCTGAAATATCATCTCGTTCTATGTGCACTATATTATTTTCTATATGGATATGCATTGTATATCGATATCTTCTATATTATTGAATTTATTAAACTGCAGTTTTTTCATATTTTTTATATCACTCATGGATATACATTCCCATATTTGAAGTTGATCAGACTTCTGAGAATTGCCCTTTTCCATGCTATTTGCTTTTATTAGTAAGCGCTTCTTTAGTATTGCTAGCTTCAGTTTTCATTTTATTTGCCTCATTTTTATTATTCATTGCCCTTGTAGTTACTAGTGGTATCATTTGTTTTAATACATATGTATATACGTCTGCATTAATTACAATCCTTGATAATGCATCTGCATCTGCATTTGTATTTATTTTTCCTTTTTTTGTATAAGTTACTTCTTTGAGTTAATTTCTTAGGTTCTATGAACCTCTTTACAATAAACTACTCAATTAGGCGATTCGACATAGAATGATTTATTGAATGAAATTACTTAAAATTTCAATTAGCAGTTACAAAACAATAGCTGACCAATCATATAAAAACTTTACACAATTTTCCATAAATTAGCCAATCAAAGCAATGCAATATTATTTAAAGCTGATCAAATATTTGTCACAAATAACCGAAGCATATTGATCAAATGAAATTATGAAATATAATCGAAATTTTATCCAATATAATTCAAAACAAATTTACCAAAAATTGCAACCAAGCATATTATCATTAGTATGGGCATTCATGTTGGCCATCAAAATAACATGGGTGTTCCCTTTTGATTGTACTTTATTAATTACTTTATTTATTATTATTATTAACTAAAAAGACTTAAAATACTTAAGCTAGCAGAGGGTTGTCAAGTGCTTGTCACTTAATACTCTCTTTGTTCAAACATTACATGACAGCATAACTGCATATATGGGAGAATGCTTAGATAAGCGTTTCTCATGGTTATGCTGCCTAAGTGTGTCTGCTATTTGACGCCTAGTACCGTACATATGTAGTGCAGGTAAGCGTCGATAGTTAGACACACTAGATCTCCCCATTTGGAAGAATAATCAATAATTTAAATTGATTTTTCTAATTGAATGTTTGAACATTACAATTTTATTATTAATTCTTTAAAAGTAATAGATTTATAAAAAAAATATCAAATATAATAATGTTTATAAAAATTATCTATTTTTTTTTTTTGTAATTATAATTTAATTATATATCATTGTTATTTTCTATTATTATGTCAAATAATAAAATATTTAAAATTTCTGCGAAGTTGTTCAGGCTGTTTGGTTTCGTATGTATATTTTTCACAGTATTTGTTGCCATTAACTGGCAGGATCGCCATGTAATATGTTATTTTATTTAAACAATTTATTTCTTTTATTTTGGGACAAGCGCTTATATGACTGTCCCTTGTGGTGGTTTTTTATTAAATCAATTTTAATTCTTAAATCTATTTTAAATCTAACTTAAGTATTATTCTTATTGTCTGTGGGAAAATGCTGAGCAAGCAGAACACATGCTTGTCAGCAAGGTGCATTGCTGTAAACGACACCTAACACCACAGACATAATTATTTGCTATTTGCAAACAATCATGTAGGGCATATACAGCCAAACATAAGTATTTCACAAATACCTGCCATCAAAGCGTGAGAGAATGTTTACACTGCGATAATGTAAATTAAAGCAGTGAGCGTGTGTTTATGATAAGTGTCGTATAGCTTACGGATGATAAGGTAACAAAGACACCTTTGGGACGCTATCATGATCGTACAGAAGGTATGGTCATGGTAACAATAAAAACACGCTACACCGTAGAGATAATTTCTAAGTGACATTAACGCCCATACAAGCACGAAGTTAACAGGTTCCAAGCTCCTTTTCGTTTCTGGCGTAATTTTCTTCAGTTCTACTAAGTGTTCTTGTTAAGACTGCGATTGGTCTATTGCCTTGAGATAGCACGACATCCAAGGCATAATATCAGGCGTCTGTAGTAAAAACAAATTCCTTTCTTAAGTCTGGGTACGCCAACATCAAACCGTCGGATGTCAATGTGGTTTTTGTTTTTTTCTGTTTCTAAAGGAAAATTTCTCTGTAGTTTGGTAGGATTCCGCAATTGTTCAGATTGATGGGTGTCCTTTATCCAAACATTTGATTGTTGAATGCTGGCCTGTTCATATAATTGACGGCTCTTGTTCTTATTCAAACATCTACGTCCATAGGCTCGGGCCGTGGAAAAGGCTTCGGAACAATTGGCCTTGTAGGGATGAACCCTGAAATGGGGTAGTCTTGGTTTTGATAACCCGTTGGATTTCCTGACCTGTACTGATGGTAATTAAACAAGGGGTTGAGGCATAGAAACCAACTGAGGATAGAAGGGTGTTCTATTTTTGTTTTTGATACTGCGGTCTGTTTGGTACATTCCTTGGTTATACTCCTGTATAGTACTATTTACCTGTACTAGAGTACTCATTCGTACTCATACTCCAATGTAGTCAAATCTGTTTTATCGGCGTAATGTAGCGCTTAACATTTAGAGATACCGTTCCAATTCAAGGGTGTATTGTAAGATTCAAATGCCGCTCACGTACTGCCTGATTTCTTATTTCTTAATTGGCTGAATCGTAAAGTTTAAGAACTTTTTTTAGGTTTCAATAAAAACACAAACTAAATTTATTCATTTTTATTTCAATTTCATAAATATGTACATCTATACACAAAAAAAAAATGTTTGTTAAGTCTATCAGTTAATGGGCGAAGTTTCCACATTTTATCATTAGGATTGTATTGATCATTTGATGCAAAATGGATATATTGGCCTATTGCTTTGTATCGGTTCAATGGCATTGCATTTGATATAGATTTTACATGAACATCATCAGCTTTCCAATATAGACGGCTATCTGAGCTTTGCATATAACCATTGTTTATAAGTATTCCAATGTATACAAGAATGTCGTGCTTATTTATTTGCCTGATCTGCCTGATTTTTGAATTGAGCATAACTGTTGGATACTGAGACTATCATACTTATAACATCGTCATCAAAGAATTGTCACAGTAACTCGAAGGGTGTTTTGTTAGAGTCATCGTAGTTTGCTTCGGGGAATTCTGGAGCTATTGGGATATCAGCTACACTTTTCCATTTTAAAAAATTCTTTGCTTTTTTCAAATTAGGAGGAATAACAGGTTCTTTCGGATCAAAGGAGGACATTTCAGTACGTTTTCTTTTTCTTCCAACAGAAGACAAAGTTGTTGATGGAACGCTGCGAAGATCGATCACTGGCAACTCTAATTCTCGTCCAACTAAATGCTCCAGCTGATCTAAATTGCTTATAATGCTGACACCATCATAAATAACATTTAAGTTGTCCATATTACAGACACCAATGTTACTACCGTCATTGTTGTGTGTAACAAATTCACAATATTTAATTTGATTATGGTGAATGTCAAGAACATTTCCTCCAGAATCTTCATCTGTATCGTCTTCTCCTGATGCTTATTCTGGTGATGGTGGTTGTATAATAATTTCATCAATATTACTTTCTTCCGTCTGTATTTCTCTCAAATATTCCAATATTTGTTCTGGATTCAGTCTAAAAATACAAACATTAAATTTTTCAGACTAGTGGTCATGAGTGCCAAATGGCACTTTGTATTTTGAAACTTATTCTTTTGCTCAGTGCAACCAAGAACTTCTCAAATATAACCATATTTAAGAACCTTATACTATTAGCTTTAACATACATCCAATATTTGTTGCAGTTATTTTGCACAAACAAAATTATAGGCACTTACCTGCAACCACTTATAGCTCTGCTGTAAATTTGAGGAAAACAAAACACTCACTTCAATAAAACCTGCTATTACATGAACAGCAGCCAAGCGACTGAGTTGCTATAGATCAGAGGTGATCAAAATTCAAAAGCTTATGTATTGGTGAGAGAAAGTGAGAGAAATTTAAAGGTACAGTAAAACGAAAAAGTAAACAAAAGGTTTTTATAAAATAAACGTAAAAAATTGTTTCGGTTTAAAAAATAATAAAAAATTATTTCGTTTCGCAAAATAATGAGTTCCGTTTGTATTTTTAACTCATATTTTGTAACTTCAACTTTAAAGGGGGCTTTAAAAAGATCAAGAAAGGGTTCACGGGCATCAAAATCTTTAAACCTATCTTGAAAATCAAAATCTTTAAACCTATCTTGACCTTTAAATGTTTTATAACAGAAAATGCATTTTTTATTACGAAAAATGTTCGTAATGGTACCATAATTTTTTTACGTACTGTATTTGAAAAACATTTATAGCATCCGCTAAGCATGTGTACCATTTGCCGTATGAAAGACAACTGAATTAAAAGACCATAACAAAGTTGTGGGTTGGGCCAATAAGCAATTGCACTATGAAATGATCATCTCTGCTATAGATACAAATTGGTTGAAAACAAACGAAATTATAACGGTATATTAAAAACCAACACAAAATCTGTTGTGATTTGATGTAAAATCACTTGAAACTTCATAAAAATATGAGTGTCATATGGCACTCTTGTCCTATAATGGGTTAAGTTGGCATTTTTCCTTCTTGTCCTCAGATCCGCTGTATCTCTTCTACTTAGTATTTAATATATTGCCATTAGTATTTAATATATTGCGGGCTAATGGGTTTGGGTGTATTTCAATCAGTTTTAAGTGTTTTTCTGCATTTTTGGGATCTCAGTTTTCACCAAAGGCATGTTTATGTCTTTATGGATATTCGAATTTTTTATATACCATTCGAAGCAATTTTGAATTCTGTGTACATTTGAAGCTGAGGCTGTTCCCCATAGCTGAATTCCATAACAGCATATAGTTTTTATGATTGAGTTGTATAGTAAGAGTTGGCAATCTTAACTTAGCTTAGCCAATTAATTTGGATTAATTTCAATTCCATTTGAGTCAATTTTGTATCTATATGGGATTTCCATGTCAGGCGACGATCGAGATGTATATCGAGGTATTTAACTGTTGTGTTATTTAGTGATTATTGATATAAAAAGGAGAACATGATTCCTTATGCAATGTTAAGGTTATGTGTGTGCATTTCTGCTTACATATTGACTTTTATCCTCCATTGCTTTAAACATTTTTCTAATTCAAATATATGATTTTGTAGTTAGCGAGATGCTTCTTGAGGGTTTTCATGAATGCTTAGAATAGCAGTTTCAACAGCAAATGTAGATGTGTAATAACGATTGTTTGTTGGCATATCAGATTTGTATGTCAAGTATAAGAACGGTACCAGGATGCTCTATTGAGGTACTCCTGCTTCAATGGGTTGTGCGGAGCTTAAGATATCTCCTTCTTTAAGCTTAAATGTTCGACCAGTTAAGTAGCTTTCCACTAGCTTATGTGTGTTTACGGGTAAATTTGATTTCAACTTGTATTAGTTATTTTATTTTTAATTTAAATAAACTTAAATTACAAACAGAGTTAAATGAACTTTAATAAATTAAACAAAGCAAACGCAGCAGATTGGCAAAAGAACGGAAGAAAGAGGGAGAATTTATAATTAATTAAATTTGTGTTAACCATCATGCCACACTTTATCAAAAGCTTGACAAATGTCAATAAGAGCGGAACTTTTTTTTCTTCAAATGTTTTTTTGATGATATTGCCAAGTCTATGGGTTTGTTCGATAGTACTGTGTTTTCTTCTAAATTTAAATTGATGATTCGGAATACAATTGTTTGCACTTAAAATCGGGTATAACTTGTTCATGAGCATTTTCTCGATATACTCGTATTTGAGAAAGAGAAATGTTAAGTTACAAATAAATTCTACTGATTACTTTGCGAACAATTTACAAATATTGCGTAGTTTGTTGGATGTTGATTACAAATCGGTTTGGAACAAGAGTGACAAGATTTTCGTGATTTCCTTTGTTTCATGCGTAGTTTCGAGCACACGAACGGTGCCACTTGCCACACAGCTAACGAAACAATGGCTCTTTTGCGCAACAAATTTAATGGCCGTGTTATCTCACGTAATGGCGATGTCAATTGGCCGCCAAGATCATGTGATTTGACACCGTTGGACTTTTTTCTTTGGGGTTATTTGAAAGAAAAGGTGTACGTCGATAAGCCAGCAACAATTCAAGAGCTAAAGGATGAGATAATTCGGCACATTAACGGCATAGAACCTCCATTATGCCTCAGGGTCATCGAAAATTTGGACCATCGGATGGAGGTGTGCCGCCGTGGTCGCGGCGCCCATTTGGCCGATATTTTGTTCCACACATAATTGAGTAATACCAATATATCAACATAGGCCCTTGAAATTTAACCACCCGTTATCTTAATTTTACATTATTAAAATATGCTTACAATTGTTTTTTATTTATTTCTCAGAATTAATAAATGAGTTCACCAAAGTTTGCTGCTTGTTAAAATTATTTAGGTAACTGAACTGTAAAGTTTCAAGTTGCAAATATGTGAAATTGAAAGTGCATGCAAATTTTACAAAGGTAATGATTTATTGCTACTAAGCAGAAATAATAAAGTTCACTTACCTAGTTTTTTTAAAAATTCTTCAATTCTATCAGTAACTCACGTGACAGCTTCCTACTACAGGAGTACGTCCGCTTTTAGCAGTTTTTTGAAAGCAGAAATTCTTGATGTTAAAACCTCAAAATCTTTTCCAAGCACACTTTGTAACGCTGATTTGACAGTTGATTGGGCAATAACTTTCGGGTTTTTAGCAGAAATTGTCTGCGACGGTCTGTGGAACGCAACTGTGTATTGTTTTCCATATATATTAAATAGGACGCCAAAGCGGCTATATCTATTGCATTATAAAATAATGATAGTGGCCAACGACTTGTTCTCCGTTTGCATTTGTGTTCGTCAACCCCTCCTTTAGTTTTATTGTAATATGTAATAATTTCTGGTTTAGCAGGAAGAGTTGATTCCACGTTAGTCCCTGTATGCATACTTGACAACAAGACTACAGCTTTGTGTTTTTTTTTGGTACGTAAGAGCATAACGATGCATCTTTACTAAAAGCAAAATTTGTGGAATATACTTTTCTGAAATGAAATTATAAAATTAAAAAATAATACCTACATATTAGCAAAAAAAAAATGTATAACACGAACCTGTCTTTATGTGCCTGCAGTTTCTTACTTACAGTTCCCACAAGTGTCAAGTTCCATGAACTTAAAGTTTTTGCAAGTTCTAAGGATATAAAGAAGTTATCAGTCGTTACATTTCTTCCTGAGTTTTTGTACAGTAAAACTAGTTCTAATACTGTTCTTTCGCCTATATTTGTTTGTCGAGCGCCTTCTGTGGGTCTACCAGTATACAAAATTCCATGCAAAGGATAAGAGTTAAATGTATCACAAGCCCAAAATATTTTTATTCCATATCCATATAGCTGCTCATCAACTGTAATGCATTCACCAGGCTTATAACTCTTAAACTATAAAAGAACGTAAATTGTAAATCTCATAGTCATTTTCCTAACATTTTCCTTTAACAATGTTAGTTTACCATAATTTCTCCATTTCTCCCGGGTACCTAACCCGGGTACCTAACCCATGCTGTTAAAGTTGTTGTTTTTTTTGGTGTTCACATAAGGGTTAATCTAATTTCATCTTTTATATTTTGCAACCTTTTAAGTGGGTTTCTTAATAATTCTGTCCATTCTACTTCCGTACCATAACTTATTGATTACTACATATTACTTATTGTTGTTGTCTTGGTGGTTTTGGTGGTGCTTGTGTTGTTGTTGTTGTCATGGACGATTCCATAACTGGCGAAATAACCAACACAAGACTTTTTCAATTGGAATAATAATGAGAATTTTTATTAATATGTTTTCAATACTTATACTAATTAATTGCTTTAAATGCAGTTTAATGAATTCTAAGAATAATATAAAGAAATGAATTAATTGTGTCAATGCTTTTAATTGTGCTAAATATCGACAGCTCAATTCCAAAACATGCTAAGTCGAAAAAGTGAGCTTTGCAGGAAAAGCTCCTTAAGTTTACAGGCGATATCTAAAAAACCATATGAGACTAGTCAATCACAACCAAAATTTCACAGAATTTAAGTTGAAAAAAATCTAAATTTGAAAACGCAAAAAAACTAAAAACATGCTAAGTCGACATAGCATGGTTTGGAATTGAACTGTCGATATAACTTAACCAAGTTTACTAATTCTAAGAATAATATTGGGAAATAACAAAATAAAATAATAAAATGCTGATGGTGTTTATTAATGTTTTATGTGGGGTAATGGTAAAGTGCTGATGGTTGTTATTTTTGTTGTTGTCATGATGTTTGGTTGATATTGTTGGAGTTCACTATTTGTTGTTGTTCGTTATAGAGGTTGATTTGGTTGGGAAGGTAACCAACCGCAGGTAACTCGCGGTTCTCATATTATTATTTGCACTCTGTTTGATGGCTTCTGTTTCTCCCAAAATTACCACCAATTTGTTGTAACCGGGGGCCAAATTACAGCATTCGTGATCGAATCGAAATTATGATAAAATGTACTAAATTTCTTACTCGATATCGAATGCCATAATCTCATATAAGAAAATTACAATCAATTTTACACGATATCGAATGCGGTAATTTGGCCCCTGTTTTTTATTTCGTTATAAAATTCTACCGTATTTGTCTTAAAAGTAGCACTTCTGAGCTCATTGAAAAGTTCATCACAAGTTCGTCTGTCTCCGAAGTTGTTTTGTTTTACGTTTTTTATATCCGTCCAAGAAGTTGCGTGGCAGTTTTTTTTTCTATAGCTTGTTTTGATTTTCCTTTGAGTTTTGATTTTATAATATCAGAAAATAACTGATATACGTCATACGTCCGCAGATACACCCATCCTATCAATAAGGATTCTGAAGGTTTGCAAGTGCTTAGTGTCTCCGTAAAAGTCGGGTAAGTTGTTAAGATACTTTAAGGGATCGATCGCTAATCTATTTTATTCCTGATCCATCATTTCAAAAAAAAAATCTAAATTTCTTTAAGAAATCGTTAGTTTTATTGTGGATAGAGAGGAGAATGTTGCCGTTTTTTTTTTTCAAATACTTTATTTATATGTATGTACATATATATACTCCCTTATTCATAATACTTGTCAAAGGCTTATAACAGGCTTATAAAGCAAATTTTGTATATATATTTGCTTTATAAGCCTGTTATAAGCCCTTGATAGGTTTTTATGAGTTAGACTGATATCCGCTTTATATTCTAATAGGTTACTTCTTTTGTTTTTTTTTCTTTGCCTTAATTTTAATCAACTTAAATTGATATGAAAGGTCGTTTTAGTTTTTCGATATCTTCCTCCTTTGAGGTATATAAAATAAATCTTTCTATTTCTTTCTCGATTTTATAGAAGTACATCATTAAAGTTAATTCCTAAAAGTAAAGAAAAGTTCTTATTGCAAATGAAAGATTGCTGGAGTCGTGTTAATTCCAGTTGTAGTTGTTGTTACCGCTATTGATGCCAAGGTTTCGTTTTGTTTTCCCGTTTTAAACACTTTCATATGTTTTTTAATAATCAATAAATTTTTTAATATTGATGTCACTGTTGTTGTTTCTTTATTGCAATTATTGTAAATGTTATTGTTTTGTTAGCCGTTTTAAACTTTAACAAGGAATACCCAATTGGACATTAAAATGTCATATCCTCCCTTTTATAATTTGTCTTTTATCTTTTGATAAAGTTATTATTAAATTTGTTCGAATTTCAAAGTTAAAATGTAAAAAATGCAAGTTTGCATAATTAAAAATAATTCTTGGTTGGCATGGGTAGGGGAAAAATAGGAGGCATTAGATTATATTATTTAGATAATTTAATGATTCCTCATCACAAGTCCATTCAAATTCTACCTATGGGAGAAATACAGACATTGCCCAACCGTATAAGTAATTGGCATCTAGATATATTAAAAATTCCGATGGTTTACTATTATCAAAATCTTGCAAATATTTATTATTTGCTTTCGAAATTCGAATATCTCTTAGAGCATTGCACCAAAACACCCCTGATGCCATTTTATATAAAATTATACATATTTATATCAGTAAAATAGTTCTAACTCGATTTTTGTCATACAGTCTAATACTGACATGGATCGAGTTTATAAATATTTTTGCAAATTTTTCTAAAATTTTGAAAAATGTCAGTTAAAAGCAGAACATCGGTTTTTAAATATAATTTTGTGTAGTCCAACATGTTATTGCATTTAAACGTTTTCCAAACAGTTTGGGCATGAGTTATGTTCAGTAAAAGACTTCTTTGTTTGAAGTTTAAAAACAGAATGAATTTATTTTGTTCTTTTTAATTTTAAACTTACTTTCAATTGTTTATCAGGCAAAAATTGTTACAATGTTGCTTAACCCTGCTACTACGTTTAGGGTCTTTTGATGACCCAAGACGTATTTAATATTGCATAACTTGCAAAAAGAAACGTGTTTGTCCGTCACACCGACACACAATCACTCTAACGACGATATATTGCATTGATCACAAGCCTTAAAAATATTTTTGAAATGTACAAATTTGAATTTTCTCAATAAAAAAATGTGGGATCAAAATATGACCCGAACATAAAATGTGTATTTTTTTTTTCTAACATAGTAGCAGGGTTAAAAGTATTACAATTCGACATACATTTGTATTCTTATTAATAATTTAATCGATTTGTATCAATATGTTGTGTAAGCTGTTTGTCTGGTATCCGGTCTAATTTAAGTGGTTTGTTTATTTGTTGTTGTTGTTATGAAGATTTGAAAAAGTATTTTGTATGTTTTATGTTTTTCTGTTGTTTATGCGAATACGAGGGAGGTTGGTTAAGTGATTACGAGGAGAGTTAATTAAGTATGTGTGTTCATATAACTCATGCTCATAGTCTTCATTGGTACATTCAGAGTTATTCAAAATATTATAAAATTTATCTCTAGTATAAAGACTTTGTTCATTAAAACGCTCCATTGAATCAATCTAAAAATGTGGCAACACTCCTTTTCTTATACTATGTTTCCACGGTACATGCTTCGATCTCTATTCATGCTTCACACCCCAATCATGAGCGAAACAACTTGCTTTGCCATACACAATTTTAAGAGCGAATCAAGTAGCTTCATATTGAATCTATTAGTGAAGCACGAAAAATTGCACTCTTCTCTAATTTGTATCGCAAGTTTATCTGCACTAACTAGCTGTAAAAATTTAATATTATTGTAAACAAAGCAAATTATTTTCTTGTTGCTGGAAGTAAAGAAAGTAAATACGTACGAATTTATGTTTTTTTTTAAAATAAGCTAACTAATTTCCACTGACTTTTTTGTCCATTAAAAAAAAACTTATTTTCCACAAATTGTAAATTCTGTTTTTTTTTTTATTCTGTTTGTTTATTAAAAACAACTGTCAAATCGAATCAAGTTTATTAGCCATGTAAACAGTATGATTCATAAACATAATTCAGAAAGCGAAGCAGGTGATTCAAGTTCTCGTGGAAACATAGTATTAGAGCTGCAAAACTATCGATAGTCGCCCCACTCGATAGTTTCGATAGTTTGTCATAAAACTATCGATACTATCAATAGTATCGAATTTTTAAAACTGTATGCAAAAATAATTGTTAACTTAAAGTATGTACGTTTTGGACTTAACCTTCGTTAAAAATTAAAGAATATAAACTCACCTATAATTGAACAATTTTCAATCTTCAATTAATTAAAAAAATAGAATGGCTAATTTAATATAAAGGCCAATGAGCGTAAAACGTTTTAAACTTTTTCTTAACAATTTACTTACAAAAAACCAAAGCCTCACCAGCAAATTGCAAAAATAAAGCAAAGTCGGTTGGATGACATTGTGTTTTATCCGCCGTTAAAATATGTTTATCCGCTGATGCCTTGCGATATAAGTAGCCAGTTTTAAACATATTTTTCTTGAATATATCACTTACACTAGCTAACACTCGTTGATCTAATTTATTTTATTAACGCCTTATATTGAAAAAAAGTTAAAATTTCAATCTTATTGACTAATTTCATATTTAAGTTTTAAAAATATCCACCGGCGCCGAAATTTGTTGCCGAACAATTAATTTAAAATATGCCGCCGACCAATTCTTGTCAGCTACGCTGTAGCTATCGGAAAAAACCAATCGATAGTATACCAAAAATTAAACTATCGATACTATCGATAGTACCATCGTTAGTTTTGCAGCTCTACCTTTTCTTCTAATCTAAACTCTAAACTCTTGCTTTTGTATGAAAACTTTTTTGAGAATATGGAAATCATCATCATTTAAATTATTTGCAAGTGATTCTAAACTAGAAGCCATAAATCTACAAGAATCTAAAAAGCGAATTTCAAAACACTTCCTTTCCTTTGATAAAGATATAATTCTTTGTTAAGGGGAATTACTTTTATATCACCATCAAAATTTGAGAGTTCTATCATTAATAGGTGACAGTCATAAGAAGAAAAGTTATGAAAGAGTACTGGAATAAAATTAGCTGTTCTATAATATAAAGAAGGTTGCAAGAGTTATGGGCTGCATCTCTATATTCACCAGTCAAGTGACAGTGGTCGCGTACTTTGTCATCTCCTAAGCGTTTCTCACATATACATAAAACAAAAAACCTCAACAATAATATATGACATATTCTTGAGAGATCGTGTAGAATTTGGTCGCCAATTATAAGTCTGGTCACAGATATATTTTTAGCAAAATAATTTTCACAAATGTCTTTTGTATCTCTAAATTATTTATAAATTTAGTAGGTGCATCATTACCAAAATGAATATTAAACCTAACCAAATGATCGTCATAACTATACCTTGTATAAAAACTAAAGGCACATGCTATATATTTTTGTATATTTATTACCAGATGCGTCACAGTTAAATATTTTTTCCAAATATGCCTCAAAATCCGCATACACAACGAATGGTACGTCTAGCTGCTTTTGGTAATTTTTAAAGTGTAGTATGCATTCATCTTCCTTTGGCATCTTTGCAGCTATCTTCATGATCCCGAATTAACTTTTCATTTTGGGAGTACTGAAGGCAGGCATTACACAGATATGCTACTCCTTTATGAGAAGTTAAACTATTCCTTTTTTAGGTTAATAATTATTTTTAGAAAATTAAAGTAAAAATTAATATATTTAACAAAAATTGTATAAGTTATGTTTAAATTACCTTGAAATGTTTGTAATTAAGACATAGTGTAACCATTCCTTATCCGTGAATAAAAGAAGATTTATAGGCGGCTCTTTTAACTTGTTAGTGAGGTTGTATGGACCAACAATATTATTGTTGTAACAACCAAAAACGTGTTTACTGATATTGTGGTTATTTTTTAAAAAATTCTTATAACTTTTAATTTTAATGGAAATTCCAGATAACTAAAATTTATTTCCTCTTCCTCTATAATTATTGTAGTGTCATTTATATTAATTTCAGTCAATTTGGATATATTATTTACGAATGCGGCTATTACTCTCCACTTGAAACAATAATTGTCTTCATTATTGACATTAAAGCATGCTGAACTTCGATCCACGTGTAAATGAAGCCATATTAATATTAATTTCAAGCTGCTTCATCTTAATATTTTCACTATCCCTTTTTGTTGCTTATGGTATCATAATGCAACTTAAGGGATTCTTCAATATTGTTGCTCAATGTGATCAAAGACAGTTTTGAGCGATGAGTGATATTGACATTCAAGTTCCATATTAAACTTGAATGTAATATATGTCTTTAATGAACTTAATATTATAATTTTTAACTCTTCAGTTAAGACATCGAAAAATTCTTTGGGATGAAGTATATCCTCTTGTTTATTCTGATATATATATATATCCTTGAATTCTTCCTTTAAATGCCGCTTTGAAGTATTTAAATTGCTTCAAACCTGAAGGATCATTCATTAACAATCCAATTTTATTATTGGTGGATACAGAAGCATGAGATCTCTCATGCTCCTGCAAATGACTTTGGTTAGAAAACCATTTTCCACATTCCGAGCAGTCAAGGACTTGGTGTTCTTTTAACAATTCCTTTTCAGCAAAAAGCGATTTACAAAATTTCCACTCAAACATCATTTTTAAATTTTCTTTTTCAACGGTTTTGTCACTTGCAAATAAGTTAATAGACAAATTAAAATGCTTTGCCTAATAATGCTTATTCAAAATTTTTTGAAATTGTTACTACAAGGAAAATAAAACAAAGTTTAACAGTTTTGTATACAAAATTTATTTTCAAAATATTTGGTTTTTCAATATTACCATAAATTTATAAACTATTTAATAATTTTTCTTAAAGGATTATAGACGTTTTGACAATAAATAATATTTGTTTATAATATCATCTATATTGCATTTTAGTTTATCATATATCACACAACTGCAGTTATCTGGACCCTCAATAGCATCATTACAGGACCAGGGACAACTTGTATATTGTTGACCATGAATAGAATTACTTATCCCATCGTGATTTGATCTTTTATTCATTTTTAAAAAGCATTCTATCAATTTTGTATGTCCAGGAAAAATATAGTCGTAAAAATCATTTAAAAACATAAACAATTTTTGAAACATTTTTTCCATTAGAAACAACAAATTACTAATAATAATTTTTAGATTGAATGAATATATTTTTTAAAATTTTAACATTTATATACGCATTAATTAATTCTAGATATCTTTGGTGTTTCCCAACTAAAAAAAGGTTGTGAATTAAGGATAAAGAGCTATCATCAGATTCCTTGTCAGTCTCATCGATCGGGATTGACACTTCCAATTCTAGGACATAATTTTTATCTATCAACTTCTTCGTTGGTAAAAATTTTTCATTAGCAATTCAGCAATTCCTTCAATCACATTATCATTCAAATTGGTGTATTGTTTGGGGAGGTATAGCAAAGCATCTTCAAGGTCTGCAATTAAAACGTTTCCATATTTGGTCTTTCGACGAAACATGAATAAAACTTTATGTGGCTTTGATGATTGTAAATCTTCAATTTATTAAAAGTTGCAACAATTTCAGCACTTGTAGATGCAGTTTGCCTCCCCAGTTCCATACAACTGGCTACATTTTTAGCTTCTCCATTATTAACAATATTTTCCTGTATTTCTACTTTGCTTAGTGGTTTACCCATTGTATTGTTTATTTTGTTACCCCAAATGGGTCCTACCATATTCTAATTTACAAATGTTAAAAATTGTTTTTTTTTTTTTGTTTTATCTCATTTTTGAGGTGGACCTTCTGCTCAATAGTTGTTGCAAGTGTCATTTCCTTGTACAATACGGCTATTTATTTTCTCTTTTGGAATTTGTTGCCTGCACGTTTTTTTTCCTTTTTTCTAATTTCCGGTACTTTTGGCGGGTCTAGTTTTTTATTTTTCGCCGTTCTTTGCCTATATTCTTCTATGCTTATGGCTCTGGGGCCTGCAGTTAGGGGTGTTGGCGTGTATGTCGTGGCAGAAGCTGGAGCTGGTGACGGGCTGTATTCTTCCTTCAGATAATTTTTCCAGCATGAAAACATCTTTTTAATCTCCCTAGACATCTGGTGGTGGTGCAATCAAAAAGAAATTTCAAGGATCGTGGGGCAGGATCGCCATGTGGTGTATTTGAATAAAGTTATAGTCCATATGGTCCAATATATATTTATTCAGCTGTAGGGTACCAGTTTAATTTGTAGACGTTCAAAGGAACTGTCAAAAGATTCTGAAACTTAGCGAAATAAAACGAGGCAGTGATGCCGATTTCTGTGTAATTCAACTAAGTCTAATTTTATTTTGTTCCGAATCATTCTTATATATTATTTAAAATCTATTCCATACTTTCCTATCTTATTCCAATTATGCATTTGTTTCAATCACTCCTATCGTGAATAAAAATTCCACGTGAAATTTGTGCCCTTTTCACATTTTTCCTATTCAAATCCAATGTTAAAAAAATAATAGGGAACAAATTTCATGTGGAATTTTTATTCACGATAGGGGTGAATGTATTTTGGTAACTACCAATTACATTACATTGTAACTGGTTTCCACTCAATGTTAATTTCACACTAAGAAGTGTGTCACTCAATATTTGTTTGGTCAGCATATGTTAGTGCATGAGTCTTTTAGGCATTCGGCATGCATGCATTGCACATATGCTGGCTATGCTACAGGGTGGACACACACTACACTACGCTGAATTTATTTTTTCCTGACGCGTCAATTTTCTTGGGGACCAACCATACTGGTGAGTTGTATGCTGATTTAGAATGTCTTATAATTCCTTGGTCCAGTAGTTATTTAATTTGGTGTTCTACTTCGGCTTTCAGATGCATGGGGTAAGGATAGGGTCTAGAATAGACAGGGTTTTCAGTTGTAGTTCTTATTTCTCCTTTTACAACTGTGGTGTATGTCAGAGACTCGTCCGGTTCGAAGATATTATTGATTATGTTTCCTATTTTGTGTACTTGCTCATTGGACATGTGGTCCGATCTAATTTGGATATTGTTTACTGATTGTGAAATATGCTGTTTCACTCTGATGTTATCGTTGAGAATCATGCAGTATGGATGACTGCAGACAGTTCTTTTAGAATATCGTTACCTAATATTGCATGAAAGGATTTTAAGGTAGGAAACAAAAGAAGATTAATAAAGGCCTGTTGTTTTATAGCAATTTTGCCTCCTACATAATTAGTATAAAATTTAATTTTATAAGGTTTTGATGTTTGACCAGTATTTTTAGAATTTTTCCATCTTTCGTCCTTGCTTCAAAGTAAAGTAAGGAGGAGGTCTCTATTCTAAGAAATGGATATCGACAAAATCAAGGTTTTCAGTGAATTCTTTTTCGTTCTTAATGTACTCTTGAAAATCTTGAAGATCGTTCTCTTACTATAAGTATTTATTTGTTCATCGTAAGCTTCTTGACTATAGAGATCTTGTTCATCAGTTTCTATGTGGAAATTCTTTTTAAGTTTCCGAGGTTGAGGTTATGTAATAAAACGATATATTTATTTGGGGACAGCCGTTTGTGCGACTGTCCCTTTTGATTGTACTTTATTAATTAATTTATTTATTATTCTTAAGTCTAAAAGACTTACAATACTTAAGCTAGCAGAGGGTCGACAAGTGCTTGTCACTTGATACCCTCTGTGTTCAAACATTCAGTGGCAACATAACTGCCTAAGTGTGTCTGCTATTTGACGCCTAGTACCGTACATATGTAGTGTAGGTAAGGGTCGATAGTTAGACACACTACAGTTACTATGTGTCGATGGTCTTTTCCTTGCAAAGTTGTTATTAGGACGGGGTCTGTTCATATAATTTACCGCTTTTCTGGTTTCGACAAAGGCTTAGGAGCAGTAGGTTGTTGTGGTGGATTATTTGATCTTGGATTATTGTTTGGATTTCCTTGAAATTTGTTTGGAAATCAAGGGCACGGTTATAGAATTGTTGTGGTTTATGATTAGGGTATTGTGGTGGGAAATATATGTGAGGATGATTTATGTTGTATTGATTTTGCGGAAATTGTGATAGGCGAGGAATGAAGTTGTATGATCTGTTAGTGTTTGGTGTCTAAAATTTCGATTGTTTCCCGATTGGTTTAATAGATTTTTAATATTTTTGTTATGGGCATGTTTCGTGCGAAAATTTTGGTTTTGTAATTTTAAGCACAGATGGAGTGCTTTGGGAAGAGTTGTAGTTTCCCGTGTACAGAGTAGTAGTAGTTTGGAGAGGTCACCTCTCAATCCGCAAATAAACGTGTCGAGTGCCTTATCTCTGTAGATTTGTATTAAGGTGTTTATGGCTTCTCTACCGATAGTCATGCCTGACATATTGTTAATGATGAGAGACAAATGTGAGTAAAAATCTTGAACTGAATTATTATTTTGGGCGTGGGTAGTCATCTGATATTCTAATGTTCCAATGTCGCGCTTGTCGGCATAGTGTCAGACTAAGCAACGCGAAATCGACTCCCAATTTAGTGGGGTATTGTATGATTCGAGCGCAGCAGCTGCTGTTCCCGTGATCTTATTCCTTATGGCATTGAGAATGGCGAAATATTTCGGAGTAACCTTTGAAGACTCGTAAAGTTTTAATATTCGTTTCACGCTCTTCTTCCAAGAGCTAAATTCCGCATTGTTACCTGAGAATTCTCTCAGACATCTAACTACGTCTGGTACCTTGTTCAATTCTCTTAGGTTTTCCCTAAAATGTTCGTCTATTCCCTGATCTGTCCCTGAAATATCTATGTTAGTTTTTACTACGTATGTATGTTTTCTACTATATTTCTACATTGTTCTGTGCAGACCCTGGTTACTAGTCTAGCAATATTTTGTTCGAACTGACTATTTTGGCTAGTGGAAGAGTTAGGAGAATTAGGAGGGGTGGGTAGATTTATTATTGCTGGTCTGATGAGATTATCTTGATTTGCCATATTTTTAGTTTATCTTTGTTTGGCACTAATATAATAAATTTCAGTGAGATTACAATAATAATATTCAATGAATGCAAATTTTTTATGGACTTTTGAATGTCGTCTAATAATCTTTATAATAATAATTCTAATGTTTATGATATTAATTCAAAATAATAATCTGACTTACAAAATACACATTAATATTAGTTGCTTGCATGTTGTCAAATGGCTGGCTATTGATGGTTGGATTTTTTGGAGTCTTCTTTCGGATGTTATGGAGTTGACTATTGCTTGTGGTTGTAAGTTTTGTTGTTTCGCAGTTAATTTGATTAAAATTAAAATAGGTCGAATTAATGTCTTATATAATAAAGTTGTTACGTCACTTTTAACGTATTTTGAATAGAATATATTTTTATAACTTAGAAAGGTTTTTCTTGCCTTTTCTATTTGTGTATTTACATGAAAGTTAAAATATAAAAATTTGTTAATTTCAGTAAAATTCTTTATTTTTCAGGCATGTGATGGAAATCGATATCGAAAACGAATCAGTTTTGGAAATACATTTTAATGCATTTATAATCTAATTTTTAAAATTTTTGTTTTAGGATTCTCTTTAGAACACAGAAAAAAAAATCATGTTTTTTTTTCAATTAAACCTTTAATTGATTTTAAAATAATTTTCAATTAAAATTTTAATTGATTCAATTACTTTTTCTGATATTTTCAATTAAATCTCACATTTTTTTTAATTGATACTATCATTTTGTTTACAGGTCCGATTTCAATTAAATTTTTAATTGATTCCACAAATATTTTAATTGAAACTCATTTTTATTTTTTTTTTCTGTGTAGCCCAATATTTTTATATTTTATGTGATAAAAGTTTTTCAATACAGAAATATTACGAAAAAATTGACTTCTAAAACTCATTCGTTTTCGATATCGATTTCCATCACATGCCTGAATAATAATTTTTTTATTATTTCTAATATTTTCAGCTTATTTTTTTCTTTTGTTCACTTTGCAGCCAATGTGCAGCTTTTGAGTAAAGTTTTAGTATTTTTAACTTCATTGTTTATTTGTTCACTAATTTTAGTTACACACTTAATATGTAATTTTTAATTTATTTAGTCCTACTTGAGGGCTTTTTAGTCCTACTTAAGGGTTTTTTTTTATTTATTTAGTCCTACTTGAGGGCTTTTTAGTCCTACTTAAGGGTTTTTTTTTTATTTATTTAGTCCTACTTGAGGTTTTTTTTAATTTCGTTGGGCGCCAGTTAATTCAAACTACACAGAAAAAAATAAAAATGAGTTTCAATTAAAATATTTGTGGAATCAATTAAAAATTTTATTGAAATCGAACCTGTAAACAAAAGTATGAATTAAAAAAAATGTGAGTTTTAATATAAAATATCAGAAAAAGTAATTGAATCAAAAATATTAATTAAAATTATTTTAAAATCAATTAAAGGTTTAATTGAAAAAAAAACATGGTTTTTTTCTGTGTACGTTTAATTATTTTTGAGTGCTTGACTACAACTGAAGACTAAAGTTACGGTCACATTTGACAAATATTTAATTAAGAAAAGCGTAACCACTGGTTTTAGCACAAATTTGTTTGACATTGTTTACTCTTACAAGAGTTTTGCAAGATCAAACAGCATCAAATAAATTAAAACCAAATATTTATTGTGCTTTGATATAAATAAGATTTTTTTTTTAAATAAATAAACAAGTTCAAATATGTATATGTTATTTAGTGGTTACGTCTTTTTTGGCAAATATATGCCAAATGTGACCGTATCTTAAATCACTCATTCATTATTTTAATAAAGTTTCTTTTGCTTACTTAACAGTAATTATCTTTTGTTTTATTTTTTAAAGAAAAAATACAAATACATAGAGGAGAGGGGGGCACTATTGAACACTTTCTGCTTTTAAGCCACATAAAAATTTATATTTTTGAATTATTGACTTTTTACATAATTTAATTAATATGTATGGAAATAAACTTTAGTTTAAGTTTACAAGTAACTTATTCTTAGTTCGATTTATATATGTTTTTTTTTTTATTTTTTTAATGGATGAAGTCATTGTGTTCAAATGTGCCCCCATACGGGGCAACTACATTCGGTCGACGACTGAAAAAACTAACAAAAGTTGTTGACGTTGCTAGAAAACAAGGTTGTCAAGTGAAAAACTCGGTTAAGGATCGGAAAAAATGTTTAACTGAGATTTTATCAACATTGTTCAAAGCTGCCCGTGTTCAAACGTGCCCCCCTTTCCCCTACGTTATAGGTAATTAAAAAAAATACTATATTTTATTGGTTTTTTAAATTCTTCCTAATTAGTTGCGACACACTGTAGTGTGTGAGTCGCAATTGGGTCACAATATTGTGGGAAGAGAAATTGCAAATCAACAAGACACATCAAATTTCATTTAATTGGAACTAAATGTGTTTTAATTTTTAGGTTTAACTAGAAATATGCAAAATGGTAATAAAATTATTGTTAACTAATATAGGTTTCACAGTTTTAGAATTATCCAAATGGAAGATGTACAATTTTCATTATAATTATATGAAGCAAAAATTCGGTGAAAAACTCTCCCTTAATTATATGGACACAGACAGATTCATTTATTTATTCAATTCAAACTATGTAATGATTTTTATGATGACATTCGAAATGACATTAAAATGAATTTCATTATATCAGAATATAAAACAGATAATAATTTCAATTTCCCTAATTTCCACAAAAAGGTATTGGGAATGATGAAAGATGAGAACAATTGAAATGTAATGACTGAATTTGTAGGGTTACGTTCCAAAATGTATTCCCTTTCAAGTCTTAATTCTGACGATGTAGAGAAATCAAAGGTTGTAAAAAAGTGAGTTATTCAAAAACTCTCGATAAATGACTATAAAGATTGTTTATTTGCACAAATAATTTTGACAGACGAAATGTTTTTATTTAGATCCAAAGCGCATCAATTAAATAACCAAAAATTACATAAAGTTGTACTTAGTCATACTGATGATAAAAGAAAAATTATGATCGATAGAATAAAAACACGTGATTTAGGGTCATTACAAAGATCGCGTGGATAACAACTTTATGGATATTGATGAAGATAATTCCCAGCAAACCATTCTAGGAGCGCTCCGAAAAAGGAGTCAGAAAAGAGTCCAACAAAAGAGCATTTTCGGAGCGAAATTGTTACTGTTCTGAGTCGGCACGCAGTATGACACAGAAATTCCACTTAATTATGTGTGTACCAAAGCGTTGTTTGTACTTTGAACAAAAAAAAACATAGCTGTAACACACAAGAATGATCAAAACAAGGTTACACAGCGCCCAAAAAAAACCTCATAAAAGACTCTTTTCTGACATTATCTAAGAGCTCTTTCTGACGGACCATTTTCGAACGTAATGACCCTCTTTTCTGAAGGTTTTCGGAGCAATTATGATTGTTTTTTGGATCATAAAGAGTGTTAACGCTCCGAAAAAGGTGTCAGAAAAGACTCTTTTCGGACTCATATGGTTTGCTGGGTTGTTCTTGTTAATTATCTGTAAGATGGTAGTGGTAAAATATATGTAGATATATATGTAGATATACAGCTGGCATATAAATACGAAAAGAAAAACTATTATTTTTATGTTTTAATAAATTATTTATTTCTTAAATATAAGTTAATAGTGTAGACATACATTGGTAAATAAGTATTTATACCTTAAAATTAAAAAATATTTAATCTAATGTCTAAGAAATTTTGTGAATATAAATATAATGTTTTTAATGTTTTTAACATTGTAAGTTATAAAATTTATTAAAATTTACTTTTCCTAGTTTTAAGATAAACATTCGAAATATATGTATGTATGTATATGTGATGATAATGATAATTATAACAAATAAACATAATAATAAAACAAATTTAATAATTTATTGTTTTTTTTTTTTATTTAATGTAGAATTTTCTTTTTTTAATAACATCCCAGCAAGCCATATGAGTCCGAAAGGAGTATTTTCTGGCACCTTTTCCGGAACGTTCATGCTCTTTATGAGCCCAAAAAACAATCATTATTGCTCCGAAAACCTTCAGAAAATGGTCCGTCAGAAAGAGCTCTTAGATAATGCCAGAAAAGAGTCTTTTATGAGGGTTTTTTGGGCTCAGAAACAGCTCTTACATCATGTCGGAAAAGAGTCATTGCAATTTTAAATACAAAAAATTAAAAGTTCACATTTATTATTTTTATTAAATTGTTTTTACTTAAACAAAAAGGGATGACGCTGATGACGCCCTTGGCCGGGTAGAAAATGCATTCCAATTTGCCAATTGTTCCAATACGTTACAATAGTATTCTTTAAAAAAATTCTCGAACTACTAGCCTGAACAAAAACTTTTCTCTTAAAATGGGAATTCATTTACAAATAAACTAAATTAGAAATGGGAAAAAATTAAATAAATTGTATTTACAGTAAAAAAAAATAAAATGGAATTCATTTGAATGAAATATATAAAAATGGAAAAAAATGATTTTTTAAGCAAATTTTTCTTTCGCTCCGAAAGTGCTTTTTAGTGGGACTCTTTTCTGACACCTTTTTCGGAGCGCTCCTAGAATGGTATAGTGGGATAGCATTTCGTAAAGCGCAAACTCCATAATTGTGATGACTACAATAAATGTGGTCCGTCTATTTCATTTCCAGTTACTTAAAATTAAGACAGCCACTATCTTCTATATTAAAAAACTATTTGTTTTAACATTTTCTGTAACCACTTTCACTTTTTCAGTACCTTTAACATATACTTTGGAATACTTTTGATTTGATTTTAAAAAATGCCATACACTATTAAATGATATGAATCCATCATTCCAATTAAGATTATGGAAATTGTTTATTAGCCAATTGGCTAATAATTTTATGATCAAATTAATATACTCCATAGAATTGAAAACAATTGCAAATTCTTTTACAATAAAATTATGTGATTTGAATTTAAAAACCTGCAAATCCATAAAAACAATTTTGGGGTGCATTTTTATATGATTTATAAGACCTTTCAAACTTGTTCTTTTAATGGTATGTATTCAATTAAACGATCATGAATAAGAATACAGTATGTATGCTGATGTATTTTCTGGAATATTGGTAGAAGCTTCAAATTCAATTTTATGTCAATAGGTCCACTAATTATAGATTCATTTTGGTGACTGACATCTATCACAACTATCGGTGCTTTATTTTTAAACTCTTGGGAAGTGAGTAGATACATATCATTCGTTCATTTTTAAATTTTATGTTCAAATCATCATAAGGATATGATTCTGAATTTAAATATACATACTTTTATATTAGTAAGATCACAATGAATAAATTTATTTTTATTCTGAAAATCAATTCATACAAAACGAGGGCGCTCTCTATTTGCAGCAAGTTTTACGTTTCAAATATGACTAGTTCCTGTGGTAAGTTGTGGATAAATATGACAATCCCAGCTTCGAAATGCTATTGGTATAGAAGTACCACTGCTTATTCTCTTAATCATATTCAATTTACTAAAATCAGATAATTGCACATGCGGAATTCTCCATGAGATATTTGAAATTGTCATTTTAGCTTTTTCAGTAGAAACAGTTGAGTACACTAGATCTGCATTATTCTTATGGCGTAAGATAATCAACTCAAGTTTACCATTTAATATTATTTTATTATAATCTTCAGCAAATCCAAGCAAAATTTTTAGTGATACATTCAAAACTGAAATATCCATTTACAAGATCCACATCATCAACTTTATTCCATCCAGCATTGAGCAATCCATTGCTATCGGTTGGTGTTAAAGAAACAAAGTTCTTTATTGTACTTGTTAAACCCAATTGTCGCGTACGATCAATTTCAATACCATTGAGTTCATAACGAATTTCATTAAAATTATTTTTTTAATTTAAAGTTGGATGATTGGATTGTTTATTAGGAGAAAATGACACTTTATCTGCCATGTCGCAGAATTTAATTCCGTTCGGAAGTGGAATTAATTCCATATTTTGCTTCTATAGAAAAAGTAAAACGAACAATTTTTTTCGGAATAAAACCTTGAAATTTCTAAAATTACAATTCCACATGGCAAATTAAAAGTGGTTTCATTCCGAAAACATATTTCGTTTTACTTTTTCTATAGAAGCAAAAAAGGGACTTAATTACACTTCCGAACGGAATTAAATTCTGTGACATGGCTGTATGTTTGGATATATTCTTGTTCACCCTATCGTGAATAAAAATTCCACATGAAATTTGTTCCCTTTTATTTTTTTAACATTTAATTTTAATAGGAAAAAATGTGAAAAGGGAACAAATTTCATGGAGAATTTTTATTCACGATAGGGGTGATTATAAATTATCATTCTCTTGTTGGTTTTAAATGAATTCGTATTGTAATTTTCTCTCCTCGAAAATTAATTTAATCTCCGTCTTGATTAACTATAGTTGTAGGTATACTTGCAGAGTTAAGGAGCATATCACTCGAGAGTTGACTGACAAATAAATGAGATTACTCGGAATCTCATCAATTTTATACCCTGGTGGAACATTAATTGCAAACTCATGTAATGTGTGTGCTTGAGAGTTATTCATACATACATACATATATGTATGTATTGACGGATATATTGCTCTCCACTCGTAAAAGATTGACTTTAAAAATGTTGACTGGAAGATCTGAATAGCGATTCTCATTTGAATTTAAGATTTTTTTATTAAATCCAAACAGTTTTCCAATTGTATTTTCTTTATAAAAATAAACTAAATCAGTAGAGCTATTAACTTTTACTTGCATTGTATTATTATTAGCTTCTATATCATCAATTTTATTTTTTGGACTGTATCGTTGGTATTGCTCTTTTATATAATCAACAATATCATTCAATTCATAGGATCCAATTGGAATTTCAATTATATGATCACCAATATAAAACTTTTGTTATTATAAACATCTACATTGGGAATGCTGTTGTATGAATGAAAATCAGTCAGAGCACACTCATATTCACCATCCAAATCAATTGGAGGGATATAATTAGCTGAATGCTCAGATGATTTATATTAATACATTAAGATATGTATGGACTAGTCGCGTTATTTGCAGGTATGCGTTAAACTTTATCTTGATATAAATACTTTAAAAAGATTTATGGAGGTTAAAGTGAATTACGTAGAGGGTCTTATATGAGAGTTTCGACTAATTATGGACCGACCATTATAAAATTAGGTTATTATTTCTGTATATATCAAACATATTTGTGTTGAGTTTTATTTGGATACCAAAAAAATTTATGGCCGTTAAAGTGATTTTCGAAAGTGGGCCTTATATGGAATCTACGACTAATTATGGACCGATCACAATAAAATTGTACAGTATTATTTTCATGTATATGAAATATATTTGCGTTAAATATTATTTGGATATCAACATTTTTGAGTGAGTTATGCTCTTTAAAGTGATTTTCGGAAGTGGGCCTTATATGGGAGCTACGACTAATTATAAACCGATCTTCACAAAATTTTTAGATGTGATTTAGCTCCATTTACTACTTATTTGTATTGTAATTTGTTTGGATACTTGCATAATTCAAATATTTATGATCGGTAAACCCCAATTTCGGGAGGACATTTGTATGGGGGCCAGGTGAAATAATAAACCGATTTCCACCATCCGTCCTTGGGCCGAAAAACTATCACGTAACAAATTTTATCGAAATATCTTTAAAATTGTGACCTGTACTCTGCGCACAAGCTTTACATGGACAGCCAGCCAGACGGACGGACGGACATCGTTAAATTGACTCAGAAAGTGATCGGTATACTTTAAGGTGGGACCAATATTTCTGGGTGTTACAAACATCAGCACAAATCCTATATACCCTTCCCACTATGGTGGTGTAGGGTATAATAAATCAATGGCCGCAGTTGTAAAACTAATAGATTTTGTTTACATATGGCAGCTTTGATTTTTCAGAAAAATCGTTCGAAATGGGTGAACCGTGCTGCAAAAAACTCTCAGTGAAAAAATTTTTCTCTGGAAAAAATTTTTGTTAAGAACAAATGGGTGAATCCAATCGAGAGGTTGGCACACATCACATCTTTTAACGATTTCAAATCACTTTAACGACGTAAACGATTTTCATCACATACCTGAATATCTCTCTATCTATACTACCTACACGGTTATATAATATCTTGAATTAAAGCTTAATTTCTTGACATTGAAATTTTGATAATTTATAGATTTTTTTTATAGATTTAAAAAAAATATCGGATCAAAAAATAATTTTCGCGAAATTGACCTGTAGATGCTTCATACAAGTAGGTCATGTTATATATTGTTGGAAAGGTCTTTAAAATCATTTGATATATGTATGTATATCGTCTAAGAAATACAGCTTACAATATATCACTAAAACCGTCGTAAGCCTTCTTATGTAAAAAATTCATACAATTCCAATTTTTGTTATCAAATGCTTTCAAAAAACTTGAATTTCCACATTAAAAAATATATATTTACATGTATCCATTTTTTATGTAAAAATCTACACAAAAATTCACAAAACTTTATTTATTAAAACAATAAAATATTTATCGTCGCTTTAACCCTCCCTCACAGTCATGGGTCTGGCCAGACCTCTTCCAATTTATTTTGCATTTTAAACATGTTTGCAATATGGCTAGAGATTTGAATTTTCAGATACCCTTCTCAAATTTTCTTAGCTTTCTGGTAGTAAAAAAAACGGGACGAAAAAACTAAACCAAAAAGGATATTTGGAAACCTATGTCATATTATATGTCACAGTGGGTCTGGCCAGACCCACATATATTTTGTATGAAAAATTGTAGTACATTTGTATTTGAACTTGATTTTTTTTGCCATAAAAATATCGAAATCAATTGTCTAAAACATGTTTTCAGTAACAAAGTTTTATATTTATGCCCAGATATACGCTAAGTAGTCATAATTTTTTAAGCGTTATATTTTTTCTCTGTGTGTTTTATTTTAGTTTGAGGCAAACTTTGGGAGTGCTTATAAGAATTTTTTTTAGAGTAGTAAAATTGGAACAGTGGTGTACGTATTCGTCAACATAATGTGATGCGTTTTCGAGCTTGACCTAAAGACCAAATCTCTACTCCACTTGAAGTTTCGTTATATTTCAGAAAAATCAATATGGAAGAGAAGCAGTTAATAAATGGATTGCTGCAAATGTTAATAAAAACCCAATAGTTTAGAAGGAGTTTTTTGCGCGAGTTTTTTTGAGTTTTAGAGGAAATGCCAGCAAAAAAAAATTTGTTGGCGGTCACGCCTATTTTCGAGGGTGCGGGCCCGTAAAGTTTAAAATATATAGGCCTATATCTCGGGAAATACTGGGTGTCTGATAATTTGTAATATATTAAATAAAAGGTATTAAAATACCTTTCCAACGATATATATTATGATTATAAAATATGGACCGAATATGGGTTAAATCCGAAAAGAATATTTTTTGACCCGAATTTATTTGTTTTTTTGGAAATGGTTCTTATATGGCAGCTATGACAAATTATAGGCCGATCTTCTTAAATTTTGGAACAGTGATTTTCATGCATATGCGGATATTTCACGTCGAATTTCAACATAATAACGGTATATTTAAGATATATATTAGTATTAACGTGGATTTTGAGGGTGGATCTTATATGGGGGACATAGTCAAATATGGACCGATATTCTCAAAACCCAGCAGTTTGATTTAGGCATGTATGTTAATGATCCGTGTAAAATTTTGGATTGGTACCCTTACCTTATATATAAGAGATTTATGAGTATTAAAGTGATTTTCGGAAGAGGGCTTTCTATGGGGCATACGGTTAAAAGTAGACCGATATTCACAAAATTTTGTGGGATGATTTTTGTATATATGTAAAGTTTTGAGTCAGTACCGATATTTATACAATATATATAGGGATAAATCTCTTTTTCAGATGTGGTCATTGTATGGGAGCTTTGACCAATTCTGGGCCGACCACCATAAAATTTAGTACAACAATTTATTTGCCTACAAAGATCTGTTTAATACGTATTTAAGTGAATTTTGGAAGTGGACTCTTTATAGGGGCTATGGTCAAACATGGACTGAACTAAAAAAAATTTCGTTTTGCAATTTATTTTTGCATAAAACTTATTTTTGCTGAATTTCGTCTTCATATTCCAATTTTATAGGCATTTCTGTATAATTGAGCAATATTTCGGGAAGATTTTTATATGGGGGGCTATGAGAAATCATGGACCGATTCATACTATTTTCCGTACACTTTCTTCTTTTATCATAAAAACAAAGTATACAAAATTTCATGGTATTATCTGCAATATATTTCAAAATATTGCAATAAAATGGACAATAATATCAAATTTTTATGGAGGTTTTGCCGATTTTGCTGATTTTAAATAGGAAACTTCTCGAAAGCATGTCTGACACAATTATTAAAGATTTGGATCCCAAAGATATCTGGGGACTGATTTCAACATCCAGACAGACAGACAGACGGACATGGCTTAATCGACTCCGCTATTTATAAGGATCCAGAATATATATACTTTATAGGGTCGGAGAATTATATTGTGGAAATTACAAACGGAATGACAAACTTATATATACCCTTCTCATGAAGGTGAAGGGTATAAAAAATATGTTAACTTATGCAAGTCCATTAACATTTATATGGGGTCTGGCCAGATCCAGTGTGGTACTAATGTGAAAAACTAAAAGTGTGTGTCTTTAAATTATTTGTTGTTATCATCTCTTTACCAGACGTGTGTTAAGCTAAAAGTTGTTTTTGCATGATATTTTAAGGAATTTTGCTTAACAGAGAGACTGCTTTAAGGCTCTTACACTTACCTTTAATTATATTGCATTGAATTGAAATGAATTTAAAATAAAACACTTAATTGTTTGTTTATTTATGGACATTTTATTACTTAATTAATTAACTATATATATTTATTTATCTATTTATACATTACATTATTGTAGATATAATTTCTTTTAATATCTAAAGTATCAAAATATACAAAGATGTTTCCGTTACAAATTAAAAAGCAGCAACTAGGGATTTATTTATTTTGTAAAAATATGTCAATCAAATCTATAAAAACATATAAGGGCCTAACATTTAATTAAATTTGCATAAGGAAGTTAAGGCTTGACAATATTTTTTCAAGAAGAACAAAAAAAAAACACAATTAGAAATGCAGGGGGCTAATTCTCGCATTCGTATGCCAGTAAATTTTCATTCGAACGTTCGAATTTTTTAACATTTGGGATTCTCTCATTCGATAGCGAATAAAATGTATCGAAATTTCTAATGATGGCATTCGATAACGAATGATGATTCGAACGCAACCTTGCGAGTTTTTACTCGTAAGCAAAGAAGCATTCGAAATAACGTTTTTTTTTTAGCAAACAGAAGAAAAAAAAGAAAATGTTAGTAAAAATTTGTTACTTACTTTAAAAAATATTATAATATTAATAATTTTATTACTTTTAGGTCAAAAATATCAAAAATTTATTTTACCTATGCTTGCTCTGTGAGCCTAAAACGTCTTTTGAGTCTAGAAAAACACATACATACATTAATACATACGTATGTATGTATGTATGTATGTATGTACTTATTTATACTTACTCATTGTTTGTCAATCTTAAGGGTTCGGAGGTGTTTCTTATTTGTTTCCTTATGTCATTAATGTTTTCAATCTCGTCAGAATTAGTAGACGATGAGTAAAAAAACACAACTGGATCCATTTTTAATTTAAAATAATTTCTTTAAAAAATTTCGCTTTTACTTGAGTTATTTTTGGCAGAACCATATGTTTTTTGTTTACATTTGCTTTTATTTTATTCAGTGTTGTAATACGTACTTATTTAAGTTTTTTACAACACTGAAGCAATGAATCGATTCGATTCGTATCGAGTACCAGCATTAGAAAATTTTGCACTGTCGAAATAAATTTCGATTCGAAAACAATTTCGATCACGACTGCCAGAATTAGCCCCCAGGTTTGAGCTGTAAAAGTAATTCAAACAAATAACCTACGAGTATTGTAAAATTAAGTCTTAAAGTTAAAAATAGCTTAAGGAATGTTTTTAATTGCAACTATTATTTAAATTATATTTCTAATATGAAATGCTTAAGCTTAAGATACTTATCTATTAGTAATAATTAAAATTGTTTCACTTTTTTTTAAGTACAATTTAATAAATTGAATATATTTTTAAAATTTTAGGTTTGTTTTCTCAATATTTACTAAAAATTATGTAAGTTATGACTGTTTGAAATAATGTTTTATTTTTTTTTGTAAAGTTCTTTAAAATAATTTGGCATTTTAGGATTTAAAAATTATAATTGTAAGATTAAAAAAAAAAAAAAAAAAATATGAAATAAATTTTGTAAATGGATTGATGACTGGTTGAAAAATTACAGCTCTAAATAATTAAAAACATTATAATGACAAGATTATTTTTATAATTACTTCAGTTTTTTAGTAAAGTTTTTCTTACACTTACATATTTTATTTACATACATACTTATATCTAAATGTATATCATATATTTTTCTTTAAATTTGTGATTATTTTTTAAGATTTTTATATTTTGCAAGTGTTTAGAGTTATTATTTTCTTATTAATTGAACAGTAGAAACAAAGATTTCATATTATATTCTTTATTTGTTTTTATCACAGCTGCATTTCAAGAATAATTTGCAAAATTTGGAAATAAGATGAATTAAGTTTTATGGAATTTTCATTAGCTAATTGCAATAGTGAGATTTGTGTTTAAAGCATTTGTAGTTTTGGGGTTGTGTACGAGGACTTAAAAGCTCTAAAGTATGCAAAATCTTATAAATTAATTTAGTTTTAATAATTGTTACGAGACAGTATAAGAGAATTTAATGTTATTAATCTAAAACAGATCAGTTTACCACCAACTTCTGCAATTTGACTGTGTGTATTTGCAGATCATAAGCTTAAATAAATTAGTTTAGAAAATGAGCCTAAACTGCGTTATGTGCTACAAAGTTTTAAATAAACTGAAAAGGTGCAGGTCAACTGTTGCAAATATAGCAACAATATTAATTTGGCATCTGATGGTAATCCATACGAAATGCAACTATGTATTAGACGGTTGTCAGATCATACAATGTTGTCAGATCCAGCAATGTGCTGACATTGAAAAATTGTTAGCAAAGGTAAATTGTCAATATTTTTTCTTACAACGTTGGAAGACAAAAATTTCAAGTTCACACGATGGTTAGACATTTTCTGAACATTTTTCGGACAACGTTGTAAGATCTGACAACCGTCTATACAAAGTTTTACTCTTATGTTTTAGTTTTAATCTTTACTTTTTCAAATAAAGTTCGTTCATTTTAATGTTACATTGCAGTTGTTTCATTTTTTCTTTTCTAATTGGAAATCAATATTTGCACAGGTCATGGTCCCTGACTGTGTTAGGAATTTAGAAATTTTCATATTTGCAGTTCAAAATTTTTTTCTTTATAAATGTCTTTTCTCATGTAAACTATACTTGATTTTTTCCCAGTGTATATAAATTTCGATCGAATAATGCAATACACCGTCTACAACTTGTTTTTTTTTCAAACGTGTCAACTTCTGATTGGCAGATTACCAATTATAATGGTATAATTTTGGCCTACGTGACAAAAGGAAATAGTTACAGTAATAGTGGAAGGCCAATGAAAGCGGCATGCGGCCGCGGGCGCCAACAGTTTTGTTTATTTACAAAATTATTTATACAAAAATTTTGAAGTATCGCAATTTACTTAATCTGGCAATGCTGTAAGAAAAATGCCGCTTAAAATGATGTTGCCATACATATATAATATGTGACATTTGAGTTTTGTTAGAAATAAAAAAATGTTTTTTTCCATTTTTCTAATACTTTTTACACCATCATATACACTCTAAAAAAACGTTTATTTAAGAATTTATTTATGTAAAAAAACAAATCGCTTTAATTTTTTTAATTCCTTATCTACAAAAAGTATAAGCGGCAAAAAACAGCTGATTGCTACCAGCGGCCGCATGCCGCTTACATTGGCCTACCACTATAAAGGAAAATGACTGAAGAATTTTTGCTTCTACGTACAATGTTGTAGAAGCATGAGTTCAGTTACCGTTGTGCAGGGGATCCAATAGGATCATTAAACAGAAAAAAAAGAGATCAAGTGTGCAATTAAATAATTTGGTGATAATGAAACAATTGTATCTCTTTACAAAATTATACAAATATTATCCCCCTTATTCATAAACCTGTTGTAAATTTTATGAATAAGGGCATATATGTTTTGTAAAAATGTATACGCGGAATACAAGGAAAGAAAATGTTTTTTTTTTATTAAGTAAAGGCAGAAAAATTTAAAAAGCCAGAATTATTATCTTGCATGCATAAATGGGACTGGAGAGCATAAAATCAAGCCTTTGGTAATAGGGCGTGCAAAAAATCCGCGCTCTTTTAAGTCGTTCAACATTCCAGTAGATTATCGACATTCTAATAATGCATGGATGACGTCTGCCATTTTTAAAGACTGGTTCCATGCATGCTTTGTTCGACAGGACAAGAATCTATTTATAAAAGTTTTTAATTTTTTTAAAATACATATTCCTGTAAATAGGTTCAGAAATTTCTGCACCTAAAGGGTTTACCACAGAAAGCTGTTCTTTTGTTGGATAATGCACCCTGTCGCCCTCCAAAACAAGAATTAAGATTAAGTGATGGATCTGTGATTTACATGCCGCCGAATATAACACCCTTGATCCAACCAATGGATCAAAATGTAATATGTATAACGAAGCTGTATTACAGAAAAAACCCTCTGGCATTAGCTGTTGCAAAAGAAAACATCACAGAGTTCCTTAAAACATTAACGCTAAAAGACGCAGTGTCGCTTTTGCTGCTTGCATGGAACCAGTTGAAAGCTGATGTTATTGAAAAATATTGCCGGGCTCTTTTTGGAAATCACTGTAACTCAATCCAATTCAAATGATGATAATGAAGAAGAAGGAATGACATTGAGGGCACTTCGCCAAAAATTGTTAACGGAGCGATACGAAGACGTCCATCACATCCAAAACTTACTTTACATCCTTCATTCAGATGTAAGTTTACAAGTATGTATGTAGACTTTTTTGATAACTTATTCATACATACATATGTTGATTTTTATTTTTTTTTTTTTTTTGTCTTTTTTTTCAGACAAATTATACCGAAGACGATATTGAAAACTGAAATTCAATAGAGAACAGAGAGCCAATTTTTGGAAAAGATTTCGTCGAAACAGTTGCCATAAAAGATGACGAAGAGAATGGCGAAACACCAGCAAACTCAAATCCGATATCAGCTGCTGAAGCCATTACTTTACATCCTTCATTCAGATGTACAACTACAAATTATCCAGCAACAGTGATACGATGGTGGACATGATTTAATTATGGAATGTAGGATCCCAACGTCAACCACATGAACTGAAAGACAACCGTTTAAAAAGTGTGCACAAACTCAACAATCCATCCAACAGAAAATAAACAACTTATAGTGGAAGGCCAATGTAAGCGGCATGCGGCCGCGGACGGCAAAAGTAGAAATTTTTCAACTTTGCCGCTTAAAATGATGTTGCCATACACATGTATATAATATGTGACATATGAGTTTAGTTAAAAATTAAAATTTATATCCATTTTCCTAATTCTTTTTACACAATAAACACACTAATAAACGTTTATTCCAGCTGATTGCCGCGCGCGGCCGCATGCCGCTTACATTGGCCTTCCACTATTAGGATACCTGCCGCTGGAAAATTAACAACTACAACAATATTCAACCAAATCATCATCTGCAGCAATAAAGTAAATATAAATATATCTATTATTATAAAAGATTAATCAGTAAACCACCACTAAAATGGTATAACAAAATTAAAAATTATAAATAAATAAAACCTTTACTAAAAACTAAATAACCGATACGTGTTACGTGTCCCTGCATTGATATAACACAAACGTATTCCACCTTTTTCGATCATCAATTGGTGATGACCGGTGCAGGCCATTGCCATTATTCACCCTGCAAAAACATGGTGGCGATTGCAATGACATGAGTTCCTTTGAATGACTAATACGCCCCATTACAATAAGGCTTACTAATACGTGGTTTACCGTATAAACTTAGTCTAAGTAATACATTGTAAACTTGCTTTTTGTTAATGTAAACGGTTTAGCTACTGACAGACAAAGGACAGTTCTAAAAAGCTTAGCTTCTAATAAAATTTTTTCAATAAAATTATGAGTTTTTCCCTATAAAAATTTATGAATTTCATATTTGTTTTGATCGGTGGAAGATTTAACTTCACCATCATTTAATTGATGTATTAATCATCTATCTTGATAAGTATTGCTTCTTTTGCATATTTTTTTATAGTTATTAAAATTCATTTCAACTTGGGGATATTTGTTTTTATTTTTGTTTTGTTAATACATATTAATAATAATAAATAAGTTTCCATTATTCAATAAAAAGATCTTTTCCATATAAAGAAAGAACTTTCCATGCATAATTAAAACACTTAAATTGTTTTTACAGACAACTAGATGTTTGCTGCAAAGGATTACGTTGATTGTTAATTCCTTTGGAGTTATTTAATTTAAAATTGTGACATAAATAGGCTTTTCTTTGCCTTCTTTGACTCTGAATTTTTCGCTTCAGACAGCCGTTTTATTCCTTTGGCATGTTATGCAACGTATATAACAGCGGTTATTTGACCTAAATCCTCCTGTTATATACCGTTTTTCAAACCATCTCACGTATTCATCGTCTAAGTCGACTTAATGGGATCAATATCCCCACAACTTAGTTGACTCTAAATACCTCCTGATGTTCGGATTACCTTCCTAATTAGGTAATCACTTTTCCTACCATAAACTCATGTTTGATGTGTATTGCTCTAAAATTATATCTTTCAAATCGTCAGAGTACTCAATTTTATAATTGTTATAATTATCGCGATGGTCGGAAGGGAATCAAAAATAGAGAACCCTAACGCTGACATGGTTAATGATATTATTGTAAAAGTAGAAAGCCATAACCTCTACTTGATTATCCTTATTGCTTTAATGGCACTGCAGATACTAATCAGCCTATATCAATTGCATAAACGCTCTATAAAGAAGAGCTATGCCAGAAGAATAGCATCTGAAATGGGAGTATATCTTACAGAAAGCACGAAATCAAAGAGAACTAGTTTCGAGATCTTATAAATGCTTAAATATTGACCGGGATACGAAACCCGAGACGATAAGCAAACATACTTCCACTCTATTGCAAACACTCGAGAGTGTGCGAGTCCTCTTTAACGCAAATTACTCGCAGACGCATTTTTCTCGGACTTAAAAGAAAAAGCAATTCTAGTTTGTGATATGAAAGGTATCGAGGTCTCAATACCGAGTTCTATACACGAACAAATTAAGGTTGAATATAAACCAAGTACTGAGATCGAAATTTCATTATCTCATCCTTCCACTCGTCCTATCCAAACTCCGGCTATAATCATGCCTCAATCACTTGTCGAGTTCTTAAATACAGCCTCCAGGCTAATCCCTGAGTTTGATGGAACCGCTAAAAATTTACAAAGTTTCATCGACGCCATGAACTTAGTGGATTCAATAAAAATAAACGGAAAAAGCTAACGAAAATTTATATATTAAAATTAAAAGACAGCAAATCTAAATAAAAGGAAAGATAAAAACAACAAACAAAAGTATTTTTTTGATACAACTATATATGTATAAGGTAACAGGTACCATCCACCAGCCATCATTAAATTTTGTTGTCTATGGGTCCTTTGGATAATATAGTGAAGTACGATTTTGCGGACTTTCATGAAGAAAGCAATTTCGGGTTTTCTGCTCTAAAACCGTTAAGACGTCTCACATTGGTTGATGACATTGACGGTTTGAAGGCGTATGATCAAAACGTTCTGGTGGGTGATATAGTTGCACTCAATAGAGTGAAACGGAGCACGATGAAGATCGTGAATATCGCGGATGGATTCCGCGATCTTAGGATTTACAGAATTTGTTTAAATCGAGCAAAGCCTAGCAAACTCGTGTTAACTACAGACTTTCTAAAGACTGAAGAGCATAGTAGTATGTTTATGTACCTTCGGCAGCACTTTTTCCATACAAATTTGGTATCATGCCTGGATGGGAGTATGTAATTGTTAAAATGAATTTCTTATTGTAAAATGTGTTTGGTGAATGTGGTATTGTGTTGATGTTTCCATCCCTGGATATAATTGTGATTAGTATAAGTGAGGGTTTTGTTGGATGGGAGTATGTGATTGTTAAAAAATGAAATAGTGTAAAAAAATGTGTTTGAGTAGGTTGTTTGAGTAGGAGGGGTGCGAGTAGGGTGTGAGAGGAGGGGTGGTATTACGTTTTCCAAATGAAATATTAAAATCAATAGACAATAGAAAATCAAACTATATATATTGGGATGCTCCTAATGAATTAGTCAACAGACTACGTTTACTTATTGCATCGACAGGTGCTGGTCATAATAATCATTAAAACGAAATAATTTCCATTATTGAGGAAATAAAAGAAGCTAATATAATTTGCTAATAACAAACGGAAAATGAGTTATATTAATAAATTTGGAGAAAGTTTAAATGAACATCGAAAAGAAATCGTTAATGATAAATTAAATATTGATCTATTTAAAGTACTTGATGTTAGTATAAATAATGAATGTTTTGATCTTAATAAAAAAAGAATTTGTAATATACTAGAACCTATTGATCCTAAAGATGCCGTTACAAAAGCGTATTTAAATACTACAATTACAGCTGATATAGAAGAGTTGAAGCATATAGTTAATAACCGTCTTATGGTATGTTAAACTAACCAACGAAAAACCACCTTTTAACTCTAAAAAATATACCAGCTGATACATCTGCATATTGCATAATTATACATGATAAAATGTTTCAATACATTCCTCTCACAAATGAAGTAAAAAAACTATTGTAAAATTCTAATATATATTATATAGTATATATATATAATTTTTGTTTCAGTAAAATATACATTTTTTCTTTAAATAAAATATATTGTTTTTCTATTTATCTTTAATTTTTTAGTAGTGGTAAGTTATTAATTTTATTACAAAATATTGTGAAATTAAGCAATAATAGGTTTTTTTTTTACTAATTTAATTTATTTTATTATTTGTATTATTTTTGTAATACGCTCATAATCAAGATCTATATATTTGTAGGACAGGATGACAACATCTAATAAATCTTCTAGTTCATTTCCCTAAAAAAAGAAAATATATAAGAATACAAGCAAAACTATTTTATGCTTACCACAATTTTACATGAAATTGTGTTGTAAGTTTTGATTGCTGGATTTATGTGAAGTTGGCATTGATGGCGTAACACTTGCAACATATTCAGAATAACATCTGAGGTTAATATCCTACAAGGTCTCAAAATAAAACGTTTTAGTTTTTGACAGTATTGTAAAAGTTGTAAAGCACACTGATTGCTGATAAAATAGCAGTCCCCAATATAAAGTCCACTTCCAGAAATCACTTGAATGTATATAAATTTCTTAAAAATGTTGGTATTCAAATAAAATTTGACACTAATAAGTTTCTTATATACAGATATATACGGTTCATAATTAGTCGAAACTCTTAATGAACTCTATTAATTTATAATCAGTTATTAATTGTTCGTTATATGGATAACATTAAGTCTCTCTCTAATAATTTCATTTTTATAAAGATAAATTAAAAATGGTTACATCATCTGAACTAAAAGAGCTGTTGGATAAATATAGTAACCGTATTGATCATAATCATATAAATTTCTTTCTCAAAATGATCAATGAATTGCGAATGTATAATAACATTAGTATACCATTTATATATTTCAATAACAATATTCACAAATATGACTGTAAAAATATTCAAAGGGAATCGTTTAATATATCATATTATAATCAATATATATTAACAATAAAGCTTTATAATTTATACAAACGTATTTTTAATTTTCCTCCAGAAAAAAAATAAAAAAACAATATAATTTTAAAACAAATAATTTTAGTATTAAGATTTATTGTATATTATTTCTCATGTACATATATAGTAATAATAAAATAAACAATACAAATTTATATTAATGATTTTCAATGATTGGGATTGCTTTCATAAAAAAACGATCACCAGAGTGTTTTATTATTTGTAGAACTTCTATCTTTTTCCTACCTTGAAGGCATTCATTTTTTCTCAGTGATCTATAACATTTTTTACAGATTTGGTGGCTGCAATTTGGAAAATAAACATCCCTTCCTGGAATGTTATCTTCCAAACACACCGGACAGCTATATAACTTTCGATAAATTACTTCAAATTCGTTTTTTGGTTTAATTTTTTCATATACTGATACTCTATGCTTTTTGTATTCTTTGTATATTTGCTTTGCCTTTTGTATTATTATTTTCAGTTTTCTCTCCTTTTCTAAGGAAATTAAATATTCCTCACGTTTTTGTTCTAACTCATGTACTCGTGCTTTTGCTATATCTATTTGAGTTTGTAGTACACTACAAAACTCATTCTGAAGATTTGTATATTCCCCATTTATATTAGTCTCCATGCCTGAAGTAGAATCGGAATCTGAATCTGAATTAATATTGATTGCTTCTATTTCTCCTTTATCATCATCATCACTATCATCGTTGAGAACAATTGGTGTATTATTTACAATTGAGTCACCGTTCAACGGAATGTTGGGTAAAACTTCAACTAGTTGACCCGGTTCCAAAAGCTGAGTCTCCTCATCATCAGTCAAGGCAAACATATTTCTGCTCATTATTAAATGTTTCAAGAAAGACTAATAAAAAATATTTTTAAATCTATCCCTTTTATATTAGGTATATTTTTTCTTATTGTAAAATAATAGTTCTTGCCTTTCTTATCAGAATGTTTATTTGAATATTTCTTAAAACAAAACCCAAAAAAATATATTGTTATGAGTACAAATTGGGATTTAGTTGATAAATCATGTGGACAACATCAACATAATATTAAAAAAAATCAAAATATTGTATACATTATACAATGGAAAAAAAGCCCAAAAATGCAACTAAAGCAAATAAAAAAACTAAACAAAACAAACACTCACTTCTTTTTTTATTAAGAAGTGGTATATTGTATACATTATCTAATAAACAAAACAAACAATCAAACACCAACACAATACCACATTCACAAAACATTTTGCACCAACGATGGAAAACGCAACACTCACTTTTAACGCTTTCTTATTTAAAAAACATTTACCTCAACGATGGAAAACATAACACCCCCCTCATCACACCACCCATCTTCAAACACCCTACTCACACTCCCCCTACTAATCATTTAACAATCACATACTCCCATACAACAAACACCCTACTCAAACACATTACCTTATTCAAACACCCTACTCACACCCCTCCTACTGTTTTACTATTTAATAAAATGTAAAAACTGTATATTTAATAAAATTTAAATAAAACAAAAAAATATATATTTTTTTCTTTTTTACTACTACTTTTTTTACCTACTCACACTCCCCTACTCAAACACAACAATCAAAATTTTATATTAAATAATATGTCATATTCATTTTGTACTTAATGCTAACATTACATTTTGTTCAAGTGGAACAATTAGTAAATAAAATCGGAATATGTTTATACTTATGTGTATGTTAGTGTGTAGTGTTTGTTAGTAGAATTCCTTTGTTGGGTTAATAGCTGAGCATTTAATATGTATGTTTATATGTTTAGTGTTTATAAATATGTGTGGTTGTTAGTGTTCTTATATTAGAGTATTAAAAATTTAAAATATTGTTTACATTATCCAATAAACAAAACAAACAATCAAAACAAAACAAACACGCACTTCTTTTTTATTAAGAATCAATTATCCAATAAACAAAACAAACACTCACTTACGCTAACCACAACTATATCCAGGCATGGTAACACCAATACAATACCACATTCATAAAACACAAACACATTTTACACTAACTATTTCATTTGGAAAACGTAATACCACCCCTCCTCTCACACCCCCACTCAAACACCCCTCCTACTCAAACATCCTACTCAAACACATTTTTTAACAATCACATACTCCCATCCAACAAACACTCACTTATACTAATCACAATTATATCCAGGGATGGAAACATCAACACAATACCACATTCACCAAACACATTTTACAATAAGAAATTCATTTTAACAATTACATACTCCCATCCAGGCATGATCCCAAATTTGTATGGAAAAAGTGCTGCCGAAGGTACATAAACATACTACTGAGCATATGTCAGAAAAGCTATGTGTGGAAGCTTCCTTATATGATTCGCTCACTATTCCACAAAGGTACACTCGTTACTTTCCCTCTTTTAATACGGAGAGTTGTACAGCTGACGAAATATACAGCATTATCGACTCCGTTTTGGAGCGTCCCCATGATTTAAGAATTGGTCTTGGATATTCAGAGTTTCTGGACAATTTTATTATCGATACGGTTGGCCAGGCTTTCTATGCAATGATGCTCCTTGGATGGATACCGATATGAGAACATAAATTTACGTTTGCTTCTTTTAGTGCTTTCAGTTCTTTCTGTCTCGAGCGTGACTCTTTCACAATACCGAAGCCTTTTTAACACGTTGGCTAGGAGCATAATGGAATTCATTATTCGTATTAATGAATATACGGCGGTCATGTGGTATAATATTTTTCGCATGACCTTCCAGACATCTGAGATTTTTGTTGGCGCAAGAGCGCAGAGCCGGGCTCCATGTTTTGAGATTAACGATCCCGAATTCTTTTTGGTGATTGCGAAGGGACTGGACAATACCCAGCTTATTCCGAGACGTTCTCCCCTCGAGCGCATGCGTGTACAGAGCGCATTCGTACGAGAGGTGTTTGAGACCTATATGAGGTATAGGCATATTGAGGACTTGTGGCGCTGGGCGGGCTCTTTGAGTTCCTTCTCCGTGCGACGTAGGATTCGCATAGCGGCCGAGTCCTCTAAAATATTTTCCTGGATTTGAAAAGCTAGAACATCATATTGATGACATATGGATGGAATAGGATTCCAATATGATACTAATAAAAATATTAAATGCCGTGGAAGAGAGCACTTGGGGACATATAAACCTCCAAGAAGATGGAATAATATTTGACAATATAAAATATTATATTTTGTTTAAAGCCTTCTGTAGCAATTTGAAGGATAATTGAAGAAGCGTGCGAAATTATTTTCGAGGGTTCGAAAAGAGAAGAATTTTAAGCCAGTATTTGAGGAAATATTAGTAAATGATGTTCTAGTTGAAAAGCTAGAACAACATATGGATGGAATAGGATTCCAATATGATAGCAATCAAAATATTAAATGCCGTTGAAGAGAGTACTTGGGGACATATAAGCCTTCAAGAAGATGGAATAATATTTGACAATATAAAATATTATATTTTGTTTAAAGCCTTCTGTAGCAATTTGAAGGATAATTGAAGAAGCGTGCGAAATTATTTTCGAGGGTTCGAAAAGAGAAGAATTTTAAGCCAGTATTTGAGGAAATATTAGTAAATGATGTTCTAGTTGAAAAGCTAGAACATCATATTGATGACATATGGATGGAATAGGATTCCAATATGATACTAATAAAAATATTAAATGCCGTGGAAGAGAGCACTTGGGGACATATAAACCTCCAAGAAGATGGAATAATATTTGACAATATAAAATATTATATTTTGTTTAAAGCCTTCTGTAGCAATTTGAAGGATAATTGAAGAAGCGTGCGAAATTATTTTCGAGGGTTCGAAAAGAGAAGAATTTTAAGCCAGTATTTGAGGAAATATTAGTAAATGATGTTCTAGTTGAAAAGCTAGAACATCATATTGATGACATATGGATGGAATAGGATTCCAATATGATACTAATAAAAATATTAAATGCCGTGGATGAGAGCACTTTGGGACATATAAGCCTGCAAGAAGAGGGAGTAGTGTTTGATAATGTTATATATTACACTTTGTTTAAATCATTCACAGAATGTGATATACAATAAAAATATTTTTTTATATTAAAAAAGAAAAAATATGTATTTAAATTTTATTAAAAATATAATTTTTACATTTTATTAAATAGTAAAAATTTATAATTTTTTTAGCATCTTCTTTTGCTTCCTTCTTTCTTATAGTTGTTACATCGACAAGTGTCCGGTCCACAAGTGTTCCCGGCCGGATTCAGCAAGTCGTCTTGAAGAAACACAATTACCACATCGTGTTAACTTTTTTAATAAACTTGTTAATGTATTATGTAGTGTAGATGATTATGAACATGCTCAAAAAGTATGGACCACTTTTAAATGTATAACCTTAAAGGACTATTTACTTTTATATCTAAAAGTTGTGATATCTTTGAAAATTTTAGAAAAGTTTGTAAAAATATTTACAATTTAGATCCCTGTCAGTATTATACAGCTACCGGTCTGTCTTGGGACGCAATGTTGAAAACAACTGAAATAGAATTAGAGTTGTTGACTGACATTAACATATATAATTTTGTTCTTCGAGGTATTAGGGGAGGTATTATTCAATGCTCTAACCGACATTCGGTAGCTAATAATAAATATATTAGTGATTACAATTCCAACAAGGAATCAAATTACTTAATATATTTAGATGTAAATAACTTATATAGTTACGCAATGTCACATAAAAATAAAAAATCTTAAATGGTTGAAAATTGTTAACAATTCAATGTTAATAATATAAAGGAAGATTCTCCACAAGACTATATATATTGGAAGTGGAATCCAAATTGTTACAATCCAAAGAATATAAATTTCGTTGACAGTGTCATGTGTATAAAAACCAACTATGCGTGGGTGTTCAAGAATTTAAATGAAATAATTTATAATGAGCGATGTTCATATATAAAAAAGATAATAAACTGGCATTTGTTCCAAATTCTCCTGCTGCAGAATATATACAGAAATTGATGGAAGATCATAAAATTTTAACTATTCCACACTTGCGTTTACTGGGTCAGCGAAGTTTTTTGGGAAACAGATAAATGTTTACACCTGATACGCGATAAGCGTACAAATTAATACTCTTACGCATCGCAATAGAGAGTAATCCCCCTGCTACCAATAACACCATCATACTGAAAGACATATTCTGGACAAAATGTCAACAAAGCAGCTACAAAAAGAGGCAATAAGACAGAATCGACCATTTCAAATTCGCAATTCGTTCGATAGCATTGCGATTATGTGAATTTGCAAGCCCTAAATAAACTTCCCGCCTTCGAATCCACTTGTACAAATGTGCATATTCAAAAGCGTCATCTCTAGAATCTAGTCTATGCATGTACAAGACAATAGACTCAGTAAATGTAATACGCGGTTGGTTGTATATCAAAATATTATATTCTGGCATAACGATCAATTTAATTTCCAATATAGAAATTGACATGTCAACAAGTTTAGCAATCTCACTGTCCCCATCGATATCTTCACCCTTGCGTTCCATTAAATAGAGGCATACACGAAACAAATTACCCATTGTAAATATTATAGTATCATGAGCGGAAAATGATGCAAGATTTATAACTGGATCTTGTTTCATGATTAAAGCAGCACCATGCAGACAATAATAAAATTTGCGGGGAATTTTATCATTTAATTGCAATGGATCGTAAACACAAATTTTATAATTACTTTGTGAAGCGACAAGTTCAGTAATTAAAGATTTTTTTCAATATAGCTTTCATACAAAAGTGACATGAATTAGTATCACACTGACCAAAGTGATCGTAAATCAACTAGGGAAACCGAGCCGCCCATTTAATAGGAACTATTACTTGATTAGCACAAAGAGCTGGTTCGGCTACTAACTGAGCACGAAATGCAAAGACTTTTTTAGATATAGCATGACGATTTCCAGATTCACGTCCATGCAAAAAAGTTATGCACGGTTTATCATTCAAAAGCGGAATTGGACACAAAGCTTCTACAATGCCTTTTTGGCGCTGAGGCCACTTATATATGTATTTAGATAGAAAGGCAAACAGATGGTTAGGCAGAGTGACAGATAGAGAGAGGTCAGTAAAGGTTAGTAATGTAGAACATCGTTTTGTTGAAGAGCATTTGTATGTTGCATTTAGAAAATGTATTATTTTGCGGGCAGAGAAATTCTCCGTTGGCAGAGAATATTGAAAACTAAGAAAACAAGTGGGATACAAAGGCATCATAGATACGCAGAAAAATGATTAGGCAGAGTGATAGGTAGATAGATAGAGAGAGATAGAGAATTTATGTAGTAAGCCATATCAGTTTAATAAAAAGTATTTAATAATAAATACTAACGCGGACTTAATTTCGATATTTAATAAATTAAATATGAAGCAGATGCTTAGTATTAAGGATATGGTGGATTTAGAGGAATATCTCATTACTGGAGCGGAACGTGTAACTACCAAATATGGAGAATGTATATGATTTACCTTCTTAAGACATTTAATTCTCTAACTGAGAAGAATATTGAAACCTTATCTGCCGGAGCATATTTGATTTCAAAAATTCCCGTGAATGATGAAAAAATGGAATGCTATATAGATTGGAATTAAAGCTGTTTGCCAACACGAGGGAATATTAATTACCCTTTTAATAATTTTAGTACTTTTAGATAATTAAAATCAAATAAAATATAAAGAAAATCAACAGTTAACATTTAAATTTCATTGAGAATGGAGAGTAGAGTAAAAAAATATTTCCCCTTGGTCAAGGACGAAAACCTCAAATACATAATGTTGTATTTGAAATGGAATATTTCCTTAATTTGAAATTAAAGATTTCATGTGGATTAGGATTTAAACCTGTTATAAGGCTACACTACAAAGGCAAACATTTTATTCAGCTGGATCGGGAAGAGTGGTTACGTCTTATTAGCTATAAGGAGTACATCCACAAGACACTAAATCAAAATATATTTTTAGATTTTATAAATCTTATTGATAATAGTGCTGAAAGGGATGTTGAATACGCGTTTCAGTATAAAAATGGTGTATGCTACATAATATTCAAGCAAGGAGCTAATGAAATAAAAATTGATTCTGAGACATGGAGATCATTAATGCGAATTGGAGTATTTTTAACATCAATGTTGCGTTGGAACTCTATTCTTCAAGAACAAATTGTACACTTTTATTATGAGTATTATATTCCTGCTTGCTGCGTATTCATTTCCATGAAATTAAAGGAATAAATGAAAGAGATTTAGAGATTGATTTAACAAGACTATGTTATGACATTGGTAAAAAAAAATGCAAAACAAAATTAAAACTGATTTAAAAATTCATAGATTATTATTAAGAGTTGATAATAAATAAAAATAAACAAACAAAAAAAAATTAAATGTTTTCATTTATTTCTCATTTTTTTTTAAATTTATTAAAAATCTTAAACATAAATGTCCACAATTAAGAGCAGTCATTCTTTTATATCTGTTATAGTTATAATTAATATTATTTCCTAAATATACTAAAATTTTAATAGGTGGTTGTAGATTACCAAAGCTATCAAAATATTCTATATTATCATTATCTTTATAATAGGCTACCCAATGTGTGCCTTCTCCTATATTATTATCCAAGTTGATAATTCCACACTCTATTCGTCTAGGAATTTTAGGAAGTTTATCTCTCATATCGACAGCTCAATACCAAAACATGCTAAGTCAAAAAAGTAAGTTTTGCAGGAAAAGCTCCTAAAGTTTACAGGCGATATCTAAAAAACTATATGAGGTAGAACTTTGTTTTTTATAACTATTGATAGCCACAATTTGACAGAATTTAAGTTGAAAAAATCGAAATTCAAAAACGCAAAAAAAAAAATAAAAACATGCTAAGTCTACATAGCATGGTTTGGAATTGAACTGTCGATATAAACTCCTCTAAAATGAGGAATATTTTTCTTTCCGAAGATTTTTAAATCCACGTCTGTAAGAGGTCTGTTGGGTAGCTGCATTAACAGTTGTTTGATATATTTTCATAAAATATTCCGTAACCCTTTTTATATGGTTTAAGATATAAGCCTTTACCCATAGCTATTGCCTCCAATACTCTATTATGTCGCTTACTTTCTTCGAGTTGCCGTCTACCATTTTTAGCTATGGTTATAGCTTCAGCGATTGATGATCCACCAGAATGCTCCAAGTGCAGTGAGTTTTTATTGCATTTTTAATATCTTGAGGTTTTTGTATTTTTAAGATAGCATTTTTAAGATAGATTTAATTGCATTTCGAAAAATGTTTCGCTTACAGAAGTTTTTGTTTTTTTTTTTTGGTTTTTTTCACTTTAGATTTCATTGCGTTAGTAACAAAGTATGCATTTAGTTTTTCTCCAACTGTGCTGTCTTTAGCTTTAACCCTTTCCCATGCTCTATTAGCTAGTTCTTTATCTGCTTGATGTCTTTTATTAATATCAGTATTCTCAGAATAAGCTATAACATGAATTCTGCATTCAGTTGATTGATTCCCTTATCTCCCCTTTTTAAACGCTTTTCAAGCTTTGTTCCAGGTCCACAATATGATAACCTGGTATATGAAGCTCTATTGGTAGTTAATTAATTAAACTATTTCCTAGTACTTTTCCGTGAAAGGTTTGTTTTTACTAAAGTTATTATGTATTTGTATACACAATCAATAATAGGTGAAGATTTATAAATATATAAACGAGAGTTTTATTACATGTATATATCCCAGCAAGCCATATGAGTCCGAAAAGAGTCTTTTCTGACACCTTTGTTGGAGCGTTAACGCTCTTTATGAGCCCAAAAAACAATCATAATTGCTCCGAAAACCTTCAGAAAAGAGGGTCATTACATTCGAAAATGGTCCGTCAGAAAGAGCTCTTAGATAATGTCAAAAAAGAGTCTTTTATGAGGGATTTTTTTGGGCTCTGTGTAATCTTGTTTTTTTTTTCTTGCTTAAAGCACAAATAACAGGACAACAACGCTTTTGTACACACATAATTAAGTGGAATTTCTGAGTCATACTGCATGCCGACTCAGGACAGTAACAAGCAAATTTTTCTTTCACTCCGAAAATGCTCCTTAGTTGGACTCTTTTCTGACTCCTTTTTCGGAGCGCTCCGAAAATGCTACTTAGTTGGACTATTTTCTGACTCCTTTTACGGAGCGCTCCTAGAATGGTATGCTGGGATGTATGTATATGGGTATATTAATTATACTGACATGCGTTTAAGAAAACAACATTCGAATATTTTAGTGAGAAACTTAGATTTTATAGAGGACAATAAAGTAACTAAGCATAGTAGTCTATTACCCAGTAAAAAATGTGCTCCAAAAGGAGCAGGTTTTATGTATGAATTTAGACCTCAAATCGCTTCAAACCTGCTGATGGGATGCATGATTTTTGTATGAGGTGTTCCCGGTATGGAGGACTACTTTCTGCGCTTATTTTAACCTAATCAAACATGCAAATAAAGCACTTTCCTAAAGTTTTTTTTTAAATCTATCTGAATGTTTTTGCTTAAGAAAAATTCATAGTAACTGAGAAGCGCGATATTCGTTTTGTAATTGACTTTCGTGGTCATACGTAAATCTATAGGCTATAACTTCATTTTTGTTTTTTCGCTATAAAACCTTCTTCGTTGTCAGCACTAAAAAAGCATCTTTTTTCGTATATTTTATTCGTAAACATTTACTGCTTCAAAAGAGCGTTTTTATTGAAGTGCTTCAAATAACACGAATTTTTTTTACTGGGTACCTAATTCAATAAGAGGATTAATAGTAGGTCCATCTAGTTGTGGGAAAACAAATGTTATGCTTAGTTTGATTGAAAGCCCTAATGGACTAAAATTTAAAAATATTTATTTATACTCAAAATCTTACATCAACCAAAATATAAATATCTAAGAAAATTAATTTCATCGGTAAAGGGAATGGATCTTTATACATGTACAGAAAATGAAGATGTAATACCACCTAAACAAGCTAAAACAAATTCAGTGATGTTGCATGTGAAAAACAAAATAATATTAGATATCATACTTTTGTATGGGGAGACATAATGATATAGATTCATTTTATTTAAAAAATTAAAAAATATGGATTTTTAGTAATAAGCAAGTATGATAAAATGGATGATGGACGTTATAGAAAAGGCTTTGATATATTTATTGAAGTTTAGTTGCTAATATTTATTTGTTGATATCGGTCGTTTACTTATTGAACAATAAAATTTGTATTAAAATATATTCTTATAGTATATATAGAAGAGTCGAGCTATTTTAAGAAGCTGTTTAACTGTTTTAAGTGGTTTTCTGAGGCTATTAGTTATAGCCTCCACTGTATTTCAAATATAAATACATACATACTATATACTTATATTATTTTTTTAAATCTCAACAATAAATATTCTAATAAAAAATGCATAAAATAGACCAATATGTATGTTTGTCCAGAACACTATTCAAAAACATAAGTACATACCAGCTACTTGAACTTTATTATGAATTCCAATAATGCTTGGCTAAGTATAAACATATTGTAATAATTAATAATTAAACTAGATCAATAAATTTTATTGTGAAATAGTTCCTAAGAATTATAAACATTGTTTAAGTTAAGAACACTAATGGAATCATTTAGTTATAAGAAAATTTTAATAATAAAGAAAAGTAGTATTGAACTCAACTTAAAACCGAAAACATGGTGTTTTCTTTTGGAATAAAGTTTATTTTTTTTTTTTTAAACATAGACAACCAAAAACATAATTATGCAGCTGTTCACTTGGTTATGATTTATAACACAAGTGATTATATTAATAACTTTTGAAGATAGTTTTTCTATGAATCGTCTAATGTTCATATGCAAGTTCACATGATAAGCTGTTTAAATTGCAACCTCTTGCCAACTTACTTATCAAGAAATTTCTCCAATAGTTCATCAGGATCTTTCCATTGATGAATTCATGGTGAAATATTTTGGACGTCATCCAGCAAAGCAGTTTATAAGAGGCAAGCCGGTGCGATTTGTATACAAAAACTGGATGATACCAAGCGCAGATGGTTACTGTTATGCTTTTGACAAATATTGCGGTAAATCGGCATTTGATGTGAGTAATGAACCTTTGGGATCAAAAGTAGTGAAGAGTCTTTTAAAAAAAAGCTAACGTTATCCCGCATGAGCATGTAATTTATTTTGATAACTTTTTTACAAGCCATGCTCTGCTATAAGATCTTAGTCAAACTGGTTATCATGCTACTGGCACTGTGAGGGAAAATAGAATTAAAAAATGTCCGCTAGTATCTGTCAAGGATAAGAAAAAGAAAGCTAGGGCAGAATTCGACTATCAATTTGATTCAGCGAATGAAATCATGTTTGTGCGATGACAAATCACGACTTTGTTAATCATCTGGGCACAGTAAAAAGATGGAGATCTACAGCTGCAAGAAAAGTGAACGTTAACATCCCTTTACTCTACCAAAACAATAACAAAGGGATGGGTGGAGTCGATCAAGCTGACTAGTCAATTGCAGCGGCAATAAATGTTGGTGGGTAATATTTACCTACATGCCAGATTTGTCTGTATCTAATGCCTGGCGGCTACATCAATTAGCCAATGAATATAATATGGACCAGCTACAGTTTAGCCGGAGTATTTGCGGATTTTATTTGAGGCAATTAGGAGCTGGAAAACGACGTAAACCTTCCTCGCTAGTTCCAGACACGAATAACAATAAAACCGGACACTTTCCTGAAAAGCTGTAGAATCAGTTGAGATGTATTGTTATAGTGTCTCCCACTATTCCCTTAACGTCATATACATATACACACGCTATTTTAACTTATTAAGCATTTTACCAATTATTTCTTTTTACTTTATTCCAAAGAATTTTAAAATATATTTATTAATTATATTTTCCCAAGACTTGTTTGTCCAAATACATTTCCGCTAGCGAAAATGCAACAGTTAACAAAATGCAACATTAATTCCAAATAAGTTTAATAACCTTATTATTTGTATTGTTCAAGAACATTAATTCCAAAGAATTTTAATAACTTTATTGATTGTATTTTCAGGTGCATTTCCGCTAACGGAAATGCAACATTAACAACATTATACATTTTTTCCAAAGAATTGTTATACTTTGTTCAAGTGCAAAATGCACCAGACAAATTTCTTAAGAATTTTTATGCAAACATTTATTTTTTAATTTGTATTTCCAAAATGTAACGGAAAGCAAAATAATAGTATTTAAGAAAGTAGAAAATAAAGATTAAGCGGCATTATTGATTAAACCTTAAACCCAGTTGTTTTATTTTTCGTTGTTCTTCACTTCGGTGAAAAAAGTATGTACCTATCATATGCCACATGAAAGCTCCCTGGCAATGCAAAAAATGCATTAAAACTCTGTGCATAGCGATGTTTTCCATCGTTGAGGTACATTTTTTTTTAAATAAGAAATGTTTTGTTGAATGGTGTGTGTGTGTGTGTTTGTGTGCGTGTGTGTATATTTTTTTCGTTTTCTTGTTTTTTAAAAAATATGATAAGCAAAAAGCGTGTTTGTTATTTAAAAAAAATATGTGAATATTTTTAAATATTTTTGTTGAATGATGTGTGTGTGCGTGTGTGTGTATATGACATGGATTATCTATTCCAAGAATGATAAAATAAAGATTACGCCAACGCGCGAGTTACATATAAACAATCAAACACATACATACACACTGACCCTATTGACGAATTTATTACAAATATAAAATTAAATAAAACTGCAATATAAGCAAACTAAACAATATATAATAATTGCAAACTAAGCAGCAAAACTTATTATTTTTCGGTCGCAATTCTTGGAATATCAATAGTTAACAAATTAGCCCAAAATTACTAATAATGATTAATCAACATAATTATTGTCTAGATTAAGTGATTTGTAATTATAAATTATAAGATAAAGTTAGTTTTGTATTCCATCCTCAAACAATAAAGTAATAAGTCTTCAAATAAATAAAAAAATAAATAAAATTGTTTTTTTTATACAATTAATAAAAAATCAAAACGAAATTGGCGCAGTCGGTAGGATCCCAAAAGTAGTGAAAGGGATCCAGTGAAACGAATCGAGTGTATATTTTTTTTTTTAACAAATAACTTGATATCCTGCGAATCCTACGGGACCCTCCAGGATAATACTAAGTACAAAATAAAAATTTAGTGCAGTGAACAATTGTTAAAATACAAATTGAACGCCACAAATAAATAAATAAAATTTTTTTTAACCACAATTGATACCATAAAAATCAAGATTCGCAGACAAGAAGCATACGATAGAGTAAAGATGGAACAAGCTCAAGGAATAGATGCGTCTGTGCTGGAACAATTAGCAAGACGAGAGCAGCAGCTCGAACAGTTGCGAGAGGCCTATTTAGCACTCCAACAACAACATCAACCACAACACCAAATCAACCAGTCTAACCATACTAGGGACAACATATTTAATACTATTAACCATTTACCAACCTTTACGGGTACAGGAGAAATAACCGTGAACAATTTCTTCAGCAACATCGAATACTTATTATCAACAATTCCCGATGGAAACCTGAAAAAGGAAGTAGTACGCACTATATTCTACAAAGTCATCCAGGGCCAAGCGAAGGACATCGTGATCAACATACCCACACCCGATAATTGGCAAGTAATAAAGGAAACCTTAAAATTAAGATATAGACCTAGCGTAGAACCTCATCATCTATATAAATTAATATCTAACCTAAAAGTACACACGGTAAGTGAATTAATAAGTGAAATACAGAATATTAAATATAAGGCAGATGAACTTATAATATAGTATCAAGACGACCACTACATTGACCTTTCGAACATAGACAGCCTATTGGTGAATACAATAAAAGAAATGACACAGGAGGTGTTGTTAGACAAAATTTATGAAGAAAATGACATAAACAATATACTTAGGATAATGGAAACAGACCATTTAACAGTTCAGGGCGATATAGAGCCAATAATAATAATACATGGAATAACCAAAGGTTTGTACAGGTAGGAAACTCTAGGCCAAATTCCGGGCGATACCACTGGAATCAACCTAGACAAGACCGAATAGAACCAATGGAAATAGATAATTTAGAGGTAGACAGACCCAGGGTGGCAGGAACTTCTAGACAACACCAATGTCTTTGTAACAACGGTCAAGTCAGACAAAGCCCGAATGGACAAAACTATCTAGACATAAACGAAACTTTTTTAGAAGCGAACAGATCCAGGGTGGCAGGAAATTCGCAACAAAACCAAGGTCTTGGTAACCAAAGTGGAGTAAGACAAAGCCCGAATGGACAAGGTTTCACAGAAAATATTAGTAATAATTTGGAATATGATCAAGTAAGAAGGTCTTCATCACGGCAATATGAACCGAATAATTTTTTTTGGGAACAACCTCCGATTGTTTACCCATCATAGAACTAACAATAAATAACAGAAAATATAACGCTCTAATAGATACTGGAGCAAACATTAGTTTAATTGACCAGAATATTAAGGAATTTGAGAGGAAAATATTAACCAAACCATTAGAATTTAGCACAATAAATGGAAAAGATGTTATTCAATTCGAAGTACGGACGGACGCACCCTTCGAATTTAACGTAGAAAAGAATGCAAAAATTAGATGGAAAATGACCCAGTTAAAGGGAAGGAAATATAATTTTATTATAGGAGTCGATCTGATGAATTGTTTTAATACTATGATAAACTTAGAGGAAGGACATATAATTTTTAACAATAGGAAAGTTAATTTTATAAACAATCCATATCAGAATATACAGATATGTATGCTAGAGAAATCGGACCTTGACTTGAATAGACTAAAATTGGACCATTTAAACAAAGAGGAATATAGTGAAATTCTAAAAGTATTGAGTAGGTTTAGGAAATTATTTTTTAAAGAAGGAGACAAGTTGACTAGCACAATATTAATTAAAGAACAGGACAGAGAAAAGACAGCATTTGTAACGCCACACGGACTATACGAATTTATTAGGATGCCGTTTGGAATTAAAAACGCACCAGCGACATTCCAAAGACTTATGAACGAAACATTACGGGACTTTATAAACAAAACATGTGTAGTGTATTTAGATGACATACTGATCTTTAGTACATCATTAAAATAGCATATTAAGACAATAACGGACATTTTCAAAGTATTAGAGGAGAAAAACTTAAAAGTTCAAATGGAGAAATGTAATTTCATGAAAAAAGAAACGGAGTTTTTGGGGCATATTCTGACTAAAGACGGACTGAAACCAAACCCAGACAAAATTAGAATCATTCAAACACTAGAAATACCTAGGACAGAGAAGCAAATTAAAAGTTTTTTGGGCATAACAGGATACTATAGGAAGTTTGTTAAGGATTATGCCAAGGTGGCACAGCCTATAACTAAATACTTGAAGAAAAATGTAAAAATAAACGTAAAAGACCCAACTTATATAGAGGCATTTGAGAAATTGAAAACATTAATCAGTTCCCATCCAATCCTAAGATACCCAAATTTCGAAAAAAAATTCGCACTAACTACTGATGCGTCCAATTATGCAATTGGAGCAGTCCTTTCACAGTAAGGACATCCGGTATGTTTTATTTCAAGAACGTTAAACAATCATGAAAGAAATTATTCTGCGACTGACAAGGAATTTCTGGCTATATTATGGAGCGTAAACTATCTAAGACCATACCTTTACGGAAGAAAGTTTCAAATCTATACTGATCATCAACCTGTTAAATTTTTATATACAAAGTACAAAGGTAAAGATATGTCGCCGAGACACCAAAGGTGGCTGTTAAAATTGGGGGAATATGACTTTGATATTAATTATATAAAAGGAAAAGAAAATCAAGTAGCTGATTTTCTAAGCAGGTTAGAACATAATGAAAACATTATTGAGGAAGAGGAAAATAATAAAGAATTGACTATAGTAAACAACGTAGAAGATGATAATGCATCGATTGTCACTATTCACTCAGCAGAAGAAGATCTACAGGATCATTTTTACATAAAAGACGAAATAGTGAATAAATATAAAACACAAATTATTTTAACCAATAATAAGATTGAGGAAATGAAAACTTTACATGGAAAAAGGATAATTTTTATAGCCGAAGCTGATTTTGGTATAATGGGTGAATTGTTTAAGAAATACATAACGACAGGCAAGGTAGGAATATTCTCAGAATTATCAGAACATAATTATAACATAGTTCAAGAAAAATTAATAGAATTATTTTCGAACGATAGACAAATAAAATTTACTAAATGCACCATTCGAGCCCAAGATATTGAAACAGAAACAGAAGCAGTCAAATCAGTCAAATTATATCATGTGAGAGAAAGTATACATTCAGGCATCGTTGAAACCTATAATCAAATTAAACGAAAAATATATTATCCAAAATTGATGGAGCTCATTCAGATAGTAATTAATCAATGTGAATTATGTCAGGAAATAAAATATGATAGAAATCCAGTTAAATTAAAATTTTCCATTACAGAAACACCGTCGACGAAAAACGAAATAATACACATAGACACTTATGTCATAAAGAGTTTTATGTTTTTGACTGTAATAGATAAATTCTCAAAATTCGGGGCAGCTTATTCGCTCAACGACAGAAATCATCTGACTTTTATAGAGCAACTAGAAGATCACTTTGCAAAAATAGGAAAGCCATGAAAAATAATAGCAGATAATGAATTCAAAGCTTTACGAATCAAAGAATTTCTAGACCAAGAAAATATTGAACTACACTTAACCAAACCTAATAGTCATACAGGAAACGCGGACATTGAGAGATTCCATAATACAATAGCTGAGAAGTTTAGGATAATATACAAAACAAATAAGGATATACCAATAAAACAATTAATTCAGAAAAGCATTAGGAATTATAATGACCGATATCATTCAGCCATTAAATGTACACCGAACGAAGTTCAACTAGGAAAAATCGACGAAAAGACAATTAAGGAAATTTTAGAAGAGAATAAAAGAAAACTGATAAGTAAATTAAACAAAAACAGGGAAGATTATAGAGAAAATAGAGTGGAAGGCTTCATAAAAAATTACAAGGCAGTTAGGCATAAGGAGCAGCCTAAATATAAGAGGGCAAAGCTGGAGAAAGTACACCCATGCAATATTAAAAGACCTTATAAATTCTCAGACACTTACAATGAAGACGAGGACATTGATTTCGAATACTTGACCCAACGTTTGAAAGAAATAAAAACAAAATACAAAAACAAAAACACTGTAGAAACCTAATCAACCCAGGAATTAAATAATGTTTAAACTAAAAATTTTCAGATAATAATGATACTATTATTAATAATAATGCAGACACCGACGAACAAAGGAGAAATTACCATAACCAAACTAACGGACCAATCAGGATTTGCAGATATTCAATTAGGAAATAAGGAAATAGTTAAAGACACGGATATAATACTACATAAAATTGACGTAGAAGAATTAGAAAATATAGTGAATGAAATGACGGACAATACAATATTAATGACAACTATACATAAAGATATACTACAACAAGAATTACTAGAGGTTAGAAACAAATTGTTAACACTGATACCAAGAAACCATAGACAAAAACGGGGATTAATAAATGCCATAGGAAGCATGTCAAAATGGCTATTTGGCACAATGGACGATTATGACAGACAGGACATTCATAACCACCTTTTACAAACGAACGCAACAATTAATCAACAAATTGAAATTAATGATTATTTTGATTTAGCCATTAAGCAATTAAAAGAAATTATAAAAAGTGACAGAAAAGAAATAGAAAAGAATTTTAATGTAATAAATAAATATATTGATAAAGAACACGAAGAAAATATGTATCTACAACAACTCACAAAAATACAATTGTTAAATGATAAAATTACACAGATTCAAGATAATTTAGTTTCAGCTAAATACGGAATAATACATCCAAATATTTTAACAAGTAAAGAAATTTTAAAATATGAAATAGACTATAATAAACTTAAATACATTCAATTAGGAACAGCTATTTTTAATAACACATTTTTAGTATTCGGTATTAAAATACCTAAATCATTTGTATACGTAGATATAAGATATATAATACCAATACCTAATGTAGAGTATAATGAAATTGATGAAGAAATAGAAAAAATATTTAATTATGAAAATAATACTTATAAGTTTGAAGATAGTAAACAAATTAGACAATTAAAACCTAGCACAAACTGCGTATTAAAAGAAAATTGTAAACTAATAAAAAGCACAGATTTTGAAGTAATACCAATTGACTTAAAAACAATAATTATTAAAAAAGCAATCAATATATCAGTTCAACATACTTGTAATAAGAATAAAACTATTGTAAATGGAAACTATGTAATACAATTTAATAACTGTTCATTAAAAATTAAAGATTACTATTTTTCTAATTACATTGAAAAAGATGAAACGAAAATATTAATAATTAAAAATGAAAATATAAGACATTTTACAAAAAAAAATAACATTTAGCGATATAATGGAAGAAAACAAAAACAACATACAAAATATTAATAAACTTAAATATCATACTAATGTATCTCATGGATGCAGTTTAGTCCTAGCAATAATACTAATTATGATATTAATTGTTGTAATCTTAAAACACAAACATATTAAAATAAAATTAAACAGTAGAATTCAGGAGAATTCCATTTTAAAGGGGGGAAAAGTTACATATAAACAATCAAACACATACATACACACTGACCCTATTGACGAATTTATTACAAATATAAAATTAAATAAAACTGCAATATAAGCAAACTAAACAGCAAAACTTATTATTTTTCGGTCGCAATTCTTGGAATATCAATAGTTAACAAATTAGCCCAAAATTACTAATAATGATTAATCAACATAATTATTGTCTAGATTAAGTGATTTGTAATTATAAGTTATAAGATCAAGTTAGTTTTTGTATTCCATCCTCAAACAATAAAGTAATAAGTCTTCAAATAAATAAAAAAAAATAAATAAAATTGTTTTTTTTTTATACAATTAATAAAAAATCAAAACGAAATTCGCGCGTCAAATTTTAAAATGCATTTTGAAACTGTGACGTCACACGTTCTGTGTTTCTATTGGCTATTTTTTTCTCACTTGTTTTTTACTGTTGTTTTGCTTGCATTTGCTCACTGAACACTTCATGTTTATATTTTTTGTTGTTTTTTTTCTGTTTTAAACAGCTTGTATTTTAGAACTCTCAGAGAGATTTCAATTGCAAAGTTGCCAATTATCACATAAAACATACATTTTTCGCAAGAAATTTTAATTCTAACACATGAAACATTCTTGGTAACCCTTAGAATGGAACTTCTACGTCACATAACGGGAAATCATGCGCATGGCGTAATCTTTATTTTATCATTCTTGATCTATTCAAACATATGAACTTAAAAGTTGCGATAACACATAATAAAACAATAATATAACACATTATACAACCACTTTATACATATTTGTATATATGTACATACATATATACAAATGTATATACTTTAAAACAACCTAAAACAATTTATTTACAAAATTCTTAATAATTAAAATTGCACACCACACAGTTCAAAACAACCCAAATAATTTATTTACCAAATTCTTAATAATTAATACTGCATACTACACAGTTTTGACAAAGTTCATTCAATTACTTAAATTTCTTCACATCGAACAACCGGAAAACAAAATTCCGACTAACTAAACATTTTTAGTTATAAGCAATTTTAAGTTATAAGTATAAGAATTTACTTTCTTAAAAAGTTAGTCATAATTCACAACTCTATCAATTAATAAAGTTTTATAAAACCAAAAAAAATACTTGTGTTTTTTTTGGTTAAAAAGGAACCCAAAAAGATTTCTCTTAAAACCGCCATATGAACTTTGTAGAGATTACACAAACAATAACTAGAACCAGTTTCCTAATACATATATGTATCTATAGCATAGGTCGGCAAAGCGTAAAATGAGATTGTGTGTGTGAGCGAACTACCCAACAAACATAAACATAATTATATAAATTATACAAAACAATTTAGATTGGAAACATACACTCACAATATATTTTCCGTAACATATAAGAAATTAACAACGATATTGATATACAAACGGAACTTCTACTACTTCAAAAGCTGATTACATGCATGTTACCAAATGCATTATCAATCATTAAATATTTTTCGTAATTCATTATTAATTTGAAATGTTTGTTTGGAAGTATTTCTGAAAAAAATATAAAAGCATCCGCCGCATGTGCACACATTGCTGTCTCAAGGACGACTGAATAAAAGAGATTAAGTATATGTGTGAAGTGCTCTCTGCACAATAGTACTATAGGATGCCGACCTATGATATATAGGTATATCATTGTCTGACTAATTAATGAACTCATTGAAGGTTGTATGCAATATTATGTAGCAATATTAATACATTTATTTACATACATATAAAAAAAAACATCTAATGTAAGCCAACTTTGAGTTAGAAACAAATAGTTTTCTATGTTTTTTATTTCTTACTTTGAACGTCTTTCTTTGGCTTCTAGTTTCAGTTATATTAACCGCAAACTTTGGCATTTACATAAATTATAAAAGTTTTTATTTTAATAATAAAAGAACTTGTTTGACGATGGATGTTAATTAGCATAAATAGGCATTATTTGAATTAATTAGTTTACACATCTATTTAGTGAAAATAAAAGTATTTCGTTAAACGATTTTAATAGTTTCCGTTTTTAGTAATTTGATTTTAAAAATTATATATGTAGAAATACATTATTATTATTAGATTGTTTATTTTTTACTGATTTGTTTTAAGAAATATTTTTTAAACATTCTGATAAGAAAATGCCAAAACTATTTTGTTATAATAAGAAATGCGAATATTTTTTTGCGGTTTTACTATAAAAAGGCTAGATTTGAAAATATTTCTATTAGTAATTCTTAAAAAATATTATAAAATTATAAATTATAAAAAAAATTATATATATAAAAAATTATAAAGCACTATTTTAAAAAATGAGCGCCACCGTATTTACATTAACTGATGATGAGGCGACTCAGTTTGTGGACCCGAGTCAACTACTTGAAAATTAACCCAACAGTCCATTGAACGGTGACTCAATTGTTCTCAATGATGATAGTGATAGGAGAAATAGAAGCAGTCAATATTAATTTAGATTTAGATTCACAGTCAGGCGGCACTAAAGGCTCTGGAGCATAATCAGACACACTCCAACCTAGTGCAGGACTGTAGGAAAGCTCTAGAAGAGCTATTGGTACTCTACCAAGTGAGATTGTGTTGGGTACCAGGGCACTGTGACGTACAGGGAAATGAGGTGGCAGATGAACTGGCTAGACATGGTTCTGGTTTGGACCATGATATTACAGAAAGAAAGGGGTCAAACCTGGGGCATTAGATCGGATTGCATTGTGTCCAGGGCCTTATGACCAAAACTAAATGCCAACGCGACCGAAACTCTGATGGAATTGGACAGGTACAGTCTCAGGATTCTGGTAGGAGCGAAAACCGGTCATTGTTCGATTGGGGCCTTCAGAGCCAAATGGGATGATAACACACAAGACTTCTGTAGGGTGTGTGGGGATGCAGAGGAGCCAGAGACAATAGAGCACATCATGTGCAACTGTCCTAGGTTATCTCTAGGAAATAAATTCCTGGACGAACTCAGTAATGTTGCTAGCTGCAAACCGAGTAACATTCTGGGTTTCATTAGGGGAATAGGGTGGTTATATAAGGGAAATTCTACGGCGACTCCAAATCCGTAAGGGGATATTTTTTTCTGTCCTTCTTTCTCCCCTTATCAGGCGGTTTTGGTTCTTCTTTCATTTTAAATCTATCTTTCTACTCTTTTTTTCTAATGAAGGGAATCACAATGGACCACAGGGTCTCCGAGTGGAAGTGCACATGGTGTACAACCCTTCCCATCCTAATCTAATTTAGATTCCGATTCTACTTCAGGCATGGAGACAAATATAAATGAGGAATATACAAATCTTCAGAATGAGTTTTGTAGTATAATACAAACTCAAATAGATATAGCAAAAGCACGAGCAGAAGAGTTAGAACAAACACGTGAGAAATATTTAATTTCCTTAGAAAAGGAGAGAAAACTGAAAATAATAATACAAAAGGCAAAGCAAATATACAAAGAATACAAAAAGCATAGAGTATCAGTATATGAAAAAATTAAACCAAAAAACGAATTTGAAGTAATTTATCGAAAGTTATATAGCTGTCCGGTGTGTTTGGAAGATAACATTCCAGGAAGGGATGTTTATTTTCCAAATTGCAGCCACCAAATCTGTAAAAAATGTTATAGATCACTGAGAAAAAATTAATGCCTTCAAGGTAGGAAAAACATAGAAGGTCTACAAATAATTAAACATTTTGGAGATCGCTTTTTTATGCAAGCAATCGCAATCATTGAAAATAATTAATATAAATTTTTATTGTTTATTTTATTATTATATATGTTTTTCTGTAGAAAAATTAAAAATACGTTTGTATAAATTATAAAGCTTTATTGTTAACATATATTGATTATAATATAATTTACAGCCACATATATTAAATGATTCCATTTGAATATTTTTACAATCATATTTATGAATATTATTATTAAAATATATAAATGGTATATTATACATTTGCAATTAATTAATAATTTTCAGAAATAAATCCATATGAGTATGATCAATATGGTTACTATATTTATCCAACAGCTCCTTTAGTTCATCTGATATAACCATTTTATGAGTTTATCTTTGGGTGGCTGATCATTGTCATTTGACAGGTGAATATAGAGGTCCTGCTCACAACAATTGTAATTTAGAATATCAACTTGCAAACTTCATTCCTATATTCTTTCATAATATGATTGTCATTTGTTTGTAAAAGAACTTTCCTCTATTGAAGGTGATATAAACATAATTGCTTTAAATAAAGAATTATATGTATCAATATCTAAGAAAATTTCAGTAAATGAAAAACATACTATTAAATTATGTTTTCTCGATTCATTGCGATTTATGCCAGAGAGTTTAGAACAATTAGCAAGTTATTTATCCGATAGTGATTTAACGGTAATACGATCATCTTATCCAAATGACGAAGAATTTAATTTAATGGGACGTAAAGGTGTCTTTCCATATGACTATTTCGATTCAGCGAATCGTCTTGAAGAACCATAATTACCACATCGTTTTAATTTTTTTAATAAACTTGTTAATGTATCATGTAGTGTAGATGATTATGAACATGCTCAAAAAGAATGGACCACTTTTAAATGTATAACCTTAAAGGATTATTTACTTTTATATCTAAAAGTTGTGATATCTTTGAAAATTTTAGAAAAGTTTGTAAAAATATTTACAATTTAGATCCCTGTCAGTATTATACAGCTACCGGTCTGTCTTGGGACGCAATGTTGAAAACAACTGAAATAGAATTAGAGTTGTTGACTGACATTAACATATATAATTTTGTTCTTCGAGGTATTAGGAGAGGTATTGTTCAATGCTCTAACCGACAATCGGTAGCTAATAATAAATATATTAGTGATTATAAGCTAAAGAAATTGTAATTAGAAATGTTGATAGTGAAGAGGAAAAATAGATAGAACTCCATATACTACTCTATTACCTAATTCAATACGAGCATTAATTGTGGTAAGACTAATGTTATGATTAGTCTCATAGAGAGTCCTAATGGACTTTGCTTTAAAAATATATACATATATTCAAAATCGTTATATCAACCAAAATATTGTTATCTTCAGAGATAAATTGAACCAATCAAAGATATAAATCTATTTACATTCTCGGAAAATTAAAAAGTTTTAAGTCCAGAAAAAGCGAAACCATATTCAATAATAATATTCGATGATGTAATTTGTGGCAAACAAGATAATATACATTTAATACGTGATAATGCAAATATGATTATTGTATTTAAACAAGATGAAATGAATTTACGACACATTTATAATGATCACGTTATCGGTGATATGTCATTTAAAAAAATTTACAACGATTTGCAGTGAATGATGGAAAGATAAATATGGTTTTTTAATCATAAGTAAGGATGATAAAGTCAATAAAGGACGTTATAAAAAGGGTTTTGATAGTTTTATTCAATTGTAAGGTAATGCTAGATACAAAGCTGATCAAAAGCAGATAAAACTGATCAAAAGCAGATACAAAACATATAAAAAGCAGATCAGAAGCAGATAAAGCTAATCAAAACCAGATAAAGCTGATCAAAAGCAGATAAAAAGCAGATCAGAAGCTGACAAAGCTGATCAAAAGTACATAAAAAGCAGATCAGAAGCAGATCAGAAACAGTTATAAAGCTGATCAGTAGCAGATAAAAAACAGATCAGTAGCAGATAAAAACATAATCATGAACAAACAACTAATGAAAGAACTTATAAATACTAGACATTAATAAAGGAAAAATAAAAAAATATTAAATTAAATGAAATTGAAAAAGTTAATCTGTTAGAAAATACATTTCAACCTATAACTAAAATATAATAAAAAATATATAAAAAATATAATTAATAAACTAGATGATTATCAATCCTTAAAGAAAAATAAAAAATTTAAATCAACTTTAAATTCATCATATCCATCTTTATCTTCACAACAATCAATAACAACAACAACAGATAATGATAGTATTAACGATAAAACCGATTTTATTGCTGTAAATAGCGATATGGATTATGATGAAAATATATCTAGTTTTTCTAATCCTAAAAATCATATGTTAACAACTTCAACACCCTTAAATGTTAATTCAGATCAAAATACAGATCTTCCATTATCATTTCATATTGGTGGTCCTACTAGTTCTGATCAAAATAAAATTAAATCTTATAATGCTGGATTATGAGAATATTGATGATGATCATTCTATGGATTATGAGAATATTGATGATGATGATGATGGAAGAGGAAACCTTAAAACAAATAGATTAATACTGAATAGTCCTACATATAATAACAAAACCCAGCGTATACTAAAATCACCATCATCGTATATAAACGAAAAACCTTTAAATTCATCAGAAGCAAAACAAAGATATATATCTAATCGAAAGAATAAAAGTAAACTAAAATTGTCATCATATATAGAACACTTGTCTTCTTCACATTTAATTCAAAATGATTCTAATTTTCAAAATCAAAATATTACAAACCAGACACATAATATGAGCGTTGAAAATGATTCATTAAAGATGTTAAGAAGACCCAAACGAAAAAACTCTTCTAGCTCATTAAGCGGATTCGATGAAAATAATATTAAAACAAATAAAAACACACATTTATTTTCAAAACGAAAGAGTCAATCACAACTAAATAAGGATGAAAATGAATAAAAATCAATAGTAATAACACAAATAAATCTTCACTTATTGATAACATAAAAGTATTAATGAAAAATGGAATGTTAGATAAAGTTTATGGATTTAATATAGATCAAACTGGAAACTGGCGATATGGAGCAAATAAATTAAAATTTAGTAAAAATAACAACTCTTTATATATAGGAGGTGAAAGAATAATAATTACACCAGGAGTATTTGAATTATTATTTCACTATAAACCTTTATATTATAGTAAAATCGATTTAAAAAAATATAAAAATATTGGCGCATATTCAGAAATCGTAACTAAAGTCGAAACTTATTAAACAGAAACTAAAAAAAAGTTCACAAATAGTTAAAGATCTTATTCACAAATCATAACTAACTTAGCAACTGCTTTCAGCTGTTAAAAGAAATGCAACACTGCATTTAGTAGATTTTTGTTGACGAAAAACACATCTCTAGTTTGTTTTCTTTTTTTTTGTGATTTTTTTGGTCAAAATGGACACAATTAGTATTGTAAAAAAAATATGTATTTATTGCTTTGTGTATTTTAGAGAGACTCAAATTGGTTTCCAGATGGAAAACCTACATTTAAAGAATTGGTGGCCAAATATGTTAACATCATTGACGACAAGAAATAAAATCAATCAGCTGTTCTTTAAATGTATTTCTTAGTTGACATTTAGTTACAGCTTTACCCATAATTAAGTTGTAACTTTTCGTGCTGAAAGTAATCAACTAAGAATAACTTAAGTTGGTACTTAAAAAAGTTTAAACTTAGATATCATTTCTGAATATGCGCCATTATAACTAATACAAATGTACACAAACGTAACTATCAATCAAATAAACAAATTAAAGGTACAAAAGCATTTAAATATCAACATGTTATAAAGAAATTATTTAATGAAAAGTTCAATATTCTAACAAAAGATAGTGGATTATTAAAATCAATAGACAATAGAAAATCAAACTATATATATTGGGATACTCCTAATGAATTAGTCAACAGACTACGTTTACTTATTGCATCGACAGGTGCTGGTCATAATAATCATAAAAACGAAATAATTTCCATTATTGAGGAACTAAAAGAAGCTAATATAATTTGCTAATAACAAACGGAAAATGAGTTATATTAATAAATTTGGAGAAAGTTTAAATAAACGTCGAAAAGAAACCGTTAATGATAAATTAAATATCGATCTATTTAAAGTACTTGATGTTAGTATAAATAATGAATGTTTTGATCTTAATAAAAAAAGAATTTGTAATTTGTTAGAACCTATTGAACCTAAAGATGCCGTTACAAAAGCATATTTAAATAATACAATTAATCTCATAAATAATACACATACAACTGATATAGAAGAGTTGAAGCATACACTTAGTAACTCATTAACTACTAATCTACAAAACGTATACAAGTATCTTAAAGATCATCAAACTGCCATTATACAGTTAAAACAGTTGTATGAGAAAATAGAAAATATAAAAAATAAACATAAAACTGACACTGAAAGTTTAAATCAAATATATAATAAAATAAAAAATATAAATACTGTACATGCAACTGATATAAAACAATTGAAAAATGTTCTCAGTGAATTACTGAGTAATAATCTTCCAAAGATTCTTACGGATATAGAAAATGTTAGCAAATCTGTTCAAAATCAGATAAGTAAACAAAATACAACAATTGAACAAACTACTAAAAAACATACACTGAATGTAAATAAGGAATATACGACGAAAAGTCAAAGAAAGATTTAACAAAATTGAAGAATATATTTTTAAATGGGTTGCAGCCGATGAAAGATTAAATAATATTGAAGATTATCTTTACAAAAATATTATTGGAAGACCCAAGAAACAATAATGAATTCAAGTGTAGATAAAAGAGAAATTGTTAATGAGCTACATAGACAGGTGAGAAAAAATTTTAAGAAAAGGAGAGTTGTCGTCAAGGGGATCGATGATTTATGGCAAGCAGATTTAGTGGAAATGAATAATTATGCTGATTATAATAACGGTTATCGCTATCTTTTAACTGTAATAGATACATTTTCGAAAAATGCGTGGGCACTTGCAGTAAAAAATAAAACTGCTCAAAGCATTACAAACGCTATGAAAACAATATTTAATGAGAGTCATAGAAAACCAAAAAACCTACAAACTGATGACGGTAAAGAATTTATCAATAGTCAATTTCGTCAACTGATGCAATCGAAAGAAATTAATCACTATTCAACATATATTGTTGAACGTTTTAATAGAACATTAAAAGGATTAATGTGAAAAGAGTTTAGCTATCAGGGAACATATAAATGGATTCATATATATATAAATCTTTTAGATATATATAATAACACATATCATAGAACTATAAAGATGACACCAAATCAAGTAAACTCATCAAACGAAAAATCGCTCTTGGATACAGTCTGCAACAAATTAAAACTCTTTCAAAAACCCAAGTATAAAGTTGGTGATAATGTTCGAATAAGTAAATATAAACATTTATTTGAAAAGGGTTACACCCCTAATTGGACGACGGAAATCTTTAAAGTTAAGATTGTAAGAAATACAAACCCCAATACATATATATTGCAAGATTATCAAGACCATGAAAGGGTGGCTTTTATGATTACGAACTCATAAGAACTAAATATCCTGATATATATTTAATTGAAAAAGTAATAAGAAAGAGAGGTAATATGTTGTATGTAAAGTGGCTAGGATTTTCATCAGAACACAACTCTTGGATTAACAGTTCATCTGTATAAAATACATTGGAACATTTATATATCGAGTTATTATTAAAGCAACTGCAACTATGTCAATTACATTAACAATAAACGGCAATAGTTCAATATTATCAGCAAACTACTTTCCACCGATTCAACTAAGTGAAAATTATGTATGTGGATTAATAAGCTTCGATACATATCACTCAATACCAAATGTTGATATAGGAAGCAATCTGTTTCATATAGGAGATCATGAAATTGAAATACCTGTGGGTTCATATGAATTTTCTGTTATTAATGATTTGCTTACAACAAAATATAATAAAATAAATTCAAATGGAAATCTTATTATTAAGGCAAACTATAATACTATACAAACATATATAAAAAGTTCTAAAAATCCAGTATATTTTAATAAGAAACTATCAATCGGTTCACTGTTGGGATTTAGTGAAAGAATTTTAAAACAGCGTGAAGATCATTATTCTGATAAAACTATAGAAATAACTAAAATATATACAATACTAATTCAATGTAATATTATTAGCGGATCTTTTATAAATAACGTGTCATCGCAAACTCTTCATCAGTTCCTACTTATTGTCCCTCCAGGATATAAAATAACGGAGACACCGTCTAATGTAATTTATTTACCAGTTAATATTAGAACAATACATTCAGTAGTTTTAAAAGTTACCGATCAGGATGGTAATTTAATAAATTTTCGTATAAACTACATTTAAATTTTAAAACCATATTAATAAAATGATTGTCTACAATAACAACAATATAGCAAATAGATATATAAACAACTTGAATAGCGAATCATCATTCAGTCTTGCACCATCAACATCGAAAGTAAGAGAAAACTCAACAGCAACATTAAAACCATCATCACTAACTAAAAGTAATCAAGAGTGTTTAGAAAAATTAGGATTTCGATTAAAATGAGTGATATTATAAACGTTTTACAAAAACCACATATTGATAATTCTATTATTAAAAAAGAATATCATGATAAAATTCCTAATGATGAAATTCGTATATCAATTCAGAATCAAGATTTATACATTCTTCAACACGAAAGCCTTCTATATATTGAGCGATATACAACGAAGGAAGATTCAAAATTATCAACAAATATACGACTTTTAAACAATTGTGTAGCACATCTATTTGATGAAATTCGATATGAGCTTAATGGTATAGAAATTGATCGTACACGACATTTAGGAATTGCAACAGAAATAAAAAACTATGTCTCGCTAAATAAACTAGAAAGTGATAAACTATTAAATGCCAGTTGGGCACCATTGAATAAATATGATCTATCTCTTATTAGCGGATATTTAAATTTTTGTATACCACTAAAGCATTTTACTTGGATTTGCAGAAGATTTCAATAAGATAATAGTCAATTCCAAACATGAATTAATACTTTTACGTGCCAAAGATAATAAACAAGTTATAAAGTCCAGCGTTACAACCGAAAAGCCTCAGTTATCTATTCTTAATATAACATGGAAAGTTCCACATGTTCAACTTGATGACACTCACAAACTACTGTAGTGTGCGTGCTATAATTGTACACATCATTGTATGTGCTATAATTATACACACCATGATACACGCGCAAATGAAATATGATAGCATTAAATTAATAAAAGAAACGTAAACAAAATAAAAGAACAAATGGTCAAATAAAATAATGCTATCATTGCAACTTTGCATAGTTAAAATAATAATAATATTTTATTGTATACTCAGCAAATATCACTCAGTACATTCACTTAAGTTAAACTAAGGGTAAATGAAGAAAATGATATTTGCTGATCACTTATTAATTTAGTATATGTTAACGCAAGAAACGTTGAATGCCCCTATTACAAAACTGTTTCACAATAATTAAATTGCTGACATAAATGCAGACAGGTAAATAAACTTTCAAGTAAGCAGTATTGTCCAAATAACAACAGCGCGTGTCAATAGAATTCCGAGTAATCAATATTGCAAAATAACAACAGCGTGTCATTTTGATTACCATGCAAATAATATTGAGTTTAAGTTATTGTATGATTAAAATAAAATTCTTAAGTTTAGTTCTAATTTGAGAATGAATAAATAAAGTGGTTTTTTTTAAAAAGTGAATTAAAAATTGTTTTTTTAAAACAAAATAACTTCCAAAGTTATAATTTATTAAGTCAAGTATAATTTTAAATAAAATCAGAGATAATCCAAATGCAAACATATTAACTTGTTTTTTTTTGTTTTATTTCTCAAATAAGGGCGTTTTGCCGCTCAGTTGAATCGGCTGGTGAGCTCTGACCAAAGCACAACCAAAAATAATCTAGATATTTTACATTAGCTCTGACCAAAACACAACCAAAAAGACTTCTAAGATACAGTACACTACAAATGTTTAAAACAATCAACAATCGTCAACCATTAAATATATCATTTAGAAGTTGGGATATGCACTATTATCCTACACTTCCAACAAATACAACTGTCTTGTGGAATGTTAAACTAACCAACGAAAACGAAAGACCACGTTTTCTGCTTTTAGGTTTTCGAAATCGTGAAAACAAATTCATACATTGTGATCTGTCTGACATGAAAGTATACCTAAATTCAGAAACTTATCCAAATGATGATCTAAATCTTAAATTTGATAGAAATCGGTTTGCTCTATTATACGATATACGATATTTAAAATTTCAACAAAGCTATTATTTTCGTAATCCTCAACCATTGTTGACACGTGAAAAATTTAAAACTTTAGCGCCATTAATAGTTCTGAATGTGACTCATCAAAATGAAACGGTTAAAACAGAACCAAGAGATATACATACGTATTGAGATTAAAACTCTAAAAAATATACCAGCTGATACATAACCTTTAATTGATACGGTAAACAAGAACTTCATGCTATTGAGGGCAAAAATAGAAAATCTTAACCCACATTTTAACGGGCTCTACTAAATATTATAGGAAATAAAATTTCAACTATCGAAGACGAGATAACATTTATAGAACACATATACCAGATTAACAACGACATCTCACTCTTACGCCAACATGTAGATGACATCGGACAAATTATTTTCTCCGGAAAACTGGGAATTATTCCTACAGATATTCTCACTCAAACCGAACTTAACCTAATCTCAGACTTTGACAGTTATACCAACATCAAAGTATCCATTGCACTTCATGACGGTAACATCATCATCATTCTCTCTATACCACAATTTTCACAAGACCCACTATCCATGGTGACATTCGTACCCATACCTGACAAGAATAATAAATCCATACAGCTTAATCATTCCAATGTTCTCATAGATTCAGAAAACAATATTTATAGCACGTACATTAAGGAAAACTTAAAAAGAAATCTCATAAAAATCAACGACAATTGCTTAAGTAATATATGAAATTTTAAAGAAGCTAACTGCAAAATGCAAACATTTAATAAACAGGAAATAGTTGAAATAATTCCAGGCATATTAGTTCTCAAACGATTCAATAGTAACATATCGCACAATTGCAATAAAGCTAAATTAAAAATTTCTGAAAATTACTTAATAAAATTCGAAAATTGTGAAATAAACGCGTTAAATAAAACTTTTACAAATGTTAAAATAAAAATACAAGACAAGCTTATTTTACCTAATCTCTTAACAAAAATTACAGATAATAGTAATACAACACTTGCAGACATAAAAATTGAATCTTTATATCTAAAACAAATAGAATACGAAGAAACACTCAAACAAGTACTATATACAGATAAGAACACAAAAATACTTAGTTTTAGCATAGACATCTTAATTATTATATCAATATGTATCTTAATTATTTTTATATACTTCTTTAAGAATACAAAAACATATATTCCAAACGTACAATTAAAAGACGAAACTTATAGTAGAGTAACCCTGTAAAGATAATATAATTTCGTCGGAGCCTCAAACTAACGGTGGGGGTGTTATAGTGTCTCCCACTATTCCCTTAACGTCATATACATATACACACGCTATTTTAACTTATTAAGCATTTTACCAATTATTTCTTTTTACTTTATTCCAAATAATTTTTAAAAAAATATATTTATTAATTATATTTTCCCAAGAATTGTTTGTCCAAATACATTTCCGCTAGCGAAAATGCAACAGTTAACAAAATGCAACATTAATTCCAAATAAGTTTAATAACCTTATTATTTGTAATAACTTTATTGATTGTATTTTCAGGTGCATTTCCGCTAACGAAAATGCAACATTAACAACATTATACATTTTTTCCAAAGAATTGTTATACTTTGTTCAAGTGCAAAATGCACCAGACAAATTTCTTAGAAATTTTTATGCAAACATTTATTTTTTAATTTGTATTTCCAAAATGTAACAGAAAGCAAAATAATAGTATTTAAGAAAGTAGAAAATAAAGATTAAGCGGCATTATTGATTAAACCTTAAACCCAGTTGTTTTATTTTTCGTTGTTCTTCACTTCGGTGAAAAAAGTATACATCTGCATATTGCATAATTATACGTGATAAAATCTTTCAATACATTCCTCTCACAAATGAAGTAAAAAAACTAATGTAAAACTCTAAGATGTAAGTATATATAAGTTAACACCAGATACGTTTAAAATCACCAACATTCATCAATATGTTAAAGCACTTGCTTGTTCCCACCAAAAGTGCTGACAGCATGTCTAGCAATCACATTCCTTCATTGCTGACATCATGTCTAGCTATCATATTTCTTCATTTGGTTCACACACACAAACACGAGACAGCATAAGACTGGCGTGATCATGCAACGAGCTAGGGTAGTTGATAAGAATAAACAAAACACTTGTATTTTTACCGTTGAACAATAAAGAAGTGCGGTGCAAACCCACAACTAATAAAATATTTTTTTACAAAACCTTAGTGTTGTGATTTTAATTTATATATGTATATAAAACTTTTGTTCCAATAAAATATTAATTTTTTCTTTAAATAAAAATATATTGTTTTTCTATTTATCTTTAATTTTTAGTAGTAGTTATTAATTTTATTACACAATATTGTGAAATTAAAAGAAAAAACTGTGTCTAAACATAAAAGTATCTTATATTTTTCTTTTACATTATTTTCTATTTGAATACGGCAAAGTATATGAAACAAGCCCATTATTTGAATGATCATCAAATGATATAAATATTAGAACAATTAACATTAAACATGATTATTAAAAGCATTTTATCATTTAATTTTGGAGGAGGATAAAACTAAACTTCTAAACATTCAATCACAACTAGAATATATACAAAATTTGTCAACAATAACTAACAAACAATTTGAAGATTGTGTTTGGGCTGATAAATCTATAACGTCTGGACCGGACACTTGTCGATGTAAGAACTATGAACATAGAAAAAGGGACATAGAAGAGGAAGCTAAAAAAAATTATAAATGTTTATTATGTAATAAAATGTAAAAATTGTACATTTAATAAAATTTAAATAAAACAAAAAAATATATTTTCAAATCTATTCGTTTTATGTATATATTTATGCTAATTAACATCCATCGTCAATAAAAACTTTTATAATTTATATAAATGCCAAAGTTTGCGGTTAATAGAACTGAAACTAGAATTTTAAAAGACTCCAAGCCAAAGAAAGACGTTCAAAGTAAGAAATAAAAAACATAGAAAACTATTTGTTTCTAACTCAAAGTTGGCTTACATTAGATGATTTTTTTATATGTATGTAAATAAATGTATTAATATTGCTACATATAAATATTTAAACTACAAATTCAAATAATAACCTTCAATGAGTTTATTAATTAGTCAGTCAATGATATACCTATAGATACATATATGTATTAGGAAACTGATTCTTGTTATTGTTTGTGTAATCTCTACAAAGTTCATATGTTTGAATAGATAATCCATGTCATATAAGTTAACGTAACAAATATTTAAAATAAATTTCAGTTTAAAAATTAACTTCTTTCAATAAAACCGAAACGTTGCAATTTTAGGTTCATTGTACTAGATACAATAAAAGTTAACATAAATTTCTGTTTAATTTCTTTCTTTGCAATTTTAGGTTCATTGTACTGAACACAATAAATTGCAATATTGCAAACTTTACATTTTGCATTTCACAGATTTGTTATAATTTCAATTCACAGAATTCCAATCGCACCACTAGAGTTAATTAAGGTATAAGTATGTAAAAAACAAAGAATAATTTTTGAGTTGAATTTTAACAATAATAAAGAGCGGTCACTCTACTAAAAGTAAAAAAATTGTTTTTTTCATTTCTTCAGCGAGGAAGAAATTAACTTATACACACACACACGCACACACATCATTCAACAAAAACATTTAAAAATATTCACATATTTTTTTTTAAATAACAAACACGTTTTTGGCTTATCATAATTTTTTAAAAAACAAGAAAACAAAAAGCATATACACACACACGCACACACACACCATTCAACAAAACATTTTGCACCAACGATGGAAAACGCAACACTCACTTTAACGCTTTCTTATTTAAAAAAACATTTACCTCAACGATGGAAAACATAACACCCCCCTCCTCTTCACACCACCCATCCACAAACACCCTACTCACACCTACTCATCATTTTGTAGTGTGTTTGACTAAGTCGAAGTTACCATACCTTCTGTATGTAACTTAATATCAACACTTTGTTGATATTATTGTCCACACTGCACATAGCTGGCAAGCATGTATTATGCTTGCTCAGCATATTCCCACACTTATTGTTTAAGTGTTTATGTAATGTATGAATATTGTATGTAGGCTAGTGCTAAGCTAGCTGTAAGAAAAAGAATAATCATAAAATAAACTAAAAGATGAATAGTCGCACAAGCGGCTGTTTTAATAATTAAAATAAATAAATAAGTGCTTTGTTTTATTTAGTTAACATTATTATAATTTAACAAGCGCATACTCCCATCCAACAAACACTCATTACACTAACAACAACTATATCCAGGCATGGAAACACCAACACAATACCACATTCACAAAACACAAACACATTTTGCACTATTTCATTTACCAATCACGTACTCCCATCCAGGCATGCACAAAAATTTTTATTTTTTTTACTACTCTCCTGGCATCTACTATGCAAAAAATTGGTTCAGTACAATAGAAAAAGTTAATCCCACTGAATTTTGAATGGTCAATTTTTCTTCAACAGACACGGACAGATATATTTCCAACAGATGTTTGTGCAGCATTTAGGGCAGAGCATTGCTATTTCGGATAATTTGGAAACATTCCATCAAAGGTAAAGACTTTTCAAACGAAAATAAAAAAATACATTTCCAACTAAAAAACAGAAAGTCATTCAGCCACTTCAATCATCATTTAAAATTTTGAATATTTCATGTGCAAATAAGACGAGAAAATGTTACTAACAATATTATTTTAGAAAATTATTATTATAAAAAAAAAAAGTTGGCCATTTGGGCCATTTAAGGAAGAATTGCATTGGATTAAAGTCCTTAGGTACATTGGAAAACATACGTTTGACTCTAACTCAATTAATAAAAATACGAATGCATTAAGCTACGGAATGACTTAGTTTCTTTAAGGAGCGCTTTCAAAACGAGAGTCATGACCCTTTTATGTGCAAATATGATTAATGTAAGTTAAAATATAGATTATAATAGAGCTCTATGCTCTTCATGTCAAGCCGAAATTAGATGGCCAGTCAGTCCATCATAATCATTACCACATACTAGCTACGTAAAAGCTGCGTTGAGGCAAAATAAGAAGTACATTTAATTTATAATAATAAATAAATAATAAATAATAATTATTTAATAAAAATGAGTGCCAATTTGTAATTTAATTACAAATTATATTATCACTTTTCGTTTTACTCTCGTAAATTTTTCTTAAGCTGAAATCATTAAAACAGTTTTATACCAAAATTTTAAAATTAAATTATAGATTTTGCACACTTTAGGATATTAGTAATATAGTTTTTAAAACGCGTAAAAGAAAATAATTATTTGAGCTACAAAAAAAAATAATGCTCAAAGGTACGTAGAGATAAAAATCTTAAAATTTACAAATATTCATTGTTAAAAATAGACTATCAAAATTGGCAACTTAATAATAGATATAAATATTGGTTTTTTGTGTGTTTGTGTTTTAGAAATTTAATTTTAGCTTACATACATATCTAACAGGCAATATCCATTCCAGCTGTCCAAATATTTACAACACCATGATTCTGGCTGAAAGAGATCATGGAATTAGGTGATTAATCATATGATGCTTTTTCAATTGCAATTTTCACGTCTATTCATGTCCATGTTCACCCACTTAAACAGCAACCAGCCTTTCTTAAGGGGCTGTGGGCAATTGTCAGTGCCATTTCGATTTTTGAGCATTTACTTCAGCACGTAGATTTTGGGTAAAAATTATAAATAATATCTGTGTGTGTTAGAATTGGGGAGAGTAAGAAAAAGTTATTAGAATTGGTTACAGAAATTTATAGGGCTCAATTTAAAGATTTCATCAGTTTAAAGATTTTAAATTCTGTTTTATATATGGTGCATTTCATGTCAAGTGACCCAATTTTAAAATCGATGTCTTCCGATTTGGATGAAATTTGCACCAAGGTTAGTATTATTGGATAGTAGGCCAGCACAAATTTTTAGCTCTATCATTCAAGAACTGCCGGGGTTAGAGGGGGTCAAAGTTGGACATTTTGGTCATGCAGGGTTTTTTTTAAATGAGTGTAACTTTTCACCTATTGGTCCTAGCAAAAATTGTCCAAAGGACTTTGGATAGCTATTTCTTCAATCATTCCAAAAATATTTTTTTTTAATTTTTAAAAAATTTTTTTTTTAATTTTTTTTTAAATTTATTTTTTTTTAAATTTTTTTTCAATTTCGGCCCTTTTTTTTTTTTTTTTTTTTTCTCAAAAGAAAGCTTATACAATTTACTTTAAGGCCCATATAGTCCCATAATGGGATGCGAGTGGGATATCTATCAAAAAAATTATTTTTTAACTCAAGAATAGGATTTTTCAACATTTGGCGCATGTATAATTTTCATTTTCCCCCATTTTTATTATTTTTTTTTTCAAACTGGAGTTTTTTTTTATTTTTCCTCAAAAGTAACTTTATACCATTTCCTTTAAGAGCTTTGTGGTCACTTAATGGGATGTAAATGGGGTATCTATAAAAAAATTGCAACTCAAAGAAGAAATTATTTAAATTTTTACCATATGCACTATTTTCATTTTTTTTCCTATTTGTGTGTAAGTTTCATTAAAATGATAAAAATAAAAACTCCAATAATAGCCTAGAAACGCCCGTGAAATGGTGCTGTGTGAGACCAACCGCTATTAATTTCTACCTGCAATTTTCTAAGTCACACATCTTTTCATTGAGGCTTTTTTGTCAATTCTATAGGTAGGTTAGACCCCTGAGACCCTTTTTGAATAAAGTGGAAAACTACGTAGGTAGAAGTTAACAGGTAATTTATTATAATGCTACCTGATTTGTACTTTGTTATTTTGCCATTATAGGCCCTAATAAAGGATTTTAGACTCTTTCATAAAAACGTACTACCTAAATGATCTTAAAAAAGTATTTATTTGCATTCTAAGGACATTAGGAAATTTGTTTTTTACAGTGTTAAAGTTTGGACGTGCGTTATTTACTAATTACTTACATAATTAATCCTTACAATGGCTTCCTCTTCCAAAAAGGAAATGATTACTTCTTTTTGTTGTAATCCCTTAAACAAAAAGAAGCACAGATCATCAGATATGCGATATATTTCCGACAACTTATTGAAAAAATTCCCAACGCTTTCAAAACGTTTGCTAATTTGTGGATCGTGCAGGAAAATGATGGGAAAGTTGACACATTACCGGTTATTCCAGATGAGAACAAAATCAATTTTGAAAATGATGACAGTTCTGCAGGAGATGATGGTTGTTCTACCTTCTCAGACAAACTTATAAGACCTAATGCAGTAGAAGTTTTTGAACAAATAAAAAAGAAGTACACATCGTCACAGAGTACATCTGAAAGAATTCAACTTCTTACTCTTGTCCCATCGTCATGGAGTTGTTCAAAAATAATGACCGAGTTTGGAACGTCTCAACGAAAAGCAAGAATTGTTAAAAACTTGGTTGCTGAGCATGGGATTCACACACTTCCAAACGAGAAGAAGGGAAAACCTTTAGCGTGCGAAACTGAAGCTCTAGTAACTCAATTTTATCAGCGAGATGATATGAGTCGAATGATGCCAGGAATGAAAGACTGGGTGTCTGTTCGAATCAATGGCCAGAAAGTCCAAATGCAGAAGAGAATGGTTCTCTGTAACCTGAACGAGTTATATACAACATTTCAATCTGAACACAAGGACGTCAAAATTGGATTTACAAAATTTACCCAACTGAGGCCAAAGCATTGCGTTTTGGCAGGAAGCAGCGGAACACACACAGTATAATATAGAATTTGAATCTTGGCTTCAGACTAAAAGATGTACCTTAAAAACAGTAATTTTAAATGTGGATGATTTTGTGGAAGAAATATGCAAAGGTTTGCTACATTTGAGAACCCATGACTTTTTAGTCAAACAGCAATGTCATTTGTGAATGATTTGAAGACAAATTTGAAGTCTGGTGAATTCGTGATTTCATATGATTTCGCAGAGAGCTATAAATATGTTATTCAGGATGCCATACAAGGATTCCACTTCAATAATGACCAAGCAACTATATTCACAGTTGTTATTTACTACATAGAAGATGAAAAACTGGAACTGGAAAAGTATGGCAATCATATCCGATGATTTAAAACATGATACCGCTACAGTTTATGAATACCAGAAGATAATTCTAAATTATCTAAAATCTAAATTTATAGTGGAGAAGGTATACTACGTTTCGGATGAAGCTCGTCAACATTTTAAAAACAAAAATAGCTTCGCAAATCTTTTAGCTCATGAAAAAGATTTTGGAATTCCAGCTGAATGGCATTTTCATCCAACTGCACATGGCAAAGGAGCATGTGATGGCATTGGAGCAAATATCAAAAGAAATGCAGCGAGGTATAGCCTGCAGTGCTCTCATCAAGATCGCATCTTAGATGCGAACGCTTTATTCCGATGGGCAAAGAAGAATTGTAAATAAACTGAAGTAGTTTTTAGTAGCAAAGCTGATCATGAGGAAACATTAAAAACATTGAAGTGCAGATTCGACGCTGCTGTAACAATTGATGGCACATCTCAATACCATGCTTTTATACCACTTATCGATGGAAGACTCTAGTTGAAAAAGTTTTCGGCATCTACTCAATGCGATTTCTTTCCTAAGCCAAAAAAGACAAAATCAGCAGCTGAACCTAGTAACTCCAAGAAAGGATTGGCAAAAAAATCTAAAAATAAAGGCAATAAATAAGAAGGAAGAAAGATTGGTAATTTCAAAATTTATATACTAATTTTATTAAATTATTTATTATTATTATTGTAATTTAGTATTATAAGTAATAAATAGGAAATAAAATGAAAATAGTGCATATGGTAAACATTTCTTCTTTGAGTTGCAATTTTTTTATAGATACCCCATTTACATCCCATTAAGTGACCACAAAGCTCTTAAAGGAAATGGTATAAAGTTACTTTTGAGGAAAAATAAAAAAAAACTCCAGTTTGAAAAAAAAAATAAAAAAATGGGGGAAAATGAAAATTATACATGCGCCAAATGTTGAAAAATCCTATTCTTGAGTTAAAAAATAATTTTTTTGATAGATATCCCACTCGCATCCCATTATGGGACTATATGGGCCTTAAAGTAAATTGTATAAGCTTTCTTTTGAGAAAAAAAAAAAAAAAAAAAAAGGGCCGAAATTGAAAAAAAATTTAAAAAAAAATAAATTTAAAAAAAAAATAAATTTAAAAAAAAAATTAAAAAAAAAATTTTTTAAAAATTAAAAAAAAATATTTTTGGAATGATTGAAGAAATAGCTATCCAAAGTCCTTTGGACAATTTTTGCTAGGACCAATAGGTGAAAAGTTACACTCATTTAAAAAAACCCTGCATGACCAAAATGTCCAACTTTGACCCCCTCTAACCCCGGCAGTTCTTGAATGATAGAGCTAAAAATTTGTCCCTGGCCTACTATCCAATAATACTAACCTTGGTGCAAATTTCATCCAATTCGGAAGACATCGATTTTAAAATTGGGTCACTTGACATGAAATGCACCATATTTAATTTGAAATACATAAACTGCGCTTACATATATTTTTAAATGCAAATCATAATTGAAAACAAATAAAAAAGTATAAAGTAACAATATAAAAATATAACAATAAAAAAATGCAAATAAAAACAAACCTGAAAGAATATTGTTATAATAGCACTGGTTGATATTATAATAAGATTTCTTTCCATCCATTCCTCACCCGCTTGAACACAGCCTTTTTCATAAATAATTTTCGAAATTTCAAAACTCTTAAAATAAAAAGAAAAATAAAAACAAAAATTATAAAAAACAAAAATCTATAAAGAAAAACGTAAAATAATAGTATATGGGTCAATTTCAAAAAAAAAAAACGTACACAACGTGTTTTGTTTTGCTTATTTTTAAAGTTTTTTCAATTCGCCTGTAAGAGTGGCCAATTTATGTAGAAATTGATAAAGAATCCGGTGGTACTTTTAGGCTCTCAAAAAAATCATAATTTTTGGATTTTTTTCAGGTTTTCTTTGATTTCTATCTTGAGAGACACACACCAAATATGTATAAAAAAACGCTAAAAATGCAAAAATATTTGAAATTCAAGCTTACTACGATGTTCTTTTGTTTCTCAAGATTGACTTTTGCGAAAATCATCTTTTCGATTATAAACAAAAAATCACGATTCAACTGGATTTTTTTTTTTTTTTTAAGTGACTAGTTATTTTAAGATGAGAATATGTAAATTTTTGTTAAAAAAAGACTTGAACTTAGAGGTTACTTGCAAAGTAATAGGCTTGTAACAATATATTTATAAAAAACTGCAATTATAAGCGTTTTAAGGAAAACAAAACTAAGTGTGACGCTCAAGAGATTTTGTTGCACGTAAACAAAATAATGCCAAATTTAAAGTTTAACGAAAAAAAGTTTATTCTTTTACAAAAAGTAAATACAAAAAAAAAAAAAACAAAAATTTTCATACAAAACTAAACATGCACATATTCTTTGATGTCTTTAACAAAAATGGAAAAAAGGAAGTACTTCTTGAAGAAACTTATACACATATGTGAAAATTTGACACAAAAGAATAACTTAACTTAATTTATAAGTTTTCATTCGAATTCTTATTCTGAATCTGTATAAACTTCATGAAATGACAAGCGGCTTTGTTTTTTTTCATTCTCATTCATTTTTATCACTTTCGAATTAAGTTTGTGGCAAAAACAGAATCAGTCAGTAACAATAAAAATTAAACTCAAATATATCACGATTATACCTTTCTTTCTTCTTTCTTTTATATTCGTCATTACGCGCTTTATCGAGCTTTATTTTCTCTCGATATCCTCTTGCTCTTTCAGCCGCCGTTAATTTTGTTGTTTTACTCTTGAAAATTAAAAAATAAAATCAAAATTAAGCATTTTAAGCTATGAAGCAATATATTTCAAAAGTGATGCTCATGAAATATTTGCCTATTTTGGTTTTTTTTCGTAGGCAATTTATTTCTCAAATTCACAAATTATAAAAAAATGAGTTGCAACCATGTAAAAATGATTGTCTACTTCAATTTTTTACATTTAAAAATTCACTTTTAAAAATATTAGCGTGACCCTCAAGAAATGCACACTTTTTTTAATAATTTTTTTTTTCGCTTTTTTACGTTATTTACTTTATTTAACTTGATTTTATTGAGCGTCCCAATGCAAATTGTGAGGACAACCTTTCTTTGCAACGCCAAATTCGCACTAATTAAATTTTGACGACTATAACAAATCAAAACACAAGAAAGAAATACAATAATTCGAATACTTTTATTAAATGTTGCACATTTACTTTTTTCTTGATTTTATTTTATTTTGTTTGCTAAAAATTCTAACGGGGGACACATGCTTTTGAATGGAAGCAGTCAGAGGGATAAACAAAACACCATTCTGAATAAACAAAAAAACAAATATATAAATTTGAGAATTACGCGTTTTTGTTACATATTCCGCGCTGATTTTTGTTTTTTTTTCATAAAATAGTAGTGTAAAGTGCGGGGACACAAAAATTACGTTTTTTTTTTAAACTCACTAATATATGTATGTATGTATTTATAAAAGGTAAGTCATGGTGGCCAGATCTGCTGTTACAAACACAACCTTAATTTGTTTACTTTATGATTCAATAAATTGTTATTTATTTCGAAAAGTTTGCTATTTAAAATCCGTCCATAAATAACGGAGATATGAGCAAAAATCCGACACAACCTCTGAAAATTTCATCAAAAAACCCATCAAACAAAGTGTAATAATATAATACAGTGGCTTGATAAGCCCAAACGTAAAAGTTACCAAAACAACAGGCAAATTTTGACAGTCTAAACATTTACTTGTAAAACTGTCGTCAGGGTGGAGCTATTTAAGATTCGGCACAGTCGAATATTGCACTCTGACTTGATTCTAATATGTATATATACTAGTATATATAAACGACTTAAAAAACTTAAATCTTACAGGTCGCTTGTATATTATGTGTGTCTTTTTTACCCATATAAGTACGAGTTAGTACTAAAAACTTATATTGAGAGAGATGTATCTCTGATTTTTTTAATTGGCACCCCTAAATGCTGATAAAACTAAACTTGTTTGTTTTAGACCATATGCTCATGCAAACAATGAAGACTTTAGTATTTTAGTTGATGGAAGACAGATATGTAAAGGGCATTCAGTAAAGTACTTGGGAATAACTTTGCAAAGCAATTTATCGTGGGACATGCACATTGATGAGATAAGAAATAAAATAGCTCCGGCTGTCGGAATAATATACAAAAGGAAATACAGTGAAAGCTCCCATAGGCGGACACCGACCGTCGAGGCATTTTTGTCCGCCTAGGGAAGATGTCCGTCTATGTTGGCAATCATGATTGCAATCTAATTAGACGCCATAGACAACCCGTTTTCATACAATTGCCAACAATTTGGACAATCTGACAACAAAAATGACATAGTGAAAACCAAGCATTAATGTTTTAATGAAAGAAAATTTGGTGGAGCCATCGTAACACCTTGCGGTTGTGAAACACATCATATTTAATGACCATCCATCAATTATTATATAAACCAGAATAAAAAAAGGGGAATCACAATTTAGATTTTGTCTATGAACATCTCATCAAATTACATACATAAAACAATAAATCGGGGAATTATCGCACTACGCAATGTTAACGAGTGTATTCTCAGGCGAACGATTGGTACATGGGAGAGTACGTAAACAAATGAGTTTCTATAATACACTCGTCTGACTTATGTTAGTTACCTTGGTAATATTGAGTTGTTATATTTCATTATTGCCAAATTATTTAACTGATATTTTTTTTTAAATTTTTTCATGTTATTATGTATTGAAATTGCTATAAATTTTTTAATTTTTGTAATAAATTGAATGAAAAATGTTTAAATTTATCGCAATTAACATTGAAATTGAAAGTTAAGATAGTAGAAAACAGTTTATGCTGTAGAAATATACGAAATAATATATAAAATAGTGTTTTGTGATGCACACAAGCACTTATTTCTACTTGTCTGTAGAACAATTGAAATTGCAATGTAGAAACCATAAAAAACGATAGTCTTACGTTTTCACTCAAGAGAATTGACACTTGAGTTATAAAATCCCAAAACTAATTTTTGTACTCATTAATTTTTACCAACATTTTCTGTTAGTTTGCTAAAAAAAAAAACACGTTATTTCGAATGCTTCTTTGCTTACGAGTAAAAACTCGCAAGGTTGCGTTCGAATGATCATTCGTTATCGAATGCCATCATTAGAAATTTCGATACATTTTATTCGCTATCGAATGAGAGAATCCCAAATGTTAAAAAATTCGAACGTTCGAATGAAAATTTACTCGCTTACGAATGCGAGAATTAGCCCCCAGATATCAAATTGAAAATAAGAAAAAAAACTACACTTATTATTTTAAAAAAATCATAAAATTCAGGGGCCAAATTACCGCATTCGTGATCGAATGAGCGTTCGTATCGAAAAATGATTTCGATATCGAAATTATGATAAAATGTACTAAATTTCTTGCTCGATATCGAATGCCATAATCTCAAATAAGAAAATTACGATCAATTTTATTCGATATCGAATGCGGTAATTTGGTCCCAGTGCATAAAAGAAATAATTGATGTAACTAAGAACTACACAATTCAGTATTAACTATAACAATTCAATGAAGAAAATAACAAATAATAAAAACAAAATAAGAGATCATACATACATATATATTTTTGTGTAATAAAAAATAACTTAAAAAAATAAAATTATTTTTTTCTATTCTATATTAAATGTTTTAATACAACTTGTTTTTTGGCAACTTAAAAAAATTATAAATATTTATCGCTTTTTTGGATTTGGCTAACTATTCCATTTTTACCATCTTCCGTTTTTAAAAAATTGCAAAATTCATTACAAGCAGCGTTGCCGTTTTGGTTAATTTTAACCAAATTTGGTTAATTTTTTTTTTTCAGTGTGTAAATGTGTAATTTTTTTTAATTTTGGTTATTTTTATTGATAATAAAAAATGTAAGAATATTTTATTTAGTAAATATCAAATTAGCATGACAAGTTTTAAAATTAAATTTTTAAGAAATTTTTTAACGTATTTGTATCTATATAAAAGAAGCTTTTTGTAACAAATTTCAAAAATATTTGTAACAATTTTTACAAATTTGTAAAAGTTTTTAGTCACTAAACAAACCTTTTGTTTTTAGCAATTTTTATATGTTTCTTTTTTATTAAAACTTGAATTTGTTATAAATAAATGAATAAAAAAAATTTGGTTAATTTTTCTCTAATTTGGTTATTTTTTATTTCAATGTTGGTTACAATTTTTTTTGGTTGTGGCAACGCTGATTACAAGTGTACTCAAAATTGAACATCAAACTAAAAATTCTCTCGGTTGCCGCATTAGAATGAGGAATTGAAAATATAAACATACAAATTTTTTCGAAATTGGGATATGATCCACTTTTTAGGAATGTTTTCCATTTTTCTTCCGGAATATTTTGAGCACAATTCTTTAAAGATATAAATATGTATGTATATGTACCTATTTGCTATCAAATAAGAAATTGTTCCTTAAAAAGTACAAAAAGAAGTACAGAGACTGAAAAAAGTACATTTGCGTACTTCTTAAGGTCTTATGCAGACAGAAGTACAATTAGTAAAAAAAAAAAGTACGCGTACTTCTAAATGCAGTACGTCTGGGAAGCCTACCAACAACATATTCAACCATATCTCTTTATTCTGATAAGTGTAAACCAGTCTTGCAAATACATCCTTTGTATCAGTGTTGGTATTTGAGAATTTTCAATTAGTGCAAGTTGAAGACTAAAACGGGCCAAAACGGGTTGAAAAGGGCCAATTTTTTTTTATAAATTAAATAAAAAATTTATAGAGTAAATAAAATTTTATTTTTTTTTAGTTTTTATTTAACATAAAGATACATTTCAGTCCAAAAGTAATAATAAAAATTAAGTTTTATAAAATTAACAGCCTTTTTCATTCAGTTACGCTTAGTAAATTAAATAATATACATATTTGATATGTAATTTTTTCTTACATACTTTAGTCTAATAAAGCCTCATTTTCTATTTCGAGTTTGTAACATCTTTTTCATAACAAACTTTGGAGTTAGACTTCATTAAATCTTTTGCTTGAATAAGAGATGATAGTGTTTTTACTTGTAATCTATTTCTTAGCTTGGTTTTAATTAAGTTTTGGACAGAAAAGGCTCTTTCTACGCTTGCTGAAGAGTGTGGTATTGAAAGAATTCCCTGTACTACTCTATAAACATTTGTAAATAAAGGTTCATTTAAACAATTTTTGATGGTCGAAATCTCTTTCCAAAATTCACATATATTAAAATCCATATATTTTTTACTCAGGCATTTCCGATATCGCTCTGTACTCACTGTTAATTTTTTCAATGTTACCAATTTCATTTGGAAATAATTTTAATACAAATGGCACAATACTATTTGTTTCTCCACTTAAAACATGTTTAGCAGAAAATTTTGGAAACCAATTTAGATAATAATCCTGATAATTATATTTCTTTTTTTATATATTCTAAAAATTTTATGTAAAAGCATTTCACATTTTCTTTAAATTGTATGACTTCTTCAACTGGAATCGTTTTTGTCACTATAAGTAGTTTAACTGCTGCGCCACAATAAATTTCCTGGGTCGGTAATTGATGACTGTTGAAGTTTATATTTTCTACTTCTAGATCGTCCATATAACGTTTGCTTATAAAATTTCTGGCCAACTGTTTAAAAAGTAATGATAGTCTTTCCATTATTACGTGAACTCGTGTATCTTCGCTTTGCATTTCTATATTAATATCGTTTATAATTTTTAGCACATATGAAAGAAATAAAAAGTATAGCTTCATTATATGGCTGTTCAAGTTGTCCAATATGAAATTAGTTTTTTCCGAGTACTTCGATTCAAAATTTGAAAGAGTAAAATAGTATGTAAGGGCGTCCCACTGTTCAATTATTCTATCAATAGCTGCTTGACGCGACAGCCATCTAGTTGGTGCATATTTTAAGATTGCATGTTCCTCAGAATTAAAATATTTTTGGAACTTTGTAAAATCTTCCTTTCGGGAAGAGCTGTTGCAAAAAAATGGTAGATACCTCTTATAAGGTCGTCAATTGTTTTGGATAAAACCTCGGCAGCATGTTGGGAAGCCAAATTTTATTGTGGCATATACATCCGCTCACATATAATGCTGGCTGCAATCCTTTTAGCAACGCCTGAACACCATTAGAGTTTCCCATCATAACCGAACAGTTATCCGCACCAAATCCAATTAAATTATCAAAGGGAATTTCGTTTTCATCTAACACTTTTTTTATAGCGTTAAAAATAGATTTGGCAGAGCCGTCAGGCACTTGAACCAACTCTAAAAATCGGTCAATACACTTACCAACGTAAATGCTTATTAAAATTGCTAAATTTTTCGAAACGGTGCAGTCATTACTCTCGTCAACGATTATTGAAAAATATTGTGTTTTGCATATACTGGCAATTTGTTTTGTACTGGAGGGACCAACACAGTCGGTTATTATCTTTGTTCCCTTTTTCCGATTTATATTAAACGTCTTTACAATATTTGAATCAGTTATACCATTTTTTAATACATTATTTAAATAGTCCAATACAGAAAATGCAATATTGTGCTCGGCCGCAAAGTTTGTTAAGATTATTTTCAAGTTTTTAGCCTTGTAATTTATTGAATCCGTAGCTGTTATTTGTGTTATAAAGTTGTTAAGTTTTGGGTTGCATTTTGCTTCAGCTTCTAATTTTTTGTGAGTTTCTGTTTTAGCATGTCTTTGTAGGTGATATTGGCTTCCAGATATGTTTGTATCACATAAAAAACATATTTTCCCAGTTTTGTGTTCTCTAAGCCATGGATACGTCTTTGTCCAGTCCGTTTTAAATTTTCTTTCAGCTTTTGGTTTTGAAGTTGCTTGTGAAGCACATTCATCAGAAGATTTTTCTCTAGAAAAAAAAAACTATGAAATAGCTTGTTCTTAATTTACGAATTTATTAACCAACTTACTTATTTAAAAATTTGTACATTTTTATTTAATTTTAACATAAAACAATGGCAATAAGGTTATTTATACAGCACTTTTTACAGCGGCAATGAATAGTTTTTTAAACTTATTGGTTTTTTTAACTGAACATTTTGACAGAAAACTCATTCAACACATTTATAACCACTCACTTTAAATTGATAACTTTAAAGAAAACAAAAACTAACATCGTTGCAATAAAATTAGGATTCTTAAAAGGAACAAATTGGTACTTTTTGGTGTTTTTGAAATTAATTAAATTATAGTAAAAATTATAAAAAAAAACATATTTTTTTTTAATTTTAGAAAAAAAAAATTAAATTTTTTTTTAAATTTATTGTTAACAAATTTTGACAATATTTCGAAATGAAAGAAAAAGGACCAAAACGGTTTTTTGTGGGGCCATTGACCATTCAATAGTGCCAAAAATGGCACTATTGTGCCACATTTCCCAACCGTGCTTTGTATTGCTATAAAGTAATTCTTCACATAGCGGATATCATGCATTAACATAAGCACAATTTTTAATTAATACTAGAAATCAACTAAATTTAAGAATACCGAGATGCTGATTAGAAAAAATTTATACAATGTATCGAATATATGGGAGTTTTAAAAATAACCAATTACCAACCGCCTTAAAAATTGTAAACAGAATATCACAATTTAAAACGGGTCTTAAACAATATTTATGTAATAATTTAGAATCGCTTCTAATGTAAAATTTTACTTGTATAGTTTTACAAATTTTACAAATATAATTGTACATGTTTAATTGCCAACTAGCCCCTACAATGCCCTAATAGAGCTGGGCCAAATATATTTAAGTTAATGATGTCCATGAAAAATATATAATAAAAAAAAACACAGACACAATGGCTGGAATAAATTATATATAACTTATTTTCTTACTTATTTTCTTTTTTCGTTAACCAAGTGCAAATGTACACATATGTATGTAACAAACTTCGAAGAGAAATAGAAAATATTGATTGAATTGCGGGCAAATAAAATATTATTTAGTTTAGATGAATTATTGTAAAATTATTTTTTTTTTTTAAGAAAATTCGGTTTTAACCGCGCTTAACAAGTTTAATAACAAATTTACTATAAATGTATTGTTTATTTTATTATTTTAATATAATAATTTTTTACACTGCATTACAAATTTCAATAATTTTCTTATTTAGTTTAGATTAATTATTGTAAAATTATTTTTTTTTTAAGAAAATTCGGTTTTTAACGCGATTAACAAGTTTAATAACAAATTTACTTTAAATGTATTGTTTATTTTATTATTTTAATATAATAATTTTTTACACTGCATTACAAATTTCAATAATTTTCTTATTTAGTTTAGATGAATTATTGTAAAATTATTGTTTTTTTAAGAAAATTCGGTTTTTAACGCGATTAACAAGTTTAATAACAAATTTACTTTAAATGTATTGTTTATTTTATTATTTTAATATAATAATTTTTTACACTGCATTACAAATTTCAATAATTTTCTTATTTAGTTTAGATTAATTATTGTAAAATTATTTTTTTTTAAGAAAATTCGGGTTTTAACGCGATTAACAAGTTTAATAACAAATTTACTTTAAATGTATTGTTTATTTTATTATTTTAATATAATAATTTTTTACACTGCATTACAAATTTCAATAATTTTCTTATTTAGTTTAGATTAATTATTGTAAAATTATTTTTTTTTTAAGAAAATTCGGTTTTTAACGCGATTAACAAGTTTAATAACAAATTTACTTTAAATGTATTTTTTATTTTATTATTTTAATATAATAATTTTTCACACTGCATTACGAATTTTAATTGAAATTTTACGGCAAATAACATGTCTTTTTTAAAATTCCGTTTTGTTTCAACCGCAAACTAATTGTAATAATTTTTGCGCTATTTAAACCGATTTCTTTAACACACAACAGCGTACTGAAGTTAAATCTCATTCATAGATGCCCAGTAGTGACTGTTATCAGAAAATTAAACTCACACGCATAGCTGCCAGATTTGACGATTTATCGTCATTTTGACGATTTTTTGTTTAAAAATAGATTTCTGCATTATTAGAATTTTCCATAGTTTGTTTGATTTGTTAATGTTTTTGTTACCAAATTCTTTCTTTTTTTGTGACAAAAACTATTTTTCTCATTTAATAGCATTAATATTAAGAAGAACATGACATATTTCAAAAACAAAACTAAGTAATAGTAGTGTTTTCTTATTTATTGACGATTGTTAACTTTAAGTATAATAATTCCAAATAATAGGAAAAATTACTTATTTATTTGTAAATATAAAAAGCATGAGCTAAAATTTTTAGAGGAAACAATTTCTGAATTTCAACGCGGAAATTCTACAAAAACTTCTCCTATTTTAATAAAACGTCTAAAGAATATTCAGCCAAATTAATTTAAATAAAACAAAAATACGGAATTCTTTGAAAATAAGTATTTTTACCTACATATATGATGGATGAATTGGATTCTTTACTCAAAATGTTATTTAAAACTTAATAAACTAAATTGTTTTGACATTGTAATGTAACCTGAATTAATCAAATACATATGCTAACTTCAGATATTTATATATAAAATATAGTACTGTAAATCTTGTTTCACATTCTTCAGTTTTAGCTGACCAGCTTTTGTTCAATTCTCTTCTGAACTTGCCATTTACACACGTCAATTCAATTTTCGTACTTTTTCATGTAAATCAACAGGCATGAAAGAAAGAAACAAAAGGATATAAGAAAACTTATTAGTACCTTGAAGTTTGTACATACCCCTTTTGTTCTTTTTCCCTTATCATCCAGTCAGAACCAAAGAGAGTGAAAGCGGATATTATAAAAATATTCCACAAGTTGTGTTTAACATTATATTTTTTGTGTTTCCTTATTTAAAATTTTAAAATTTATGTATTTTAATATGTATTGCACAAGAGACTACATAAACTTGAATTTTTATGTTTTCGTTTAAATAAAATTTCAAATTACTGTTAAAAATAATGAATTTTTATTTTTCTGATTTTTTTTTTTGACGATTTTTAAAATTCGAAATGACGATTTTTTCTTTTTTATCGGGATTTTGACGATTTTTTCCGAAATTCATCTGGCAGCCCTGCTTACACGTATTCTTACCCTCTTTTGTTTGATAGTCAATCAACCAATAGGAAATCAGCATGTTGAGTGGGAGAGACAAAATACACTTGCAGAACTTCTGTGTCGTACACATGATTCAAGATAACAGAAAACAAATATTACTAAAATATTTTTGGTACAAACAAGGGAAATCAAAAAGGAAATATATTTAATGATTACATTTTAATCGTCATCGAGACTGAATTATATTTGCTCAAAAAAAACGCAATAAGCCGAATTCTTCTAATTTAAGAAATATACTTTTATTGCGTAACTGCAATAAGAGTATCAACATAGAAGATTTCATTACTTTTTAATTGCAAATTGAACAATGATTAATTGAGGGAAAATTTATAAACACTTCGAAGAATCTTTTTATTTCGAAATATCCAGATATCCGCATATATAAATTACATATATGTATGTATTATAGATATATATATAAATATATATAAATAAATACATTCATCAAATCATCTTTTACAAAAGAAGGCGTTGAAAAAAATGGTGGTGCAAATTTTGAGCCTACTATTGAAATGATAAAAAAAGGAGTTGGAAAAGTTAATTTTCTGTACATGCTTATCGCTCCTTTATTGCAACACAGTCATATCTAAAAAAAATTAACTTGGCAAAATGCGTTTAAAGTTTTAAAAATTTTAACAAGTAAAATTTTGGTTTTTGAGATATGACTATGCATGTTAAGATAAAGGAGCGATATGTATTCTTAAAAGTATTGAAAATACATATGTAGATAACTACATAAATATGTAAAGTACTGTGTTTATGTCGGTTCGGTAACACTTTTTCCATACAAATTGTGGTGCATGCCTGGCTGGGAGTATGTGATTGTTAAATGAAATAGTTAGTGTAAAATGTTGTTGTTTCCATGCCTGGATATAGTTGTTGTTAGTGTAATGAGTGTTTGTTGGATGGGAGTATGTGATTGATAATGATAAGTAGGGTGTTTGAGGATGGGTGATGTGAGGAGGGGGATGTTATGTTTTCCATCGTTGAGGTAAATGTTTTTTTAAATAAGAAAGCGTTAAAGTGAGTGTTGCGTTTTCCATCGTTGGAGTAAAATGTTTTTTGAGTGATGTGTGTTTTTGTGTGTATGTATGTATGTTTTTTTGTGTTCTTGTTTTTTAGAAAAATTATGTATGTAAAAATACATACTATATATACAGCGTTGCCACGACCAAAAAAAATTTGTAACCAATATGTAAAAAAAGTAACCAAAAGCAAAAAAAAGTAATCAAAATTTTTATATATTTAAAATTTTATTTTATTTATTCTTCAGCTAAAAAATATATATATAAAATATAGTTTAACCATTGCATTTCAGTTTGTAGATGGTTTTTGACGTTTGAAGAACCTTGCTCGTTCAACAATACAATGATTGTTATGTTTGGCAACAGGCATGTATTTTTTTGTAAAGCCATATATACATGATCGTCAGATATTACAACGTTGTCAGATCTAGCAATGTACTGACATTGAAAAATTGTTAGCAAAAGGTAAATTGTCAGTTTAGACGTCTGTAAGAAAACTAACAATTTCATTGACACACAATGAATTTATCTGTCAACCGAAATTGTAAGTTCACACGGTTGTCAGATTGTTGTGTGGCATTGTCAAATTTGTTTTGCAGCGTTGTGTGTGTGTTTAGAAATTTTAAATATTGTCATGGAACAAAAACGAGCAATTGAAACCATTTTAACTGCACTCTATGAAACAGGATTCATCAAAAGATATGTCAGAATCCATTTTTTATTTTCGTTAATTTTGCGTTGTTGTCCTGTTATTTGTGCTTTGAGCAAAAAAAAACATAGCTGTAACACACAAGAATGATAAAAACAAGATAACACAGAGCCCAAAAAAACCTCATAAAAGACTCTTTTCTGACATCATTCATTGATTTTAAGTTTAAATCAATGAAGCCGACTTTGTTGTTTTCTTATACTAAAATTTTCTTTTTTAGTACAATTGATGCAACTAACAGCCTGTTTATGTTACACGTTTAAAATTAAACGAAACTGGACGAAACGTCAACGATAACGTAACAATTTGCGTTTATGTAAGGCGCTATCTATTATTCGTCTTCATTCATGGACGTATAAATTAACAATGTGTCAAATCACAGTATTGCCTGTATGTAAATATATCTGTTTTGTTTACTTTTGTTCATATTGATTATTTTAATTTACTATAAACAATGGCTACCCTACTAAGAGCAAAAAAATAAACAGCTGAATTTACATTATAAACAACTCAAATTTGTGTATTTTTGAAAAATTATTAAATTAATAAAAAAATATGTTTTCATCATTATTATACATTGCTTTTACATAAATTATGTGCTTAATTGTTTGTGTATACATATTTACCTTTTTTAGAGTCAATTTAAAATTTTTCTGTTTCTTATATGTATATTTCTTTTGATCGAATGAAATATTTTATTCGTCTTTCTTTCGTTAGTTTGACATATAAAAACGCGATACACAAACCAAAAAAATGTGTCAATTGTTACGTTATTCGTCAAAAAATTTGACTTTCGTGTTACATAGCCTAAAATATGAAAAACGTCAATTATTTTTGGCGTTTGTTTAGTTATTCATCTTACATAAACAGGCTGTAAGCCAAATTTCAGTTAGATATGAATTATTTTTTTAAACCAACACAACAATAAAATTATTTATTACTAATACATTCTCAGGACTTAGGTTTTTGAGAACAGGGTTTTTAGCAGCGTTGTCAACTTGGTGCGTTTCGCACCATTTTTGGTGCTTTTTTAAATTTTTGGTGCGAAAAATTCTTTAGTTGGTGCGCGGTGCGCTTCTTAATTGTTGGTGGCACCAAAGCAAATCCAACACAACTTTTTGTTTCAGTGTGAGAAAAAATCTTTCTACAATAAAATACACCTGTTTGAGTACCATTTCATTCAACACTGCAAAATTTTTTTTTGTGATGAAATCTTTATTTTTACTAATTTTTAATTGCAGTTTTTTAATAACTCGTGAAATCTATACGATGAAAAAATGTATTTTAAATACGAATGTATGTATGATAAATTAAATCAAATTCTTCAAAAATCTTTGTTTGAAAATCAAATTAACATTTTAAATTTGTAAATAAAAATTCTTGTATAACCTAATGGTTTGGTCTACTGAACTGTAGACGAACAACCAGGGTTAGAGTACCTAGAATCCTAATAAATTTTATTGGAAAAAATCAAATAGAAGTACTTTAACTAGAAAACAAAAAAATATAAAAAAGTACCAAATATGTGCTTTTTTACCAATTAGTACTTTAGTTCCGATTATCATATTGTGAATTAAATATTGAGTGGTTAAATGCTTATTTTATCTTTATTAGCTCATTTATTAAAAGAAAGGCTTTTACTGTTATTACTTTTACTAATAATCGTTGATAAAAAGTTTTTTATAGAATTTATGATACCTATTAAAAAATTTCAAATTAATTCAATACATATTTGAAACAAAAACGAAATTCTTAACTTGATGCGTTTTTTTGTAAATGGTGCGCTTTTTTCTCCATTATGGTGCGTTTTGAAATTTCAAAGTTGACAACGCTGATCTTTAAATTCTCATTTAAGGTGCTATCAGACGGGATGTATTTTACATATGTACTGTCACTTTTCTTACCCATATGTAATTCCGTATGTATGTCAAAATTTCCATTTTACATACGATTCATAATTTTTGCTATCACAACTGCTTATGTTATGTTTTTCCGTAAACAAAAGCTGACTTTTTAATGTGTATAAATTTCAAGAATTGCTTGCCAATCTAATTGCAATAAATATAATAAACATAAATTAATTTATTAAAAATCGAAAAAAACTTCCTTTTCCATGTTCATTATCCATTTTCTTTAATTTTTCTTTACAATATATTTTTTCAAACAATTTTGTTTCAAAACAAACCAGCTGTTTTGGTTTTTATAGAAATTATTTCTAACAGGCTTTTAAGGTCAGTTTTCCTCCTAAATGTAAATAAAAGACTTGATTTATTTATGCATTTCTAAACCAGCTGTTTTGTTTATCACACGAAAATAGATCGTGTTCTAATCGAAAAAATTACATATGTATTTCCACATGCAAAGTTTCATATGTATCACAATGTGTACAACTTTTACAGATGGAAAATTTGACAGTACATATGTAAAATACATCCCGTCTGATAGCACCTTTCTCACCGTATGTGTGCATGTGTATGTATGTGTGTGTGTGTATGTTGTACATTACATTAAAAATGTAAAAATAAAATAAAAACCTAACAAAAGAATTTTTGTGCAAATAACCTTGGGAACAAATGTTACCGATTGTGTAATTGTAGGGTAAGAATATGTGTTTTTTTTGTTGCATACACTAAACTATATCGATTCGCACCGAATGATAATGTTATTTTTTAGACTATTCAATTATGTATGTATGTACATACTTACCATATGTAATTTTATAAACAAGATCTACAACTCCATCTATAACATCTGCACAATTATTATATGTCAAATTTTTTCTGATGGATACTTCATCAAAAATTGAAATGCCTTCTCTCTCAAAAGGCTGCAGCTTTTGAACTGTCGCTTTGAGTGTATTATATATGCATAAATTGTTACCTGGCTGCAAATTCTTAATATCGCTCCACAGACTTAAAGATGAAGGGCTTAGAAGGTTCTATTTCAAAATGTTACGCAAGAACAAGTAAGTAGAAGTTGATCTATAATATATACTTTGAGCGGAATTTTTTCACAATCGTTCCATCGAGCGTTTGTTCCTCTACTTTCCTTCATTAGAATTCTGCAGAATGTTTTTTCATTAGAGTTGATACTCAGTTTATCAATTTTACTTTCAAGAGAGGCTTTTACTTTTAGCTTTGCTGCTAATGCCTTAAATCTTTTCTTCAAGTTTTAATTTTTCGACTTCAAACATCGGTTTTGTTGTGTTGTACCCTTAAGTATTTTAAACATGTTGAAAAAATTTTTTCTAAAAAATTCTTCATATTTTAAACTTTTAAGGCAGTTTGAGCATAAAGGTGGCTGTGATTGGGATCTTTTTCGCTTACGTGACGGACTACTAAGGAAAACTTCGTGGATATTCTCATTTTCAGAACAGTTACCGTGTTCAATACTTTCTGACTCAGGATTATCAATTAAGTATACAGGCATGTCACAGAAATCGATCGGAATGGTTTCAATTCCGTATTCGCAAATCGATCGTTTTTACTTTGCGTTCTCTAGATTCCGATCGATTTTGTTTATTCCCAAAAAATTTTTAAATGTCGGTTTTTAACTTAAATATGGTAACGTTGTATAACCAAAACAAAAAACATATGTTTTTTTTGTAATAAAAAGTATAACAAAAGCGAAGAGAAAAAGCGCTAACAAAGAAATTTTAAATAAAAGTGAACAAAATTTTTCAAAAATGCCGAAATTTAAATTGTTGCTGTTTTAAATGAACAAAGACATCAAAACGCAGTTGGAAAGCTACAAAGAAGAAATTTAAGGGATGCATCTGAAAACGACAAGTTTTCTTGTTGCTGACACCAACTTTGAAATTTTTAACATTTTATTTAAATATCAATGAGATAACTAAAACAATAATGAAATAATAAAAGTAATTGTTTAATTGTTATTATAAAATAGTAGTAGTATGAGTTTTTCTTTCAGTACAAAATAATAAAAAATAACAATTCCACTTTAGAAATCTAAAGTGGTTTCATTCCGAAAAAAAAAATCGTTTTTCGTTTTCTAAAGACTCAATTTACGGAATCAAAACAACTTTCGATCGGAATTGAGTTCTGTGACATGGCTGATAAACTTGGTACGGCTCCTCGATGTAAATATCTTTTACCAATTACATCAGGCGAAAAGTGCCTATCACATAAAAAGAGGGAAGTAGATTTTTCCACAAACTGTTTTTCAAAATTGCACTTTTTTAGCCATTCTTTAAATCACAGAGTATAACAGAGGCGACAATTTTGGCGTTTCAAAATCGCTACAATCAGCTAAAAAGGCAGGTATATTAAAAAGAGAAAGAAAATATTTTCTGGTAGTAAATTTGCAATGTGAAAAACAAAGCACTATATACAACAAGAATTTTGTGGACAAAACAAAACAAACAAAACAATTTGAGTTAGAATATTTGAATTGAAATTTTGTTTATATGTTTGTGATTTTAATAACTAACTAAATTGTATTTTAATAATTGTTATACTTTGTGGTATGCATTGTGGAGTTTGTGCATTCGTTAGATGATATAAATGCATTTTTTTATGGTTGTATCAAACAATACAAAAATACTCTGTGCCAAAAATTAATTTGATTGCGTCAGAAAAATAGTAACATAAAGAAAACAAAAAGGCAGGTTTCAAAGAAAGAGACAAGGAAAAAACTACACTATCTTTGCTCTTCTGTCACCTCTGTTATACTCTGTGCTTTAAAAGTTTAATTTCATTTAAAATGTAACCGCAACTAGCTCTAATTATAAAAAATATTCTAACTTTTTAATTAAAAGAAAAAAAGCTTAATTAAAAAATCACATTTTTGAAAGAAAAAAAAATCATATTTTTGGCAAAAAAATCATCAAATCATATTTTAGTTAAAAAATCATCAACAATATGATAAAATCATTATTCTGACAACGCTGCACTTACCTTTAATTGTTTGCATTGCATTGAATTGAATTTAAAATAAAACAGTTAATTGTTTGTTTATTTATGGACATTTTGCAATAAAACTTTATTACTTAATTAATTAACTATATATATTTATTTATCTATTTATACATTACATTATTGTAGATATAATTTCTTTTAATATCTAAAGTATCAAAATATACAAATATGTTTCCGTTACAAATTAAAAAGCAGCAACTAGGGATTTATTTATTTTGTAAAAATATGTCAATAAAATCTATAAAAACATATAAGGGCCTAACATTTAATTAAATTTGCATAAGGAAGTTAAGGCTTGACAATATTTTTTCAAGAAGAACAAAAAAAAAACACAATTAGAAATGCAGGTTTGAGCTGTAAAAGTAATTCAAACAAATAACCTACGAGTATTGTAAAATTAAGTCTTAAAGTTAAAAATAGCTTAAGGAATGTTTTTAATTGCAACTATTATTTAAATTATATTTCTAATATGAAATGCTTAAGCTTAAGATACTTATCTATTATTAATAATTAAAATTGTTTCACTTTTTTTTAAGTACAATTTAATAAATTGAATATATTTTTAAAATTTTAGGTTTGTTTTCTCAATATTTACTAAAAATTATGTAAGTTATGACTGTTTGAAATAATGTTTTATTTTTTTTGTAAAGTTCTTTAAAATAATTTGGCATTTTAGGATTTAAAAATTATAATTGTAAGATTAAAAAAAAAAAAAAATATGAAATAAATTTTGTAAATGGATTGATGACTGGTTGAAAAATTACAGCTCTAAATAATTAAAAACATTATAATGACAAGATTATTTTTATAATTACTTCAGTTTTTTTAGTAAAGTTTTTCTTACACTTACATATTTTATTTACATACACACTTATATCTAAATGTATATCATATATTTTTCTTTAAATTTGTGATTATTTTTTAAGATTTTTATATTTTGCAAGTGTTTAGAGTTATTATTTTCTTATTAATTGAACAGTAGAAACAGAGATTTCATATTATATTCTTTATTTGTTTTTATCACAGCTGCATTTCAAGAATAATTTGCAAAATTTGGAAATAAGATGAATTAAGTTTTATGTAATTTTCATTAGTTAATTGCAATAGTGAGATTTGTGTTTAAAGCATTTGTAGTTTTGGGGTTGTGTACGAGGACTTAAAAGCTCTAAAGTATGCAAAATCTTATAAATTAATTTAGTTTTAATAATTGTTACGAGACAGTATAAGAGAATTTAATGTTATTAATCTAAAACAGATCAGTTTACCACCAACTTCTGCAATTTGACTGTGTGTATTTGCAGATCAAAAGCTTAAATAAATTAGTTTAGAAAATGAATGGTCCATTAGCCTAAACTGCGTTATGTGCTACAAAGTTTTAAATAAACTGAAAAGGTGCAGGTCAACTGTTGCAAATATAGCAACAATGCAACTATGTATTTGAATTATTAACGTTAAGCTATGTATAGACGGTTGTCAGATCATACAATGTTGTCAGATCCAGCAATGTGCTGACATTGAAAAATTGTTAGCAAATGTAAATTGTCAATACTTTTTCTTATAACGTTGGAAGACAAAAATTCCAAGTTCACACGATGGGTAGACATTTTCTGAACATTTTTCGGACAACGTTGTAAGATCTGACAACCGTCTATACAAAGTTTTACTCTTATGTTTTAGTTTTAATCTTTACTTTTTCAAATAAAGTTCGTTCATTTTAATGTTACATTGCAGTTGTTTCATTTTTTCTTTTCTAATTGGAAATCAATATTTGCACAGGTCATGGTCCCTGACTGTGTTAGGAATTTAGAAATTTTCATATTTGCGTTTTAAAATTTTTTTCTTTATAAATTTCTTTTCTCATGTAAACTATACTTGATTTTTTCCCAGTGTATGTAAATTTCGATCGAATAATGCAACACACCGTCTACAACTTGTTTTTTTTTCAAACGTGTCAACTTCTGATTGGCAGATTACCAATTATAATGGTATAATTTTGGCCTACGTGACAAAAGGAAATAATTACAGTAATAGTGGAAGGCCAATGTAAGCGGCATGCAGCCGCGGGCGCCAACAGTTTTGTTTCTTTACAAAATTTTTCATACAAAAATGTTGATGTATCGCAATTTACTTAATCTGGCAATGCTGTGAAAAAACTGGCGCTTAAAATGATGTTGCCACACACATGTACACACACATATATAATATGTGACATATGAGTTTAGTTAAAAATAAAAAAATGTTTTTTTCCATTTTTCTAATACTTTTTACACCATATACACTCTAAAAAACGTTACGTACGTACAAACGTACAAAAAGTATAAGCGGCAAAAAAACAGCTGATTGCCACCCGCGGCCGCATGCCGCTTACATTGGCCTTCCACTATAAAGGAAAATTACTGAAGAATTTTTACTTCTACGTACAATGTTGTAGAAGCATGAGTTCAGTTACCGTTGTGCAGGGGATCCAATAGGATCATTAAACAGAAAAGAAAGAGATCAAGTGTGCAATTAAATAATTTGGTGATAATGAAACAATTGTATCTCTTTACAAAATTATATGTTTTGTAAATATGAATACGCGGAATACAAGTAAAGAAAATGTTTTTTTTATTAAGTAAAGAGAGTGAACAAAAAAAAATACAATTTAATTGGATTGAAGAATTATATTTTGCATATTTATTAAATTTACAACATTTTTTGGCTGTTTCATGAAAATGAAGAAAACCTTTATTTTAAGCAATCTACCAGACAGACGTTATCTACAACATTAAAAAGGAAAAATGGATTTGCAAAAATTTGACCAAAACAAGTACTTATTCTTTAACGAACCAAGATAATGCCACTTTGCATACAATATAAACAAATACGCTTTGGTCATGAAATATACAATATGGCAAGCGTCGCAATGCATGGCACTTGAAATGGACACCCGCGTTACGACACAACCTAAGTATGGGAATATTTTATTTTAGTCAAACTAAATCAAATAACACTAAATATTTCCATGCATTAGTTTAAGAATTAGTCGTCTAGTATATTTTCATAAGTAGTATATGTCAAGAATGATAATACGCCATGCGCATGATTTCCCGTTATGTGACGTAGAAGTTCCATTCTAAGGGTTACCAAGAATGTTTCATGTGTTAGAATTAAAATTTCTTGCGAAAAATTTATGTTTTATGTGATAGTTGGCAACCTTGCAATTGAAATCTCTCTGAGAGTTCTAAAATAAAAGCTGTTTAAAAAAGAAAAACAAACAAAAAAAACAACAAAAAATATAAACATGAAGTGTGTAGTGAGCAAATGCAAGCACACCAACAGTAAAAAACAAGTGAGAAAAAATTAGCCAATAGAAACACAGAACGTGTGACGTCACAGTTCCAAAATGCGCAGAACATTTAAAAATTTTACGCGCGTTGGCGTAATCTTTATTTTATCATTCTTGGTATATGTGGCCCCTATTGTTAAGTACCACATACATACCAACTACTCGAGGTATTTGCTTACTGACTGCAGCTAACGTAACTGGCTTTTTTGACTTCTTCTTACCGGCATCTTCGAGATGACAACACATGTCACATACATTTTATAAATCAAATTTAATAATTTAAAATAAGTAAGTTTAATTTATTAGCAATCAAATTAATTAAAAAATAATAAATAAAATTCTAAATTGGTTAAATCCTCATTAACCAAATATATAAACAGAATGTACATATTTAGTAATAAGCGATCAATATTGATAATAAAGTCAAAGCGATAACAAGTTGCTCAAATAAAAATAAATTGTATTCAATGACTTTTTAATATCACAGTGTTTTGTTTTAAGAAATATTTTTAAACATTCTGATAAGAAAATTCAAGAACTATTTTCTTTTTTGCAATAAAAAAATGTAATATAAAAAGAATAGATTTGAAAATATTTCTATTAGTAATTTTTAAAAAAACAATATTACATAATGAGCGGAAATATGTTTACAAATTGCGAAAACTGCGTGTGAAAATTAAAGAATTCGTTTAATGTATGGATGGATGAGAAATTTGATGCAGTATTGAAGAGCGCGAAATTCTTTTCGAGGGCTCGAAAAGTAAAGCAGTTTAACCCTCCGTCACAGTCATGGGTCTGGCCAGACCTTTTCCAATTTATTTTGCATTTTAAACGTGTTTCCAATATGGCTAGAGATCAGAATTTTCAGATACCCTCCTGAAATTTTCTTGGTTTTCTGATGGTGAAAAAACGGGACGAAAAAAGCAAACAAAATAGGAGTTAGAAGGATATTTTGAAACATATGTCATATAAGTACCGCAGTGGGTCTGGCCAGACCCACATATATTTTGTATGAAAAATTACAGTACATTCGTACTTAAACTTGATTTTTTTTAATTTTTTCCATAAAATATAAATTTCTATAATTGACAAAAACAGATGTCCAGTAACAAAATTTTATATTTACGCCCAGATAAACGCTAAGTAGCCATCACTTTTGACCGTTATATTATTTTTACCGAAGCAGTCTTTGAGTGTTTTGTTTTAGTTTGACATTTACGCCCAGATAAACGCTAAGTAGCCATCACTTTTGACCGTTATATTTTTTACCGAAGCAGTCTTTGAGTGTTTCAAAGTGTTTATGTGAAGTTTTTTCTAAAAAAGTGGTAAAATTTGTCATTTTGGGAAAATGAATGATGAATTAGAATTTATTTTCAATACGCGACATTCTAGTAACTACGATACGGATTTTTATACCCGAATTGCCGAGGCTTTGGCAAATGACTTAAATCGTGAAAGAGCTAGCGAGGAAGCCGGACAGCATGAAGAAGATGATCCATTTTTAGATGAAAATGATGAAGAGTATTTGCCATACGAAGATGACGCATCGGACGTTGAAAATGATTTGGACATCGAACCAAATATAGAAAACGACAGGGATGAAGAGGAAGAAGACTGTGGTTCTGAAATAGGTGAAGATAATAATAATTGTTTCATTGGAAAAGATGGTACTATATGGAATATAAACCAGCCGAACAGTGGCGTACGTACTCGTCAACATAATGTTATGCGTTTTCGAGCTGGGCCTAAAGAGCAAATCTCTACTCCACTTGAAGTTTTCAAAAAATTGTTTACACCAAATATTACAGAGATCATTATATTACAGACAAATCGGTATGGAAGAGACGCAGTCAATAAATGGAATGCTGCAAATGTAAATAAAAAACCAAGAGTTTGGAAGGATATAACAGAAGATGAATTATACGCTTTCATTGGCATTCTTTTAGCAATGGGAGTTTCACATAATAACATGCAAAATCCACGGGTTTTGTGGCATACTGATAATTTACCCATATTCAGGGCCGCAATGTCTCTTCATCGATTTACGTCCCTAACCAGATACATTAGATTTGACGACGGAAGGACACGGTCATTTCGATTACTAGAAGACAAAGCTGCACCTATTCGAGATATATGGAATTTTGTCAACGAAAATCTTGCGAAGAATTATAGTCCCCATGAAAGTGTAACCATTGACGAGCAATTATTTCCATATCGGGGAAAAACTAAATTTACGCAATTTATACCAACAAAACCTGCAAAATATGGTATAAAAATTTGGTGGGCCTGTGATTCGAAAACAAAGTATCCATTACAAGGAAAATTATACACAGGCCGACAACAAGGTGAACAACGTGAAATAAATCAAGGCGAAAATGTTATGCTGCAACTTGCAAAGCCGTACGCTAAAAGTGGTCGCACAATTGTCGCTGATAATTTCTTTACATCTTTGGAAGGAAGCATTCGTTGGCACCATTCGGTCTAACAAGAAATGCATACCTATAGAAATGAGAAAAAGTCATTCACGACCTGTTCATTCATCTGGTTTTGGCTTTCACGACAATTTGGTTTCACTTTGCAGTTATGTTCCAAAAAAGAATAAATGCGTCAATCTTCTGTCCACTGTACATTACACAGATAAATGTGAAGGTGAAGCCAATAAGCCAGAAGCAATTCTATTTTATAATAAAAATAAAGCTGGTGTCGATTGCATGGACCAAATGGTTTCGCATTTTACAACAAAGAGATCAACGAAGAGGTGGACTTTTGCATTTTTCTGCAATATGTTAGATATTATGGCACTGGCAGCATATTGTATTTGTAAGGAAGTCGATGACAATAAAAGAAATGACGCAAGGCGTAATTTTCTGACAACGTTATTTAATTCTTTAGTTTTTCCAAATATCAAAAACCGAATGAATAACACTTACGTTATGGGTCAATTTAGTACTCGTTCGGCTATAGAATCTATTCTTGAAAAGCCCATAAAAGTAAGTTGAATAAAAAAACGAATTTATTCCATTTTGGTTGTACTTAACATCTACTCTGTGAATTTATGTTTTTATTTCAGATAAATAAAATAATAATTACCAAAAGCGGCGCTGATACCCTAGAAGCAAAGAAGTCTTGTGTAGAATGTGCAACTGGAAGCGAAAAAATTCGCAGAAAGACTCGATTCTTTTGTTCAAAATGTTCAAATGCTGTATGTCAGCAACATTTCAAGGTAGACTATATATGTTTTAGTTGCTTAGATTGACATTGACATGAAAAATTTTTACTCAATGTACTCTGATTATATTTCTTTATAAACTAAAAACTTCATAAAAATTAAATAATTATAATTTGATGTAATTTAAACCGTTTTTAAAACTATTTACATAAAAAAATAATGTTAACTTATACAAATACATTAATATTTGTATGGGGTCTGGCCAGACCCAGTGTGGTACTAATGTGAAAAAGTAAAAGTGTGAGTCACGGAGGGTTAAGCCAGTATTTGAGGAAATTGTGATGAATGAAGTTCTAGCTGAAAAACTAGAACTTCATATTAACGATATATGGATGGAATGAATCCCATCCCAGTATGAAGAAGATAACAATAAAAATACTAAATGCCGTGGCATAAGCCTTCATGAAGATGGAATTATATTTGATAATATTAAATATTATATTTTGAGAGGGGTAATAATAAAAATCGCAAAAGTACAGTTTAAACAAAAACGCACAATATATTCGGAAGTGTATTGAGATATGAAGTGTCATAAAAGAAACTAAAAAAACTCAACGCATTAAAAAGTGTGAGTAAATTGTAGTGTGCACTTAAAATTGTACAACAAAATCTAATTACAAAAGCAATCGATTTATTGGGTCAACCAATTGTGATGTGATTGCATTAAGTGAGTAAAAGAGCATGCTTGTAATTATGCTCTTCTCTTTTGGTTTATTGCACAAGACAGCATGTAAATAAGCATGAAGTAGATATTGTAAGTTATAGAATAAGTTATTGAGTGGATTATAGAAACCACTCAATCTTTTTAGTTTGTAAATTCTAGATATAAGAAAGAAGTATTAATCTAAACTAGAAAGAAAAAGAAGTGTTTAAATCAAAACAGAATCTACATCAACTACAATACCAAATATAATTATTACAAAATTAAAAATATATATGTACATATTTTAGTATAAATAGTACATGTTTGATTAAATAGAATCAATCTTGTTAAATATATCGTTCTATAAACATAAAATCGATTGACAAAATGGCTAGCGGATTTGTTTGTTAATATTGTGAAAAAGTATTTATTCACAATAGAAGTTTAAGAAGACATATTAGATTATACCATGATGGACCTTCCTCATCGTTTAAATGTGCAAAATGTAATAGATATTTTTCGAACCGTCTAGAATGGCATCAACACTCACACTCCAATACAGAAGATGACGACAATGGTAAAATCAATGTTTATTGCGAAGATTGTAAAGAATACATTAAAAAAAATTGGTGTTATCATAAAAGAACCAATAAACATAAACTGAAAAGTGCTGAAAAATTAAATAGTGTTAACGATGATGTAAAATGTATAAATTCATCATTCAATAACAGAATTATAACATATTTAGGATCATGATAGCGGCTGGGCATTAATTGAGATATTACGTTTAGAGATGAACATTAATCAATATAATTGTATAAAAGGTTCTGCATACATTCCCTTACCATCTGCAATACAGAGAAAATTTGCATGTGTTAAGGTACAAAATGATGATGTTTTTTGTTTCAAGTGGGCTATAATATCAGCAGTATACCCAGCTGATCTAAACAGTAATAGATGTACTTCATATAATGTTGGAAACATTAAAGATGCAATTATAACGCTAAATAATAGCATATTGTTATAAATTTTAAAAATTAAACTTCCCGCTTTCAATTAATGAGATAAAAGTATTTGAAGATAATAATAGTGAAATAAGTGTTAATGTATTTGGATTAGATGATGACAATAATATATATTCATTATATATAGATTACAAATATATCAAGATTAATCAAAAGTCAATTAACAAAACACAGCCATAAGATATATGTATGTAATACATGTTTAATACACTTTCACAAGAATCAGCTTTGGAAAATCATAAGAGAGAATGCAATAAGATTGTAACCAAGATGCCTCCTATAGAAAAAAAATAATCTGAGTTATAAAAATTATAAAAAACAAATGGAGATACCATTTGTAGGCTGATTTTGAATGTATTCTGGAGCCAGTGAGTATACAAACTTCTACAAATGTCCACTTCGTACAGAAACATATTCCTTTTGCATATAGTTATTATATTAAATGTTCATTTAACTATAGATAAATTTAGAATATATGACGGTAATGATGCTACAAGATACAAAATGAAGAACCAACATGTCATATTTGTAAGAAATTATTATATTATTGTCATTTGACAGGTGCTCACAACAATTGTAATTTAGAATAGCAACTTGCAAACTTCATTCCTATATTTTTTCATAATATGATTGTCATTTGTTTGTAAAAGATCTTTCCTCTATTGAAGGTGATATAAACATAATTCCTTTAAATAAAGAATTATATGTATCAATATCTAAGAAAATTTCAGTAAATGAAAAACATACTATTAAATTATGTTTTCTCGATTCATTGCGATTTATGCCAGCGAGTTTAGAAAAATTAGCAAGTTATTTATCCAATAGTGATTTAACGGTAGTACGATCATCTTATCCAAATAACAAAGAATTTCATTTAATGCTTTGCCTTCCGATTTCACCGCTACTGGTAGTGAGCGGACAGTGAAGCACCTTTATCGTGCTCCACATGATATCGCGTTTTACCTTAGTAATATTGGCAAAATTGATTACCGAGGGAGGAAGATTTACCCAGTGACGGATGTTACCGGCCCGACCCCATATGAGTATTTAGATTCAGCGAGTCATCTTGAAGAAACACATTTACCACCATGTAGTGTAGATGATTATGAACATGCTCAAAAAGTATGGACCACTTTTAAATGTATAACCTTAAAGGACTATTTACTTTTATATCTAAAAGTTAATGTTCTTTTACTTTGTGATATCTTTAAAAATTTTAGAAAAGTTTGTAAAAATATTTACAATTTAGAGCCCTGTCAGTATTATACAGCTCCCGGTCTGTCTTGGGACGCAATGTTGAAAACAACTGAAATAGAATTAGAGTTGTTGACTGACATTATTATATATAATTTTGTTCTTCGAGGTATTGTTCATTCGGTAGCTAATAATAAATATATTAGTGATTACGATTCTAACAAGGAATATATTTATTTAGATAAAAATTATGCAATGTCACAATAGCTCCCCTATATAAATCTTAAATGGTTGAAAATTGTAAACAATCCAATGTTAATAATATAAAGGAAGATTCTCCACAAGGCTATATATTGGAAGTGGATTTAGAATATCCATATACATTACATGATTATCATAATGAATTAAACTAATTACATAATAATACATAATCAATAGTAATCCTTGTTACAAACGCACGTACTTTAAAATTTAGTCCGAGTATTCTTTATTTTTGCCGGGTTTAATCAACTATTTATATTAAAAAGTGCATTAAACTTGTTCCGCAAAAAATTGTCTGGTGATTAAATATTACACTTGAAACTGAACTTTTTAAAAAATATAAAAATTTCATCTTTAAAAAATTAATTTTGCTTTTACAAATACATTTACAATCATTCTTAATCATCATTAAATATTTCACTCAATTGGAATTTTTTTTTTTTTTGTAAATAAACACTTTATCAGTTGAATATCTATCTGTGACATTTATCAGTGCTGCCAAGTCCGTAAAATAATCAGTGTTGTATTATTTAACAACTAACCGGTATTATCGACATACACTTAAAATATTATCGACATACACGTAAAGAATTAATTATGAATGACCAATTTAAATGTCTTAACAAAAGCTGTACCTTATCACGTGATGATGAGAGAATGGTGGTTTGATGGCTTTGTCATAGCATGTGTCATTTTAAGTGCAGTGGATTGTCTGGTTGGGTTGCTGAAGCTGTCTGTAAAACTAAAGGTTTACATTGGTGCTGTAATGTCTGTCAAAAAATTGGTGTTGAATACTATCGTTTTTTTCAAAGCACAAAAAATACATTTTTAAACATTCAAAATAAACTTTCTTCACTAGCTAATGAAATATCAGCTTATGGAAATCTTTTTGAGGAATTTAAACAATTAAACTGCCTTAATTCTCCACCACAATTATCACCGAAACGTCGCAAATCATCCAGAAATAAAAATAAACCGAATGCTTCTCAACGTCCTGGTGCTTCTAGTTGCAATGTTGTTGATACTGTTGTAATTACCCCAAGTACATCAACGAGTAACCCTACCAGCTGAGCTACAACGTCGAAAACCTTATCAGAGTCTGAAAATTCAAATACGCAGACTTCAGTTAAAATAGCAAATGGCAATGTTCTCTCTGTGCCTTCTAATTCTACTGCCAATCAATCTCCATATAATAATTTAAAAATCATTCCGCCTAATAAATCAATTTTTATTTCTCGTTTTGCTGCTGATACTACTGTTGAACAAATTAACTTCTATATAAAATCAAAATTGAATCTTGAAGCTGATTTTACTACATATAAATTCTCTTATTCTCAACCAAGAAGGATTACATCTTTCAAACTCAATGTTCCTTTCGATCTTTATGAGCAAATAGTCAACCCTGATTTCTGGCCTGAAAATACTTTAGTTCGTGAATATGAATTTAAAGAAAATCAAGGAAAAATAATATTGCTGTTCTTCCATCCGTTCTCCAGTTAAATGAAAATGGAAATTTAATTAACGTCCAAAAAAACTGAATTCTAAACTTGTCGATCAATTAATCATTGTTTATCAGAATGTTCGTGGCTTAAACACTAAATTGTCAAATCTTCTAGTTAACAGTTTCGATTTTAATTATGATGTTATTATTTTTACTGAAACATGGCTAAAAGACACTGTATTCAATTCTGAAATTCTGTGCAATAAATATCAGATTTACCGATATAATAGAAATAATCGAAATGGCGGTGGTGTGTTAATTGCAGTTTCATGTATTTTTGTCTCAGAATCTATTTCGACCTGCTCTTCAGATAATACTGAGTTCATATGTGTAATGATTAAACTAAATTATAACAAAATTTATCTCACCTGTTCGTACATCCCTCCTAATTCCGATGAATTCGTTTATCAACAACATGTTAATGCTATTAAAAATATTGCGGAATTTGTTGAACCTGAGGATTCGTTCTTTGCTTTCGGTGATTTCAATTTACCATCAATTTCATGGACAAAACTACCTGATGCTTCAAATTTAATTCCAACAAAATCTACAAAGTTTGATGAAGATTTTTTAAATAATGTATTCGATGTTTGCCTTTATCAACTAAATAATGTTTATAATGAATTTGGTAAATCATTAGACTTGGTATTCGTAAATGATCCATGCAATTGTGCAATTTCTCGTTGTGATCCTGTTACTTTGCCTGAAGATAAATTTCATCCAACATTTGAATTTATTTTCTCTCTACCTGCTATACTTAAATCATCTACTCAAATTAATAATGAGAACGAACTACGTTAAATTAAATAATTTAATATTAAATACCGATTGGAACGATCTACTGTGTATCCCTTACATAAACAATTCTACTTTGGATGATATGACTAGTATTTTTTATAATAAAATATATTATTTCATGGATAAATGCACACCAAAACACTGTTCTTATAATCACACTGGTCCTCCTTGGAATTCAAAACTGTTATCTAAACTTAAGAATTTAAAGAATAAAAATTATAAAAACTTCAAAAGATCTGGCTTGCTTGTTGATTATAGTAAATACTCAGTTGCTCGTGCGGAATATAATAATCTCAACAATTTCCTATATCAGTCATATTTACAAAAACTAAAAAATAATTTTAAATATAATACTAAAGCATTTTACAACTTTGTCAACTCTAAAAGAAAAACAAATGGATATCCTTCAGTAATGAAACTCAACAATTATGAATCTTCCGACGATATTAATATTAAATTAAAATTAAAATCGATGTAAACGTTTAGGAGGTCGACCTCTTACTGCTAAACCAAATTTTCATAGTTCTGTAGTGTACCGCCACATTTGCTCTTCAGTGTACTGTTCTTCCAATATACTTTATTCATGGCATTCTCGTCAGCAGGATTATCTGGGTCAGTATTAAAGCGACTGAAATCAACTCACAATAATAGTGCCAGTCAAAATGCAATTTGACACTTATAAACAAAAGTGTCATTGGCTCGAGCGAAGCAAAACTACAGTCAATGACTTTGTTATTGTTCTTTGCTTTGGTGCTGTTTATATTATTTAAAAAAAATTATGCTGAACTTGCATGAATAGGGAATATGTGGAACAAAGAGTACTATGTTTAATACTAATTGCTGTGTAATAAGAAATATTGATCGATCAGAGTATAAAAGCTCAGTGATCGATCAAAATAAAATCAGATATTATATTGCATTCAAAAGCGTTGAGTATCTCATTTTTTGATGTTCCATAATAGCGGTTTGTAGCGCTGTATGGAAATATCAACAAAAAGGGTAACACATAAGTACACAAAATCATAAAAAATACATGCACACCTACCACATGGCGATCCTGTTTTAACACAGTTCACTAAAAATTTATGAAAATATGCGCGCCATTCAAATGAATAAAGTTAAAACTGAATATAATAAACCTATTTATATAGGATTTTCAGTTTTAGAAATATCATTTTCATTATGATTACATAAAGCCTAAATATCGAGAAAACGTTAGACTCAATTATATAGATACTGATTCTTTTATTTATGATATTAAAACAAATGATCATACAGATATAAAAAAGATATTAGTATACATTTAGATACATCTGCATATCCGAGACATAATGTATACAATATACCACTTCTTAATAAAAAAGTTTTAGGGATGAGTGTAATGGTAAAATTATTAAGGAATTCATTGGTTTAAGAGCTAAAATGTATTCCGTTAATTTTTTATCAAATTGATAAAGAAATCAAAAAAATAAATAAATAAAAGAGTTTACAATGTCTAACTAATAAATTAAGTACAAGTGACGTTAGAAAATGTTTATTAGAAAAAAAAATTGTATTACAGTAGACGCTCGTAAATTAGAACTATCGGATATTCGAATCCTTCGGAAATTAGAATTGACGTTTTTAGCACACTACATGCTCTAAAATTAGAAGCGTCAGTTCTAACTACAGAGCGTTTTTATTTTTTGTTTGTTTTCAACACTGAAAAATTGTTTTTATGGTTTTTATTTGGCTTCCACATATTAAAAAAGGGGAATCCCATATTACTAACATGTGTAATTTTTATTGTCAGTGAAATCGAAAAATGGAATGAGGACATGTTTGAATACTTATCGGGGCATGAATTTAGTAGCGATGACGAAAATTCAGATAGCAGTGATAAAGATATTGTTAAAGTCACACGAGTTACACGCGACATTTTAGCCACTGAGTGTTAATAATTTAATAAATTGGTGTAGAACTAGTGAACAGTTTTCCACAAAGTACATGACCTTTTGGCGCTAAATTGTTATTCTGTGTTTTGATCACAGAGTATACTATACTCTGTGGTTTTGACCAACAAGTGTGAAGTCAAAAATTATTAAATTAAAAATATCGGTGTTTAGCTTTCCTTGAAGAAAAGTGAATTTTTTAATATATTAGTAGTGTTTTTATTTTATAAAATAAAGGTAACGAAAATGATAAGCAAAGGGCACTGTGAAAAAGAAAATTTTGTAAAAAAGATGATGAAAGTGGGAGTTATTTTTCAAATTTTGAGTGAAGCAGATCTTGTTCAGTTCGATAATAGAATTAATACGGACAACAAGAAACAATATGTAAGATTATTTATTCTTTCATTATTAAAATTAATATGAGTAATGTTTCTAATTACATATATTTTTTAGATTAAAGCAATGAGGTGCCTACTTGAACCTGCCGGAGTTCAAAAAAATTTACGACGAATTTTGGGTGACGATGTCATTATGGCCTACAACGTAGATGGTGTTCAAGGGAAGAAGAGCTTTAAAGAACACACACAATTTTTTTCAGTACTTTCAGATAAAAAACACTTAATATTTCCACTGAATGTAAATTAACAATAAATTTTTAACCATTTCAGAAGCGGTCTCAATGACCAATACTAATAGTGTTGGGCCAGCGGATGAATACATCCGAAAAGCCATACAAATTCAAAAGAGACGCATATTCAAAAACAAGTCGCTGGTGAGGAAAGCTGAGAAAAAAATATATAAATAAATATGTTTGTTAATATTGATATGAGATTTAAAAAATGCTGTGAATTAAAAAAATACATTATTATATATACCATAAACCAATAAAGGCATTTTTAGTATATCATTACTGAGTATTTACGAAGTAGTTCATTATCCAACATTAATGAAACCGTTCATTATTTAACAGCAACGTGGTAGTTCACCCGGCTTCAGTGTTCTTTTCAGTATTGTATTTTTGTGAATGAAAACTATGATGAATATTCGTCACTGTTTTCCTCAACGGAATGTAAGCGAGAGGGTGGGGATTGTATACTTCCAATGACATCCCCATGTTAAATTCATCACTCAAACGCACTGCGTAGGTATTGCCGAGCAAGTATAGGTTATTGCTTTGTACATAATGGTATAATGACTTATGGAATGTATCCGCGGACAAGCGGAAAGTGCTAATGCTTTTTGTTGGAGTGTGCATATGTTTTTTTTAACATAAAGTGCAAATATACATACATACATATTTAAGTTCCGTTAATTTTCAGTTTAGAAACATATTTTTGTATATTTGGTTCCATTTAATTTAAAATATTTTAAAGTTTTTAACGAAAATAGCCTACCTATTTTTTTCTAAAAATGGACATTCAGTGCTTTTTATGCAAAAATATGTACAGTTCCGTAGATTTGTATTTCGACCACTTAAAACAACATGTAGTACCAAATAATATCCCTTTTGAATGCACTTTTATTGCATGTTTTCAAAAATGTCATAATAAATTTTCATTTAAGACATTTATTAAAACATTTTAAGGCTAAAAATGTGGGTAAAATAGCATCCTCTCCAAATAAAACATCTTCAGAGGTCAGCTCTGAATCCGATGCAGATCAAATGGTTCAATCTAATATTGTTCCTAAATATATTTGATTATAGCGAAAATATTACAAAACTGCATGATTCAGCTTATAAATTTTTAACAAAATTGCATTAATTTAATAATTTTTCTCGAAAAAAGTTTGTTAAAAAATAAAATATACATATTTGTGTGCGTATATATATACATATTTTGTTTCAAGTTTACAAGTTATTTTAGAGTAAATACTAATGCCTTTAAATATATTTTGAATAAAATTTCATCAAAATTGCGGGAACCGAAAAGAAAGACAGCTAATCAAACTAACAGCGACAATGAGATTGCTCGCGGAGGGCAGTTACGAAAAAGGTGCTGGCAATGATCACCATGTGAACCTTTGCCAAACAAGAGTAATGAGTGTATAAGTTAACGCGATCTAGACTAATTCCTAAACTGCACTCGTATTATGGCGAGTCTGTTTATTGTTATGTTCCCACTATAATTGTGCTTAGCTTGCGTCTGCTGAACGGACGTGATATTTTTAATGAAAGTTGATCCACACACGAAGTGCAGTGTCAGCTCTTAATGCAGTAGTCGTTGGCTACTTTACTTTAATTAAGTCTTGTAAGCTGATAAGCAGCAAATCAAAAAATAAGACAACTATTCTTTTAATTAATAGAATGATTGTTATTTTTGTTTTAGTGCAAGAATTAATTAAAGTTTCATTAATTTCTAGGAGATGCAGGCTATCCGTTGGAACCTCATAACATCATTTCGAAAGATGATTACAATAATCTTGATTGGGATACCACTGGTACTTTCTCAAACCGTACATACAAAAAATAGACGAACAGCAAACAGTAGTTAGATTTCAATTAGGACCTGGATTAGGATCCAATCTTTTAAAATATTATTTATTAAGTGACCTTTTCCATAAACCGCCTACTTTTCTACAACTGAAAAGCCCAAAAAATTACTAAATATACCTGTCTACCAGTTTCTCATGTGGTAAATATTGAAATAATAATCCCATCGATGCAAACCGACAAGTACAAATCACTCCAGCTCCTCGATCCAATACAAGGCATATTCAGTCATACAGTATACTTTTAGAATACATGCCCCGTAACAAATCATCTCCAGCTGCGAAAACATCAACTTGGAGAGGTCGCAGATCGATCAGACACCACCAAGAGAGTGTTGAGTACGAAGAAGAGTCTGTAGATTACGAATCTCCTTCCACTTCGATGGATGCTACTAAAGCAATTCAGTTGCAGGATCTTCGTAAGAAGGGAGCTGCAGCTGCAAGGATCATCAAGGACTCCCCACCTAATATTGCTGCTGAGCTCAAATCACTTCAGATTCAAGTAAAGCTGTTGGATAACAAACTGAATCAGATCTTAACAATATTAGATGAGATGAGACCTTCAGCTCACCAATCATCATTAAAGCATCCAGCCTCAGCACCTGTAGAAGACCAATATAATTTAGGTGCTAGGTACAACATCTCGGTGGAAGAGCTTGACCCACGACGATATTAACATATATCCATAAATGGTATTATACCACAAAAAACCATATAAACTTTTAGTGTTTTACAAAATTTAAAATGATTTGCTAATTTTTTTTTCATGGATGCTAGGGAGAAACCTGCTATGGTAAGCACAATGTAATTTAACGATTGCTTTGTAAACGGGACAGGTTAGATTCCGGGTACTTCGCCAGTCATAGGTTGGGGATGGGATAAGTGTACCCCTATATGGCAACCATCTGGCCATATTATCCCTCAGGGATACAAATATAATCGTTTCTTCCATTTTCCTTAAGTGTTTTTTTTTTAAGATTCCTTTTCAAGACAATTTTAATCATACTTCCTGGGGTGTGAAGTATGTTATATGCTTACGCGCCAAACCCTGGTTAGGACAAACATTGCTTACTGAGCTAGCGGGCCAGCTTTATACTCCCTTAACCGGTCTTTGGAATAGTTATTTTTGAAAGAAAAAAGGAGCTGTCCCGGAAAAGTGTGTCCATTAATCTTCTCTGTTTATCGACCTGCCCATACGAGGGTTCAGAACCACAAAACAATATTAGCAAACAACATCAAGGACCAATTCATTACTCCCGAAATCAAAAACATCGATGTTATCTCATTTACCTCGTTAAATAAAAGCTGGTACAAAAACCCGGACTATAGGAAAATTGTTGCAGGGGACGACATTGTTACAGATTTTGCAGAAATAAAATAACAAAAATGGTAACCCTTAAATTAAAAAGTTATGAATGTTTTGTTAATGTTACAAGTACTAAACCATTAAAAATAAAATAATTATTCTTAAATTTTATGTTGTTATTAACATTTATGCATTTATTAACAGTATCAAATTAAGAAATGAATGTAAAACAAAAACATAAATTTATGCTTAGAGTAATAGCACAGCATATAAGTATATGAGCATAATATAACATAAATTTAATCTAAATATCTTATCATGTTATGACATATATCTATCTTGGCGTGAAATGAGATGAAACAATATTTAATTAGTAAAGTTAGCAACATTGCATATTATCGATAATTAAAAGAATTATCACTCAATTTCTGATTGTAATATCTAACAAAAAGCGAGATATAAAACCTCAGCTTCGTCTTACGTTCAACCTTTTTTAACAAAAATCGTGAAAGCACAAAGTCTAATTTTTTTTGCTTTGCTAAAAGTAATTTTAATCCTCAATAATATGTGCATACATACATTTTAAATAAAATTATATATATAAAATAACACGAATTATTAATACATCCAAAAGAAGAAAACAGTAAAAAAAATAAAACCCAATTAATTTGGTAAGTTTTGGAATTTTCGAAATAATTATTTAATTCATGTGATAATTATTTCTAGGGTTTTAATATACGAAATTATTTTTATTAAAATAAGTGGATGACATAATGTCTTATTTGTACTCAACTTTCATGAAGATGCATTTGCTTTTAATCGTACTTTAATCGACGCCACATTTTTATGTCCAAAGTACAAAGTCCATTTGCATACTGTTTAGGCACGAAACCCCTAAATAACTAAAACTAATTTTTGTGGTACGGTAACCCTGCAACTGCAGCGATACTCGTTACTTTCTCTCTCCCTTTATTCTCATTCTCCACTCATATCAACAGGCAATTGTGGTGGTTGTTTTTTAAACCACACACACTCTTTATAAAACCTTTGAAGCAACCGCATTCCCAATTCAAAGTATGTTTAAGAAATATTAAAAAAAAAAAAAAACAAAGTGCAAATTAAAAAAAATTATTTTGTGTAAGTTTGAAACCAAAAAAAAAATAAATAACTAAATAAATAAAATAAAATTCTCGTTTTAATAAAATTTGTGAAAAGTTTTGTGCTGGAAATAATAGAGTTTATTCGAAATTATTGAAATAAAAGTAACAAATCATTAACAAACCTAAGTAGCACTGCTAATAAAAAAAATCAAATCGTTGTTCCTTGAGTTACTTCTCAGCCAGTGTTCATCAAATTGTTTAACAATTATTTCCCGTTGATACTTGAAAACACTGGGCAGTGTTGGTATTTTGACCCCCTACAAAAATCCCACCCGAATGCACAGAGAAGGATTTTAGCAGCAAGTGTGAAAAGTGAAGCATCTCCATCACCCAAGACTGAGGACTCATCAACAGCATCTTCCCATATTTGGTCCACTCCACCAACCTAATATCTACACCGATAACAACAACACAAACCGTAAGTTACCCCCAATCTCATTAACATTTAATATTTAAATCCGTGTATCCGTACATTTTGGTCCTTCGAGCCGGATCCTGGGTCATCCATAACCCAGAGACTCCCCTCCTTCACCTAACCATTAGGTATTAATTCATACCGGGCCATCCATAACCCGGCATAACCCCTAAGCAAATATTCATCCCGACACAAAATTTGCAAATTATGGCTTTATAACCAAAATTGTAAATATCTCGTTTTTTTTCTATGTATTCATATGGCTTAATATTTCCCGGCAAATTATAGCCATTTCCCTTTTATCGCGCAAAAATTATATGGTTATAATATTCCCCCTAAAATTATAACTAGTTCGTTTCTTCCCGCGTATCTTATATGGCCTATAATATTCTCCCGCATATTATAGCCATTTTCCTTTTTTTCGCGAAAAAATTATATGGTTATAATATTCCCCCCAAAAATTATAACTATTTCGTTTCTTCACGCGTATTTATATGGCCTATAATATTCCCCCGCAAATTATAGCCATTTTCCTTTTTTCCGCAAAATAAAAAATATATTGTATATGGTTATAATTTTTCGCGAAAAAATTGTTATTACCCCCCTTACCATCTCTAACATATTTTGTGTACACTTAGTCTGTCGATCCCGTTACAAATTTGTGTCCCATTGTAAGTATGTATAGTCAATCTTTCAAAAAATAAAAATTGCCGTTTTAACAAAAACAACAACGTGTTGTAAGGTGCACATTTTGTTGTCCCTTATTTGCGCTTATTTATCATACGGTAAATTAACGCTTCAACAAAAAAAGGGAACAACAAAACGTTGGCATCTTAATATTTTGTTGTTTACTTGTTGTGCATTTTTATAAAATAAGAGACCTAACGGTAGTCTGAAAAGAAGAATACAAAATACCGCATCCAAACATAGTACATACTTGTTAATGTTGTTGTTGTATTTTCTTATACAGACCAAATACCATAGTTATTTCATATCAAGGCAGATTTACATACATACATACAAACCCTGCATGTTACGGTTTCTGTATTCTGATGAGATTTTGTGTGTTCTATTTTCATTTGCTCATCTTATATCCCAATGATTCCCTACATTAAACGAGAGACCTAACGGTAGCCTCAAAATAAGAAAACATACCAACCACAGCATTGAAACATAGTGCATATGTACTTGTTGTTGTTGTATTTTGTCTTATACAGGCATATGAAATACCTATTGGCATTTTTTGTAAGTTTAATACCAAGCAAACAAAAAGCGAATACCAAAAGTTACACATACTTATAAGAAAATAACTAAAGGGGGAATGTTTAAATCAATGCAAGATGTTGATAATCCTTTATTGCTACAACACATGCAATTAAATGATTTTTGACTTTGAAGGGTCAAAGTCAGTAATCTGCATACATATTGTTTGTCAACTTCACATTGTCTTCTTTACATCACGTACGTTTCAATTCTCTCCCGTTTTTTTTTGGCAAATCTCTCTTTCTTATTCTCTCTCAATTGTTTTGTCTCTCCTCGATCAACTCGTTGTTTTTTTTTATACACATTAAAGATACCAAAAGAAAAAAGGGCACATACATATTATACATATGTATGTACGTATTTATATAACCTATATATATGAAAGAAAATAACTAGGTCAGTGGGACAACAGCTGATAGGTAAATAAGAATTTATATACTATGTCTTCGAGGGTCGTTACAAAATTATCACGAAAAATAAGAATATTTTAGTAATCAAAATAAAATTAGCTTAAATTATACCCAAGTCGCTTTTTTTTATGAAGCGCAACTGAAAATTTCTTTAAATTTTCTTTTAAATTTTGCCAAGTCGCTTTTACGAAGCGCAACTGAAAATTTCTTTAAATTTTCTTTTTAAAATTTGCGAAGTCGCTTTTACGAAGCGCAACTGAAAATTTCTTTAAATTTTCTTTTAAATTTTGCCAAGTCGCTTTTTTATGAAGCGTGTAACAAATTTTGCAAATAATACTAATCCTAAAATGTTGGTAAAGTTCTTTGAGTTTTTTTTATTGAATTTAAAATATACTAAGTTTATGTAAACCGAAGACCTCAGATCACTCAAAAAAATAACTACAAATGTTAACATTATAAAATAAAATATTAAATGTATGTATACACTCAAATGTTTATTTAAATATTTATAAATACGTATTTATGTTAATATAAGTATGTTAGTATATCATAAATTATGTTAAATTATGATAATGTTAGGCTCACACCAGTAGCACAACATAATTAGTATATCTCGTATCATAAGATAACATAATTAATGTCTTCCAATTATGTCAGATATAAAAGCTACGTGTACAAGTTTAGTTAGCAACATTGATAATATATCGATAACCAATGTAATTATCAAGTAATCACATACATGAGAGATCTAAGCATAAACGAGGTGTAAAGCTCGGTTCAATCTTCCGCTTTTTTATTATTGAAATTTCCAAGAGTAATGTTAATCTACGGTATATAAACAATTTAATAAAACTAAATTTTAAAAGTATTAAGATTTATATATTTTGTTAGATAAAAAAAAAAAAAAATAATAAAATTAGCAAAACGATTTAATAAGAATAGTCAGAAATAGCGTTCAGAAATAGTGTGTCAGCGAATGTGTAAAACCCAATTAACTTTGGTAAGATTTTTAATAAAATACTATTTAAAATATTCTAAATAATATAAAACTATTTGTAGGGTTTTTATAACATTATTATAATTAATAATGGAGATGTTTAAGGTGGTTTTAATTACTTGAGTAATTATTTTTGAATAAATCATCAATTTATGACTTTACGTGAGCAGGTCCAAAGTTCAACATTATCCGAATGCACGTTCTCTGATTTCGTTATGATACATATTTTCTTGATCTTTGCCGTAAAATATTCAACAACATACATCATCATTATAATAAAATCACCATCAACTTAGATTCGTCCAAATATTACAGTAAAATAATATTAAAATCTGTTAGTGATTGCCAGTATGAACTATCGTCATAACCTCAATCAAAAAAATTAATTCTCTATAATTGTAATGCAATCTTCATTATGACGTTAAATTATAATAATCAGCAACAAAATACTTCACATCATCTATGAAATAAAGAAGAAGGAGACAAAAATCTCAAATTATTGCGTGACGTCATCGATTTATTACTAAGCTAAATCAATCGCTAAGTACATTTAAAATAAAAGAAACACTAAGAGTAAGATTTATATTTAAAATTTATACATATATGTAAGTAAGTTAACATAAAGAGTTTTTTTTAACTTGAAGAGAGTTTCTTGTAAACTTTGTTTTTATAAATTTCTACTTTACATCTGTAAAGAGTAATGTTCATTTAACATTAACATTTAATGCATTATTTTTTTTATCCCATGAACAACTAAGAGATTTAATACGTTAATGTCAAAATTATGAACCAAACATTATTATTTTATATAATTTTGTTATTGTAAAAATTTTTTTTTGGCACCCACCTATAACTATAATGTTAATTTAATTATTAATTTATAAGTTTTGGACATGTTAAATATATTTTGTATATTATATCTACCGATTTAATTAATATTTCAACTAATACACCTTTTTTTCTGAGTTACAGTACACAGGATATTTTGAGCTCAAACTATCAGCAGAGTAACAGAAAAGGTTAACATTTTACATCATCATCACCAATGAAACAAAAAAAAAAAAAAGGAAAATCAAAAATCGTAAGTTATAATATACAAAACTAAATAACATGCACTCGTTTAACATTTAATCGTTTATAGACTTAATTATTTTGCTAACAAACATTATATTATTTATAAAAATACAGTTCATAATAATTTGTTAAAATATATGTATATATATATATATATATATAATTGAAGTCTGATGGGAATATCTTGCCTTATATAAAATGAATTTAATATATTAATAAACAGAATTGAATTGACAAATATGGAAAGTTTTGAGTAAAGATAATTTTATTGGGAATGCGAATTAAATATATAATACGAATGATTTAGTACGCTTTTCTTTTAGGGTAGATACTGAACATTATTTAAAGAACACTAGGGGTATCTTAAAGTAATGAGGATGGGTCAATTATTCAATAGTGTTCAATGTGATAAAAATATCTATCACGTTTCTATACAGATTTTACAAAATTACCATAATTAGCATTCACTCAATAGCCAGGTTTTATTGTTAAAATTACATTTCTTTTAAAGTCAAGCCTTGGAAAGATTTATTTATTTTTTTTGTTTGTGTAGTGTGAAGAGGTTAAGTGTGCTCAAGAACCCTCCCCAATCCGGCGAGCTAAGCCTATTCAAGCTTTCCAAGCACTGAGTACATTTGCCATAAAACTCATTAATTTGAAAACACTAGAACATTTACTACAAGCGCAACTGAAAATTTCTTTAAATTTTCTTTTAAATTTTGCCAAACCGCTTTTTTATGAAGCGCAACTGAAAATTTCTTTAAATTTTCTTTTAAATTTTGCCAAACCGCTTTTTTATGAAGCGCAACTGAAAATTTCTCTAAATTTTCTTTTTAAATTTTGCCAAGTCGCTTTTTTTATGAGGCGCAACTGAAAATTTCTTTAAATTTTCTTTTAAAGTTTGCCAAGTCGCTTTTACGAAGCGCAAATGAAAATTTCTTTAAATTTTCTTTTAATTTTTACCCAAGTCGCCTTCACGAGGCGCCATTGAAAATTTTCTTAAAATTTTCAAAATAATAATTTCGGTTGCCTTCACGAGGCACCATTGAAAATTTTCGTCAAAATTTTCAAAATAATAATTTCGGTTGCCTTCACGAGGCACCATTGAAAATTTTTGTCAAAATTTTCAAAATAATACTTTCGGTTGCCTTCACGAGGCGCCATTAAAAATTTTCTTAAAATTTTCAAAATAATAATCTCGGTTGCCTTCACGAGGCGCCATTGAAAATTTTCTTCAAATTTTCAAAATAGTAATCTCGGTTGCCTTTACGAGGCGCCATTGAAAATTTTCGTCAAAATTTTCAAAATAATAATTTCGGTTGTCTTCACGAGGCGCCATTGAAAATTTTCTTCAAATTTTCAAAATAATAATCTCGGTTGCTTTCACGAGGCGCCATTGAAAATTTTTCGTCAAAATTTTCAAAATAATAATTTCGGTTGCCTTCACGAGGCACCATTGAAAATTTTCGTCAAAATTTTCAAAATAATAATTTCGGTTGCCTTCACGAGGCACCATTGAAAATTTTCGTCAAAATTTTCAAAATAATAATTTCGGTTGCCTTCACGAGGCACCATTGAAAATTTTCGTCAAAATTTTCAAAATAATAATTTCGGTTGCCTTCACGAGGCACCATTGAAAATTTTCGTCAAAATTTTCAAAATAATAATTTCGGTTGCCTTCACGAGGCGCCATTAAAAATTTTCAAAATAATAATTTCGGTTGCCTTCACGAGGCACCATTGAAAATTTTCGTCAAAATTTTCAAAATAATAATTTCGGTTGCCTTCACGAGGCACCATTGAAAATTTTCGTCAAAATTTTCAAAATAATAATTTCGGTTGCCTTCACGAGGCGCCATTAAAAATTTTTTTAAAATTTTCAAAATAATAATCTCGGTTGCCTTCACAAGGCGCCATTGAAAATTTTCTTCAAATTTTCAAAATAATAATCTCGGTTGCCTTTACGAGGCGCCATTGAAAATTTTCGTCAAAATTTTCAAAATAATAATCTCGGTTGCCTTCACGAGGCACCATTGAAAATTTTCGTCAAAATTTTCAAAATAATAATTTCGGTTGCCTTCACGAGGCGCCATTGATAATTTTCTTCAAATTTTCAAAATAATAATCTCGGTTGCCTTCACGAGGCGCTATTGAAAATTTTCTTCAAATTTGCAAAATAATAATATCGGTTGCCTTCACGAGGCGCCATTGAAAATTTTCGTCAAAATTTTCCAAATATAAAATATTTTCATTAAAATTGTTCCAAAAAATAAAACATTGGTAACTTTTACGAAGTAACCTTGAAAATTTCTTAAAAAACTCTCACACATATAGTGGTCGCCTTTACAAATCAATTCTGAACGTCTTTTCTGAACCCTATATATAAAAAAGGCCCAATCAACAATGTCTGTTATAAAGAATTTAATTCGAGCTTCTGACCGTGTGGTCGAATTCCAAGGTTATTTTGATAGGCTAGCGGTAGAATCGCATACGCAATACACTTTGGAAGCTGAGGAGAAGCAACTCCAACATCATTGGCTAAAGTTCGAGTCATATTATGACACCGCCTTAGATAAATATGACACTATCCAAGATGACGTAGAGTATGAAACTTTAAAGCAACGCTTTTTTTCTACTTTTGGGGCTTACAAAACAGTAATCGCAAAAATTCATGAGCTCAGTGCAAATATTAAAGCCAAAGCTAGATTAGCTTCCCCCTCAAATGATGCCGCAGGCTATCTAACCCCTCATATCTCCTTACCACCATGCGATACCGAAATATTCCATGGTGACTATCAATCCTGGCCAACTTTCCGTGATATGTTCACAGCTCTGTACCGCAACAACAAACGTTTATCACCTGTAGAAAAAGTGTGCCATTTAGTCAAGAAAACGCAGGGTGAAGCTCGAGAGCTATAAAAAACATGTCCTATGACAAATGATGGTTTCAACATGGCTTGGCAGAACTTAGTCAATCGTTATGAAAATAAGCGCATATTGGTGAACGCCCAGCTGAAGTTGCTTTTCAATCTGAAACCAATAGCAAAAGAGACTAGCGCTGATCTGAGGCAACTGCAGCGCACCATAAATGATTGCATCACCAATCTGCGCTTGCTCCAAATTGAAGCCGACAAGTGGAATGTCATATTTGTATATATTTGCTCAACGTGTCTGCCCGAAACCACATTAAATTTATGGGAACAGTCGTTACCACGCACTACTGAATTGCCAACGTGGAAAGCTTTAGATGAATTTCTGTCAACGAGATTCCAAACTTTAGAATCGGTCTCAGATATTAGGTCAACGTTTTTCAGCCCACATACCCCACAAAGTTCTCAAGCGGCTAAAAATAATAAATCGAATTCATCAAAGATTAAAAGCTATCAGACTAACGTTTCCAATGACAAGCTTGGCAAGTGCGAATTGTGTCCCCAATATCATCCCCTCCGATTTTGCTCAATTTTTCTAGAAATGTCAGCTGAAGAACGCTATACGACAGTAAAAAGGCTAAATAAATGTACTAATTGTCTAGGAACTCATGGAGCTAAAACATGCCCAAGCAAATTTGTTTGCAAGACATGCAGAGGGAAACATCACACGTTGCTTCACCGTAATGAACAAAGGCAAGCCAATACGACTCCGGTGACAAATACCCCAGTCAATAATACTAATACCCCACCTCGTGATTTAGATTTTACCCCCTCCACATCGGCACAAGCAGCAAGTAGAACGCTGCAATCTTTTTCCACTCAACTCGAGCCCACCACACAATCGGTCATTCTCGGTACAGCGTTAGTTGACATTTATAATAATGACCTCAAATGCACTGTTCGCGCCCTAATCGACTCCGCCTCAGAATCCTCCTTTATCTCTAAGAGATTACAAAGGCACCTTGGCCTACCTACTCGGCGATCTACAGCCCAAGTTCACGGTTTAAGTGACACAGTGACCGCCACCTCAACCCAAAGCTGTCACGTAAGAATTGGGTCCCCAGTTGACAAGTCATTTGACATTTTTTCAGATATCTTAGTCATAAATAGGCTTACTGGCAATCTCCCGTATTACCCATCATCTGCGTTACAAAATGACAATTTTTCACAACTACAACTGGCTGATCCTTATCGCCACAATTGCTCTGAGGTTGAATTACTTCTCGGCGCAGATGTATATCCAAAAATAATTCAAGACGGTCTACAAAGAGACACACAGCAATCGCTGCTAGCCCAAAAAACAGTTTTCGGCTGGATTATTACTGGAAAGGTGCCAGCAAGCCCTTGTAAGAAGGCAGTGTTATCATTTTATAACACAATAGAGTTGAACAGTCAACTTCAGCGGTTTTGGGAATTAGAGGACATACCGAGAAGAAAAACGCCCTCCCCGGAGGACACATACTGCGAAAATTTGTATACATCTACTACGTTGCGTAATAAAGAAGGTCGATATGTAGTTTCACTCCCCTTTAGAAAAGATTACCCCGAAAAAATAAATATGGGCCCCTCTCGAAAAATTGCTTTTTCCCAGTTTCTACGAAACGAGGCGAGATTAATCAAAAACCCGGAAATGAAAATTGATTATGATAAAGTAATCACAGAGTATTCTACTCTAGGTCAAATGACCAAAGTAACCCCTATAAATGGTGATAGCGGCAACTACTATTTGCCCCACCATGCTGTCTTAAAACCCGACAGCACCACAACCAAATTGCGCGTGGTATTTAATGCCTCAAGCCCCTCATCCAACGGCATAAGCCTTAATGATCTGCTTCACCCTGGTCCAATACTGCAAGCAGATTTAATGATCTTAATTTTAAGATGGAGATTTTTCCGCTATGTTTTCAATGCGGACATTGAGAAAATGTATCGTCAAATCTTGGTGCACCCCAAACAAACCCCTTTCCAACGAATTTTGCATCGAAATTCTCCGAACGAATTAATTCAGGACTTTGAGCTGAACACTGTTACCTTCGGTGTAAATTGTGCCCCCTATTTAGCAATTAGGACATTGTTGGAACTGGCCAAAGAAAATGAAACCGCTTACCCGAAAGTTGCCGAAATTTTGCGCGACTATATGTATGTCGACGATGTTCTTTCAGGAGCCCATACAATATCGGCAGCAGTCAGATATCGTGATGAACTTATAAAGGTTCTGGAAACAGCGGGTTTTTCCCTACGGAAATGGACTTCCAACAATGAAAGGTTATTGTAAGGTCTGCCGCCAACACACTTGCTGGGTGAAGAATTTCTCCAACTGTCGGAATCCAGTGTTACAAAGACTCTAGGGCTCAGGTGGAATGCAGGCAATGACCATTTCTATTTCAAACTCAAAGCTAACCCGAATCGTGAATTAACCACAAAGAGATGTGTACTTTCGGAGATTGCCAAGTTATTCGATCCCGCAGGATGGCTATCTCCCAAGATTATCGTTGCCAAAATGATAATGCAACAAATCTGGAAAGACGGTACTGATTGGGACGAGGATTTGAACCCCCTTACAATGAATAAATGGCGCGAATTTCTCGACGATTACGTCAGAATTGAAGAAGTGAAAATTCCCCGGTTTATTGATTTCGACCCAGCATATAAAATTGAATTACACGGTTTCTGTGATGCCTCGGAAAAAGCGTATGCAGCCGCCATTTATCTGCGTTCTGAAAATAAGGGATTTGTAAGTAGTCATCTCTTAGCGGCAAAATCGAAAGTTGCCCCCGTCAAATTTATCTCCCTACCTCGTAAAGAACTTTGCGGAGCAGAATTGCTTGCCAATATGGTAGATTCTATTCTAACTCAAATAACTCTCAAGGACTATAAACTCTACCTTTGGACGGATTCCACCATCGTACTGGCCTGGCTGAGAAAACCTGCTCACAAATGGAAAACTTTCGTCGAAAACAGAATTTCATCTATAATCGAAAAGGTAGGAAAAGACTCGTGGTCTCATGTTGAATCAAAAAGTAACCCCGCCGACTTGGCGTCCCGTGGTACTACTATCCATGAGTTGGCATCGAATGAATTATGGTGGTATGGGCCCGCGTGGCTTAGGAGTCCCCATTCAAACTGGCCATCAAGCAAACAAGAATTTGATACCGAAGAAGAAGCCAAACCAATCCGCGCGCTCACTACTTCAATACAACAAAAGGACATTCTAGAAAACTTCTCAAACCTACCTCGCGCATTAAGAGTCACAGCGTACATTTTCCGTTTTTATACCCGAATAAAAGCCCATATGACAGTAGACAAGATCCGTGGAAAAGAACTATCGCCCAAAGAAATAGTCTTCGCCAAAAACCGTTTAATCATAGCATGTCAGAAATCTCATTTTTGTGAAGAGTACTCCCAGTTATCTATGCAAAGGCAATTGTCCCGAAAAAGCTCTCTTTTAGCTCTTAACCCCTTTCTAGATTCCAACGGAACCATGAGAATAAATGGTCGTCTGGCTGACTCCCCTACTCTAAGTTATGACGAACGTTACCCCATTTTACTGCCTTATTATGCACGCTTTACGAGATTATTTCTCAAGTACTTGCACCAATATTCCCTACATGGTCAAAATGCGCTTTTATGCCGTTTGACTAGATTACGTTATTATGTCCCCAAACTCAAGACTCTCATAAAAACAACCTTATCTCAATGCGTAACATGCGTCAAACATAAACGCCAAATCAGTCAACAAATAATGGCTGCATTACCCGCCGAGCGTTCAACTTTAACGCGCGCCTTTTTCTCCACAGGCGTCGATTTTGCGGGACCTTTTGACATAAAATCCTATGTTGGTCGTGGCTGCAAAGTGACTAAAGGATACGTGCTGGTTTTTGTCTGTTTTTCAACCAAAGCGATCCATCTGGAAGCGACCGGTGATATATCCACACAAGCATTTCTAGCCGCCTTTGCCCGTTTCTTTTCGCGACGAGGGACACCATACGCCATATATTCTGATAATGGCACTGCCTTTGTAGGTGCAGCTAATATCTTAAAAGGCGACAAACAACATTTCTTTTCTATGATAAACAAAGGTCTTCTCTTCCAGGATGCTTTTACTCCAGTGAAATGGCATTTTATCCCTCCTGGCGCCCCTCATATGGGTGGCCTCTGGGAAGCTGGCGTAAAAAGCTTCAAATCCCACTTCAAAAAGATTTGTCATAGCCAAAGTTTCACGTACGAAGAATTCAGCACCATGTTGACAAGGATTGAAGCGTGTCTAAACTCCAGACCCTTGAGTCCCATGAGTGAAAACGCAAACGACCTATGCGCTCTGACGCCCGGTCATTTCCTCATCGGAACTCCACTTTTATCCCCCCCAGAGCCTGATTTATCAAGCCATTCCATCAGCTATGTCAACCGTTGGCAGAAGCTCAAAGTACTTCACCATCACTTAGCCCGTAGATGGAAAGAAGAATATTTATCAGAACTCCATAAAAGAAATAAGTGGAAGTACCCCCAACGAGACTTCGATATTGGCGATCTTGTAGTTGTCAAACAAGATAATTTACCCCCTAATCAATGGCGTCTCGGACGCATTGAAAAAATCTTCATTGGCTCCGATCAGCGAGTCAGAGTAGCTGAAATACGAACAGCTAGTGGTGTCGTAACGCGACCCATTGTAAAATTGGTTTTACTCCCCACGACGTCGTAACCATTAAATCTCCCCTTTTTTCCTCCTTACAGCTAAGATGCCCTCCCATAGTCCAGTCTGGTACTGGGGTGTGATGCAAACGCACACCATACCCAGTGGGGAAGTACTGACATCAACAAAAGAGGTGAGTCTATGTTTGATTTTATTATTGCTAACAATCTCTATATCTGTAATATGGGGAATACGCCAACATTCAGGAATAGGGATAGGGAGGCAGTAATAGATATTACGTTGACGAACTGTAGGGAATTAGTGAAGGATTGGAGGGTGGCTCTGGAATTTTCCTTCTCTGACCATAGTCGTCTATCCTTTAACCTGGTGTTTGAAAGATCAAAAAGGAGTCCGTATAGGAATCCGAGAAGGACGAATTGGGATTCTTTTTCGGAATTAGTGGTAGATAACCTTAGGGTTACACACGAGTGGAGGTCGACTCCGACCGGAGTGGAACGACTGGTAGGTACCTTTACGGAGGCACTAATCAGTAGTTATGAAAGATCCTGTCCGCTGAACTTCCCGGGCAGACGCGAACAACCACGATGGTGGACGGAGGAGTTGAGGACTCAGAGATCTACTGTAAGAGGGTTGTTCAACAGGGCGAAATATACGCGTAGGGAGGAAGATTGGAGTAACTTTAGATTGAGTTACAATAAGTACAAGAAAGACATTAGGAGAGCTAAAAGGGACTCGTGGATCAAGTTTAGCGAGTCAGTTGAATCTGTAAATGAGATGTCCAGGTTCAGAAGAATCTTATCTAAGGACCCAGCAGTCCCAGGATTTATTCAGAGACCAGACGACTCTTGGACAGAATCTAGCTCTGAGACCTTATGCCTTCTTATGGAAACTCACTTTCCGGGGTGTGTGGATCCTGGGGCGGGGGAACGGGTTGAGAATGCCGACTCCTTCTCAGGGCCGCGCTCAGGCGATGAGGCAATGGAGCCAGTGGGAGACATGATCACCTTGGATAAGGTAACATGGGCGGTCAATACTTTTGGGTCTTACAAATCGGCAGGACCAGATGGTATCTTTCCGGCGATGCTACAGAATATCGGGAGATCATCTCTCCTACTGTTGGTGGAACTTTTTAGGGTATGTATATTGAACGGATACATCCCTAAAGGATGGAGAGAGGTTAGGGTCGTGTTTATACCCAAAGCGGGGAGAAACGGTCACTCTAAACCTAAGGATTTTAGACCGATCAGCTTGTCGTCTTTTCTTTTGAAGACACTGGAAAGACTGATCGATCTATATCTGAGGACGAGGATGGACGCCGGCATAATCAGTTGCGCTCAGCATGCCTACCTTAAGGGTAGATCTGTGGAGAGTGCGCTGAATGATGTGGTGGGTTTTATAGAGAAGGGACTGCGAAACAAGGAATACACCTTGGCGGCATTCCTTGACATAGAGGGTGCCTTGAACAATTTGAGAATAGAGGCTGTTAGGCAGGCACTATGTGACCTAATGGTTCCGTCCTTCCTGGTCGAATGGATAACTCTGATGCTTAGCAGTAGAGTCATTCACTCGGACTGGGGAAACGAACGCCTGAGGAAACTGGTGACCAGAGGAACCCCGCAGGGGGGTGTTCTCTCTCCCTTACTATGGCTCTTGGCTGTCAATGTCGTTCTGAGACTTTTTGACAGAATGGGTCAGAAGGTCGTGGCCTACGCGGATGATGTAGTTATTTTGGTATCGGGCAAGTTTCTGCCGACAATTAGCGAAGTCATGCAAGGGGCACTGGGCGAACTGTCAACCTGGGCTACTGAAAGGGGCTTGGGAGTCAATTCGGAGAAGACAGAGTTAGTTCTGTTTACTAGGAAGTACAGGGTGGAAAGTTTCAGGCTGCCGGTACTGGGAGGAGTAGAGCTTAGGCTATCGGATAGTGCTAAGTATCTGGGAGTTTTTCTGGACAGAAAGCTGTCTTGGAAAAGAAATACTCAGGAGAGGCTCAAAAGGGGTCTCAATGCCTACTATACTTGTAGATCATCGATAGGTAAGAGTTGGGGACTTCGGCCGTCAGTGGTGGGATGGCTTTACACTTCGGTGGTCAGGCCCATTCTTACATATGGATGCTGTGTTTGGTGGGAGACATTGAGATTGGCTAATCGAAGAAACCTTCTGTCTAAAGTTCAGAGGTGTGCTTCAATCGGCATAACGGGGGCCATGAGAAGCACTCCTCAAGCGGCTCTGGATGTCATTCTTCATTTATAGCCTATAGAGCAGTATGTGATGGGAATGGCAGCCAGAAGTATTCTTAGACTGAGGGAGCTGGGACTGCTAAAGGGTCACATGCAGGGTCACTCGCGAATCCTGTGTGAGATTGAGGCAGGTGGAAATTGCCTGGGATCGCCTGGCTCTACGGATTATGTGAGCACCTTGGTAGACTTTAGGCGGTTGCCGGAGGCGACATTGCCGTCTAGGGAGAGCTGGTCTGGAAGGGGCAAATTGTATGACGGATTTGCCATTTTCACGGACGGCTCAAAGATGAACGGCACGGGCGCAGGGGTCTATATTGAGGATCTGGACATCAGAATGTCATATAGACTGTCTGACGACTGCAGTGTCTTTCAGGCGGAAGTTCTAGGGATCTTGAGGGCCGTGGAACTGATGAGGGACAACATCGACAGAGGCTCGGAGGTCACGATATATGTGGACAGCCAGGCGGCCCTTTTGGCCATAAGGGGCTGTTATGTGAACTCCAAGCTAGTCGACAGATGTAGGAGGGCTCTAGAGGTAGCCTTAGGGTGTTATGCGGTCAGGCTGTGCTGGGTACCGGGTCACTCTGGCATCGCCGGTAATGAGGTGGCCGATGAGTTGGCGAGATTGGGCTCAAGCACAGAGATGGATGACCGTATGGAGGTAGTCGGGCCTCCAATAGGCTTCTATTACGGAAGGATTAGGGAATGGGTTGTAAACGCAGCCAATCAAGCCTGGGGGAACCGAACAGACTGCCAAGTCTCACGGACGTTATGGCCGGTGCTTAGGAGGTCTGAGTCGGAACTGCTGTTGGGCAGAAGTAGGATCTGCGTTAGGACCATGATTGGCATCATCACGGGCCACTGCATGATAGGCAGGATGGCGGTGAGAATGGGATCCGAATTGTCGGATATGTGCAGACTATGCGAGGACCCGGAAGAACTGGAGACAGTTGAGCACATTCTGTGCCATTGCCCCAGGTTACAGGGCAGTAGAATGAGATGGCTGGGTAATAGATTCTTGAGCGAATTAGGGGATGTCTCGAGCTGTAGGCTTGAGAGTCTGATAGGATTCGTAATGGGAATGGCCTGGTTACGTGCCAATATACGGAGTGCGGGTCTCAGAAATGGAGGACATACGTCTGAGTAGGATTTGGTCAGGTCTTCTTCTTCTTCTCTCTATTCTAACATTCCTCCTCCTCTTCTTTTCTTTACTCTATATATTTCTATTACTTCCTCTATCAAGGCATCGCAATGGACCATATTGGTCTCTGGGTGAAGGTGTGAGGTGACTCACACCAGCCTTCCTACCTACCTACCTACCTACCTACAGTTCCAGTTGAGCTCAAACCATCATCAACAGCCATTTAAATTGTTGGAAGAGTAAAAAAGGGTAAAATAAAATTCCATATCTGCACCCGTAAGATTCAAGATCAAATCAAATCGTGAGTAATAATATACATTTCCATTATTTAACATGCATTCGTTTATTAAATTTTATTAAAGATTTTATTAAAGAAATTATTGTTTTAAAAAGAATATACATTTTATGATAAAATTTTAAATTTGCAAAATTAAGCCTAGGATAAATTTTTAATTTTAATTATAATTAATTATATTGCTGAAGAATAATAAATAACCATGAATTGTTAAAATGAATAATTTTGAATAGAGGTTATAATTTTAGGGAATGCTAATTATGAAACTGATTTTACGCGATATGTTAGAAATTTGATTCATTTCATTTAGGGAAGATACTACACATTTTATTTCACGAACACAAATGTATCTGAAATGTATGAGGGTGGGTTTTTGTAAGTGTTCATGGTGATAACATCATCTATCACCCATTTTTCACAATATTTTATAAACATATCCTTACTAGATGAAATCAATTAAGCCTTGGAAGAGTTTTATAAAATTTTTTTATTTATGTAGGATTTTAAGGTCATGTATGGTCAAGAACCCAGCCATATCCGACGAGCTCAGTCCATTCAAGCTTCCAAGCACCGATCATACTGACCCACATCAAATAATTCAAATATTTCAAACTCGAAACATTCAAAAAAAATTTACTACAACATATTCTTGAATCAGTTCCCGGACTACGGTTGGAGTACTCTTCGTCTCGGAACAGCCCCCAGTCGGTACAAGGACTGTGCCGCCCTTCAAGCGTACAATTGGTTGACTGTATTATTGAAGATGCCTCCCCAGGGTTTTCTCTTCTTCCTGTCCTTAACCCAGAAACCCAAAATATTCCTCGAATTACTAATAACGCGAGTTAACGACACTCGCATGAACACATTTTCCCTTTTTGTTTAGTATAAAATAAGATAAACAAAATAAACGTATTCTTTAAATCCTAGATTAAGAATTTATCATTAAGCCCAAAAATAAAAATAAGATAAACATAAAACCAAGGTTTTATGTAAATAAACTAACTCTGGCTTAAGTACAATAATTGTATTAAAGAGAAAAACCCAAGATAAAGAAAAACACAAACATGTTGTTTGTTTAATGATTAAGGAAAATCTAGTATTTAAACAAATGAAATGTAAATTGTAAGGCAGATAAAAATATGTAACATAGACGCATAGACGTCACATTGTTTTTAATCCAACCATTAATTTAAGGAAATGTTACAAATAAAGAAAGACACACCGTGTCGAATAAAATATATTTTTGTAAATTTCTTAAAGGTGGAAAATTTAATTCGCGCAATTAAGCTTAGATGACTTAAGGTCCCTCATATCAAACATAGCGTTAGTTGTTTTGACACGCGAAGGGCCGCAGGTTGTGCAAGCAACCCTGAACCCTGACGCCAATCTTTGCAATGTAACAGACCAAATAATAGAAGATAGACATAGAGAAAACTTAGGCGATCTCGATAGAATATCGGATATAGTGAAATGTCTCAAGGAATTTACAGGTCAACCAGGGGAATTCAATTCCTGGAAAAAAGTGTAGACAGAATACTAAACATTTATGAACATTTAAAAGGTTCCCCTAAGTACTACGGTATATTAAGTGTAATTAGAAACAAAATAGTAGGAAACGCGGACATGGCATTAGAATCTTATAGTACACCACTTGACTGGCCATCAATAGCCAGATGCCTATCAACACATTACGCAGACAAGAGAGACCTTACAACTCTCGAATACCAATTGACTTCGCTTATACAAGGCAAGTCATCAGTACAAAAATTTTATCAACGTATTTATAAACACCTATCCCTAGTATTAAACTAATTAGGATGCCTACGCGCACCAAATGAATCATTATGTCTTATTATCTCCTAATTTAGATTCCGATTCTACTTCAGGCATGGAGACAAATATAAATGAGGAATATACAAATCTTCAGAATGAGTTTTGTAGTATAATACAAACTCAAATAGATATAGCAAAAGCACGATCAGAAGAGTTAGAACAAACACGTGAGAAATATTTAATTTCCTTAGAAAAGGAGAGAAAACTGAAAATAATAATACAAAAGGCAAAGCAAATATACAAAGAACACAAAAAGCATAGAGTATCAGTATATGAAAAAATTAAACCAAAAAACGAATTCGAAACAATTTATCGAAAGTTATATAGCTGTCCGGTGTGTTTGGAAGATAACATTCCAGAAAGGGATGTTTATTTTCCAAATTGCAGCCACCAAATCTGTAAAAAAAATGTTGTAGATCATTGAGAAAAAATTAATGCCCTCAATGTAGGAAAAAGATAGAAGTTCTACAAATAATAAAACATTCTGGAGACCGTTTTTTTTAGAAAGCAATCCCATTAATTGAGAATCATTATTATAAGTTTTTATTGTTTATTTTATTATTATAAACATGAGAAATAAAATATAGTAAATCTCAAAACTACTTATGTACTCTTTGCAATTTGTGTTTAAAATGTACTTTAGAGAAATTATTAGGAATTTATTAAAATACAAATATGAGAAGATTAGGAGAAAAAAGTGCATTAAGTGTATTTCAATTAATTTTCATTTGCGGTTTTTTGTAAAAATGTATCAAGTGCATTTTAATAATTGCAATTTTTGCGCTTTTTCATATTTAAGGCGCCAGTAAATCACAATGTATTTTTCTGCGGTTTTTTGATTATTATATTACATTACATACATATGTAATATAATTATATTCTTATTACAGGATTGCTTAACAAAATGTCTCTAAATAGCTGTTGACGTGTAAACACGTCATTTTTAAACATTGTTAGTTTCTCACGTGGGGACCAAGTTTTTTTTTGTTTAAACCCACATTACACCACAAGTATGGTATGGCAACCTTGGAAGTAGTGTGGTGAGCCGGCGCGTAGTTGCTAACGCCGGCACTATTGGTTGAACTTTGTGATACAACAGACGCCTGGTGTGAGATTTATGAGCCATATTTAAATAAATAAAAACTAAAAATTAATAGAAAAAAAGACAATTTGTACAACTAACATATGAAGAAAGGACAGAAGAAAAAGTATACAATAAAGGAAATTAAACAAATAAACAACAAAAGTAATTACACATAAGTGGTTTTAGTGTGTTTGTGCAACAACCACACCAACCCGAACCTGTGAGACACTATCCATACAACAGACGTCCTTGGAACCGGTGAGTTTTCTCCCAGCATAAGCACCCACATAAACATTTTGGTCCTTCTCCCGGCAAGTGAGTTAAAAGGTACGTTCATTTGAATTAAAAATATAGTGTCTCAGTGCTTAATTTGTGTCTCGGTGAAAGTGAGGTTATATACCACTTCGAACGAAAAACATAAGTTTTACATTTTCACGCCATTTTAAAGAACCGCTAATCTTACGGTATTGCTTTTGCATCGAAATTTTGTCGTTCATCTTTTTTTTTTTTTTTGTATATAACATATTGGAAAGCTCAATTGTTTTTAGCGCGCTTTTACTTTGTTTCTCTTTTCATTTCTTTTCGACAAATATTATGGGAAAGTTACTACATTTTTGTTGGTCCCTTTTGATAATTTTACAAAATATAAAACATGTCGACTTTTGAAAAGTTTATTCGTGCGGCAGACGAGCTAACTAAGGAAGACTTGTCGGAATACACTAGAGGCAATTGATTTTGAAGATATAAAAAATTTTTAGAAGAGTGTTCCGCAGCCACGATAGAAGTAAAAAAAAGAGTTAGTGGCAGTTCAGACAAAGCATCCACAGGTTCGAAAAACTGATGTGCGTTGTATAAACATACTTGCAAATGTAAAACAGGTATTAGACGATGAGAAACAAAAAAGTAAGGAAACAGTGGTTCCCAAGCTATGTTCTATACCTGTACCCACTTGTGATACTGGCGTTTTTCATGGAGATTACGTATCGTGGCCCACCTTCAGAAACATGTTTACAGCAATTTACATAAATAATTCGAGACTTAGCCCTGTAGAAAAGTTGTTTTACTTATTTCAAAAAACGGATAGTGAGGCCCGGGATATAAATAGAAATATTGCCCTTACAGCAGAAAATTTCCAGATTGCGTGGAGTAATTTAAAATCGCAATATGAAAATAAACGAGTTTTAATAAATAGTCAGCTTAAGAATTTGTTTAATTTAACTCCATGTCAACGAGAAACGGCTTCAGAAATAAAAAAGCTCCAAAGGGAGATTAATAATTGTATTTCGGTGCTAAAATTATACAAGGTAGATATTGCCTCATGGGACCCAATTTTTGTGTTTCAATGTTCGTCTCGGCTCTCAGAAAATACTTTACAGCTGTGGGAGCAATCGGTAAAAAATAAAACAGAGGTTCCCAAATGGGAAGAATTAAATAATTTTTTGACCGATAGGTTTTATGCCCTTGAAAGTGTTTCTGACATTATAGTAGCGAACAATAAAGCTGCCAGTGGTTCCCAAGCAGGTCCTTCAAATAATAACAATATTTCTACAAAAGTTAAGCAGTTTAAGGCCCATCACACAAATGTTGACTCGAGCTCATGTAAATTGTGTAAAGAGAATCATAAAATTAGTGTTTGTAATAAATTTATAAGCATGGATTATAAGGATCGTGTTTCAACTTTAAAAAAGTTTCGTTTTTGTTTTAATTGCCTTACTATGGGACATTTGTATGGAGATTGCAGTAGTTCTAATAGATGTTCTAAATGCAATAAAAAACATCATACGTTAATACATAAAGATATAGTCAGAAACAACAACAATAATAATCAAAACCAGTCAGACACTAATTCTCAAGCTCATAGTCAAAACAGTCAAAGTCAGATACAGTCCACTAATGTTGCTGGCCCTTCTGGTGTAGTTCAATCGCATCATACCTCTGTTGCAAAAAAGGTGATGTTAGCCACAGCTTGGGTTAACATTATAAGTTTTGGTTCCTGTTACAAGGTTAGTGCCCTGATACCCCCATGTTCAGATGAAAGTTTTGTTTCAGAAAAGATACAAAAATTATTGAATCTGCCAAGTAATCCAGTTTCTGCGGAAGTCTCAGGTTTAGGCGGAGATATAATTAGTACGTCTTCTTAAATGGCGGTTTTTACTATTGTTTCTGTATTCGATCAGAACGTGACTCTAAATATACAGGCCCTTGTTGTCCCTCGAGTAACGGGTAGTATTCCAACACATTCATTTTTGCCCAAGAAAGAGATTGAGCTGCCAAAATTATGTTATGCTGATCCGAAGTTTTATGAAAGCAGTGAGATATTTATTGTTAGGAGGTGATCTTTATCCTTCTATTCTTCGTGGAGGAGTCAGGCACGGTGTTTTTGAATCATTAGTGGCTCAAGAAACCATTTTTGGTTGGATAGTTACAGGTCCAACGCCTGTGAGAGCTCTCCCTCGAATAGTTAGGGTATCTCATATGACAAAAGTAGCGATTGATGACCAATTGTCGAAGTTTTGGGAGTTAGAAGAAGTTTCTCGTAAGAGAGTTTTATCAGAAGAGGATAAAAAATGTGAAGAAATTTATAGTTCTACTATCACGAGAAACTCTGAAGGGAGATATACAGTGAGTCTGCCCTTCAAAAATAGTTTGCTGTCGCTTGGTCCCAATAGGCATATTGCTGTTTGTCAGTTTATGAGAAATGAGAAATCTTTAATGCGCAACGCTGAGCGTAAGGCTCAGTACGATGAGGTCCTAAAAGAATATTTAACCCTAGGGCATATGGAAAAAGCAGAAAGTGCTGAAGGTGGCCCGGGTTATTATTTACCCCATCACGGCGTTTTTAAGCCAGAGAGTACAACCACCAAATTGAGACTGGTATTTACCGCTTCGAGTCCATCGTCCAATGGCGTAAGCTTAAATGATTTGCTGTATACTGGCCCTATTCTGCAAGCTGAAATAGTTAATCTGGTTTTGCGATGGCGATTTTTTCAGTTTGTCTTCAATGCGGACATTTCAAAAATGTACCGGCAGATTTTTGTGACTCCCACACATAGGCACTTCCAAAAAAAAATAGTTTTCCGTAGCAGTGATAGTTCGGAAATCGCTGATTACCAACTTAAAACGGTGACTTTTGGCGTAAATTGTGCCCCATATTTGGCCCTTAGAACCATTCTACAGTTGGCAAAGGATGAAGAGCGACGTTTTCCGTTAGGCGCTAGAATATTGAGAGAAAACATGTACGTAGACGATGCCCTAGTTGGTGCACATTCAGTGGTAGATGCTTTGGAGGCGCATGATCAATTAATTAGTATTCTGGACATGGGGGGTTTTGAGCTCAGAAAATAGACCTCAAATTCAAATAAAAAAAAAAAATAAAAAAAAAACTTGTAATAAGTGAAAAAAAAATATATATAAAAAAAGATATCGTAATAGGTGGAAAAATATCTATAGTGGTTTTTCGGTAATTTAAAAATCGCATAACAACTGCATGAGTGTCCCGCTCAGATGTAATTCTGCGAAAGAGCTAAGCTACAGTAGAAAAAATTTAAGGATCTCTAAGGAAGAATCCTTAAGAAAATCCGTGGAGTCTCTTCTTACTACAAAAGCCGAAATACGGCGCCGTTCCTGTTCGCCCAATATAGTTATCTCATCCGATGAGAAATCATCATCTTCATCAAATAGTGCAGTCAAACCCAAAAAACAAGTAGGTATGGATAAGTACATCACCGTTCTCAAGCGTCAGAGGAGCCCGACATCTGCTCAAATGTCTTCCAATTCTAAAGTTCCTAAGACCGTCAGCAGTGATAAGCCAAATGATCAAAACAGATTTGCTCTACTTCAGACGGATGACCCAGAAATACCGAAAAAGACGTTTAAGCCCCCACCAATTTACCTGAGAGAGCCCACTTCCAATAAACTGGTACAAGGAATTGTTGCTGTAATAGGTGAGAACATGTTTAGCGTAACCTCAATTAAACATGGTAAAATCAGCGAGACAAAGATCCAAGTGAATAGGGAAGATGATTTTCGAAAATTGTCCAACCAGTTGGAGAGGGAGACCAGGGATTTCTATACCTATCAGCTCAAAAGCGCAAAAGGACTCCAAGTCGTTCTAAAGGGTATAGACCCATGTGTTGATCCTGCGGAGATAAAGAACGGATTAATGGACAAAGGGTTCAAAATCAAGAGCGTAGTGAATATTAGAAACCGTGAAAAGATTCCTCAGCCCATGTTCAGGGTAGAATTGGAACCTGGAGATGTTGCCTTAAAGAAAAACTAGTCCCATCCAATTTACAATCTTATTTATCTTCTGCATCGTAGAATTACCGTGGAGGAACCGCATAAGCGTGTTGGACCCGTCCAGTGTCTTAATTGTCAAGAATTTGGTCACACCAAAGCGTATTGTAAATTGCCGTCTGTTTGTGTTGCATGTGGGGAACTACATGCAACTGGACATGGGGGGTTTAGAGCTCAGAAAATGCACCTCAAATTCAAATAAAATATTAAAAAATTTGCCCCGAGACCATTTATTAAATTCGTAATTTTTGTCGCTCGATGAGAAAAGCACAACGAAAACGTTAGGGATACGCTGGAATGCGGCATCAGATGTGTTTTTCTTTACTTGCGAGAAATTAACACTTAAAGGCTCTTATACAAAAAGAGAGGTTCTTTCTACCATCGCTAGGTTATACGATCCAGCAGGTTGGTTAGCTCCGGTGGTAGTTACAGCAAACATTTTAATGCAGCAAATGTGGCTTGATAAGATCGAATGGGACGAGGTTATAAAACCAGCAGCTCTGCAGAAATGGCAAAACTTTGTTGCTCATTACTGGGAGATTGAAACTATTAAGCTTCCTCGTTGGGTTCAATATTCGCCGGGCTGTAGAATACAATTTCACGGGTTCTGTGACTCGTCGGAGGTGGCATATGCGGCTGCATTATATATAAGGGTACAGCTCGAAAATAAAGTTTTATCAAGTTTGCTCACATGTAAAACGAAAGTGGCGCCAATAAAAAAGCCATCTTTGCCTCGTTTGGAGTTATGTGGAGCAGTACTTTTGGCAAATTTAGTCGACAGTGTTTTACCAATTTTTAACGTCAATAAATCCCTCTTTATTTGTGGTCCGATTCCACGATAGTTTTAGCATGGCTAAGAAAACCACCTTGTAGCTGGAAGACGTTCGTGGCAAATAGAGTTGCTACAATATTAGAAAAAAGTGGGAAATAAAAATTGGTTTCACGTGGCGTCAGGCGATAATCCTGCTGATCTAGCAACCCGGGGGATGATCCCTGCGGATTTAAAAAATAATAGGCTCTGGTGGCACGGACCTGAGTGGCTCAGATTGGAGCAGTGTTCGTGGCCCGTAGAAGTGGGGGAGTTTGAAACGGTAGAAGAGTCAAAAGGAATTCAAGTTTTCGTTGCTAGATCTGCGGATAAAGAAGATATTCTAGACAGGTTTTCTATTTTACCGAGGGCATGTCACGTAATTGCCTACATATTTCGATTTGTGGCCCTCTCGAGTAGGAAAAGAAGCAAAACTGACAGATATTGTTCGTCGAAAATCTCGGCTAGTGAGTTAAAGTTTGTCAGAAATCGCTTATTTTATTCATTCAATAATAATGCCATCTGTGCGATATCTTCCAATTGCTCCAGGGCAACTGATGAAGAACTCGAGCATCAGTGCGGTGCGTGTCACGAACATCACCGATATCATAAATCGTACCTGGAAGGCTGATTTCGCTCAGCCACTTTGGGTCTATATTCTCTCAACAAATTCACTTCTCAGGGGAATTTAGCTGCCTTATAACGGGTAAGAAAATCGATTCACGTAGCCCCTTGTTGACACTTACCCCCTTCGTGGATAAACACGACCTAATTCGATCTAATAGTCGTCTTAGCTCTAGTACTTGTCTGTCCTACAACGAACGGCATCCTATCATATGGCTGGGCTGTATGTAGAATTCGTTCACACCTTAGTCCTGCACGGAGGCCCTCGTCTGGTTTTAAATGTGGTCCGACAAGAGTGCTGGATCCTTCGGGCAAAAAATCTGATAAAGACAGTAGTTCGTAATTGCAAAGTCTGTGTTCTTTATAGAAAAAAACGTCAAAACCAGATAATGGCAGCGTTGCCGAAAGAATGAACGACCCTTTGTCGCCCATTTACGAATACTGGCGTTGATTTTGCTGGCCCGTTCGAGATTAAAAGTTTCACTGGCAGATATTGTACAATCTCCAAAGGCTACGTGTGTCTTTTCGTCTGTTTCTCTACGAAGGCGATTCACCTAGAAGCTGTGTGATTTGTCTACCCCTGCCTTCTTAGCAGCGTTGGCTCGTTTCGTCGCCCGTCGTGGTTGCCCAAGCTGCATCTATTCTGACAATGGCAGAAATTTCGTTGGCGCCGCTAAAGAAATCGACGCAGACTTCGCAAGACATGTGAAAGAGCTTTGTGACACCGCGGTAGAGAATTACGGTCATCAGCGTTTGTCGTGGCAATTTATCCCTGCTGCAGCACCTCATATGGGAGGACTTTGGGAAACAGGGGTAAAAAGCGCGAAAATGCATCTCAAGAAGTCAGCTGGTCAACTGAGATTCACGTTCGAGGAGTTTTCAACCATTCTGGCAAAAATAGAAGCGTGTCTCAACTCACGCCCTCTTGGCCCTATGGCAGAAAACGCTGAAGATGTGTCTGCCCTTACCCCAGGCCATTTTTTGATAGGAACCTCGATGCTTACCCCTACTGAGCCGGAAGAGCTGTCCTCACCCCTTAGTATTGTTAATCGATGGCGTAAACTTAGGGCCCTACAGCAAGAATTCTGTCGCCGTTGGAAACAAGAATATCTACAAGAGTTACATAAACGTAACAAATGGAAATTTCCTCAGAAAGATTTGAAAGAGAATGACCTTGTTGCTCTAAAAAGCGAACCCTGTTGTCCCACTGAATGGCGTTTAGGTCGTATAGTAAAAGTTTACCCAGGTAAGGACGGCCGAGTTCGCGTAGCAGATCTTAAAACAAAACACGGTATAATTACACGTCCGATACACAAATTAGTTCTTTTACCGAATTGCATTGATTGATATTAAATTCGTTAGTGTGTCTAAATATCACAAAACAAATTTAACATCTTTTACTTCTCTTCAGTTAATATGTCACACGGTGCATTTAATGAAAATTATTGTTGCCCCTTGTGCAATAAACTCCACGCCATCCGCCAGTGTTCGAGGTTTATCACCATGCCCGTGGAACAAAAGCTCCGTGCCGTGTCTCAACATTCTATTTGCTACAACTGTTTAGCTCAATCCCACACATGCCAAGCTTGCAAAAGCATTGATCGGTGCCGTCGTTGTATGCAGGACCACCACAGCTGGTTGCACCCCATGCCTGAGGATAAAGTCTGGGTCCAGATGACCGCCCAAGTCCGCATCGTCACTGGCCCATTCACAAAGGAACAGCGGTCCAGAGTACTAATCGACCCTAACGTGGCCTGATCATCCATCACCCGGAAGGAGGCCAATTATTTGATGTGCAAGGTCAGTCACAACCGCGCGACGGCTACCATCTTTCATAAAGATGAGCCGGGACGCCGTATTGAGGTAAATATGGCGGTGGAGGATAAGGAGTATGGGCGGAGTCCAAAGGCTGATGTGGAGCTGGAATATCGAGACCCATCAGCCAACAGATCCTAGCATCGTAGTATGCACTACTCCATAATTCTGGGAGCCGACGTCACAAGCCGGGTGCTGATTGGTCCAGCCCGGGGAAAGCCGGGAAACATCTATGTCCAGGAGACAATATTCGGTTTGACATATTTCGGAGAAGCCTTTAAAAAACCGCCCCAACAGCTCTAATTTGTTGCTCTAAGGCGCTGGTTTAAATTTGTATATTTGTCGCTCTGAATGCACTTTTTAAATTTTTTTTTTTTTCATTATATAATATAATGTTGTCGCCCTGAAGGCGCTTCTAAATTTTCTCTATTATATATTATATAATTTTAACTTAAACTTTTTTTGTACTTCCTTTTGTATCAAACATGTAAAATTTGAATTTTTATATAAATGAACTGCCGTTAATATACATATTAGTATATTATCTAATAAAAAAATTAAATAATTTATCCTATATTTATTGTACATTAATATTAGTATTTAATAGTTTAAAATTGGTTGCTCTACTGTCGCAAGGCGGGCTGTATGTTGACGTGTAAACAAGTCATTTCTTAATACTAGTAGTTTCTCCCATGTAGACAGAGGTTTTTTTGTTTAAACCCAGATTACACTACTAGTATGATATGGTAATACTAGAAATAGTGTGGTGAGCCGGCGCGTTAATGTTAACGCCGGTACTATTGATTCAACCTTGTGAACAGACAGACGTTTTTGTGATTGTGTGAGCCATAGTTAAAAATAAGTAAAACATAAAATTAAAGCAAATTGAAAAGAAATTTATAAATTTAAATTAAGAAACAAATAAAGGACAACCTCGCTAAAACTACAGGAATAAATAAACAAAATACAAACAAAACTTAAATAAATTACTTGTTTTTATTTGAGTTCGTGTGTGTGAACTTTCAACCGCCACACCACCCAGCTATTTGGAACACTATATTCGATTCATCACCAGACGTCCTTGGAACCGGCGAGTTCCCTCCCAGCACATACACCTAAACAACATTTTATCCCCAACTAGCTCATGTACCATGAACATCTCAGGAACAATTCAGATCTTATAACCATCAAGATCATGGTTTTGGCAAACATTTCGGTCACCAGCCACAAGCCTCACCAAGACCTCTAGTTCCGAAACAACAACCTAGGTCAGAACCTATGGAAATTGATGAATCTATTAATAGCAGAAGAATTCAATTCAACCAAGGCCAGGTTATACCATTGATAGACCACCGGCATCAGTTAATCAACCTCAACGTAAACTTGCTCGGAATTTTCACATAAATTCTGAGTATTCACAATACGAAGCGAACGTAAATCAAGAGAGAAATCAACACTTTCGAAGATTATATAGCCAGCCTCTACACAAATAACCGATGTCAGAAGTGAACAGGATCAAGTAGAAATAATCTTAAGTGTTCACAAGCGTGCGCACAGAAACGCAAAGGAAAATAAGATACAAATACTTCAAAATTATTATTTTCCTGCCATGTCCAGAAAGGTGAAGAACATTATTAAAAAATGTGTAATATGTAAGGAAAACAAATACGACCGCCACCCCATAAAACAACAGATACAAGCTACACCAATACCACAATTCCCATGCACACAGAAAAAAAATCATGTTTTTTTTTCAATTAAACCTTTAATTGATTTTAAAATAATTTTCAATTGAAATTTTAATTGATTCAATTACTTTTTCTGATATTTTCAATTAAATCTCACATTTTTTTTTAATTGATACTATCATTTTGTTTACAGGTCCGATTTCAATTAAATTTTTAATTGATTCCACAAATATTTTAATTGAAACTCATTTTTATTTTTTTCTGTGTGGCAAATAGTTCATTTGGATATATTTTTGGTCGGAAAGGAATTAGTACTGACTGCAATTGACAAATTCTCCAAATACGCTACTGCAAGATCTATACGATCTAGAGCAACCGAGGATATTGGACGAATAATAGTTTCTTGCAAGTTAGGCGTTATCCCCACTGACATTATGACACAAAAAGAGCTAGACTTAAACACGGACTTCGATAGTTGTAGTAGCATAAAAATTGTAGTCCTTTTTCAAGACAACAATATCATATTGACACTACTAATACCCCAATTTTCGTCTAATATTTTGTCAAAAATAATATTTGAACCCCTGCCAAACATTCAAAACAAATCAATAATATTAAACCAAACAGAAATATTGGTCGATAACAATAATTACGCAATAAACGTTAAGGACAACTTTGAAAAAATTTTATTGCATTAGACAATTAATGCTTAGCAAATATTCTAGATTTTAGAGAGGCTCAATGTGAACTTGAAAAGTCAGAAAAAAACACAGTTACAAAATTATTCAAGCATAATGTTCGCACGCGTAACAAATAAATGCCTAACTAAAGGTGTCAAATATCCTGGGAATGCACTTTTGCTGTATCAGCGTCTGGCTGCATGCACATGCTAAGGTAACGTGATCATGCTGGTTGACTTGGAAACGAAGGTAATGGACATGAAGTGAGTCTTGGTTGTGCGCTCGAAGATTCCGGTCCATATATTATTAAATTTAATTAAAGTAAATTGTAATAAATATAATCAATAAACTTAAATTTTAATGTGTTTAACATAATTAATAAATCCTTAACGTGTTTTAATTAATAGGCGCAGTTGGAGCGTCTTAATATATATTTTTTAGTAAAGCATTTAGGAAATCCTTAACTTTATGCACATACGTACATTTGTTGTTTTTGGTATATTTTTGCTTTTTATTTTAGCATTGTTTTGTTTTTTTTTATGTAAAATGTAAATTACTGATCATTATTGTGCGTGCAGTTAAAAGTGTAAGTTAAAAAAGTAAGTGTAAAGTTGAAACTAATTGTGGTTTTTAATTTAAATTATTAGCCTGGAAATAAACTACTTTTAGTTCCAATATTACATGGCTTTAAATAATTAAAATTTTTAAAATCACAACTTAACAACGAACCACCATTGTAATAGTTATACAGTCGAAACTCTCTATAACGAATTTTCTTTATTGCGAAGCAATTATGAGAACACTGTGTTTTAGATCTACTTTAAGTGTATTATATTCTCCATATAACGAATTTCTCTATAGCGAATATTGCCTTATAACGAAGCATTTTTGCAACCGTAACTTCTAGATTGAAGCGTTTTCAATCTCCATATAACGAATTTCTTCAAATAATTTTTCGTTATTACTTACATCAGTGGTAATCAAAACCGATCACACGTATACAAAAAAGAAATTGACGTCGCTTTGCTGTGTTACGCTACCACCTGGTTAATTACACCATTATACATACATATCATAAAATTGAAAGTGTATTTTGGGGAACCACCGCACATTTCTTGCAGTTAGCCTTTGCATATCGCGACAGTAAGTTGAAAAATGACTCCGCGCATAAGTATTACTGTGGAAAAAAGTTATTGATCATAAAAGAAGTTGAAAAGGGAAAAGCTTCAAAAAAAAAGACATTGCTAAACAATTTGGAATTCCTTCCAGTAGCTTATCAACGATTTTAAAAAACAAGGATAAGCTTTTAACCAGTGTCACAGATAATGCATCCAGTGTTAAACGCAAGAAGCTTCGAACTTGTACCTTTAAAGATATTGACGAAGCAATGTTAAAATGGGTATTCGCCGCACGTGGTAGGAATCTTCCTCAGTCTGGACCAATACTTAGAGAAAAAGCAAAACAATTCGCTGAAGCATTGGGACACGAAGGATTTGAAGCAAGTGTAGGCTGGCTTGAAAAATTTAAAAATCGTCACGGCATTGTTCAAAAAACTTTGTGTGGTGAAAGTGCTGCCGCCAACATCCAAACTCGAGATGAATGGGTGACGAATGTCTTGCCAAAATTGGTAGAAAAATATGACGAAAACGATATCTTTAACGCCGATGAAACGGGTTTGTTTTTTAAGTGCTTACCAAATAAAACGATGGCGTTTAAAAATGAGAAGTGCTTTGGGGGGAAAAACAGCAAAGAGAGAATTACTGTTATGGTGTTATGCAGTATGACCGGATCGGAGAAAGTGAAATTGCTTATCATAGGAAAGGCCAGGAATCCTAGATGCTTCAAAGGAATCAAATCTCTAGACGTGTATTATGAATATAATACGAAAGCATGGATGACAAGCAAAATTTTCTTGAAATGGCTCTTAAAATTGGGCCGAAAGTTTGCTTCTCAACAAAGAAATGTTTTGCTTTTTGTTGACAACTGCGCTGCGCATCCTAGGAAAATTGCTTATTTTCCACCCAACATGACTTCGTTACTTCAGCCAATGGATCAAGGCATAATTTGTAACATTAAAACGCATTACAGAAAATGCATTTTGACAAAAATTTTGTTACAAATGGAGGACAAAGAACCTCACACGTCCATAAATTTGCTGTATGCCATACGAAACTTATGCAAAGTGCGGAATGTCAATGTAAAATGCGAGACAATTGCAAACTGTTTTAGAAAATCAGGATTTGTAAAAGTTGGCACGACAACAAACAACAGTATGTCTTGGCACGAAGAAGACTATCTGCCACTATCCCACTTTGCCTTTTTAGAGTCTTCATTTAAAACAGTTGCTAATATTAATGCAACATGTAAAGACTACATCAATGTTGACTGTGAAGAAGAATCTGCCGATATTGCGAATCCGTTACCCATCCACTTCACAGAATCAAAATCAAAATATTAATCTTAATTCCTCTAGGCGCCGCTATCACGAGTCTTACAACATTTCTCGTGGTCTCGACCCTAACAATCTTCCACATCCACCTGCCCGCTCGCTTCAAAACTAACCTTACCCCACTCATGCAGAGACTGAGTTAATTGTCAGTTGAAGGTTTCCGTACCTATTTGGAAATGAAAACCAACGTACCAAATACTGTGTTTACTTCTCTAAATGTATTAGAAAATTATATTGAAGAAGAAAAGTGGAAAAATGTACTTCAAACCAAAATAACTGACTACTACAAATAAAAAATGTTAAATGGAACAAAATTGTTTTTCTTTTCTATATAGCGAATTTTCTTTATAGCGAAGTAAATATCCAGTCTCTTCGAATTCGTTATAGAGAGTTTCGACTGTATTATAGTTTTTGATGTCAATCCCAACCATTAGCCGTTTAACTAAAACTTTAGAAATTTCCCCTTAATGTAAGCATTATTTTAAAATATATGTCAAACTTGGTTAATATATATATATATATATATATACTCATATATATATATATATATATATATATATATATATATATATATATATATATATATATATATATATTGAAGGAAATTCAATTAAAAGTTGTTCTTATAAATATTCTAATTATGGTTCGTCAGAGGAAAGTGAATTTTCAAATAAGCAAACCAACATTAACAGACAGCGAGGACGAAAAAGAAGAAGTGGAGATAATTTCAAATGCTCAGATATTACCACCCATAATAATTCCAAATACACAAGATGTGATAATGGAACTAGGACTAGCTATGGAATCGTCGAGCCAGGAAGCAGTTCAGAAGGCTCTGAGTCTTCACGAAGAATTAAAAGATGGGTCGACGAACAACAACACGGTCATAGATCTCTTAGAGCTGCTGTGGGAAACAAATATTTTAGCCCAGTTATTACCAATATTGAAGGAATTAGAGAGAACTTGCATCAAGAAAAGGAACTTAGTGTGGAAAAAGATTATTACGTTAATACTGAATACAATGCTGACGGTGATGAAAAATTTAAAACTGGCTATGATCGACTTAAAGAATTGTTCTTTCGAGGAATTCAAGAAAGAAGCCTTAAGCGGAGAATCATCCACGACGTTTATAAAAATACTGGATGCAGAATTGATGAATCTAATTATAGACTCTTACACCAAAAGCACAGAGGGTCCGTCTTCTTCATCTGCGAACATGGCGACCACTACCACATCGTACATGACTGCAATTACTCCAACTATACCTGCAAATGTTCCAGTATCGATACCATCAAGTCATTCAGAGCAATCGGGTCTAGATTTTCTAGACGCGTTACTCCCTCCTATGAGTACACCCTCCACCACTGGGTCAATACCACAATCTATTTTTCGAAGGAAGGGAGAAAATTGTGTTACATGGACATCGCCGGGAGAAACTGGGTGGCAGGTGATCAAATTGGACATATACAATTACAAAAAGATTGCGAATCAATCAAAGAAAAACTGGTGGAAAGAGGCGGAATTCAGGTCAACGTTCCTTACATCGTCGCCTGTGGACCCGAAGAATATATTAATTCAGAAATTAGTGAGCGAGATAGCGAAACAAGTAACATCAATACCAGAAGTCAAAAGAGAGGAAAGGGTGACAGGATCGTCGAATTTCTTCGGCAATACGCAGTATCGCCAATAACTCACATTTTTAATTTGCCATTTTATATATATATATATATATATATATATATATATGACTTTAAAATGGAGAGATAGAAGTTAACAGGTGCTTTAATATAATGCTACCTGATTTGTACTTTGTTATTTTGCCATATTTTCCTATCCATATCCCATTTTCCCATATCCCCCACTTTTAAGGTCAAGGTGGTTGATAGCAGTGCCGAAGACGCGAACAGCTTCCCTCCGACGCCAGGGCACGGGTCGGTTGTAATAAAAAGAAAGAAAATGATGCGACTCTAGAAGTCGTTGCGGAGAATGTCTCTGACAACTCGGCAGTTTCGGGGTCAAATCCAGTCTCCGATTGGCTGGGTATTCACAGGGATATTCTGTTGCAAGAGGGTCAGTTACTTACAGAACTGACAGAAGTGGAAGAAATGGAATCCCCAGTTGGCTCACCGTCTAGAACTGGGGTCTCTGAAAGACTCGTTGGTCTAACTTTGAGTTCTGATGATGAGCATGAAATCACAGTGATTCAAGCTCATGATCAGAACCAGGGAGCTAGAACTTCGGTTTCGGAGGTCACACTCGGAATGGAGAGCGGACTGGCGAGTCCATTAAAGCCCGTCGTTCGGCAGGATGCGACAGAACAGGTCACATCAGATTGTCGAACAAGTCTTGAAAAAGCCAAGAGTGGTGTGAGAGTCTCCTTAGCCTTTCTGGAAAAGATAGCTAAGAAAGACCCCTCGCTGCACGATGGGCGGGATAGGCATCTACTGAGGAAGCACCGAAAGAACGTCTCGAGATTCGAACGAATCCACGGATCTATCGTTGCTGTCCTAGGTATTCCCTATCCTGCAGGATGCACAACAAAGACTGCTGTTGATTCAAATGTTGTCAGAAAAGACAATGAATCCTCAGCAGTTTTTGCTGAGAAATCCTTTAAGAAGGCAACGGGTAAGCAGGAGGAGGGTAAAGGCTTAAGGCCTTGCAATCTTAGCCCCGACAAAACAGTCACGGCTGAGGGAGCTAAGCCTGTAAGCGAATTACCCACCAGTAGTCGCGCGATTAGGACTGGGAATGTCTTGATAATCTCCAACAGTCACTCCCAAAAGGGAGCCACTAAAGGTAATATCAGGGCGGACCAGTCAAAATCTGCAGGGAAATTGGGTGATCATCGACCAAACTCTGCTAAGCCCCCCCACAAAGGGGCAGTTAAAAGAGTTCGGTCTGGTGATGACCAGAAATCCCCAGAGGCTAAGAGGACTGGTCAGACTGGTGTTGGCCCTCTTGTAGATTCCTGTAAGGTAATCAGCAGGAGGACTGGTTCCAAAGCTGACCAGCCCTCAACGTCAAGGAAGCTAAGGGATTCGTCGGGTAAGGACGGTATTCTGGCAGCTGTCATTGATCGTATGGATCCCGATGGTAGGATCAGCGTCGAGAAATGGCAGGTGCTAGAGAACAAACTTCTCGACGAAATCTTTAGCGTGAAAGGAAGGCCGGACGAGGTATCGTTCAGAGGGGCCGACTGGGCAAGAGGTGTCAAAACTGTCAGTTGCGGTAATCAAAAAACCTTTGAATTTTTAAAAGCTGCAATTGGCAGGTGTGGCAGCACTTGTCCGGAGGCCAGTCTGGACGTTATACTTGCGTCGGAATTGCCACTGAGGCCAGTAGTCACAGTGTGGATACCTCCACCTATAAAACCGGTGGAAGTCATACTGGGACTACTGTCCAATTAGAACGAGGGACTCATTACAGCACAATGGAAGTTGATAGCTTCATTGGGCTGTAATGAGAACCAAGGGAGGGACTTCAGGTTCGCAGTAGACCAGGAGTCTCTCAAGAAGTTGAGATCAATGGGAGGGGTTGCAGTTTTCGGGTTGGGGTCTATCAGGTTTAGGTTTCCTAAAAATGATAAACCCTGAGGCTGAAAGTGGTGCAAATAAACTTGCATCACTGTGAAGCAGCCTCAACAGAACTAGTAACCCATATCATTGACAACAACGTGGATGTGGCTTTAATCCAAGAGCCCTGGATCAATAAAAACAGGGTAGTTGGATTAAAGGCCACGGGGTATACATTGTTTGTACCTCAAACCGATGAGAAGGTACGAACATGTATACTAGCAAGAAATGAACATAAATTCAATTTGTCTCATTCTTTCAGTGGTGGAGACCTCACGGTCGTGACAGGAGAAGCCAAGGACAGAACGGTTCTGGCTCTAGCATCGGTCTACTTGCCATACGAGGCTACCGATCCTCCTGGTGGAAAAGTAAAGGAGTTGGTGAAGAATTCGGGCAGAACAGGCTCGAAGCTGGTACTGGGGTGTGATGCAAACGCACACCATACCCAGTGGGGAAGTACTGACATCAACAAAAGAGGTGAGTCTATGTTTGATTTTATTATTGCTAACAATCTCTATATCTGTAATATGGGGAATACGCCAACATTCAGGAATAGGGATAGGGAGGCAGTAATAGATATTACGTTGACGAACTGTAGGGAATTAGTGAAGGATTGGAGGGTGGCTTTGGAATTTTCCTTCTCTGACCATAGTCGTCTATCCTTTAAAAGAGTCCGTATAGGAATCCGAGAAGAACGAATTGGTATTCTTTTTCGGAATTAGTGGTAGATAACCTTAGGGTTACACACGAGTGGAGGTCGACTCCGACCGGAGTGGAACGACTGGTAGGTACCTTTACGGAGGCACTAATCAGTAGTTATGAAAGATCCTGTCCGCTGAACTTCCCGGGCAGACGCGAACAACCAAGATGGTGGACGGAGGAGTTGAGGACTTAGAGATCTACTGTAAGAAGTTTGTTCAACAGGGCGAAATATACGCGTAGGGAAGAAGATTGGAGTAACTTTAGATTGAGTTACAATAAGTACAAGAAAGACATTAGGAGAGCTAAAAGGGACTCGTGGATCAAGTTTAGCGAGTCAGTTGAATCTGTAAATGAGATGTCCAGGTTCAGAAGAATCTTATCTAAGGACCCAGCAGTCCCAGGATTTATTCAGAGACCAGACGACTCTTGGACAGAATCTAGCTCTGAGACCTTATGCCTTCTTATGGAGACTCACTTTCCGGGGTGTGTGGATCCTGGGGCGGGGGAACGGGTTGAGAATGCCGACTCCCTCTCGGGGCCGCGCTCAGACGATGAGGCAATGGAGCCAGTGGGAGACATGATCACCTTGGATAAGGTAACATGGGCGGTCAATACCTTTGGGTCTTACAAATCGGCAGGACCAGATGGTATCTTTCCGGCGATGCTACAGAATATCGGGAGATCATCGCTCCTACTGTTGGTGGAACTTTTTAGGGTATGTATATTGAACGGATACATCCCTAAAGGATGGAGAGAAGTTAGGGTCGTGTTCATACCCAAAGCAGGGAAAACCGGTCACTCTAAACCTAAGGATTTTAGACCGATCAGCTTGTCGTCTTTTCTTTTAAAGACACTGGAAAGACTGATCGATCTATATCTGAGGACGAAGATAGACGCCGGCATCATCAGTTGCGCTCAGCATGCCTACCTTAAGGGTAGATCTGTTGAGAGTGCGCTAAATGATGTGGTGGGTTTTATAGAGAAGGGACTGCGAAACAAGGAATACACCTTGGCGGCATTCCTTGACATAGAGGGTGCCTTTAACAATTTGAGAATAGAGGCTGTTAGGCAGGCACTATGTGACCTAATGGTTCCGTCCTTCCTGGTCGAATGGATAACTCTGATGCTTAGCAGTAGTCATTCACTCGGACTGGGGAAACGAACGCCTGAGGAAACTGGTGACCAGAGGGACCCCGCAGGGGGGTGTTCTCTCCCCCTTACTATGGCTCTTGGCTGTCAATGTCGTTCTGAGACTTTTTGACAGAATGGGTCAGAAGGTCGTGGCCTACGCGGATGATGTAGTTATATTGGTATCGGGCAAGTTTCTGCCGACAATTAGCGAAGTCATGCAAGGGGCACTGGGCGAACTGTCAACCTGGGCTAGTGAAAAGGGCTTGGGAGTCAATCCGGAGAAGACAGAGTTAGTTCTGTTTACTAGGAAGTACAGGGTGGAAAGTTTCAGGCTGCCGGTACTGGGAGGAGTAGAGATTAGGCTATCGGATAGTGCTAAATATCTGGGAGTTTTTCTGGACAGAAAGCTGTCTTGGAAAAGAAACACTCAGGAGAGGCTCAAAAGGGGTCTCAATGCCTACTATACTTGTAGATCATCGATAGGTAAGAGTTGGGGACTTCGGCCGTCAGTGGTAGGATGGCTTTACACTTCGGTGGTCAGGCCCATTCTTACATATGGATGCTGTGTTTAATGGGAGGCATTGAGATTGGCTAATCGAAGAAACCTTCTGTCTAAAGTTCAGAGGTGTGCTTCAATCGGCATAACAGGGGCCATGAGAAGCACTCCTCAAGCGGCTCTGAATGTCATTCTTCATATATTGCCTATAGAGCAGTATGTGATGGGAATGGCAGCCAGAAGTATTCTTAGACTGAGGGAGCTGGGACTGCTAAAGGGTCACATGCAGGGTCACTCGCGAATCCTGTGAGATTGAGGCAGGTGGAAATTGCCTGGGATCGCCTGGCTCTACGGATTATGTGAGCACCTTGGTAGACTTTAGGCGGTTGCCGGAGGTGATATTACCGTCTAGGGAGAGCTGGTCTGGAAGGGGCAAATTGTATGACGGATTTGCCATTTTCACGGACGGCTCAAAGATGAACGGCACGGGCGCAGGGGTCTATATTGAGGATCTAGACATCAGAATGTCATATAGGCTGTCTGACGACTGTAGTGTTTTTCAGGCGGAAGTTCTAGAGATCTTGAGGGCCGTGGAACTGATGAGGGACAACATCGACAGAGGCTCGGAGGTCACGATATATGTGGATAGCCAGGCGGCCCTTTTGGCCATAAGGGGCTGTTATGTGAACTCCAAGCTAGTCGACAGTTGTAGGAGGGCTCTAGAGGTAGCCTTAGGGTGTTATACGGTCAGGCTGTGCTGGGTACCGGGTCACTCTGGCATCGCCGGTAATGAGGTGGCCGATGAGTTGGCAAGATTGGGCTCAAGCACAGAGATGGATAACCGTATGGAGGCAGTCGGGCCTCCAATAGGCTTCTATTATGGAAGAATTAGGGAATGGGTTTTAAACGCAGCCAATCAAACCTGGGGGAACCGAACAGACTGCCAAGTCTCACGGACGTTATGGCCGGTGCTTAGGAGGTCTGAGTCGGAACTGCTGTTGGGCAAAAGTAGGATCTGCGTTAGGACCATGATTGGCATTATCACGGGCCACTGCATGATAGGCAGGATGGCGGTGAGAATGGGATCCGAATTGTCGGATATGTGCAGACTATGCGAGGACCCGGAAGAACTGGAGACAGTTGAGCACATTCTGTGCCATTGCCCCAGGTTACAGGGCAGTAGAATGAGATGGCTGGGTAATAGATTCTTGAGCGAATTAGGGGATGTCTCGAGCTGTAGGCTTGAGAGTCTGATAGGATTCGTAATGGGAATGGCCTGGTTATGTGCCAATATACGGAGTGCGGGTCGCACAAATGGAGAACATACGTCTGAGTAGGATTTGGTCAGGTCTTCTTCTCTTCTCTCTATTCTCTCTCTATCCTAACACTCTAATATTCCTCTTCTTTTCTTTACTCTACATATTTCTATTACTTCTTCTATCAAGGCATCGCAATGGACCATATTGGTCTCTGGGTGAAGGTGTGAGGTGACTCACACCAGCCTTCCTACCTACCTACCTATATTATCCCTGAAGAAGCTATCCATTGTGATAGCGAAATATTGGAAATAAATATATATAAATAAATTAAATATTTTTATATAAAATTCAAGTGACCTTATTGCTTGTAAAAAGAAACTATTAAATAATTCAATCATATTAAAAAAATGTTTGCGTCTTTCGTGATTAGTTGATTAGGCTTTTGTTTCTAAACAAGTTTTGTGATTACAGCAAATGTTAAAGTGTCATCAAAAATGTTTGTCTGGAATATTTCTAAAAACGATTATACCACTCGAACAAATTTAAAAAAAACATATGGAAATACATGAACCTTGTATTAAGTGTAAGCATGTATTTCTAACATCTTTGGAAAGAAAACATCATGAACACAAACAGCAGAAGATAGAAAGAGGTCAGCCAATTTGAATCCTTCAAGTTTAATACCTACAAAACACATGCGGTTAGAGCGCATAATAAAATGCGAGGACTGTAATATGGAACTACAATACGTAAGATGGTTTTCGCATTTCTCAAAAGAAGCACATAAAAATAATATAAATAAATCGATTGGAAGACGAGTTATTCTATTGAAAAGTATGTTTAAATCTCGGTTATCAACCGTTACCGTTTCCCTAAAGGAGATCAAAATTTAAATATAGACAAATATTTAGAGGATACTCATCAAGCACTCTACAAATTACAAGCACATCCACTGAAACCAGAAACGTATTTGTATCACATTAACCAGAGTAGACGACATTAATGATGCTGTAAATATTCAAATTGATAGCATTAAATCTAAAATGTCAGAATTTCAATAAAGAGATTCAGGTTGGACCCTTATTCGAAAAAAATGGTTTGACATTAATATCAATCAAAAATTAATATTTTTGGTAAAGTATAAACACTCTCACAAATTAATAAGAAATGTATTTCAAAATCACTATATTGTTTATTTTGATAACACTATTTGGAAAAGGACAATCTGGAAAACTCGCCGAAACATGCTTCAGTGGGATAGGAAGATGTGACGGAATGATAGTTGAAGTAGAAGCTCTGCCCATTCCAATCGAAAAAGGGAGGGAGAATGAAAGATGTTCTGAGATAGCAAAACATGTTAAAAACTCGGATGTTTTAATATGTGAGAAGAAAGGAAAAGAAATTGACTGTTCCTTATGTTTAACTTTCAGATTCCTCAAATCAATAAAAAGAATGCATGAACACAAATGAAAGACATTCTTAGGAAAACATGTTTTTTCATACGATAAAACAAAAGCTCATTGCAATCTAACTATAATTCATCTTGATTTATACTTAGTCATGTTCTTGGCTGCAATCATCATGATTGCTATAAAAAAGGGATGGGCTATACATGGGCAAATACCACCTGGGTTAAGCCTTTTCTGTTTTATATTCATTTTCATCACTCTTTTTTGGTCTTCTGCTTTGGGCCGTGGTGGGCGTATGAGCCCAGGCGAAAAGTCCGGAGAAGTGCGGGACGGGAAGGCACCATCCGAAGGCCTTAGGGCTACCGGTGGTGGCGTCGGAGGGAGGAATGTGATCTGGTGCCCACACTAGAAGACCTGACATCAGGGGGGCTTATTCTGTATTGCGATGCGAAAGTCATAGCGATGCGCAAATGAATTGCGATCCGAAAGGTATTTGGTATTCTGTAAGACTTTCGCAATCGAAATTCATTTCAGTATGTGGCAACACTGTTCCAAAGTAAAGAAATAAACGACAAATTTATTTGGTTTGTGCCAAGTTAAAAAATTGCTGGTTTTAACTCTTAAAAATTTACTCGTATACTTTAATTTGCAAAAACAAGAAAAATTCTCTTATTCCCAAAAATGGATTCTGTTGCACTATAGGTATACATACATATATTTATTTTTCAGCTTTAGAAAAAATTTTAGGTTGAATATTTCAAATTGGTGCGTCTTGGTGGTCTTATTGTTCGTCTTCCTGGATGAAATTTAATTATTAAAAGCAAATAATCTATTAGGTACCACAACAATAAGTGCTTTGTGAATGCTGTTTTGCAATCAAATGAATTTTGCTATTTTTGACATTGTTTTCGCAATTAAGAATTCCAATTTGCCATCTTTCAAATGCGATTAAAAAGGACTTTTCGCAATAGAGAATAGCAACTGTTCGCTTTTATGTATTTTCGAGTAGTATTTATTTTCGCATCGCAATACAGAATAAGCCCCCAGATCCCGAGTGCCTTCTAGAAAAGGAGGTGTGTGCACCCCGTCAAATGATCCTCGAGGAGATAAACGACGAGATGGCGTCCATGCCCGAGCCGAAATACAGGAGGTTATCCCCAGGGCCAGGATTAAGGGCTGTCAAGGTCTGGAGGACCATAAAGAGTGCCGTTCACCGGAAGCTCAGCGTGAAGTGTCACGATGCGTGCGCAAACAAGGCTCTACCGATAGTCGAGGATCTGGTGGAATATGCAGATGGCACCGTGACCCGGCGTGAGGGTCATCAGGACGGGCGAAGAGAAAAGTAAGTATAAAAATCTTTTAATATTAATTTAATGGTATGCGTTATTTATTATTCTGCTTCTTTCAGATACAATACAACAGCAAAATTAACTTAATATCAAAATATTTGGATTATTACAACAACAAATTAAGATGACTACAAACATTATCGTTGGAATAACCTAATTAAAAGGTAAATATAAATGATTTGATCACCCGGTCCCTATTTAGAACCAAGTACTTTGTACTCAACACAAAGTTAATGTTTTCAACAACACTATACAAAACAACCACCATTTTTACGCACTTATCTTTTGATACACAGACGAACAACGTATATTAAAATTAAATATTATAAAATTGACACAAATATTAATTTAGAATAAATAGAAAATATTAAAACAAAACAACAAATAAAATTTTGTTTAATTGGGAACAAAAAATCCTAAATATATGTAAATAGTAACAAGTTTGTAGTTGTAATGTTCTTTAAATAATTTCAGATATTATAATTAACCAAAATAATGTGTTAAGTGATGTACTTTCAAGACAGGTATTGGCTCTTAACTCCTCATTTAAGTCCCATTTTAAAGGACCGAAATATACAACAATTTTTCCAATATCATCGGACGATGAACTCATTAATTTTGAGAAATTTAGAAAATAACAGCGAAATTGTACGTACCTATTTATTAATTAATTTAATTTTTTATATATATATATACATATTATGTATTTTATTATTTATTTACATCTTCAGTAAAGCGAGTTTTGGATATCAAAGGATTGCAGAAAGGAATTTCAAATATATTTTCCAATGAAATAATCCTGAACTATAATGTTCGGGATATACAAGGAAAAAAACGGCTGTTAGACTTTAAGAAAATTATAAATATTTTATTTCGTAAGTAGTTTTTAGATTAACATTTTATTATATAAAAAATTAATAAAATAATTATTATTTCCAGTGGCATTGCCATTCAAGAGTGGTACTGAAATTGAATTTTATGTAGAACTTCGTAAAGCCGTTAAAGCAGCAAAAAAAAAAAATAAACATTTTAAATTTGAATGTTTAAAACGCAAAAAACTTAAACATGAAACTGATTCCTCAAATTAATACATACATTTTTTTTTATGAAAAAACTAGTTCTTCAAATAAAAAGATTTGAAATTTAAATAGAACACATGCCAAATTATGAAATGGCCAAAAAAAAATTTTTATTTGGTAGATAATTTCTTGTCATTTAACATTTAAATATAATTTCGGGCATATGGCCACCACGACTATTTTACACAAAGGTCATTCTGGAGGTCCAATTTTCGACCACCTTTTCAATAATTTGAGGGTGTATTTCAGCAATGACACGTTGAATACTGGTGTCCAAAGCGTCAATCGTTGCTGGTTTATCCACGTAAACCAATGACTTCAGGTATCCCCACAAAAAATAATCGAGTGGCGTCAAATCACACGAACGCGGAGGCCAATTCACCGATCCATTTCTCGAAATAATGTCGTTGAAATGTTCTTTCAATAAGTCCATTGTTTCGCCCGCAGTATGACAAGTGGCACCATCCTGTTGAAACCACATTTCGTTTACATCCATATCTTGAAGTTTTGGCAACAAAAATTAATTGATCATGATTCTGTATCGATTTCCATTCACGGTAACGCGCCGTCCTTCCTCATTTTTAAAGAAATAAGGACCGATGATTCCACCAGCCCATAGACCGTACCAAACTGTACATTTATCGGGATGCATTAGTAATTCTTGACCGGCGTGTGGATTATCTTTGCTCCAAATACGGAAAATGGTGGTTTCAGACGGACGATTATGTGCACCATAAAATTCACGAAGTGCTCTATAAACATTTTTAATTGAACACTGTTTTTGAAAATAAATTTCCACGATTTGGAAGCGTTGTTCTGGAGTTAACCCTTTCGGACCCAGCATACACAATTGTGCGATGTGGATTGAAAAAATTCTAGGAAGCAAATTTTTTATTTTTTGAATAAACTTCCAAAAGCAGTAGCTGTGTTATGTTCTTTTTCAATTATAAAAAAATAGAACAAGTGCAAACTTTTTGCAAAAAAAAAAAAAATAAAAACCAGTTTCCTCGGCGCATTCGAAGTGAGAAGAAGTATGTCGCGTGGTAAGTAAAAAAACAAGAGAGAGCAAAAGTGTTTTGTTTCTGATGAGAGTGATTTTGAGTAGCCAATAGTGTTCGAAAGTGATTTAATTAAAATATAAAGTTTTATCAATAGTTAAATGGAGCTAAAACTCAGATAACACAATCGTGTTTCACGGTCACTAATTGACATTTCTTTGCAAACTCACAATTGTGTTATCTAAATTTTATAGGTATGAAATTGGACTTATCTACTGATGCAGACCTGCAAAGAGTCCTGAGTATTCTCGAAAATTCAGAAGATGATTTTTCCTCTGATGATGAGTACCGCGATGCTACTTGGAAAGCTAGTAATTCTCTTCTAAACAGTGCACATAGCGATGATAGCTCATTCGAGGACGAAGTTGAAGATGGTAACCGCTTATTTAATGTAACATTTCGTATCTGATATTATTTGTTATTGCTCTTAGGAAATCTTGCTAATATTGCTGAGGATGTACCAGTGTTGAGCGTTCCATCTGCCTCAAAAACATTCATAGGCGGATCTGAAGGAGGTAATCGCTTCTTATGCAACTATGCTTAAATTTATTTGAACATCAATTTACATTTTTTAGAACCAGTCGCTGTTTCAAATATTAATACCACTTTAAATAAGGCACGAGCAGACATATGGAAACAAAAGGAGTTTCCAGTTCATACCATTCCAACGGTATATAGCTGTCAAAATGTTGTTCAACTACGATCGCCTTACGAGTATTTTTCAAGATATTTTGTGGAAAGCCACTATGAAGAAACTGTACAATATACAAAAATATATGCTCTTGCAACTTCCGGGGAAGAGATGAACCTCACCAAAGCCGATATTAAGAATTTTTACGGCTGCGCTATAATCATGGGATGCCTAAATTATCCACAGGTATATATGTACTGGTCAAAGGACTTTAGAAATGAGCTTATATCTAGCGCAATGTCGAGAAACAAATTCTTTAGGCTTAGAAATATGATTCACTTTGTTCATAATCAAATGCCCAATGCAACGAACAAGCTTTGGAGAGTTCAACCAGTAATTGATTTAGTAAGGAATCGTTGCAATCAATTAGCTACCGATGTTACATCTTATTCAATTGATGAGCAAATGGTGCCATTTACTGGCAGATGTCCAGCAAGACAAGTCATAAGATCAAAGCCACGACCAGTGGGTTTAAAAAATCTTGTTTGTGCAACTTCCGAAGGATTAATCGTTGACTTCGAAATGTTTCAAGGGGCTGGTACATTTCCTGATAGTGGACTGGGTCATGGACCATCAATTGTGTTGAGATTAACCAAGTTCCTACCCAAAGGCAGTTTTCTTTATTTTGATCGATTTTTCACAACAATACCTCTAATGGTAAAACTTGAAGAGAATGGTTTTAAAGCAACTGGTACTATTATGGGAAATCGGATAGGAAAAAGAGTTAACTTTCCGTCAGACAAGCAAATGGAACGTGGTAGTATGACTCAATTCGTTAATGACGACAAAGTTGCTGTTGTAAAGTGGTGTGACACAAAGTGTGTAACGATTGCGTCAACTGCATGTGGAAAGGATAAAAGCTAAAAAGCGTCGTTTGCCAGTCCCAATACCTGCGGTAATTCAATTGTACAATTCGAAAATGGGTGGCGTGGATACAGCAGATCAAATGATGGAATACTACCGTATCAGCATGAAGACTAAGAAATGGCCAGTCAAAGTTTTTTTTCATTATCTTGACATGGCGATATACAACAGCTGGATGGAATACAGAAATGATGCAAGAATAGTTGGTGTTCCGAAGAAAAACATAAAAACATTCCTCACTTTCAAATTAGAAATAGGAGAAGTGCTAGCTAAGTACAAAGAAGCTCCTTCAGAAATAGCTGAACCTTTTGAGTTACCTTATGAGTTTCACGGAACAAAATTTCGTCCTCACAATGCTCCAGATGACATCAGATACGATCGTTATGACCATTGGCCCCAATTTGTGGATGGGACCGCAAAAAGATGTCGGAACACTTCCTGTGAAAGCAGAACAAGGGCAATATGTAAAAAGTGCAAAGTAAGTTTGTGTGTTGCGAAAGACAAGGACTGCTTTAAGGAATACCATACCAAACGTTAATTCCAGTTTTGAATGAATCACAAAGTTCCTATATTTTAGTCTTAAGTTTATAAAACATATCTCATTAAATAATTATATTTTTCAAGTTTTATTGAATTTTTTTTTCTTTTATACCAATTTATACGCGTTAATTTTTTAATGTATAATTTATTTACTTGAATTTTGTTTTGTTTTGTTATTAAACTAATTTATTTTTGATTTTTAAGTTGAATAAAATTGAAATACAATGAATCGTTTTTATTAAAATATGAAATTTATCTTACCACTAAACGACCAAAGTACACAATTGTGCTTGGTTCTTTTCCAAAAATAATAATTATTTTACATGTAAATGGCCGAAATACACAAACGTGTCAGGTCCTTTTTCAAAAATTCATGATTGTGAAAAAATTTTAAAAATTAAATTTTAAACGTCTGTAAAAAGAAAAATTTAAAATCTTTACTTTTGTGAAATTGAGAGCATATTTTCGTGATGGGTCTGAAAGGGTTAACCTATTCATGATGATTTGCCAAACAATACTGATTGAAGACTATAATAATAAAAAGTTATTTCTAAATTTTGCTAAATTGATATTATTAGTAATAGTAATTATAGTAATAACCTGCATAATAGCATCATCATATAAAATAACTTCATCAAGTGAAAATTTATTAAAAAAAACATTAAGGAATTACTAACTATTACTACAACCGAATCACCTTTACATTATGTCTGACGATTTATCCATTTTAAATACTTTTCAAGTCCTGCAAAAAAATAATTGAAACATCGATGAAACAACCGAAAAGAATTCGGAAGGTTCATTTTGCATGTTGGAGAACTATGGATCGGATGTTGGGAGAAATAACAGCATCCCTACTTCAGAAGTTATCAACACTTTTATTAACTATCGAGAAGACGGAAATAGATCAGTATCTTTGGGATCAATCATTTACAGGAAGATGGGCAACAGAGCTCACAGAGGCCTACCTACAATATCTCACAATATACTTGTCTTCAGCAGAACGGTATATTATACAAATCAAAATCGGGGGACAAGCATGGAGATTGTCTCATACAACTGAAGATTTATCGGAAATCAGATTTAATGACAATGAATTCAGACAAATGGTGGATGCATGTCAAAAGAAGGATACAGATCGTGTTGGATCATCACGATTCAATAGCAATGAACGTTAACAACTCTAGTAAACGCATCGGAACAAGTAATACGAGACAGTCCAAATTTCCAATAAGAGGACGCTCGTCCCATACCATATTAGAGTTTATATAAAGCAACTGCAATTACTTACATATGTAAAATTATAATCGATTCCAAAGAACAACTTACTTTAGTCTCATGCCTTGCAAAAAGAATGGATTAGGCAATGCAATTGGTAAACAATTATTTGAAAATGTTTAATTACCTTATTTGTTTACAAGTTGGGAAATTTTTTGCTGGGATTGGATACTACTACACAGGCGAATAAATAAAGAGAACAAAGTACAGGGAATTAGACTAATTGATTTTAAATTGGAAGTAGCTGACGCTTTGTTTTCTTGCAACGCAAGAGCGTCTTCCCAGCGTGGACGACCTCCTCTTGAAAGACAAATTAATGAAAAACGTCGAAAAACCAAATTCTCAAAAAGGACCTCCCAAGGACACTAGACAAGATGTGGTGACCACTGGACTACGACAAACAAGAATGTTCTGTACTAAATATAAGGTAAATTTATGTTTTTATCGTTACCATCACTACAAGATAATTTTATGTATTATTTTATTTTTTTATGTACTGAATTGTATGATTTTTTATTATTTTTATTTTTTCTTAATGTATGTATGAATTATTAAAAGGTTAAATTGTTTTCTTTTACTTTTACTGAATAAAACTATTATAAAAATTAAAATTTGTTTCATTTATGTATGTTTTTAATATGTACTTTCCTTTGAGATTTATAATAGGGAGAGTGCCTAGTGTATCTTGTAAGATACAACCACTTTTTTCAAAATACCGTTTTAAAAAATTTTTATTCGAAAATTTAAGTACACAGTAATGTTTTAATCATAATATTACATATCATATATATTTTGTAAACAATATCCGTGCCCATGGGTTTCATGGGTTAAGTGTAATTTTATGAAAACTTAGATAGATTTAAGATACAGTGGGAGGTCAAATTATTAGTTACACTATAGTTTTTCTTATTAATTAAGATTCAACAGCTTTTAATACGCATATAAATTTATTTCTTGTACCAGATGTTTTCATATTTTAATTATGGTAATACTGTTAAATATTATGTGCAGTGTCAATAATGATTGGTGACATTAGAGTGGAGTTGTAGATTATTATCTATTATTCTACTTTGAAGTGTGAAATATACAATTTTGAGGTTATACTGTTTTGAAGCGAAAATATTATTATAACGTGCTTTTTCTACACTGAACTTTTGAAGTAACGATATTATAGTGGAATTTTTTTTTAAAATAGCGTACTCGAGCGTGTAGTGTATTCGGTGTTAGTGAAAAATGGGAAAAACCAGATGTTTCCCCAGAAAAGATTTCTGAAATTTGTGCATTAATAAATCACTCAGGTCTTTTTCGAAGAAAAATTGCCTTTTATCAGATCTGCCGCTTGGCGACAAAAAACCGTCCGAGCTGTATTGTGAGATGAAGCGTGTTGCTGGACAAAACGTCTGCCTGAGTTTGCGCAGCCAGCCAGTGATGGCAGCATCATCCGGTCCGCCGGCCGAATTCACAAAAATTGCAGACTCAATTGTCGACGCCATGAGGGCTACCCAAATTCATCGTGTTCAGTCACAACCGTCAAACGACATCAGCGAACTCCGTGCAGCCGTAATCGAATTATCTAGAAAATTCGAAAATTTTTCAACACGTTCACGCTCCCGTGGTCCGAGTGCCCAGCGTAGCCGTTCTAAAAATCGCCAAAATTTTAACAGCGCTGCAACCGGTGACGAGTGCTGGTACCATAAAAAATATGGCCGCAATGCCCAAAAGTGCCGCAGTCCATGCCGACATAAGCGTCATCAGAAGGCGCAGCGGCTAGCGGCAGGCCCGTGGAGGACTTATGCGAAAACTCCCCCACCAAGTGCCAAATTTTTCGCCTACAGGTCAGAGACAAATACACCAACAAAAATTTTCTAGTAGACAGCGGCGCCGACGTTTCCGTCCTGCCTTTGACTTTGAAGTCGTTTGATGTCCGTCCGACCGCTATCGTATTATACGCCGCCAATGGTTCTCCTATTAAGGTTATTGGAGAGAAACGTATAAAGTTAGACCTTGGCTGATGTCGTGACTCTCTGGTCTTTCGTAATCGCAGATGTGACGTCATCAATCATCGGCTCGGACTTCATCAAACATTACGATCTGCTTATCGACCTGCGTCGTAATCGCCTGATTAATAACATCACCGGATTCATCTCGCAACTTACGTCTTCGCCCCGACTCGAAACAGCCGTCATCAAAACCTACGACACGAACAATTCCTTCGCCGACATTTTGGAGCAATTCGCAGACATCACCAAGCTTTCGCCGTATGGTTCAGCAACAAAATCATCTATTCCCCACAAAATAGAAACGACAGGCCAACCCGTTTTCTGCCGTCCGCGACGTCTCTCGCCGGAAAAGTTTTCAGCCGCTAAGGCAGAGTTTGATTTTTTTATGAAAACCGGCATTTGTCAACCTTCTAACAGCAACTGGTCGAGCCCATTGCACATGGTCAAAAAGAGTGACGGTACCTGGAGGCCATGCGGCGATTATCGCGCCTTGAATGCCCAAACGCTCCCGGATCGTTACCCATTGCCGTACTTGACCGACTTCACAACAAATTTGCGAGGTAAGAAATATTTTTCAAAAATCGACCTGCAAAAATCCTTCCATCAGGTACCGATTCATCCCGACGACGTCCCGAAAACGGCCATTAGTACCCCTTTCGGCCTATATGAGTTCAAATTTATGACGTTCGGGCTATGCAACACCGCCCAAACATTTTAAAGGCTCATCAATGCGGTTTTACGAGCTCTCGATTTCGCTTTTCCCTACATTGACGACATTTGTGTCGCTTCGTCGTCATTCGAACAGCACCGCCAAGATCTTATCGACGTCTTCGTGAAAATCATCTCACAATCAACGTAAACAAATGCGAATTTGGAAAAACCGAAATAACATTTCTCGGGCATTTGCTAAACGCTGACAGGAAATTCTTGCCACATGCTGTATCGTATCAAATGCATCTACAACAACTAATAATCGGCAACAAGAAAAACGACCGCACTCCGCTGAAGTGGAATTCGACGACAGAAGCTGCTTTCGACCGCTGTAAAAACGAGCTAGCTAACGCGGCTCTCTTAGCGCATCCTGCCGCCGACACCGAGCTGGCGGTTTATGTTGACGCCTCTGATACAGCAGTGGGGCAACTTTGCGCCAGAATATTGATGGCAACCTTCAACCGTTAGTATTTTATTCGAAAAAATTTACAAGTACGCAGCAGAAATATTCGACATATGATCGGGAGTTGGCAGCAATGTATCAAGCTGTCTGTCATTTCCGTTATATGATAGAGGGGCGACGGTGTTATATTCTCACCGATCACCGACCACTAATTTTTGCGTTTAAGCAAAAACTAGAAATAGCTTCGCCTCGAAGAATTTCTCAACTTGATTTTATCAGTCAATTTACCACGGACATTCGCCATACGCCTGGTTTAGCAAACGTTACAGCTGACGCCCTGTCCCGAATTGACTCAATTAGTCAGATCACAGATCACGGATGTAGAGCTTCAAAATATTATTAAAAACGAAAATCTGCAAACAAATTCTTTGAAACTAAAATTTTTTCTAATCCCAGGTTGCAACGACCAACTTATCTGTGATGTAGCGACGTCCCGTGTTCGCCCTTACATTCCCAAGGAATTTCGTCAGCAAATTTTAATAAAAATTCACGATTTATCACATCCAGGAGTCCGGGCTACCACCAAACTGGTCACTAACAGATTTTGTTGGCCTGGAATCCGAAAAGAAAGTGCCGTTTTTGTACGAAACTGTCTACAATGCCAACGCTCGAAGGTTCAACAACACACTCGTTCAACGCCCGCCAAATACGAGCCAACAAAAGAACGTTTTTCTCATATTAACATCGATATAGTGGGCCCGTTTCTATTATGTGAAGGACAACGATATTGCCTTACAGTTATGGACCGCTTTACGCGCTGGCCGGAGGCTGTTCCAATACCAGACATGTCAGCTGATACAGTCGTAAAAGCTCTTTTATCCCAGTGGATTTCGAAGTTTGGTGTTCCTGCTCGAATAACTTCAGATCGTGACCGCCAATTCGAATCTTCAGTTTTTGCAGAACTGATAAACATAATTGGTGCGACGCATCTTCGTACAACACCGTACCATCCGCAGTCCAATGGCATAATCGAAAGATGGCACCGCATAATCCAGCACGATGGGAGTTGCTTTTAAGCCAGATTTGAAAGCATCGCTGGCAGAACTAGTATACGGCTCAACGTTAACGATTCCTGGAGAATTCTTTCATCAAATTGAAACCCCCGCTTTTACCAGCGATTTCATCTCCGATTTCCGAGAAGTAATGCAAAAACTTAACGATTTTAAAACGCTTTGACAAATATTTTACAATTATGATTCGAGGTCGACAAAGCAACATCAGCATCGACCGGTTGAAAGCAGCTTTTACCGAAAACAACGATCTCAATGATGGTTCATCAGTTCCAGAAGTACCTATTGCTTCTCCTGATAGCACAATTCAACAAATTCCTAATGACAGGAATCTCAACTCCAGCCCAAGTGTAAGCTTTACACCTGAACTAACACAGCCCAATGCGACTTCAAGTGGTAGACGGTTTACGGTTCCTCTAAGGTTCAGGTGAGCCCGCTCCGGAGGGGGGAATGATGTGGCATCACTGTTTTGAAACCAAGTAGTTTCAATACCAACTACTCGGTTGCTGTTAAGAAACATGATGTTTTCAACAACACAAACCACTTCCATTTTGCTTTACAATTGTGACACACGTAAAAATTAAACTGGTCTGCAGATTTGCCATAATCAACAAGAATACTTATAACAACTACAAATTTAATATAAAACACAATTTTATATATAGATAAATAAGTTTAAATAAAAACACAAAATTTACTAATAAATAAATAAAACCAAACTTATTTACCAAATGTTTATTTAATGATAAACTATTAAAAACTATAAAACTTTTACGATCATATTAAATTTAATTACGCTACGACTACGAATATACGAAACGTGCAATCTGTTCACTCAGCGAATTGCTGATACAGCTAGTTCATTTTGTGGTTTTGAGTTTTTTAAATTTATATATATGTAATACATATAATATAATAACATTAGTACTTCAGCAGCAATTAATAAAGAAAACGAACGCACAATAACATTTCTTGATAAAAAATTGGCCATTGACGTGGATCAATGTAGAATTGTTGGCAGCTTCTGGATTATTTTACATTGGTGATGCTGATAAAGTACAATGTTACTTTTGTCACATAAATATTTTTAAATGGAAAAGGAACGATGATGTGATTGAAGAACACTGGCGCTGGTCTCCTAATTGTCCATTATTACTGCGAAAACTAACATTTCTATTGATGCTATGCGGCTTAAAGAAATTCTCCCTTCAAAATCTATGCGAAATAATGAAATTTCTACATCTTTTCATACGACAAAACGATCATTTTTATTTGTGAAAAATGTTATGATAAATTCAACTAAATTTTCAAAGTAAAGTTTCATTAAAAAAGAAAACAAAAACATCTACTAAAAGCCAAACATCTTCATTGGATATTATTTTTGAAAGATTATTTTAGAAAATGTGATTAAAAACGTTTTAAATAAAAAAGATCTCATTTTGTATGTACCTAATTTATTATTATTTTTATTAAACGTTTTTGAATTCCCATGAATTATTATTTTACGTTTGTTTTTTTAATATTATTTTTATGTTTTTTATTAATAAAATTTAACGCCTACATTAAATTTGTTTATAGATATACAAAAATTATTCGAGTTATTCGACTTATTCGATTAATCAATATAATTCGAGCAATTTAAAAACCTTAATCGATTAATCGAGCAAATTAAAAATCCCAAAATCGATTAATTTTTTAATCGAACAAAACCTAAATCCGATTAATTGGATACTCTAGCAAAGACATTATCACTCTTGACAGCTATCCAAATATAAAAAGAGTGTCACGTTATATTTGATAATTGAAATTACTCTTTTATGTTCACATGTTTATTATTAATCTGAGAACGCGATGTATCTTTGGGGTAGTTAAATAAATGCAACCATCCTAACAAGACGTATTATATTTTGCTCGAACATTCTTACAAGATTCAGAAGTGGGATACTTAGTTTTGCCGTAATAAAAAACAATCGCGATTTTTAAATTATATTTCGTGCGTGTGTCGCAAATTGTATAAAGGAAATACAATCGGTAAATTGGTTAATAATTCGTGGCGTGTATCGCAGATTGTGTGGTAAAGGAAAAAAAAAAGAAAAAAAGGGCGTGTGTCGCAAAAGTGTTGTAAGGAAACTTGTAGAAGCGTCGTTTTTGTATTGTCGAAAATAAATAACATGGATCTTACATTGGTGGAACTTAAAAAGAAATTGTAATATCGTAAATTGAAAACGTCGTCAGCAGTTCGAAGAAGAAAATCCTGATTTTTTAGAAGAGGTTTCCGATGCAGATGGAGCATGTTATGGTTTTGACGAAGATGCCGCACAAGTTAGAGAAAATTTACAAATTATGGAAATGCAAAAGAATATGAGTAGCCTTATGGAAGCGGTGGCTGCTCTTACAAATAAAATTGGTTCTATGGAAAAACAACAGAATTCGGTGGAAGTTGCGGGCTGTGAAATACAGACATCCACGCAGAATTGCGCCAACGTCTGTTATGTACGGACATGCACAAACAAATTTTACAACAACACATAACCAGCCGGTAACAACAAGTGTTGCTTTAAATTCATTT